>JAPZDV010000011.1:15074891-15144812 GCA_029814665.1 Acanthurus lineatus | reverse complement strand
TCTACAGCCATGAACAAGAACAACAATACTCAACAAATACATAAGAAAAAAAATAGTAGAGAGATGGCCAACGGTGTAATGTACAATAGTATGTGGAAAAGATACAAGTATATATACAGATATATAGATTAGTAGATAAATTCTGTATGAGAGTCAGTTATTCTCAGTTGTTAAAAAAAAAAAAAGATTTGGATGAACATGCATGAGTGCTGGCCTGTGAGAATAAACCTATTGTTTCTGGTCGTCATGGCATGCAGTGTTCTGTAGTGCCTTCCAGAAAAAGTTGAAACAGGTTGTGACCAGCCTGTGATGTGTCTGTAGAGATTCTTCCTGCTTATTCCCTGACTCTGAAGGCACATAGGTCCAAAATTGAGGGCAGGCTGGGACCAGTGATTTTTTCTGCAGTTCTGACTAAGTCTATTTTTTTCCCTATTCCAAACCAGACAAGGATGTACAGGGAGAAGACTGAGTGACTGCAATGGAGATCTAGATCAGCAGCTCCTTAGCAGGCTGATTTTCCTGAGCTGACACAGGAAATACACCCTCTGCTGGCCTTTTTTTCATGATGGAGTTTATGTTGGACCCCAATAAGTCCTGGGAGATTGTGGATCCCATAAACCAGAAGGTTTACACAGTAGCCACAGTATTGTTTTGAATCTGTCACAAAAAATTCGGTGATACTGATATATAAAACAAAAATATAGTCATTTTTTGAAGGGGATTTGAGGATATCAGTGACATCAGTTGACACTGACAGTGTGCTTATAAACATCAGATAGCGTGTTTTGTGTGTTTTCACAGATATTGCCAGTTGAGTAGGTAGTCCTTCCTATGAGGCCCAGGACACTTAAGTGTTACAAAGTGTTGCCATATGCACACCAGAACACATCTGAATGTGGTATCAAATCTCAAGATACACTAAGGATTTTAATTGGTGCATTCACACTAGATCACACAAGATGCATGTTCACACCAGGTGTGAACAGCCTTAAAGTACTTCATGACCACAGATGTCAGGGTCATAGACCTGGGATAATGTAATGCTAAGGCTGAGGATTTCTTTGGTAAAGAGATGGTTGTAGACTGTTACAGGCAGGAGAGGACCTTAAACAGCTCCAGTGAGCTGTTGAAGATCTGGCTGAAGATGAAGGCCAGCTGGTCAGTGCAAATTTCCAGACAGGAGGGTGACACGCTGTCTTGGCCCGGAGCTTCTCTGATCTTCTGCTTGTGAAATAGCTGACACACATCCTGTTCGCAGATCCTGAGCGCAGGTGGGAGGTCAAGAGGGAGGGGTGAGGAAAGTGGCAGTGGGTGCAGATGGTTGTTTGATGTCAGAGCGGGTGAGGGTGTGTGTGAGTGATGACTTATCAAACCTGTAGGAAACAGGTTTGGCAACACACTCCTGTCCTCTGGGAGTTGATGATTTTCCACAGTGATGGGTGAGGGTTTCCTGCAGCTGGTGATGTCCGGCAGGCCGCTCTATACTAACACAGGGTCATTTACTAAAACCCGTTTTTAGTCTCTCAGTGTAGCACCTCTTTGCTGTTTTGATCTACATTGTTGGTGTATTTCTGTCCTGGTTTTACAGAATTTTGTTCCTACTTTTATAGGCTTTCTTCTTAGCCTGTAGAAGATGCCTAAGTTCAGCTTTAAATCAGTATTTATTGTCGTTGTGTGTGCCAAAGGTTTTGGTTGGCACACATTTCCTAACAGAGGCTGACGTGAGATGGCACAGTGTCACCTAACTCATCTGTAGCAGCTGTCTCTAAAACTATCCAGTCATTGCCATTATGCAAAATGGTCCTTTCTCAGAGTGTAATTTTACTGGACTAATATTACTGGAGCATGAACAGGTAAGGATCATTTACCCTGATTAGCAACAAGATTGACCATCTGAACACCTCTGCAGATCAAATACCCCACATGACAAGGCACTCTTTGGTGAGAGTTGCCTCCCTCAGCAGGACAGTGCAAACTATTCATTTATACAATTAAAAATTGTATGTATTATGTACTATATAATTTAAGACAGATCATAAAAGACCCTATTTTTACCTTTATACAAAGCAAGCAATTGAGGGGTAACTTATAATAGTCAAAAAGACAAACATGTGGGGTCAAACAGTGAACATAACGTCGAAGGCACTGTTGACTGTTTGATTTTAATGTCTGTTTCAAAAATACTTGTCAGATTTAACAACTTAAGTCTTACTTGAGATATGAATGAAACATAACATTACTTTTTTACACAAGAGCTAAATGATTTTGGATCTTCCACAGACAGACGGGTGAAATAAACATACCGTCCTCACTGAACTTTAGACGGCTGCTGTTATCACAAGTCTCAACAAATCCCTGGTCCTTCAAGCGTGGAGGAATTTCAAAATCAAGCACTCGGTATTCAGAGGCTTTATTGACTTCTGTCTCATATACTGCCGTGATGCCCGACTCTGACTTTGAGATGACTGTTAAGTGCAAGAGCTAATATGCTGGAGATCAGTGGGGTCTCTTCCCCGAGCCACTTCTCCTTTATTTTCATAGCACTCGCATTCTCTTTCTGTAAGTCTGTTTATCTTTATCTGACACTCCTCTAAACTGTCTCACCCTGTCCTTCTGCCACTCTCACTCCCCTTCTATCCTGATTTTACCTTCTGTCTCTCTCTTCACTCAATCCTCTCCCCATCCAGTTATTAAGACAGGAGCAGTGCCCTCGCCTGGCTTGGCCCGATCGCGCTCTCATCAGGCATTCCTTATGTTGCTCCACTCAGCAGCAGCAGCAGTGTCCTCGTTTCCCCTCTCCCCACTGTGGCTGTGCATCTTGCTCCCGTCTCCAGGGGTCGTCAGTCTGCCATCGGCCCCCTCTGAAGTAGTGAGCCACAGAGATTACAGTCTGATCCCTGGTGACTTGGAGATATTTTAAGGGATGATGTTAGACATGTGAAATAAAGGCTTGGCCCCCTCTATATAGGCTCTAATAGGCAGGAGAGGAAATGCTGAGGACAAGTGTGAAATTGAGACCTTCAGACAATCTACTCCACACATGCTGGTTTTCGTGATATAGGGAGATGTTGACGAAATAAAAAGACCAACAGCCAACCATAGAGAAGAAATATGGCTGACTGAACTTGCAGTCTTGCAGAATTTCATGCCTGAACATTGCACAGACACACAAAGATGCACACAGCACACACTCATGACTGGCATTTGCAGGGCTTGTGGTTTTGGTCAGCAGTGCTCTGGCAGGGTGCGGAGTGGAGAGAGAGAGAGAGAGAGAGAGAGAGAGCGAGCAACAGAAGGGTGGAAGGGTGTAACACAAAGTGAAGGCCATGCACTGAGATTCCTTCTCTGCCCAAAGCTATTTCCTGTGGACAAGCTGCCGGGGCTATTATTGGTTGCTCCAAGGGCTCTGTGGACATGTCACAAAAGGAAATCCTATGTGTCACTGAAAATAGGAAATATATTTCACAAAAGCTAGAATGGAATACCATGAAGACATTGCACACGAGTGACTGTGGTGGAGGAGTGCTGCACAGGGGCTGAAGTGGAGATGGTGTTCATCCAACTGTTGATGGCAATTCTTAAAAATGACAGACAGATGCAGTACAAAGGACAAGGGGTCACAGTTTTAAATAAGCAGATACACAGTAATAAAACAAGTCAGTTCATAGACAGTATGGTGCTTTGAGCTAAATGTTAATGACAGCTTGCTAACATGTTCAAGCACGCTCATGCAATGACAATGT
This sequence comes from Acanthurus lineatus, assembly GCA_029814665.1. NCBI lineage: Eukaryota > Metazoa > Chordata > Actinopteri > Acanthuriformes > Acanthuridae > Acanthurus > Acanthurus lineatus. The sequence goes on along the minus strand of JAPZDV010000011.1, from coordinate 15,141,069 downwards.
TAACCAATGTTTAGTAGGTATTATTTCTACCCTGTTTGACATCTTAGTTTGGTGTGTTAGCATGCTGAGATTTGTAAATTGGCACTAAACACAGAGTGCAGATACAAAGTGATTTAAGTGTCATTAGGTATGTGGTCATGAAAACCAAAGTTTTTGAAAAGTTTTAATTCTCACCCATGGATGGTGTAAGGTGGAAGTCAGGGGATCATTTAAGTTATTAGAGTTCACCTTGAGGAGAATATGAGTGACTGCTGTCACAACCAGAGCCACGCTGCTAATAAGACTAACAATATCTTTTGCCCAGAGGCCTGCTTTAGAATGGGATTTCCAAATTATCATTTTTATCCAAATTGAGGCAGATGATGTTATTAATCAAGTGGACTGAAGTGGTTGACATCAGTTATTTGTTTAGGTTGTAGCCCTTCTTAATGGCTCAAACTCTGATTTCTATCTCAACTTTCAAATAGAAACAGATGTGCCACCTTTTCTTTAGAGTCCTGCCACATGGAGACAGATGTTTGACTGGTTAAACATAATGAAACAAATATAAATCTTGTTGCTTCTTCTTATGGGAATCATATCTACTCATCTAACTATGAGTATCGACATGAAATACTTCTTTTTTTATTGAGTTTGATAACGATTGCACCTTTAAAAAGGAGACATTAAAGGCATTTTCTTGACTCATTTCTTTGGCATCCCTTTGCCCTTGATAGTGACACACTTCACTTACACCTCATTCTCAATTTGCCATTCAGGAAGCTTGTTTATAAGGGATTTTTTATGCTTTGACATCTGTTCTGATTTGCATAATTCGTGGATTAAGAAAGCAGTAAAAGTTATATATCACACTAGAGGAAGAGCTGATACTGAGTGTGATTTCAAGTGCATCAAGTCTGTAGCAAATAAATATAAAAAAACTCATTTTACAAGGTAAAAGTTTTGCATATTCCAATGACATCTAATCTACATCTAAATTATCACTGTCTTCACATCTAAGTGTTGAGCAGGAGAAGATCATATATCAGAGTCATAGTGAATTTAAATTACGTCTCTGTACAAAGAGGAGAAAAGGCACAATAAACCGTTATCTGATAACTTTATTATCAAGTTAAAAAAAGACAATGAATTACAATATTTACAGAATATCCAGAGATAAATGGAATAAAATTGTAAACAATCATTCTAGGCAACATCACAACCCACCATCAGGTAATCAGATTTATATGGGAAGAAAGGCAAGAAGGAGAGATTCTAGTGTCAAACTATGGAGACAACAGTCTGAAAAGAGAAATGCATCGGAAACAAACTAAACATATATACAAGTATCCAGTGTGTTGTCAGCAGGGGCGTAACTTTGGGTAAACTGGGAATTTCACAGTCAAGAGACTGCACACAGTGAGGGATTTCATAGTCATTTTCTATTAAAATGATCACAGACCGACAAACAAGTTTGGGTTGACAGCTTCATTACCCAGATCGTCCCAGTTTATCAACTGCTTTACACTGGGCTTTCAAGCTGGGCCACAAGCTGCCTTACAAAGCTTATTTCTACAACAACAGCTTTCAAACAGTTTAACTTTTCAAAAAAGCTACAAGCTGGTCCTGAAAAAAACAGAAAACGGGCTTTGAGATTCAGCACCAACTCAAACGTTTTTTTCTTTTTTTTTAAGGTATTACAAGGACTGAGGAGCAAAGTGGGGCTGCTACATTCCCACCTATTGTTGACTACGGGCAGGCCTACTTTGAACAAGTGAGCCGATGCCCTTACTGGTCGTTGATAGGAGATACTGGAGTGTCTGACGTCGGATTGGACATGAGTGAGCGAGACCTCAGAGGGACCTTTAGGCTAACTGGGAACTCAGATGGTGGCCAATCCCAGCAAAGGACCAAGCAAGTTTAGGTAAACGCCACCAAAGGAACGGTTGAACAGTTTTTTTTTCCTTGTCTCTTACTTTGCCATGTTTCTCTCCTTCACAATAAAAGCCTCGGCTATTAATCGGAACAGAACTGCATCGTTTTGCTTCACATGTTTAAATATCGTACAACCACACTGCTCTTCCTATCTGCTCATTCCCATTACAGTACAAAAAAAGAGATTTTTTTTATTGTAACCAGACATTGTACAACAGTGTAATAATGTTGGAGTGGGGACTCAAAAAGCCCCTTAGGGTTAGCTATCATCTTTAGATTTCGCTTTTTTTTCTTCTTTTTTTTAAATGATAACACCTAAAGGAAAACAAAAGGGTTAAAGTATCCTTTCTGAAACACCACAGTTCAAACACTTAACAAGTAGTTTTGTTTTTCTATACATGGCTGCAAACATGTAGTTCCCCTGGGTTGCATCCATAGAATTGAGACTAAAAAATTCTATGGTCCGAACCCAGATTTCCCATTTCCATCAATGGTTCAATGCTCAGGAAGGACAATCACAGCAGCAAACACAGCAGGCTTGGTAAATATTTTGGTACCAAGAGCACAATTACGTTAATTGTGCTCCTCTGCGAATTTTGATATTGTAGTTATCAGCCGTTTCATTTCAGACTGTTTATGGTCTTATTGGAATTGGACATAAATTTGACTTAATTGCTATTTATTATCTTATTATAAGGCTTTAGGGCATTCAAGCAGCAACTTCCAACAAATACAATCTCTGCCTTTTGTCAGTATCAACAATAATGTGACAACTTTGTCGAAAAAGAAGCACACAGTACATAATGAGAATTTAAAGGGGTCAAAGTTGGGCAATTTAACACCATTTAAGTAAATCTTCAACATACTGTCCCAGTGGCAGTTATACTTTTATATATGTGCGGTTTTAGGGCTTTCTGACCTGCTTACACTTGTCTTTTCAGTGCATCCCATTACGTCAAAACTGGATCACAGACTGCAGAAAAACATGCCTGTGGTTTCTGTGGCAGCAGCCGTAAGTTTCTGAGGGGACGTTTCTAAGCACTAGATGTGATTTTTATTCCTTGATGCCAGCCTGTCAGTCATTTGGAGCCCAAAAATATCAATTTGGCTGATGTGGAAGACCCTGGATGGAGTTGAGGTAATCACCAGGGCTGACTGTGAGAGGCAGAGGCATCTGTCAGCGAAGCAAACATGGTTCCAAACAAATGAGTTCCTATTTTATGGAATTTCATTTGTGGTGCTCACAAAATAAAAAAAATGCAGCATTTTTCTCCATGAACAGCATCGCATTTTACTCCAGATAACAGAGTAAAAGACTCTGTCAACAGTTTTCTCAGGGACTATTTTTTGGGAGAATAGTTCTGACAAAAACTGCTGAATTTCTTACGTTGCTATAAGAATAACATGAAATTCCACTCACTTTCATTGGATTAACTGATATCTCTGAGACAAGAACCTCAAAACCTTGGTAGATAAACCAAAGCTAGTTTCATGGCTAAATACCACAAGAGGTTGATAAAATAAACAAATACAAATATTTTAATCTGGTTGAACCAACACTTTAGATGGCAACTTCCCCTTTGCGATTGTTTGCATAACTGTAAACCCCATTTATTTGTCCTGGTACTTTCAATGCAATTAAAATGAAGTCTAATCTAATTTAATTTAATTTGATCTAAATTAGACAATAACTTTCCAAATTGCCACCATGACATACACATTAGAAGAAGATAAATTAGCAGCTGAGGCCATAAAAGATCTTGATTTGGCGATTTCCTGGTTACTTTAAACCCGTCAGACATTTTATTCTATGCAATTAAATTTATAAAGTGGCCATTAGACGAACTGTATTTTAAGGCACTTGGGCAGCGGCTTCAATGCTCAGCCTTGGTGGTCAATACTTGGTTTGTGCACAATGAAGTGCAGTCAGTCTGACTGCACCCAGGGGCGACCTTGCTCCGCTTTAATGACATATCCATAATAAGTCATTTAATTGATCATCAATTAATCATTAGTGGATGCACCTACAGTATGTGGACAGGGCTTGATTCGGGCACATTCAATTGTAAATTCTGCATTGAAAAGACAAGTGTAGCATCTGTGTATTGATCACGATGACATGCCAATGGGCTATTACAACACCTGCAGTTATATTTCAGGCTTAAGTTTGCTTTGCTTAGATTAACGGATACCTAATCATTACAAAAACAGCCATGACACATTAAACATTTCCCTTTTGTCATATTGATCTGCAGGGTGCACAGGTTAATTGTGATAACGTTGAACCTGGACTTTAAATGACATCATATCCTACAGGAGGCGGGGAGATATTAACTAATCCCGTTATTTGAATGATTTCGTCACATCAGTGAAATTACCAGACAGTAACATAGTACAGTCAAAATGCAAAGGCTGCCACAGGCTCAAGGCTTATACGTAGTATAATATACTAAGGGACCTAAAATATAGCAATTTGCTACAAACATTGGGGGGGGGAATTGTCAGTATTTCTACAAATGAAGAAAACATGATTTGTGATTCCACTAAAATAGTTAAGGTGCGACTCTTCCTCAAGGAATACTTTTACACATTTAACACAAGGCTTAGATGAAGAAAGAATCTCAAAATTTTGATAAGGTAGCTCTACAGTGGGCCACGGTGGTAAATGCTTTCATATCTCATTTGTACCTTTTTTTAGTAAATTTACAGTGACCCTGTTTTGGACAAGCAGGGAGGGGAGGGGGGGGATTAAAAGGTGCTTCAAATAATAAAATGCTAAGATTTTGTTCAATATTTTTGGACAACATTCTTTATAAATAGCTTAGTTTTATCTAGGTGGGATCTTTCACTGTAAATTTGACCAGAATGTCAGCAATAAAGAGTTCTGTTCACTATTGGTTACCAATATATTAAGATCTGTCCTAGGGGACTGCCCGTTTAAAGGGCTCAGCCGTTTTTATGCAGCACAACCTAATACTTAAATATGTAACACCTAAAATCTATTAAAGCGCCAACTCATAAGAAGTCACTTTTTTTTCAGTTTCAACCTTTTTGCTTCATTTCAGACCTATTTTAAGATTCATCTCGGTGCTGATCCTATCCAATGTTATCAGCTTCTAGCGCTATTTCAAGAGGCCACATTCAGTTCAACCAAACTGTTGATCCTTTTTGGTTTCAAGCATTTCTTTGTCTTCCACATACTGGCTTCGACTTCTCAGTGATAGATCGGCGTCCTCTTTTCTGCTGCTGGACAGGTCCAATCCTGTGTCCATCAGGACAGAGGAGCCGGTGGAAGATGAGGCCGAAGCCTCGATTGAGGAGGTGGTGCTGGTGTCCATTCGGTTGTTGTTGACCATCCTGAGAAGGAAGGAGGAAGCAAAAATAAGAGCCTTTAACATGTGGACAGATATGGACATCCATGGGGTTATGACAGAATGGAAGAAGCATTCATTTTAATTTGCATATACAGTATATGCAGTAATAAAACAGGACTAAAAGTCTTCAACAGTGCTTTAAGTTAACGCTCACAATGAAAATGCTAACATGCAGATGTTTTGCATGCTGACTATGTTTGCCATCTTAGTTTGGGGTTTTACAAACATTTGCTAATTAGGATTAAACACAAAGTACAGCTATGTCTGCTAGGAATGCTGTTGGTTTTGCAGGTAGTCTATCACAAACCAAGCTTGAACCAATTTTCAATACAACCAGTTAGCTAACACCCAAGAATATCAACCTCATGGTGGCGCTGCATAAAACGTCAGTTGATAGCGAAAGTTCATCCTCTGGGGAGCATGTGCTTGTGCAATGTTTACCATTCTCTCTGCCTTTGTCATACATGAACTCTCCTGTAATCCTGCCATTAATCACCTGCCAGGCCCCCGCCCACCCATTTCCACTTCCTCATTAGCCTGGACCTTTCCCATGTGCTCATGTGTTTGCTACATGGTGGTCTAGTCTTTTTCCTGCTTGCCTTTTGGAGTTCTGCTCTTTGCCTGCTTACTAGCTGGATAATTTATCGTTTTCTTCCAGTTATGTCTCCAACACTGGTTTACTTGAGTCATTACAACACTGATGTTTTGTATCAAACTCCGTGACGGTCTTTCCATAGAGACATGTGTGTGGCCAAAAGCTTTTCCTTTACAGCTTTACAAGAGAGCTTTCCCACCATGTGTAACCCTGAGATCTGAATGTCTCCACAAAACAAAGACTCAGCTAAAGGTCCTTAATGTTTACACAGAAACCAGAAAGACGGGTAAAGAGGACCAGGGTGGCTCACAGTTTACACATAAAACACAAGTCCAGACACAAAGAGAGGGCAGAGAAGGAGAGAAGAAGAAGAAGAAGCAGGGATAAATACTAACATGCCATGTCGCAGGACATGTCGTTCCCACTCGAGGCTGTTGGTGAAGCAGCGGCCACAGAACTCACAGGGGAGACGTTTCTCCACGCCGCTCGGCCCAGAGCTGCTGCTGGTGCTGCTGGTGGGTGACGCAAGGACCTCTGGGAAATGGAGTTCAAATGATTGGTCAGTTAGAATGAGGGGGTTTTATAAGCTATAAAAAGAAATGTGCTGCTTTATTTATTATGAAAATTCGAAACATAGTTATTCATCAGTTATAGCGTTAAAACTCTAAATGAGCTTTTCTGCAGATCAGGGATGATCAGTCATTTTCTGCTGAACTCTACTTTCTCCTTCAGTGAGCAACCAATACGAACAAAGTGACTCAGTGAATTATAAGCTAGAAGAATGAAATGAAAAAATCAATTCAGAATTCCACTGAGTCTTTGGCTATTTGGGAAAACAAACGCTGCTCATGAAGAATAGCTACAAAGACATTACTCATTACACTTTACATCTTAATTATGCTCCTGTTTATTGGCTTTAATAGGAGACACAGAAGATTTTTCACAAAGATCGCAACTTAAAAAATGACAGAGACGATAAAAAGAAAAAAAATGTTTTGTTTTTTTTTGCCACAGAAATCCATTTACAGTTAAACCCAAAAGGTTTGGAAAAGATAAAAGTTGTGTGACAGACTCATATACAGAAGTTAAATAGTATTCAAAAGAGTTCAAGTCTTGACTGGTCAGGTGTCATAAATGTACAATGTGTAATCAAAAAGTTCACACACCGTTCCTGTTTTGCATGAAAAGATCACTGCATAATAATGTGCATGTAGTCAGTAAGTTTTCCATGTTACATCTCTTGATCATCATCAGCCCCTGAGTTATTCGCATTTTTGTGACTAATGGTATGCATGCATTTGAAATTTTCTGACTCCCTTGCAGAAGCAGCATTGTGCCTACTGTGCTACATTAGCAGGCCCGGGGTGTCCCAATAATCATGCAGAGGGTCATCATCGGCGATAAGAGATGTCTTGTGCTGTGACCCTGAGACTAAACACAGTGGAAGATACTTCAGTCTCAAAGACCAAAAAAGGTGCATCAGATCTGCAGCTCAATTAAGAGCAGAAATTGGTAATTTTTTTGATACTCCCAGAGTTGTGCACCATGAAATAATCCCCCAAGATCAAAAATGTCAGGTACTTCTGTGATGTTTTAAAGTGACTGAGGGAAAACATCCAGTGCAAAAACCTTTAACTAACTTTATCTTGAACACAAGGGAGACAAGCAAGTTTCTCACCTTCAACTGAATAGTTCTCACTTAACTCCCCCCTACTTGATTTGGCTCCCTGCAGCTACTTTCACTTCCCCAAAATGTGGTTTGGTCTCTAGGTCGTAGCCGTAACCAAAATTTAAGTTCAAGGTAAAGTCAGAAATGTACACGTATCAGTAGTCACAAAAACACACGTAACTTATTTTGATCAAGCTGTGAAACGTGGAACAATTACCCACAAAACTTATTTCTCGTACGTCCTACATGCATGTTACTGTGCAGCCTTCCGTTCATGCACAACAGGATCAGTCTCAGAACTTCATCACACCGCTGGTTGTGTTTGACAGTCTGAAACTAAGAGCAGGATTCATACTTTCTGATCCAGTTTCTTCTTCTACACTCAGACAGTTATTGACAGGCTGGATTAGACATGCTGTCACTTGATAATTAGCATCAATGATGCCTGTTCATGTTTTGAAAACAGATCAAAATTATGTGGCATTTTGTATCCATATTTATAAAGTCTTTCAATTGAGTAGGGATAATTATTAGTTTATAATGTTTAACACAGCAGAGACAAAGATCGGTGTTACTTCATCCACGTTACCTTGTAGGGCAGGCCTTTCTTCTTCCACTTCCTTCATTTCCTCTTCTTCTTCCTCCTCCTCCTCTTTGATGTTGTCCTCTATCTCCTCATCGTCCATCTCTCTCTGCTCGTGCACCATGTTTTCCATCATTTCCATTCCTTCCTCCTCATCCTCCTCGTCCTCCTCTGCAGCAGCTACCTTTCCACCTCCGACCATCACCATCATTTCTCTTTCTTCTTCCTCCTCTGCGCTGCTCCCTTGTTCCTTTATCATCTCCAGCTGGTCCAGGTTGACCCGGCCCATCAGCTCAAAGTTCCTGATAACCTGATCAGATACAGGAGGAGCTCATCAGTTCGTGCAGACATTAAAAACAAGTCAAAGGAAGGAAACTCTATTTTAAATATGCATTACCGGTATTAGTACTTGTACTAGGGATGTGTGTCATTAGCCAAGTATTCAATTAAATGTTGCTATTCACTAGTGGGCACTGAAATGTTGTGTCTACACTGGTAAACTGTTGCATATAAGCTGTTATGGATGCCATGTTTGGTAGGATAATGTGCATTGTTGATATTGTACAGCGTAAAGTGCCAAAAATCTCAGATGCAAATTGCACTTGTGCATGATATGTCTTGCTTTTTTTATGAACACGGTTCAACAAACTCTGGAACCTCTTTTTGCAAGTTTTACAACTAAGTTCAGAGAGTAAAGCTGATGTTTCAAGTCGAGGCTTAATACAAATCTGCATCATGTTCAAACACTGTGTGTGGCTTTTTAAGATGAAGGCATGTCGTCAGATTTTCCTGATTTGTAAGAATTAAAACCTGATCATCTCTGGAGCTGGAGGTGTATTTGTAATGTGCATCAGGCAGCATAAGCTGATGCTTAAACTGAAACAGTCTGAAACAGAAGTATTTTAACAAAGAAGATGAAAGACTTTGATCACAGAACCAGATTATCTCATGGCTTATGTATCTTGTCACAAATGATGTCACTCGTTTTCCTCCCGTGCTCCATGAAGAGCTGTAGCCCTGCAAAACCCTCCCCGCCGTGACAACACCTCCTATTTCATTTTCAGTCTCACCCAGAAATAAAAATCACTCAGTAGGTGAATATTTCTGTGTTGCTTCTGTGCCTTGTTGATCCTTTTTGACTTTCAGCAACACATGAAAAGAACAAAACCCCTGGACACTGCCAGTCACTTTTACTCGCTTAATTATGACGTTTTGGTCCTCGAACCTTAACTGAATAAAAGTCACACAGACAAACAGCAGTGCTACCACACATGCAAACATAGCCAGGAAAAAGCCCACCAGTCAGGAGATGCCAGCAGCACCTCTCAATATCAACACAAAGGTCAACAAGCTCTTTTAATTAGAAACAAAACCCCATAATGAGCTCTTTTAATTGTTAACAAGCATAGTTTACAAATGTCAAAAGATAGTCTACATGCACACATGTAATCTAATCAGATAGATATAAAAAATAAAGAAAGAAGCTTTATCAAAATATGAACCTAATAAGCCTGTATTAACCAAATAGGGTGTTTTTCCACCAACTTACCCCATGCTTCCCTTCTGCTCCAAACTATATCAGATTCTTAAAAATTTTCCCTAAAACCAGGACTTTTGGCTCCACAGATGCAACTTTACCATCCAAAACAATTATTCCCCTGGTTTTTAAAACCCCCTCAAGCTATCCATCTCATGTCTGCCACCAAACTCTGTTCATTCATTATCTATTCCTGTTAACTTCTATTTAGGGACCTGACTGGACCTTATTCCAGCAAGCATCAGGCAAAATCAGGGAGATCTAGTTGTGCAAAGAATAAAGAAAGATAACGAGCTGCTCTTTCAAGTTAAATGAACTCTAAACTTCTCAAATATGATCTGTTTTCTCACATCATCTCATGAAACTGCCCCCTTTAAAAAAGACTGAGAGATGGAATCTGTTCCCTCCTGGATGCGGTTTGAATATACTGAAGCTCCAGCAATCTGATCCGAGTGCACTAAGTCATCTTAGTCCACTGTATCATTCAGTAACCAGCTCACTGGTATTTTTATCTCAGAATCTGTCAAAGAGCAGCATAGAGTTTCATTCTGGCTTCATAAGCCAGTTCTAACAGCGTGATCTTGTTGTTTTAATGAATTCTCTCCATGTGGTGATGTTCACTGTGAGGGACTGTAAAGGAAACTGGAAAAATGGCTTCTGCCGCTGCACTTTACCAGGTATTGACCGTTATTGTTCAGAACTATGCTCGTCTTCATCTTACTTGTTGCACAGCGTTACTGAAAAATGTGAATACAAGTCATTAAAGGTTATCTATGATTTGTCTTTTGCCGTGCAAGGTGATGATGAAAATTATTGTCCTGTATGTAATTGAAATCCCGGTTTCTCTATTTTATCTCTTTATCTGTAAAGTCACTGCAGTTTTTTGCACTCAAATAAATTCATAAATAAATAAAAACCTAAATATTAAAAAAAACTGCAATAGTTATTTTTTTAAAGGTTCGGAATTTCAAGAATTAAAATCTTTCAGGATATTTGATCAATTTTGTTTATTTATTATTTTTTCTACAATCCAGTCGCCGATTACCGGAGACAGGTTTAATTTAATAGCTGTTGATTTTATAGCTTGACAGTGTGGGAATACAGACAGTTGGCTGGCGAAGGCCTCATGATTACCTCCCATAAAACTAGTCCAAATAGAATTAATGGAACAGTTTGAAATACAGAGTGCAGAAGCTGTAAACACCTCATGTTACAGCCATTAAGCAGGCAGATTATTAAAACCAGCTCTTCAAATCAACCACTTCCAATAAGACTCTTCATCATTAATAAGCCAGAAAGTCTCTCATCTGACAAATGAGCTTTACGGCAATATTCTTCCTAGTTTTTTAAAATTATACTGTGAAAAAGCAAGTCATTAAGGTATGTGAATTCAAACCGAGTATCTCAAAACTTCGCGTGTATCCTATGTGGACATCAACTGACCTTGTGCTCAAGGCGTAGATGCTCCTCTAGCTGGCTCCGTCGGCTGCTGTCATAATAACAGAGCTGGCACTGGTAGGGTTTGATCTCAGCGTGCTTCTGCAGGTGCAGCTGCAAGGCCTGGTCACTGGAGCACGTGAAGGTGCATTTGTGGCAACGGAAAACCAGGCCCTGAAGGTGGCGCGACAGCTTGGAGCGGCTGACCTCCAGCGGACCAACACGCTCCTCTGGTGGAGGAAGAGGAGACAGCAGAGTGGATTATTAGGTTGGAGAGATGGAAGGGAGAAGATGTGAAGGTGCATTTTCTCACTTTCAACACGCAAATGATGTTAAAAGGTTGATTTTCTTATTGAAATTACTTTCCTAACGTTGAACTATTCCCTGTGAAAGTAAGTTAACTGTGTCCCTGGTTCATTTGTGCATGATTCGTACCTCTGTGCAGGACGATGTGGTCGATCATATTGCTCTTGTGTTTGGTGTGATAGAGGCAGAGAGGGCAGCGCAGGTCTTTAGGGAGGTCTTCAGGTGCATTGTTGTTGTGACCAGCCTCCACATGCATAGTGAAGGTGTTCCTGAGACAGATTCACACACAGAAAGAATGACCATTAATGTGTTGAGGGAATGTATAAAGTGCTTGTCTTTCAAATGTCTGCATAGTTCAATACTTGAACTGATATGTATGTTACTGTTATTTTATATTAATACATGCACAAGGTTGATGAACTCTGCATAAAGCTTGCAGCATTTACACTCATATAACAGCATACAGCATATGTATACAACATCACAGCCTTTTTTTATTTTTCTCTCAGGGTTTTCTTACTTGTAGCAGGTGAAAAAGGAGCAGTCTTTGCACTTGAAGAGCTTCTTTCCACCATGGCGGTCCCTGTAGTGCCGACGCAGACTCTGCATGTATCCGGAGCTGAACTCACAGAACTCACAGGTGAGGACGCCGTCTGGTCGATTGTCAACCACTGTCAAGCCACCAGGTGTTGAGCTGGAAGCCATTTGACTGCGGGAGGCCTGGTAATGACTAAGCTGCTGACGAACATCCGCTGGCTCCAGGTATGACGGGTCTGAGAGAGGAGCAGAGAAATGTTCTGTTTATTATATTGTGACAAACTGTGCAAATACAAATTAGAATGCAAAAGTTTATAAAATAAAATGCATTTTTGAGATTAAACTAGTGGTTTCTAACCTTTCTCACTTGGGACTTATTATAAAATGCTGTGTTTGGTTGTGTTTCTGTGTCACATTTTATTTGTTTATTTCAGATAGTTTTGGAAACTGTTTTTTATAACCTATGAGATTCACTGTAAATCTTAGATTTATTTAAATAAACATTATAGCACAGCAGCAGGGAGCTTAACCTTCTTTTCTTCAACTCATCATCATCTGACTGTTTGAAATTCTATCAATTAAGTTTATATGATTATAAAAAAGCACGATAAAAGGAAATTTATAAAAGGCTATTGCAGAGTAGATGCATCACATTTTTTATCAATCATTAAAAATAATTTAGCTACTGATAAAATAGATTCAAGTAATCGAAATAAGGTTAGCTTGATAGTATAAGCAACTTTTGTTTATTTCCCAGCATAAGCCCTTTTCATTAAACTTAGTTTCAGTCTAAATTAAATCTGCAGACAGCAGTTGATCATTTCTTCTCTAAAGGAAGACAAAACAATCTCAAATTTAGTTGTTCTCACAGCAAACATCCCCCCTCCCTCCCCACACACAGATGCAGAAGTATAACAGTGACTGTCATCATTTGTCTCCTACCTCTTTCTCTCCTCATTCCCCATCTCAAGAGTCTATAAAATCAGCGAGCGAGCTCATCTTCTCGTCCTACTTTGAGCCTCCAACACATCAATAAATAAACCACAGTGACACTAACAGAATATCTATCCATGTGAAAAATGCCTCATTCAGCACTCACAGTGTGAGGAAGCATGGAGGAAAGAGAAACAAAAAACTTCTTTTAAACTTTAACTTTTACAAAATGCTTCAGATCCAATTTCTTATTTCTGCAGCAGAGGCAGAGGAATTCATTCGAATCAAACATCGCCGCGGCAGATTCATGCTTTTAATATCCTCCCTGCATTGTGGAGATGTATGAAGATGAGACAGCAGATGGAGAGCATATGTTGTCATAGGGGGTGTGATGTGTCTTCTTGAACAGATTAACGGTCAAAAACAGACTGATGCATTGCATAAGTAAGAGGTGGAATAGTTCTGTGAGGACTTGGAGAAGACAGCAGGAGGAGGACGCCTTAAAAATATTTTAAGGATGACTTTAATGCAGCATGAAAGAGCAAGGAAGAGGTTGAAGTTTTTAAAGAACTTTGATCTCGTCAGTCTTTCAAAAACAAGCCCTGTAATGCGCTGCAAATATCAGAATTTTAGACATTCAACTGAAGGTAGCTAGTTTGGCAAAGCACAGAGACATTCAATACGTCAGCTCTGCTCTTTCTCAATGCTTCACTTGTCTTGGTAGGGCACAGCTGACAGTGGTGGTTGGTGCATTGAGGAATGCTGCCCTGCTCCAGCTCCAGGGAAGATTCCACAGCTCCAGCAGCAAGGTGACAGCTGCTGCCAAGAACAGTCTGCGAGCTAAAGCTGCAGCTGCACAGCCACTAAAACACCTACAACACAGCATCTCGGCGAGGAATTAGCTGCTACACCTCCTTACAGAGAAGGCGCCTCTTTGATAGGAAGCATGCAGTGGAAAAAGGCGTCAGACCTCCACAGGAAAACTCCTAAATTCTTATATAATTTATTCAATATGAGCGCACAGTCCTTTCCATGAGACTATGACAAAGACTTGTTTATGCTAACTGCTGATCTTCCATATTTATAGCAAATATAATGTGTTATATTAATCCAAAAATAAGTAAACCCACCTTTGATGTAAAGACCCCCAAGAAAAAGTTAACATTTATAGCCAAAATGTTGCCTTTCAAGTTTATTATACAAATAAAATAGCTCTTAAAGTTTGCATGGCATTTCCTATGATACTTCATTTTATTTTCAAGAGCATTGAGCATAATCTAATTGCTAGAGCTGTAATTATTAGTCGATGAAACAATTAATTACAGGAAATTAATCTGCAAGTATTGTGATGATTGAATTTATAGAAGAATTATCATTATTCAAGCACAAAGACCAAACACTGCTGGATCTCACTGCTGAACCTCTCCGGGCTTTGGACAGTTGGTCCATATAAACAAGATAAAGGAGTAACTTGGCTGTATGGCTCAGGAAAATTAGAAAGCTCATTTTCTGTGCTTCTTTGGTATTTATTGTCAAAAATTAATATATACAAATATTATATAGATTATATCAAAAAGCCCTATTTCTAAAACATATATTTGCATTTTTTTAACTGAATGTTACTTGAGGGTTTTTGTGTAAAAGATGAGAACTCAGTTTTAAAGATTCCTGTTTTTCGTTGGATTCTGCTCTAAATCTTAATACAGATTTACCAAATGTGGCTTGACAAGCCAATCATACGATCTTAGATCTATTAAAAAGACATTATTACCATCTGCAGCCAGGGAAGTCTGCTCTGCGTTACCGGCCAGCCGGGAGGGCCTGAGGGTGGCATGAGCAGCCTGGGAAGCAGCCCGGAGTTTGGGGAGGGTCAGCGCCTCGCCATGGTCTCTCAGAGAGTGCTCCCTCAGCTGGCTGATGGTCATGGAGGAGAAAGGGCACGACAAGCACTTGTATGTGTGCTGCTCACCTGAGGGGAGATCAAGAATCACATGAGTCAACAACTCAGCTAATCTAATGAGCAGTTCTGTACAAAGGCAGACTTAGATGAGGATATGCAGAAAGCAGAACATGGTTACGGATTTTTTTCTAAAAAACATAGTGATAATAAACACATCCAAACAAATATATTCCCCTCTGAGTCAATCTGTAACAAATATGTCATCTTGTACTCACTTAGTGCTCCCCTTGGACTAATTAGCATAATTCTGATAGAAAAGATGCTGAGCTGCAACGTTTATTAAAGTTCCATTAAAATTCAAATGTCTTGAGGTATCACACATAAACTGAAGTTATGAAATAACACATTAAGTCAGAGAGAAATTTCAACTCTATAATATAAACTTTTCTCACCCTGTTTGTGTGTGTGTGTGTGTGTGTGTGTGTATAAATGAATGGATGTAATTACAGGTAGATATATGTAGGGACATTTTTAAGATGTAAGATGGATGGATGCATGAATGAATGGATGTAGAGATGAATGGATGGACCTAGGAATGTATGTATGTATCATGGGATGGATCAATATACAGATGTATGTGTGTATGGATGTATGGGTGTATGAAAATAATGGATGGACTTAAGAATGGATTAATAAATGTAAGGAATAATGGATGGACTTAAGGATGGATGAATAAATGAATGGATATAGGGATGTATGGAAGGATGCATGGACACATATCTGTATTGGATGCATGAATGTAGAGATAGACATATAAATGGACCTATGGATGACTTTGTATTAGCTGACTAGTTAGCTTGCGCAAATGCTTGTTGTTAAAAAGTAGAAAAAACTGATGTAAAATGCTGAATGCAGAAGCTGGTCAGTGAGGGTCAGTTACAGCTGTCCACATCTGTAGAGTCAGACTGAGAGAAAAAGCAACATTTAATACAGGTTTTGTGCAGGTTGGTGAGCTAATTACATGAATGTATCAATGCTGTCTTGGTTACTGTGTGTTTTGCTACTTTGACACTTTGACTGGCTTTAAAATTTACCCTCACAAGATTAATGGCAGCCTTCTTACTGTAGCTGTTGAATGTATTTGTTTAAAAAACCTGATGCAAGTGGCATCATGATAACAAAATCTGAACTGTCTTTCATATTTTTTGTATACAGAGTTGCCTGATGAAGGCTTAGCACCAAAACACTGCAAATAAAAGACAATGAGCGGCACTTCATTTGCAACTTCTGATCTCACTCGTCCCTCACCTACGCACCTGTCTCATTTTAGAAGATGTGCAAAGTGTTCTGCTGTTTTTTTCAGCTACTGTTTTTTAACCAGAAGTGATTTAATAAGAAGACTATTTCTTGATTGAACTGTCTCTGGCAACGACATGTTTGTAATAAGACGTTCGATTTTAAAGCATCTTTATCTTGTTGGACCGCAAGCAAGGACATAAAGGTAAAGAACTTCACCACAATGATGAAACTTGTGCTGATTGTGTTCACAAAATATACAAAATCAACAAACTCCCCTTTTCAAATGTAATCACAGCCCAGAATTGATTCATGTCCTTTATCCACAGCAGTTGTTAACTCTTGCTGCTGTTTCTTGTTTTCTCCAATCAGACAGCTGAGAGCACTCAAAGCAGAGCCTTTTGAAAATTGGTCTTTCTAGTTTGTCAGTCTTAAGATTGTTTGCTCATGTATTGATCACTCAGGTGGAGCTTCTTTTTGTGCATTTTCCTAAATGTCTATTCCTTTGTCAGCCATCTGTTTCCTTTAAAAAAACAAAAACAATCAAAGGCAAAGAATCACATCTAACTAAAACGACACATATGCGAACATGCTAATGGTTTCACACCATTCAAAATAAACTTATCTTGGCTAATTGTGCAAAAATCTGGTGCCAAAAAGGATTCTCTAGGATGTGTAATTATGTGTGTCTAATGTGCACAGTAAATGGTGAAGCTGCGGCTGATTCACTGGCTGTATTGTGCTGGATAAGCTAAATCAAGCACACTATCGTTAAGTGGGAGACGAAACAGGGGGGTTGCTGTTTTGGCCCAGGAATACCTTGTTAGTCATGGATACAGCTGTAAGATGTGATTTAATGTATGTGTGTGTGTGTGTGTGTGTGTGTGTGTTTACCTGTGTGTGCCTTATGCAGGTGGCTCTTCAAGCGACTCACGTAGGCAGATTTAAAGGGGCAGAGTTTGCACTTGAAGGGCTTGTGGTGCCCGTGGTGAGACTGCACATGTCTGTCCAGACTGCAGAGGAGACAAAATAAACACACACACACACAGAAAAAACAAGGAGGGAGGATATTAGATAAGAGGATAAAAGATGTAAAAAAAAAAAATGATGAAATGAGGACAAAAGCATAGCAGATAAAGAAAGAAATTGACAAGAATAGAGTGGAGGAAAGAAAGAGAATGAGCTCCACTCTACAGCATCCACTTTGAGGATTTCAACAGCAGGGTGTTTTCAGCAGCATCCAAAGCGCTCGATTCTGTTTACCTCACAAACAACAGCCGCTTATTTCCAATGACTACAGAGCAAGGAGCCGTGGGGTGAACTCATCTACCCACAATCCCCTGGTGGGAATGAGTGTGTGAGTGCCTGTGGGGACCGTGGCTGTGTTTTTAATGCCAGCCTCCTAGGTGGCACGGGAATGCGGCTTCTTTCTGGGTCAGGGCACATACAGTACAGAGGGATTACACCTGGGAGCTCAGAGGAGATGAGGACTCTCTCTTCCCCTCTCGCTCTGTGTCTCTGTGATGGATAAAACAAATCACGCTACCAAAATGTCTGTCTCGCTGCAATGTTTGTCTTACTCTCCTAGGAGGCAGGAAATCTTAGAGAAGATTGAAGATTCAAAGGGCTTGTTGTAGGGTAAACAGAGTAAAGGTGTAAAATTGTGCTATGTACAAAATAAGTTTACAATCCAGTCAATTTTCTAGGACAGCTGGTGTAAGATTGGTAAGGTATATAAGGTAGATGTTGCACATATTGTAAGAGTGCAGGTATGTTGATAAATCACTAAAAAGCAAACATCACAGCCAGTGCCTGACTTTCTTACTAATGGCAATCTGCATTTTAGATGTTATACTGCTGCTAGATTATCCCAACTGAAATGTACAAGGAGTCACACTGCTCAACATTTACACCAATGTAGCAAGAAACAAAATAAATCAGCCCAGACAGTTATAATCAATAAGATTTTCACAAGCCTGAACTCTGTTTTTGATCCAGAGCCGTTTGCTGTGAGGGAATTCAAGTCAGTATCAAAAGACTGCAAAACTGATACATCTGGCCAATATGAGCGTTCTTAAATTGACTTAAATTATACCTGTTATGCATTATAAGTGCCTTTTCCCCTTTATATTGTTGTTTGCATATTACCTGGTAATTGTGTTCACTCGTTTGTGGTCTGTAGCAGTTGGATTTGCCTATTTGTATTGTTTTTTGTTGTAATAATGTTTATGATGCCTTCGTGGTCAGGTTGTTCTTGAAAAAAGAGATCGCATTCTCATCAAGACTTTAATCTGGTTGAGACATTTTCTTTCCTTTAGTCAGAAATTCATTTTCAATTGTTGGAATTTGACAGGAGGTGCAACCAAGAAAGCAACTCACACCATATGCAGCATTGAAGTCAGTTTACAGGTTGCAATTTCTCAAAATTTGATAAAAAAGGTATTTTTTGTTTGTTTGCATAATAAAAGGGAAACACCAGCTGCACGTCTGTTGCATTTCTGAAAAAGCAGTTCCTCAGTGACTGTTTAAACCTCAACTGCAGCACAGTTAATGTTTGTATCTATAAGTGTTGCCTTATTATCCAGGACTGAATCCTCAGGGGCTACAACTTTACTAATTGTACTAAAACACAAGCATTCAAGCATCATATGAACACTAGTAAAAATAACTCTAATAAAAATGTATTTACCAAAGACAAAATTGCCCTTTAAAAATCATCATTCCAAACAGGAACTCTGTTGTATCCTCCTCACTTACTTGTGTCTGAAGGGTGAGACAAACTGGCAGTACTGGCAGCTGTATTTATCTTCTCTGCTGAACAGCGCCATGGCTGAGTGGCTCCTCTCATGGGACCTCAGTCCCTGCATGGACATGAAGACTCGGTCGCACTGAGCGCACGGGTGACCCCCTCGATGCTTCAGTTGGTCCTCTGACACCGCCGCCCTCGCTGCGGCCACGAGGGCCGCTGCCCGCCCTTCAATGGCGTCCGTTTCTGGTTCCAGTGTCTCTGCGTCAACAGCCATTTCACCAGAGGGTGTGGGAACCATATGTGGACCCATCAGTGCAGCCGCGGGTCTCTCGAGGTCGTCTGCCTCAGCTGCTTCATCCCCATCCAGGTCGCCATTAGTCAGGCTCTCTGAAGGCATCGTCAGGGGGACCTCGCTGACTTCTTGCTGCAAAACAAAGAGGAGAAAATGTTCAGTTTTCTAAAGAGGAAAGATTAAGAGTAACAACTTGTTTGGAAAAGTCCACTGTTGATCCTGCACCAACTACCAGGTGACACAAATAGCTGCAACAGTAAAGCAGCTGTCAGCCACCTCTGCTTTTGTCTATGCAGTCATTCCCATCCGTCACAGCTCTCTCACTCAACCTCTCCATTGTCAGCTGGATAGATTTATGCTTGACTACTGACTATTGAAAAATCAACATGTGGGTATATAATTGACCTGAAAGCCTCTCTAGTTTTCCGAATCAGCTAAAACATTCCTCCAAAATACTCCAAGCTGCAGTGTGAGCCCGTAAGAGGACAAGATATAAATGTTTCTGCTTTAAGAACGAATGACTGAGAATATGACTGAGTCGAGTCCAGCAGAAACCTTAAAAATAACCTTAGGCTCCAACTCCACCCTGACCTGAGGTCTGATACACAACCCTTGGTTGATATATTGAGTCGATTGCTCTAAATCATCTACATGATTATTTATATGTAATTTGACATAAAATGCGACCCCCCTGAATTTATCCAGGAAATTTTTTACATATCAATCCCTGCTTTCCTTCATTTTTTATGTCTCTTAGCAGTACAAACTCGAAGAATAAGAACAAATTTAATAAAGTTCTGCCTAACCACATGCATTTATTCATTAGTAATGTTTTTCTTGTTTGGTTAAAAGACCTGTTTTATTACTTGATGCTGTAAAAAAAATGGGGCAAAACAAAATGAGTCATGCAACAAAACAGATTAAAAGCTAAAACACAGGATCTTGCATATGTGCACATCTACCAAAAATAACACAAACCAACTGCAAAACAATGCTACTCTATTTCTTGTTCCTCCATCTGCAGGCTGGTTTCTGCAGTCATCACAAGTGGACAATCACTATGACTTTTTTACTGCCCCGAGGAAGCTCATTCTTTCTGTGGAAGGACCTGACCCTGCACTTCATGCAGCCATAAATAAGATGTGGCATCCACAGACCCAACCTTGCCGTCCACTCTGCCCTGCACTGTCAGCCTGTTCTTCATCCAACTGCATTAGAAACCATTGCAGCTCTAGAATTGAAACTGTATTCATGAAACTATAAAAAGCAAGTCGTTTTTATCCTCTGTAGCGTGCAAAATTCAGTATATTACATCTGGTAGAGAAGTTGTACATCATCATGATCATTGTGTTGTAGGCTATGGATGCCTTTAGCTAACCCATAACCCAACACAAGTTTTATTTTTACTTTTGTTTCCTTTCATCACATTTACTGAATATACCTCATGGTCAAATTTGTAAAAAAGGACTCACATTGTTTTAGTTTACTTGAGTTATCAAAGTGAATTCTTCGCTGTATCATCCTCAGTGGCCTCAAACCATCTCATCTTAAATACATAAAAGACAGACTGGGTGTCTGACTGAAGAACCAGGCCTCCGTTAGGGTGAGGCGTTGGATCCTTGGGCCTGTTACCCTCACTAGCAGCCTCAGTGGAATACTAATGTTCGAATGGTTACCCGCCGCTGCCCTAAAAGTTATGGCTCAACACTCTGTCCTCCACTCCTCCTCCCCTCCCTCCACTGCAATGGGACAGCATAGCTTGTTTTCTCTGGGGGAGGCTGACAGACTGTCTACCCAGAAGCCTCTGTCAGTAATAAACAAAATGGGAAACAGAACCCAAGTTCAGTAAAACAGATCACTGCACAGCTAGGAGGATGAGAGTTAGATTACAAGACAGAAACACTGGGGGACGGACAGAGCGGGTCTTTCAAGTACCGTTTGAGAAAATATAGCGTGGTTTAAATTAAGAAAAATTGGAGTAAATGATTCACACTTACATTTGTCTGATCTTGTAGCTGCACAATTTATTAAAAGAACAGCTCGACATTTTGGGAAACATGTGTTTGCTCTATTGTTAAGAGCCAGATACTAAGATTAATACCAAACCACTCAAAAATGTGTGCACTAGCTGTAAAGTTACAGCTAGCAGCATATTAGCTGAGAGTAGGAGGACGGATAACTCGGCTCTGTCAGAAGGTTACAAAATCTGCAGATCAGCACCTCATAAACTTGATCTATTTTTTATCCAGTTTTAAGTCTTTAGGCTAAGCTAAATTGATCAGCTGCTGGCTCTCATTTTTGTTTCTTAGTTAGATTTAAAAATGATATAATCTTTTAATGTAACTCTTGGCAGGAAAGTGCATTTTCAAAATTGTCAAACTATTCTATGAATGCTATTTTTAAAAACAAGTCAAGAACATCTGCCATATTAAAAATAAATCTATCCTCGGTTTTTCTATAAATTAAAAATAATAACAAACTAATTACCAATTTCAAAATAAAATGACATAATTTAGTCTTATTTTGTATTTTATGATGACATAATTAATGTGAAAATATTATTCCTTAGACCTGATGTAGCAAATCTCCAGTTGAAAAGGACAAATAGTTCATAAGAGAAAAAAACCCAAAACAAATCAATCTCCATTTACCTTGACATGTCCCTCTTTGACCTCTCCATACTGAACGTGTTTCCTAAGGTGGTTGCAGATGGCTCGAAGGGTAGGATGCACCTCTCTGCAGAAGTTGCACCTGAATCCTATTGGAGCTTTACTTACAGAGCTTTCCTGTTACAGTAAAAAAAAAAAAAAGACAAAAATAGTTTGTTTTATTTTAACTGTTTGACATCTTTTTAAAATGTATTTGACAATGATTTGTAGTAGAGCGGAGAGTGGAGCAACACTTTAATGTCCCTCAGGGGCAATTCACTTTCCAAACAGAAGTCCAACACAATTCATACATCACACACCATCACAACACAAGATTCAAATCTCCAACACTGTCACCATGAATCATGGAGAATTATAGTTTGTTTAGAAAATCAATAGCAGATTAAAAAAGGACATTTTTTATCTATTAGGGTTCCCTTTTAGGAGACTATTCAATAGTATAGGACTTTCAGTAGTCTGTACATTTGAGACCATTAATTCATAGACGTACTTAAACTTATGGGTAGCATCAGTTATCTTACAACAAGCTTTGACCATTTTTCATGAGTGGGTTTGTATTTTAAAGACTAAAGCTGTCAAATCAGAAAAACTTAAGAGTGAAGGACAAACTCGAAAGAGAAAGAATGAAACATTTTCATCATCATTGTCCACAACAAAACTTTGCAACTTTCTAAAAAGGAACAACTGTTGATTTTCCTTTTAATATAAAGCATCTAATTTGCATTCAAATTGAGCTTCTTGTCCAAGACAGTGCCCAAAAACTTACATTGCTGCACTGCTGCCAATGGTCCCCTCTTAATCACACATGAGAAAGCGGGAAGAGGTCTCTTTTTTCCATTAACTGTTTGCTGAGGAGCCAGTAAACCAAAACAAAGTACTAAATATATATGAGAGGTAAATAAGAAACTTTTTGTAGGAGCATGTGGTTGAATACAATTAAAAGTACATCTTATTTCCCTCCATAATTTTGGTTATAAAGACACTTTTGTCTTTTTTTAATTATATCATTAAAGGACAACTGCAGTGTAACTGATCTACATAAATACCATTAATGCCTATGAATCTATCAGACCTATCATAATCAGAAGATACTTACATTTCTTCTATATGAGATTCAACTTATCTCCATTAAACTGCAAATTTTTACTGTACTCCAATATACATTAATGACATTAATGGTATATTTAATGAACAAAATATGAAATTAATTTACAGACCTAATTATCAGGCCCTGTTATACTGTTACATTGCTCATTGTGTGAATGAGCAATTCAAATACATGAATCCATATCCTTTTATTACATGGGGCTACTGTGGGTATGACTGCAATGACTGTGGATTTATAGTCATGTCATAATAAATTAAGAACAATCTCAGTGACACATAATGACTCCATGAGCTAAATTCCGTATATTTTCTTTCTGTGACTTTTAGGAGTTCGGATTACTTGTAGTGTGGTGAACAGTGATAGCTTATGACTTCAGCATTAGAAGTTTAAGAGTTTGCTCACAGATTTTAATTGTGAAGCAAAAGTAAACATCACTTCTAATTAGTTTTTAGGGTTTAACAAGGACTTGCATCTATATTGTATCATTTTTTAGGAGACACTTGTATCTCCACTGACCTTATCAGGTTTAGTCTCAGGTGGTTCTGCTGCCTTCTGTTTGCTGAGGAGCTGCCTCCTCCTCTCCTGCCTCATGGCCCTCTTCTGAAACTCCTCATTGTGGTTTAATAGATGTTTGGCCAGAATTGGGAGAGACAGGAACTTCAGCTCACAGTGAGAACACTGGTACAACTCTGAGTCTTCATCTCCGGGACTAGGTGATACAGCAAAGTCTCTCTTCAAGTCATTGCTGTGGTGGTCGTTGTAGTGCATAGAGAGCAGCTCGCCTGTGCTGAAGGACAAACGGAAGCATTTCAGACACTTGAACGGCAGCCAATCAACCTCTCCGTCCTGCTCAGGTTCAAGCGGGACCTCCAGCACTTCCTGGTCTTCATCTACCATTGCACTGACAGCAATCTTCTCAGGTTCTTTGGCATAGATAACAGTGAAGTAGCGACCAAGTTTGCTCGAATGCTGCTTCTTGGGGAAGACACCTGGGTGGCGTTTAATGTAGTGCGAGACGATGCTCTTCCTGCTGAAGGCCTGGAATGCACAAAGAGAGCACCTTCGCCTCTCCACAGCCAAACGCAAATCTTCACTCATTTCTGAATTGTCCCCATCTGACGGTGGAGGTGCCATGACTTTGCTTGGCTTTTCGCTCATAGTCTTGGAAGCAGCCAGGCAGTGGGTGTAATAGGCATCAATATCATGCCGCTTCTGGTAGTGTGCTGCCAGGCCTTTGCGTATGGGGTTTGTGTATGAACACAGAGCACATTTGAAGACATTGTTTTTACCCTCTGGTTGAGCACGGACATTGTTGTGCTTGATCCGGTAGTGGCGAGCAATACCTTTCCGGGTGGAGCAGAAGTACTTGCAGAGTTGACACTTAAATACAGCATGCTTCTCCGTCTTATTGATGGGTAACTGGGAGAGGGCAAGGTCCAATTCACTGACCTCCTGGACTTTTGCCGTGCTTGATATGTTACTAGCACTGCATTCAGCTACTGGCTCTGTTTCTTTACCGGGGGAGAAATGTGTCATGTTCGAGGCGAACATATCAGAAGCCGACTGGTTATGATACTTCTCATAATGGATTTTGAGTTTCTCCAGTGTACCATGTGTGTACGGGCACATTTTGCATCTGTAAGCACCGTAGCCCTGCCTTTGGGTTTTGCACTTGTCATCTCCATCGTTTAAATCAGCGATTTGCTCTATATCGTCTGCAAAGTCCTCTGCAGTGACTTTCACTAACGGGTGTCTTTTCTGATAGTGAGTCAGGACACCATGGATTCGGGAATTGACGTATGGACAGTGACGACATTTGTACACAGAACTGGGGTTGATGTCGGCCTCCTGTGCAAAATCTGCAGCTTTTACTTTCATGCCTGGGTGTTTCTTTCCATAGTGAGTGAGGAGGCCATGGAGACTGTTATATTCCGACAGACACACAGTACACTGGTAAGGATTGTTAGAGATGGAAAGACGTGGGTGGGAAGGATGGGGGTTGCTATCTTGGGGTGGGGTTGCAATGACCAGTGCTCCGTCTTCTTCAGCAGACTGGCAATTGAAAGACGCATGTTCTTTGGCAACCTGCTGGTGGATCTTTTCTGCCGAGCCATTTCCTTTGATGATATCCAAAAGCACAGATTCATCCCCTTTAATGGCCCATGGGTGGACTGCCTGATAGTGACTTGTGATGTCCCATATTGTGCAGGCCTCAAAGGCACAGTCTCTGCATTTGTAATGTTTAGTTTCCATATTGCCCCCTTGTTGGGTGGTCTCCGGACCAGCCCAAAGCTTGCTCGCCATGTACGTGTAATCAACGTTGTGCTCAGGATGGCGTCTTTGGTAATGCAGCAGCAGGCCTTGGGGTTCAGCGTGGGAGTAAATGCACCATTCACAGTGATAACCAGCCTCCAGAACGCCATCCTGGTAAGCCCAGTGTAAAATGGTCATAGCTGTGGCTTTCACAGTAGGGTGCTCTTTCTTCAGATGCTTCTTCAGGGCATAGACGTAGGGGGACGTGTAGGAACAGTGTCTGCACTTCAGGGAACGGAGTGACATAGTGTTTTCAGAGTCTGGAGGGGCTGTAATCACTGCAGAAGAGACACTGCTTGATTGAACCATCTGTGCACGCTCACGCTGACTCCGGACAACAGCAGTGTGACGACGTACGAGGTCAGCATTGGCCTTGGTTTCCCTATGCTTCTTCTGGTAATGTATAAGCACTCCTTTTACAGTGCGGTTGCCATAATCACAATGCTGACAAAAGAACAACTCATCCTCACTTTTCTCACCACTTCCTGGTTTAGGGCTTGAGTTGTTGGATCCATCATGACCGTTGTTTTGAAACTGCTTCAAAAACTGTTTGGGAGCTGCTATCTGCAACTCATCCATTAGTTTCATCAAACCAGGGGTCGGGGCACCATGTTTAATATATTTTGCTGTCACTTTTACTTCTGGGTGTCTCTTTTGGTAATGAACCAACACACCAACAACAGATCTGTTGCTGTACACACAATGTTTGCAGTAGTACATTTCTTCGTCGGATCCGTACAGTGCTGCGCTCGTTTGTTTTGGTGGCGTAGCCATGCTGAGACTGTATGAAGAGTTGGCTGCAGACTGTGACTGATCCACTGAGATGATCTTCATGGTTTTCTGTATACGGAAATAAGAAGCCTTTTGCTCGGGATGTTTCTTCTGATAGTGGACCAAAACAGAGTGCATGTTGGGGCTAGCAAAAGAGCACATGTCACAATCATAGACCACAACATTACCACCCATAGATTCCTTGAGAGGGTCTGTCTCGGCACTGGCTTCAGGGGTTTTGGACACAGTTTTGAGCACTGGGCTGGAGGAAGACCTAGGGGTTGATGCAGCTGAGTTAAAGTTCTTGGGACCAGAGTTTAGTATTTCCCTCAGGGTTTGCGATTCACCTGTCTTGTGGGACTGCTCCACTACATAGCTGGAGAAGATCATGGCGTTGTTAATTTTGACAGTAGGATGCATTCTTTGGTAATGGGGCATTAGGCTTCTGACGTTGGGGCTTGTGTACGAACAAAAGCGGCACATGTATACCAGATTTGGTTGGTTGAAGTTGAGCACGTTGCTTGCTTCAGGGTGGTGATCCATGTAGTGTTGGTGTAGGTCATTGTAATTTGTGTATTCGATGTAGCACTCTAAGCAGCGGAAGACTGCACTCTGGTCCTCAGGGTCCAGGATGTACTTAAAGCTGAACTTGATGTAAGGGTGCATCCTCTGGTAATGGGTGCTGACGCTACGGGCTGATTTGTTGTGGTAATCACAGTGTTTACAGTAGAAACGTGTAGTTCCTGGTTCCTCTGTAAAATCAGCGCTCTCCTGGATATTACTATCACTCTGGTCAGCAGAGATGTTTTCACTATCATCTGAGAGAGTCAGAGATATGGGAATGTTTCTAGGTTTTGACTTCGGGTTGCTTTTTCTTTTCCCTATCCTGCCTCTCTCATGAGAGGTTGCTGATTCTCTTGCATGAAGCTGTTGTGTGTCATAAGTGAAAACAGAATTTTTGTTGTCATTGTCTTTATCCTCTTTATCGGCACTGGCATGATTTTCTCCTGCATCTTCATCATCCATGTCGTCAAGGTTTATGACCAAGTCCTGTTGGCTTTGGCTTATCTTACTTTGAAGGTTACTTGCAATTTCATCAATTCTAGTTCTCTTCTTCACTGAAGACAAATCCAAAGGCAGGTCATTAATGGACTTCCTGGCCCTTTTCCCTGTTACTAAGGGCTTTTTTGTGGCAAGTCCTAAAATGGAGGTCTGGGTTTTTTGTAGAAAGATTGGAGAAGCATCCACTTCAGAGTCTGGCTGGTCAGTCATCTGACTTTCAAAGACACTGGGATCTAGGTCATCACAGTAGGAATGCTTATGCTGCTGGTGAACCCGCAGACCTTTCAGGGTGGTGGTGGAGAAGCTGCAGAGCGTGCAGCGATGAGGGTTCTGCTGGTCGTTCGGTGTGCTGGTTGTCTTTTTTCCATTGACTTTGGAACTTACATTACCCCCATTAACTGGCTCTGCAGCGCTGTCATTCTGAGGATCTGGGCTGTCACTTGTTAGGTCCATGGTCTCTACATCTGAGGAATTGTGGCTCTGTTTGTGCGTGCCTAGTTTAAGAGGGCTGGTGCAAATAAATGGGCATTCATCACATTTATACACTGTGGTTTTACCAGAGAGGTGAATATTTTCAATATGGCGGGAGATGCTCCGCCTGTGCATGGTGAGGAAGGAGCAGAAGGGGCACTGAAATCTGTTCATGTACTTTCTAAACGGTATTCCTTTAGTCTCCAATAATTTATTATCATCATCAGTTAAAAGCTGCTTTGCATCCGCTGAGAGGGTACCAGTGTAGCTGGGATCATCTATATCGCCCAGCTCTTCGTCACCATCATCCTCTAAGCTGCTCCTGGAGTCTTCCTCATTCATTAAGTTGGCATCCATCTCTATGACACTGTTGGAGACATCAGATGAAGCAAACCTTTTAGACAAAATGGAGGAACCTGTGCTGTTGGGTGTTGCTGCACTAATCTGTGCATACTGAAAGGATGAAATCTCTGGGATTGACTTCTCCAATGTGTTTTCTGCTGTTTTCCCTACTGAGTCTTCCTTTCCAGTTAAACTTGTCTTTGATCTGGTCGGGCTTTGCGAAGCAGAGGGAGAAGATGGTTTGGGTGAGCTTGCACTAGCCTCCCCCTCCAGCTCCCCAATGCAGGAGACTATCTTGACCTTGTCACTGTGTTCTTTCACCACATGATTAGTCCAGTTGTCCTTCTTGTCAGTCTGGTACTCACACCATTCACAAGCAAAAGTTCCCTTCACAAGTCCACTGACCGATTCCTCGCCAGATTCAGCAGAAGGATCTCCAGCGCTCTCTGAGGGAACTTTGTTATGATACATTAGCTGATGTTTTATTATCCGTGCTTTGCGAGGAGACTTGTATGTGCAATACTGACAGGAATACACTTTTGAATGGTCATTTTGCATTATTACAGTGTAGCTGGGCTGCTTAGCTGTCTGTGAGGAGATTCTTGCATCTGAATCCTCGTCTTCAACATTGTGCACTTTTTTGGTGTGGTTTCTCAAGAAGGATTTTGATCTGAAGTAACGGACACAGAACTTGCACTGGTAAAATGCCAGATGGGTTTCAGTTGTCTTCTTCTGTGGTACTTGGTTGGAATTGTCAGTAGAGTTGGGGCCTAAAAGAAAAGGGAATGAATGTGAGACATCTGATAAAAAATAGTAAATCAGTATCTTTTTGGTGCTGTCATTTCAATATTTCATTAAAACCAGCAACTCAATACATTTTTATGATCCCTAAAAGATTATACAATTGTGCCATACTAAAGAGTTTTTTGAAACAGAAAAAGAATTTTTGTAATCCTCAGCAAATTAATTGTGATATCTGAATAAATGTGGAGGGCATACTCGTTCCAGCTTTAGGAGGAGAATAATCCTTGTCATCTTTGTCATTCTTATCCTCATATTCTTCCTCTTCCTCCTCCTCGTCTTCATCCTCATCTTTCAGAGAGTCAGACTCATCTGCATCTGCAGGCTGCAGAAAAACAGTGTGTACTTCCTGAATGTGGGTTTTCAAGTCATCATATGACTCGGCACGGAAGTCACAGCCATCACACTGCAATACCTCCATCGCTAAAAAGAGGGAGCACTCCCTGGAAAATCAGGGAAACCTACAAAGAAAAAGACAGAGAAGAAAAATCATGAGGACACAGCATTTTCTCAAGAGTACATTGTAGAATAAAAGTCTAATTTACTGTCAAGAAATCTACTACAATCAGGATAAACTATTCAAAGGAGCCTCCATTCACATCAATAATAAAACTTAAAGACTGAAGTCAGATCCAAAGTTTTGGAGCTGATGTTTCCTCTTATGTTCCATATTCATTGTAGCCAAAAAGCCCTTCAATAAAAATAAGCTTTGTGATGATCTGGCATGATTACCAACAACAATTTCTGCAGTGAGCAAAGTTAAATCAAGTGCAGGATGGATGACACATCTTTTCCAAATTACAAGTAAGACAATGGGCAGCTAAAGATACGATGCATTCAAATGTTTATTACAGTGTGCACAAAAAGACATTATTCTAAAGCAGAGTCTCATTTGCTAGCATTATGGAGCCAAGCTGCATTTACAACATTTTCCTAACAAAATGTAGCACATGGTTGTGATTTTGGCACTGGAGGAGAAAAAGGTTTTCAGATTGTCCTCTAATAATATAATTCAGGATACAACTTATTATGCATTTTTTTTTACTATTGCTTTGATGTTGAATTGTATGCAGAAGTAATTAGATGGTAAAAAAAACAAGCTGGTGTCTGCAAAATTCAACTAAAAACCAAAAAAATTTACGCTATTATGAGTCTTCAAGTCTAAATCAAATAGATCACCGAAATGCCTTCATAACAAACAAACTATGCAAAATTAAAATTACAGAGTTTTCTTATTATTAAATGTCATATTTTCTAAAATTAAATAAAGAATACTGAAACAAATGCCTCTCATTAAAAGGGCAAAACCACATGAATGAGGAGACAAATTCATATAAAAATGTGAATATTTTCAGTCACCAAAGTGCCTGGAGCTGTCCATAAACTCTGATAGAAAACCTCGTAAAACATAACAGAGGAAGAATTCAGCAGATGCTGATGTTACTCAGAATACTAAGAAGGTCCCATTTTTTTAGCATAGCATCATTTCAAGAACAATGGAGGGACTGAGGAGGGATTATGGGCTGATTTGTCCCATTTTTATTACCTTGGGATAAGCAACAGCTGGAGAGCAGCTCCACAGCTCAGTATTTAGAGCAGACTATTTCATCAGATTGTATCAACTGCACTGAAATAAGATTGAATGAATCAACCGAGAGATGAAGGCTTTACGTCTTTGGGCTGCTTTGCAGTTTGGACTTGGCCAGTAAGATGGATGTTGATGATGTGGCCATCATTTCACAGCTCTTTCATCACGGCTTTCCAATCAGCTGTCATTTTGTCTCAAAAACCATACAAAAATCACACATAGGATTTGTAGCTCATGCCACTTCTGAGAGGGCACAATTACCACTTTGACTCCTAAATCAATAGTCAATTAATGTGATTTTTTCACACTTTTTAAAAACACATCAGTGAGTCAAAATTACCAATTTCTGTGGACACTGTCCAGCTAAAATACTAAAAATACTGCCATTTTTTGAAGAAAAAAAATCAAATATACTGTGATGGAGATATTTCAGACAAAGTTGCTCAAACACCACATGAAAACTGAGTTCAACTCTTAGATGTAATAATGAAGATGAATCACATTGCTTTTTTTGACAGCGAATTATATTATATGACTATGTGTCAGGTTGAACAATGGCACATATTGAATTTGAACAAACTGCATCAACAAAAAGTAACCCAGCTTAACAAAAGTCAACAAATGGAGGCTTAACAGGAATTGAATCAGCACATCCCTGACCCAGTTTGTACAAGAACTGTACATGGGAGTTTACAAAGCAGACATTTATAACAAGGCGCCCATTCATAACCAAACTGTTCATATCCAAGGCCCATAGACAAAGTACAACTAGGATGGATAATCTGTAATAGTATGGATATAGATTTATTGTGGCATTCACTCATTCATTTATTCATTCAGGTCTGCTGAAGGCTCTCTATATCAAAATGGTCAGTAGCCTTATATAAGTACATCTTACAGGAGCACACTGTGGTACCAACACTGGTTCCTAATGATGTTTCTATAACTCAGCATGATTAAATCTCCAAACCCTAAGCAAGCTTAACAGCAGTTTCATGAACACTGTGGATACCTTCGAGGTCTGAACAAGTCACACTCACAGGAAGTAGCTTGATTGATGGTAGTCTACCAGATTGGTGCACTTTTTCGGTTGCATTTTCCTTCCTTTTTGCTATTCCTGTGTGTTACCTTTTTTCACAATCCCTGTTGCTACATGAAACATCATCGACAACATCCTCTCAAGCAGTAACCTACACGCTGAAAATTTTTGTTAAAGACCTGGTTTGTGCAATGAGACAGGTCTGGTTAACATGTTTTTTACTATTACTAAGTTTTACTGATTTTTAAGGAATTTTGTCTAGCAGGATTTTGCCATTTCACTGCCTGAGCTTGCATTCCCATGTGCAATATTTCACTGAAACTAGTTTCCCTGCAACACTTTTTTGCAAGGCAATCACTGCATCTAAGCACAGCCCAAGAGGACTGTAATGGGTTTAAAGAAATACAAACAAGTCAGAGCATTTTTCACCCTAAACCAGAATGATAATGGGTTCAGCCAGACCTTTCTCAAATGCTAAAATCAAGTGTCTATGTGAGGTTTGGCCTGAGTGTACTGTGAACTTTCAGCTACAGCAGCAACACCTTCTTTGACAGCATTTCAAGAACTGAAGCTCTTCTGAATGCACAGGTGGCCTTTTTCTTTGATAACCCCTCAATATGAAGCCAGGTGTTTCCCCTACATATCAATGCCAAATAGAGGAAAAAAAGGTGAAACATAATACTAAAACAACAATGAAGATTACGCATGGAAAGTCATGTACACACAAGGTTTATGTACATAAATATTTACACACACCGTCTGTGTACACTACATGTCAGTTCTGTTTAAAACTGTTAAAAAAGGACGTGGACAGAAGCTTTGACATTTGTATGTGTTTCTTTGTTTGTATATTTGCAAAACAGTAGGTAACAGTATTTAATGTTATGTTCAATTTTTGCCATATTCTGCCAATAGATCCCCCTTAATCCTACACACCGAACCATACAATGAAATAAAATGTAGCTGCCTTTTCTGAACTACACGACACAAACACACAAAGTGGAGAGCCATATCTCTAAATAAGTGCTGCTTCTCAGCAGTGTTTGTGTGTGTATTTTATTGGACTAAGACAGAAGTATTTTGCATGTATTTAAAGAGGATTAATGCTGCACACAGCAGGCGTGACCCTTTTTTGATCCATTGCTCTTAATGACAAAAGTCTACATCCCTTTACGTTGTGATTCATGTTCATGATCCAAAAAAATACTCTTAAAAAAGGCTATTATAACCATTTGTTCAGCTTATATTCTTGCTGAAATGCCAGAAGATGAAGATGTTTGAATAACGGCTGTAATTTCACCCAACTTAATAATGTTAAAATAATAATAAACAATCACTTTAATCTCATAACACAAGCATAATCAACATTTACTACTTTCAATGCAGCCTCTTATAAATATAAGAAAAGAGCTCTTAATTAAATTTGAGTCTTTAATTTAAGAATTAAGCTTTTTTAAATAACACAACAACCATTATTTCATTCAGCCTGATACTGCATAAACATTAGTAGACCAAACGATTCAATTTGCAGATTCATCAAGTATGCAAAGAAATAAAAAGCTGGATTGAAGTGGAATTACATTGCATTATTATAGCCTTTTGTGACTTTCTTTCTTTGACCTTAGAGATTTTTAATTTTGTCAACAAAAGACTGACTTTTTTAAATGCTGAGATGCCAGTTAAATTTAAAGTGAAACTGTGCTGACTTTACACATCTAAATCTGCTTGTAAAATATCTTCCGTCTGCTGTCTAAAGTTGATCTTTTTTTATCCACCATGAGTCCAACAACGTTATAGAAGTGTAAAGCTAAATCAGTGCAGAAATCTTTTTAAAATATCCATAAGTCTGGCCATATATTAAGCAGGTTCAGGAGAAATATTCACTCATTCAGACTAACTGACCATTTTTGAACTGGAACAGGCTTATTTCTAAAGTAAGACAATGTAGGAACAGACTTTAAATACATCATGCTAGCTTAAAGCAAAAACACTGTGGTATCTGTTATAAAATTCCAAATTCCAATGTAGCTCAAAAAATTGGGGTGCTGATAAAGATCTAGCTTATACTCATTCAAAGATCAGTCATAAATTTGAATTTGAGAAAATAAAATCAAGTGAACGAGAACCATTCACCATTCCAGTTTAATTTTCCCATTAAAAAATGAAAGAAATTATGTAATCCTGCCAAAAAAAATAATTAGTGACTGGGTTTTTATTACAAAGTCAGCTTTGATTTTAATGGAGATGTTATGACATATAGCTTCAGTACTCTGATCAGATTCAGTCCAGTGATCTGGATACTAAAACCAAGAAGTTTCAAGTGAGATCGAGCCAGAGACAGTTGGGAATCCCGCCCTGCTTCCCACACCCAACCGACCGGCCAGTGGAGAGCTCCATGTGAGCCGGCCAAGCTGCCAGTATGTCCCTGAGCAACCAGGGGATCCATTGTTGTTCGGGGTCAGATTACAGCCTCACCACGGGGCCCCACCCTGCTCTCTTGGCAGTTCACTGCTGTTTTGAACAAAGTTGCCTCCTAATGCCAGGTTCCTTGACATGGATATCAAGAGAATCCTTTCGGAGAGCAGAAGAGAGGAATGCCCGGGGAGGAGAAAAAAAAAAAAAGAGCCTCCTACACAACCACCATCTGCCTTCGAGTTTGGCTGCGTCTTTTCAGCTAGTCAGTCCTTGTGCCACACCAAGTTAATGGCTGAGATTGTGTAACTGCTTTCATCTAGTCAGCTGGGGCTCTAACAGGCAGCGACTGAGCTGCTCAGATCCTCCTCTGAGCCGAGCTTCAAGGGCAGCCATTTTAGGAGCTGACTACGTGCGCTTAGGTGTTCAGCCAGCACACAACATGGACCCACAGATCTGATCCTCTTCCTCAAAGGCAGGCAGCCTGACACTGGAGAGCCGCTGACAGAAATCTATCTGCCAGATGTACAGCGCTGTACCCAAACCCTCTGCCCACGCAGCTCAGCAGAAAACATCTCACACTCTCGCTAGGCTGACTTTGCCTCGTCCTTTCATTTCTCAGGGACATTATCTCTCACATCGAGAGATTTTTCTGGGGAAACGCTACAATCCCCTGTTCCAAAGAAAGACATGAATAGGTCAGCACGAGCAGCATGCACCGACACTTTGTGGAGAAGCTGCCAGCTACGTTTCCACAAGGGGGGTCTAAAAATGTGAGGCATGTCTGAACTTCTTTATCTGAGAGCTCTGTAAACCCTGAGCCTCGAGGAGAAGACGAAGAGGAGGGCAGAGAAAGGCAGAAAGGGGAGAGAGCAGGGCCCTGAAGGGAAAGGGTGGGAGGAGAAAGGGAGGCAGCATTAGAGAGCCACATGGAAGACCTTCAGCGGTTTGCAGCAGAGGACAAAGCCATCAGACTGGGCTCCCCAGATTCCAAAGTCTACCGACGTTTGTTAATCACCAACCGGTCTCTCTGCATCGGCGAGCTCTGCCAGCAGTCACACCCTCTACTCAAACTGGCTGACAGCAGCTGCTCTGTCTGAAAGAGGGCCTTTGAATAAGCCAGCATTAAGCTGATTAGGAGTACAGAGGTTTTGTCCTTAACTGTTGGTTAGTGCTACCATCTCATGCTGTCCGGGGGAGAGAAAAAACCACTGATGTGCTGTTATATTAGTATACAGACAGCATTCTGGTTGCAGATAATTCATCTAGCAAACAAGACTGGACATGCGTCTTGTCAACCTGCACACCCTCAATAATTGATGACCCATTGATTGAAAAGGACAGCGTGCTTTTTAAAGGAGAAATACGGTGGTATTAACAGCAGCCATGGAAATTGATTTCTTTTGCAGAGATGAGATGACAACATCAGAGACAGATCAATATGTTTTTTAGTTTCAAGAAAGTTATTTAAAAAAGAGAGAGAGAGAGAGAGAGAGAAGGTGCAAATCATACACTGCTTCAATTTCTGATCTCTTCAGCTCACATTCTACTCAGAGGAGAACAAAAAACACAGCAGCTGAAAGATCTCACTGTGTCTGCAGAGGAGCAGAAAACAATGGCAGCAAGAAGTCAGACTCTTGAGCACACAGGAGATAGAGAGCTGAAGATCAAGATGGCTACCCCCATCTTCTGCTGACGTCAGCCGTGGAAAACTCAACACCAGATAAGATCTGATCTTCTGCGTGACAGTTGTTGAACACACAAACAATAAACTGCGTAATATGCAAAGAAGTACAACACACCAAACTACGGCCAAACCCAAGATGATAGCTGCAGGGCTACTGAGCTGGCTCAGTGTTTGCTCAGGTGTTCCTACGTCCACCTGCTCTGCATGCAGGAATGTGAAGCTGTATGAAAGAGAATCAACTTAAATATACTAAAAGTATGAGAAATCATCAAATCAAACTTGTCCAAACCCCATTTTAAAGCCTTAATTCTAGGCACAGCTGCTTTGTTCATGAGGCTTCACGCTCTACTTGGAATCTTATAGAAGTGGAAGATTTTGCCTTTTGACTTGCTCTAATTTTGTGATTATTGAACTGATCATTTTTCCTTGATTTTTCTGCTTCTACTATTAATAGAAAGCTACATGTTTAAATGTTTTCTTATTTTGTCTGTTTAAAAATTTAATATGATTACGAGTGTGCGCAGGGGGAATTTTAATTTGAAAATCTAGCAGATTATCAGTGCTGTTCCTGTGTCTGACTTCCTGACTGGCTAAATCTGCAACACGCAGCTTGACGCAACTTCCGTCAAAAACAGGCGAGCTGTTTATTCTCCACAGAGCAAAGCAAAGAGTGAAAGTCACATCTGGGACACTGCTGGAATCACAAGCGTTGACTCATGCCTGAATGTTATCTGAGGGTGAATAATTAACTCACATGACCGTCATGATCATCAGCAAATGGCTTAGATAACAACGCTGAACTGTCACCATCTCTGTTTAATAGAAACATGTATTAGACTTCATTACAACTGTCAGCATTAAAAGGGCATTAAACATCAAAACCTGGCTTCAGAGTCTGAATATTTGGCATCAAAATCAGGCACTGGATCTTGAGAGCAGGACAAGAAGGAGATTTGT
Source organism: Acanthurus lineatus (assembly GCA_029814665.1). Classification (NCBI taxonomy): domain Eukaryota; kingdom Metazoa; phylum Chordata; class Actinopteri; order Acanthuriformes; family Acanthuridae; genus Acanthurus; species Acanthurus lineatus. The sequence goes on along the minus strand of JAPZDV010000011.1, from coordinate 15,104,727 downwards.
TTACATAAATTCACCCCCTGCAGTTTCTGCAGTTCGTCGCTGTGATTATTTCATCAAGCGTCACTGTGGAGCAAAGCAAACAGGTTCATAACCCGCAGCTTCTGCATGCTGGCACACTGACGCACTGTGTAAATAACTAATGCTCAGATTCTATGACAATTTGATTAATGCAAATTGCCTTTTCTTTGTAATTCCCACAAAGACATATACACTTACATAAGTTAATATGCACCTTTCTTTTGTCGGCACACTGTTCCACTTTTAAGCCTTTACTTTCATCAAATATGCAAACTAATGACAGGATGCTGCTATAAAGGTATAGTATCAAATCCAATTAATCCAGGTTATATGTTCTATGTTTGTAGAAGAAAAAAATCACCTTGATTCCTTTAAATCCCGATACATAACAGAGTCAATTTGACAGCTAGCAGTAAAATACAAGACTTTTATGATAATAGGTATTATGATTGATGACATGGAGAAAGTAGCTCTTAAAGAGCTTACAACACTGGGTTGTAAAAAAAAGTATTTGTATAAAAAGTGATGTAACTGAAAAGCAAATTTAATAGGAACAATACTGACAGCGATGACAGCTCTTTACTGTGTAGCAGCTGCAGGTCTGTTTTGTACACTGAAGTCAATCTGAAACTAGCAAACAGTTTCTTTTTTCAACTGTAAGTCCATAAAAGATCTCCAAAAAGTTTGGAGATCTTTTATGGAAAACCATAGAAACCAAAAGTGATGGTTTCTAACTGCTTTTTTTCTATGACCAACAATCCAAAAAAATATTACACCAGGACCTTCAACTTAAATTTAAATAAATGGAGATTAAACCAGAACTTTGATCTCAGTTATCAGTGGTCATCGAAACATAAAAACTGCATGCAGAGACTTAGTAGTCACATCTGATAAAAAACAAAATGCTTAAAAAGTTTGGAGACTTTGTCCCACATTAGGATGAAAAACACCCTTTAGACCCCATTAGTTATAACTCCACCACACACATGCAAAGTCTTGTGGCAAAAACTCCTTAACAGCTAAATCCAGAGAAACAACTTGATTGGCTGGAGAAGTTTCTGGGTCAGCTGCTACAAACCAGGTGGGATATGTATCTTGCAACCATCATCTCCCGCCTTACAGACTCTTCTATTCAGAAAGCTTGTAGTGGTTTGACCACATCTGGATCAAACAACCATAAATGTTCCATCTAATTTTAATTCGTGGATGGAAACTGGTCAGTTTAGTGCTTTGTATCAAACTGAAAATGCAAATTTATGTTCACTAGAGCCACTGCTGAGATGTTGTCTTGCTGGGTGCAAACCTGCCCAACCACTCTTATCACACTTTTTGTTCTAGGTTTGCCAAACACTTAACGGCTTAACCGGCTTTTCCTGAATGTGCCAAATCTGCCAGTACATCTCTGACACCCTCAAACAAAGTTACTTCCTGTCAGTAATAAGAACTACAGAAGAGTATATGGGAGTAAGACTCCTAAATAAAGATAATAATATTTAAATCTACGTTCATATTAATAAGTATTTGGACAATAACACTATTTTGTAAGATTTTTGTCCATTTACATCAGGCAAATAGATTTGAAGAGAGGCAGTCAAGAAGTGGTTGAAGTTTAGAGTTTCAGCTTTGATTCAGTGGGTTTAACAAAATATAACTAACTTTTGGGAAATTACAGCCAATTTCATACATAGTCACTCCACAAAGGCTCATAAGCATTTGGAAAAAACTGACATAATTGTAAATATGGGGATTATTTTTAATATTTGGAGGAATAATATCCTTTGCAGTCAATGACTGCCTGAGGTTTCCTCCCTTCAGATGCCTTTCCAGTGCTTTATGGCAGCCTCCTTTGGTCACTTATGGTTGTGGGTCTTTTTGCCTTTATTTTTGTCTTAAGTGAGTGAAAAACATTTTCAACTGAGCTAAGATGACAGGTGACAGACTTGGCCAGGGGAATGTTCCATTTCTTTGCCTTGAAGGACTCTTAGGTCGCTTTCCCAGTATGTTTTGGTCATTGGTCGTCACCACACCACTGACCCTGTTCCACTGGCAGCCACACATGTCCTCGCCATAACACTGCCTCCGCCATGTTTGACAGATGATGCAGTACAATTCAGACGATGAGCTGCTTTTTTCCTTCCTCACATTTTATAATTCTGATCATTCTCGTACAAGTTAAATTTGGTTTCATCTGTCCAGAGAGTCTCTTTCAGGTTTTTTTTTATTTGTTTTCTGGCAAAGTCTCATCTGGTCCTCCTGCTCTTCAGTGTTACCAGTGGTTTGCACCTTATTGTAAATCTTCTGTATTTAGATTCACGGAGGCATCTCTTGATTGTAGCCTTTGACAATGACACTCCTACCTTCTCCATAGTATTCTTGACTTGGCATGATGTTATGAAAGGGTTTTTTGTCACCAAGAAAAGTAATCTGAATCATCCACTTTAGATGTCTTTCATGATCTTTCAGGCATTTTGGTGTTGGTGCCCTTGCCAGTGAATTCCTTCTCTTTGGGAATGCACCAAATTTTTAATGTGGCCACTTCTTTTGTTTCTGGTATCTGTCTGATATGTTCGTTTTGTTATTTCAGCCAAGAATTCAGTATTCTTTACTTGCACTGACACATTTTTGGACTGCATGATGAGGAACCAGCTACAAAATGCAAATTTCAACATTTGGAATCAGATACAGACCTTTTATTGGCTTAATTTTGTCCCTGAATAACAAGGTGACACCTGGCCATAAAGCTGCTTGTCATTTGTTCAGTTTCTTTTGAGCCTCTAAAAAAGGTACTACTTATAAAAACAGCTGTAATTCCTTAAAAGTTGATGAAATATATCTGATAAAGTCTTTGCTTTTAAGCTGTAAATCTACACTTATATCACACATTAATTGCTTAATTTCAAATTCATTGTGGTGGTTTTAACAGGCAAAAATACAAAAAAATGTGTCCGTGTCCAAATACTTTTGGACCAAACTATATTGATAATACAGGGAAAAAAATGCAAATATTACACCAGTTTAAAGAATGATTTCTGCTATCATTTTATCATTACATCAGAGCATTTTTTATCAGGTAGTTTAAGGTTTTCCAAAGTGAGCTATTTTTTTTTCAAACAACTGATGTGAAGCATTTGCTTCTAGGGAACATGACATTTTAGTTAAACTCCTGAGGCATCAAAGAGATGTTACATCTTTTGTTTTTTTTAATAAAATAATTATATTGCTCCTGACTTACTCCTGTTGTGATTCCTAATGCATTCACGTAAAATATGTTTTCAGCGCTAACTGTCTTTATCTTGGTATGACAAACCTCCACACAGGCTTGCAGCAGCTTTCTGTATCCTAAGGCTCAAATAATCGTCCTGAAATCCAACATCTGCTGATGCAAGTATGGGCCAAGTCAAGCAGCAGCAAGAAATATTTATTTTGGCAGCAAACCTTTAATCATTCTCTTTACCAGATACAACTGAGGGACTTTGAAAACAGAGAAAAATGAGGTAAGGTTTCGGTTTCAAAGTCAACGTTCTTTTTGTTGCTCATCCACCTGGTGGCTGCATCATTAGGTGGAAGATTCACAGTGATGTTTGGGCTCTGTTGATGGGATTTTTCACAACTTTGCTGGTTTAAAAAGGATTTAACTTGCATTTGCAATACTACAGTTACTGTTTTACAATATAATAGTGATCTGAAGACTGACAGTCATTGTTTGGGACAAAACCATAAACTATATCTATAATAGAACAATCAGTTAAGTAGTTTGAAGCAAAAAGCCAAATTTCAGCTTTTAAACTTTGAGGATTTTCTGCATTTCTTTATGTTATGTGATAGTAACCTGAATATTTTTGGGATTCGAGGCCATTTAAAGAAATCACCTTGGGCACCTTCAGGCATTTTTTAGCATTTCCTGACATTTTCAGAGCAAGTTTTAAACAAATAATTGAGATTATAATTGCCAGACTCATTGATTAAAAGGTGATTACTAGTTGTAGCTTTAGACCAGACTGCTGAATTGTATGTGTGTGTGTTCTCAGCCTGAAAACACACGCCCACACACACATAAAAAGTATTCAAATTCAAAAGTAATTTCTTTCATGTGCAGCACTTACAACGGAAATGTTTTGTCTTTTAAAAGCTACTTCACTGCCATTTTCTGCCTCATGTTTTTTGCTTTAACTAAAAAAGACAAAATGATGTGAAAGCTTAATTTTATGCAAAACATCCTTCTCAACAAAAAATCTTTACACTATGAATAAAATAAAGAAAATTCTGAGATGCTAAAGAGACTGTTTAATGTGCTCAGAGGGAACAAAATGTGAGGCTAAACTTGACAAGGTTCTAACTTAATCAGACAAAAAAAAAATCCTAAAACAGGTTGAAAACATGCTCACTTCAATGGAGCACCAACACAGTTCAGACTCAGACGGTTGCAGCCATCCGAGCGGCCCTGAGTTGCAAATAGAGCCACCACAGACGCTGACTAGATGATCAGGACAACTGACTCACTCCTTCCACATCTGTGAGGAATCTGAACACACTGTTTCTGTCTGAGCAGCAGAAAACCCACTTAACCTTAGCATCTTCTCTAAACCACAGAGGGTTTGATCTGTTTCAGCGCTTCTTCAAATTTCTCACAGCTCTGTATTTGATGACACAATTATTAGAATGCTTTAAAAATAACGATAGCTTACTCTTTAAGCATCATAAAGCCATGTATCACATCTGTATTATATTGTTTGTATTTACACCTGCAACTACAGATATGTTGTCGATAAAGTTTTAAAAAATTGAGATTAATATCATTTTCTAGAGCCTGAGGTAGCATTTTAAAATTCTAGATTTTATGTGACCTTAAAACCAAAACTCCAAGAGGAACCGATTATTATCATGTATGAATATGAAAAGCAGCTAATACTCAGTGAAAATAACTGTAAAACTAAATCTTAACAAACCGCAACCTGTAGGGTTTGAAAGTGAAGCCAACATGGAGGTGTTAAAAAATGCAGTTTCTCCTCTGGCCATTTAAGGCCAAACGTAAAGATTGCTCCATATCAAAATGCCCAACTTTACAGCAGAAATAAACATGTTTACACCCTAAAATAAAAAATCCTCTTCATGACAACTCTACAGGGAGATGAATTTTCATACAAGTCATTCATTTAAGTCACTCATCAGCCACTTTGACTGACAGCAGCAGCTAGCTGTCTGTCTGGCATCACAATCATTTGTAGCAGTGGGTATAAATATAAATATGGTCACTTCTGGCTCCCAAAACCCAAAGTGGCGATTAATGCCAAAGTTGATGCAAAACAGTACTCTACAAAGCAATGGCTGACAACATGGTGGCTCTGTTTGCAATCTAATATACAGCCTATGGCAGAACTACAACACAAAATAAATGATAATTTGCTCTATAAAAGTTTATGTGTACTTATGCACCTGCTTGCCAAGTTTGTCTTATCAGCTTACTGTAAAAGGCAATATGTCAATGTTTTATTGTTCACAACGTGTTTCCATTGCACCAAAATAACCAAAGAAATCAAATATATTTGAATGAAAACAATGAAATAACATGACACAGATCTGTGTTACGGGGTCAGACACATTTGTGTCATCATTTCAGTACATTTACGTTATATTATTTATGGTGAACAGACACGGAGTTGCTGCAGGCGCTGAAACCACAGCCAAAGGGGGACCAGGAAGCATAATTAACGTGTGGACAGTTAGACTGTCAGTTGACATGCAACCATATGTGCATGTGTCTGTATTCTGTTAGCCAGGCATGCACAACACTCATAAAAGAAAGTGTACCAACGCACAAACATGCATGCAACTTCTCAGCAACATCACTACCTCAAACACACACACGCAAAGGTTTGAATTTCAGCATTAACTTGCTTTTGGATTCTTCATAGCTTTGCCTCTCCTGAAGGTTTCAAAAGCCCTTGAAAGGATTCTGAATACTTCACAGAGAATTACTTCCTCCTAAGAATTTCTTTCACTTGGGTAGTTATTTTGGTTCAGATTAGCAATGGTGCCCTTAAATGCAAGCCAGCCAAAACAGCATCGTCTGGTACGTAGCGATTCTTTGGCCTCACACTCTTGTTGGCTTGCAGTTGGGCTTTTATCTGTCAGCGCTGTAGCAGATAACAACACCAGTTCAAAAGAGAAAAGCTGGTCTAACCTGAACGACCTTCATATTCCAATAATCCCTTCACAGAAGAATAACATATCGACAGAGACAACCACAACACTGTATGAGAGTCTCATATTGTGTTTGTACGCATGTTAAGTGGAGATAATCTACATAGGTGCTATGCATCTTGAACGCTAATCGATTTGGAATTTTACAGATTTTCGTGAAAAGCAGATAAACAGATTTTCACACTGCTGTCATGTCCCTTTGCAACCAAAAGTGTTTCCTGCTACAAGGAGACACTAAAGTTTACAGTAAACGCAGCCCTCATGCAAAAATGGAAAGCCCAGACAATGACAGTGAAGAGATAAAAATGCAAATAAGGTGCTGATTTTTGCACCTGAGCACAGCTGCAGCTAACAGTTTTATTATTAGTCCATTTATTTCGACAAAATCTTAAAAAGGTGACAAATTTCAATTGCAGTTTTGGAGATTCAAATTGAGACAGCATATTTTGAATAATATCTACTTATAAAATCAAAGTTTCAAGTTTACAACTACATAAAACAAAGAAAAACACAAGCTGAGGAGTTAAAACCAGCAAATGTTTTGTATTTTAATCCATGGTCAGTCAGATTATCCATGACCTTTGTTACTGTTATAGTATTGATATTCATGGTACCCTGATAATGAATCCTAATTACTTTGGCAATCTTCTCACTATTGTATTGCTCCATCATCTGGTCAAACCTTTCTTTCCTTTGTGTCCAAATACCTTCAAAACTGATGAAATGTCCATCAGCGCCAACTGTATTTCGTGTCAAGTGTTACTTATTGTATATTAGCATGCTAACATGCTAAATTAAGAGTTGCCAAACACTGTAATTACACATCACATTTATTCACAGCAGCCAAAAACTAACTGAATTACAGTTTTTAACATAACAATCCCTGCAAACAGAATCATTCTTTTATCAGATTTTAATCCATTTGGTCCACTTACATTTGTAAAGTCAAGAAGAGCTGCAAGACTAAATCTTTACATCAGCATTCAAGCTAGCAGAGGGCTAAACAAGAAGTGTGCAGGTTTGACCAGCAAAAGTTTTAAATGTGCTGAAGCCTTGCAGGTATTTTTATATGTAGGAGTGGAACTGAGTAACTTAGCATGTGACTAGTAATGAATAGGTCCTTTCTTCTGACATTGTATCCAGTTTATGGCTAAAATCAGTATATCAGCATTGTCATTGTTAGCATGTTAGCATGCTGATATTAGCCTGTAACTCATAGCACTAGGAAAGCTCTGAGTCTCGTTGCTTGGTGGGAAACTTGAACCTGAAATAGATTATCAAATAATCTTTGGTATTATTTACTGTGTTGATCAACTAATTGATTAATCAACTAATTGTTTTCGAGCTACACATTGATCTATAGGTAAGCTAATAGACTTTGACATTAGATTTAATTTACTACAATCTAACTACCTAAATGTGACAGACACTTTTCTTGTTACTGTAGCCCTGATGAACTTATCTGTTTCATCATGACAGCGTTTCAGGCCTCAGGTGATAAGAACAACAAGCGAGCTGGACGGTGACCTCACTCATCTCTGCCTCTGTGATCACAGCACAGAGCTTCCTTAAATGATGCGATCACATGGTGCTGCTCATTTTAGGAAGTCTGAATACACAGAGATGAGACATCGATCCCACCTGGCCGATCAATGGACCAGGCCTTTTTCAGGGGAGATGTGAAGAATCAATAACATTCGCTATGAACGTTTTGTCATAACATTCATCAGACATCTGCAGGAATGGGATGAAAGGGATGAGAATTTCATGAAATACAGCGGGAAAAAAAGCAGAATGAAGCTGGAAATACAACAGTAATGCCATCACACATCCCCCTGTAAACAGTCAGCTTACAGTTTACATGTTTTGATTTTAATTATTTTAACCTTACATGCAAGCCTCAGGGTGCTTTCCAAACATGATCTTTTTTTTTCAAGATCCTGTTTTTAATCTCTGAGGTCAACATGCGGAAGAAATAAGGCAGATTGAGCAGCGAATGTTTATCATCCTTTGAGCTTAATCACCAGCTATGCAGCTACACATGTGGACCTTAATGCTGAGACAATACCATGATCATGATGAATCAGCCAACATCCCAAACCATCACAACACTATCACAAGATATTATCAACCACCTGACTAAAAACACTGGTGTTAATCTGGCAACAAAGCTGTTTCAGGAAGCATATGGCATTCAATAAAAAAAAGTAGGTCAACCTTTAGCCAGCTACCACAGCCTCGACCAGAAACATTCTTCTAGCACTCCATCATTTGAGCCACAAAGCAGAAAAAGAAACATCACATTTTAAAAATTAAGATTAATGAATACAAAACTAAATGCTCTCTTAATCAGTTTAGTAGACTAAGAGGTTTCACTGCTACAGCCTGATTTGGTTTGATAGGATCAGATGCTAACAGTAGCTAATATTAGCAAAGATGTCTTCTGCTCTGTAACTGATTTCATGGAGCCACTTGACTGATCTCATGCTTCTCCTCTACTTTTGCCAATGTTAAACTTTCATTTTTAGCATAATCGCCACAGTTGTCATTGTTCAGCAAACGTTGAGATCCCTTTAACTGAAGCTACAGAAAGATCTGCACATCATAATGGACTACAGACTTAATTTTGGAAACAAAGTAATTTCTCTCCAAAGTGATAACTTGGAAAAAAAATAGTTTTTTATTTAAGGGACTTTCAGTATTCAGTATTTTGTTGGGGTTTTTCAATACATTTTTACATTTTTACTTAAGTTTTTTTTAAGAGGAAAATTATTTAACATGTATTTTTTCCCTTTAGTTTTGGGATTAGAAACTTAAAGTTTTACTCACACACACATTAACCCCTTTATCATCTCTGCATATGTGGACTTTTGATTTCTCCTTCTTTCTTTTTTTTTTACAGTGGAAAAATACTCTCAGAGTGTCTTAGTGTACTAAACTATTCTTCTTCCAGCCAACACAACAGCTGTGCAGTATTATGGGCTGTTATAGTAGACATTGTCCTGAAGGTAATGACCTGTGCTCCATGTGCAGTGACTCTATTTTTAGGAATTAAGATCAAAACCTTGTACCTTGGTTTCTTCAGATCACAAGTTCCATTTCCTGTCATGAGATTGAACCACATGCTTGCAGAATTAACATGTGCTGTTTGGAGAGAATCAGTCTTCATCTTGTTGCCCCTCAGCTCGGAAGTGTTCAGAACACATAAAAGTCTCGCTAAGTATACAGTCCTTCAGTTATTTTTAGCTCGCTGTTGGCCTCTTGGTAGTTTTTCCTTCAGAGCTTCCTCTTTACATGATCATCCATCACAGAAAGATGACCTGATCTGGATAAGGGCCTGATGGAACCATAACTCCTCAAAGTTTGTCTTAACTTCAGTCCAGAAAAAAATTAAAGGATCTTAAATCTGAATTAATATCTGTTTCCCTAATCTGAATATTTCTGCAGTAACATCTCAGACATGTTGTGCTGACTCCTCGCAGTCCATACTCTTTGATTTTCACTTCTTCATTCTCAATGCAGCTGAGAATCTTAACACAATTATAACCCTGAGTCCATGAAGTCTATGCATACTTTTACTTTCCTTCACTCTTTCTTAGCAGAGGGACAGCAAACAGGCTACTTAAACTGAACAAATGTGACCAAAAAAGTCTGGATTTTTGGAGAAACATTCAGGAAACAGGCTCAGTGATCCCACATTGTCTCAGAGGAGTGGTAAATACAGGTGCAGAGCCTCTCAGACGCTGCAATCCAGCTAGCTTTGCTGATCTGTCTGCAGCCTGACCTTCACTGGTGTCACATTCAGGGGGCGTTGAAAAGAAACGCCTCACCGCTGCAGGCCCAGGCGACCCTTAAGGATTCTCAGAAAAGCAGAAGATCATGTAGGCTTACTGTCACCCTATTGAGCTGACTAATGCAGATTTAATGGAACAAAATGTAGCCAGACATGCAGAACTAAACACAAAGTAGCTGCCTTTAAACACACAGTATGCAATATTTGTCTCAAGGGGACTGTCAATCAAAACAATAAGAATAGAGGGAGCTCGCTGACGTTTAGAAGTAGCTTGGGATCATGGGAGTTGGTGTCCTCATTGATAACAACCATTCCTGACGATAATAAATAATCATGTTTTATCACAAGTGAGCAATATAAAGCAATATAGAACAATAAAGTGGATAGCTATCTGGTTCTAACTTTCTGAGGCATCATCTGGTGTTTCTTGTGTTTCACCAAAAAAAGACTGCAACTGGAGGGAATGAAGATATTACTTTTGACCTTGAATAAAATGACAGTTTCTATGGGTTCGGGAAAATATAAATACACAACTCAACAGAATAAATAATTTAAGTCTAGTTGTTTTTAGATATTTTAATGCAAAACTGTTAAATTGTATACTTTTAAGACTGATTCACTTGTCTGGGACGTCATCTGATTTCACACCACAGTTAATGCATTACGTGCAATGAACAGGTGCCACCTCGGCAGTAAAGGACAACGAGCAGCGTCTAGGAGGCTAAAGGAGTTTGATCTTTGGACCTCAAAGTATATTGCTGACTGAGGCCTTCAAGCAAGTCCTCACTTCAAAAAGAGAGGCAGAGACGCTGAAAAGGGAGAAGGAGGAATGTCATTAGCATGGCTTCCAGTTGCAATGCTATGCTAATCCCAGGAAGAGAAGATAATTTTCTATTTTATGTGTGTGTGTGTAGTCCATACTGCAAGGTCAGGCAGTGTCTGTGTCAGCTTGTGTCTCTCTGACAGATGGCTACCTGACATCACCCACCCAGTCAGACTGCCTTTAATACTTAATATCACTGCACTCACTCTCCTAGTTATATTCTTTCACTGCAAACCAAGAAATTTCTTCTCTCAATCAAAGCACATCCAACTCGCTAATTACATGTCTCTCTCTAAAGCTGCACTGAAAAAAATAAAGAAAGAAAGACAGAAAGAAGCTGGCCATCATGGCACAAGTAACCTTGCTCCAAGGGGAAGCTTTGTGTTTAGCGAAGGGCTCAGATTGTCCCTTCTGAAAAGGATGGCTGCAACGCAGAGCACTCGGTAGCAACATTTGACCTCTTTTGCACAGAGGATAATGACCAAAAGATTAGGGGGAGACAAGCATTAGTGGCCATCTTCCATGTGGCTACTGTCTTCATGTTGTCATGGTAAAAACTCACTCTGAGAGAGAGGAAACGCAAAATACTACTCCATTCAAAACTGTTGCTTTTACATCTTCTGCATTTACGTTATAAACAGGATGAATATTCATGTGACCTCCAAGCTTGAAATTTTCACAAAGCAGCAAAACATGGGGCTGGTAAATCCCCCCAGCTAAAGCCTACTGGTTAGAGAAGGTTAGATAATAAATACCCTTAGATACTTGCATTCTTCATTCCTGTTAGCACAACCAAAAATGAAGCTTTTCATCTAGTCTGATCTTATTTTCTTTCTAGCCACCACACGTCTGCTCAATGCAAAAAGCACCACATGAAAAATGCAGCAAATAACAGAAGTCAGAACCCAGGAAATCAAGCAGCTGAGTGAGGATGAAATGCAGGAGGCTGACAGATTTGCATGAGTTTGATTTCTCTGGAAGTCTACAGCTCAACCTCCTCTCAGTATAGTCACCTCACTTGGCTGCTCTCTCGTCTCTCTCTCTCGGGGCTGACAGAATTATCTTCTGCATCAGAGCTGAGGCTGGGCCAACGCTCCACACAGAGGACTCCATTTCACACAGCCGGCCCCACTGTGGCCAAGGAGACACAGCCAATCATGCTGGAGTATCAGTGGCACGGCCATCCACCATTTTGTGCTCCTCAAGGTCTTTGACTGTCCTCAGCTCGGCTGCGTGGAGCTGCGTCTGCTCGCTTCTGCTATCTTGTTACACAGATGGAAGTGTTTAACTTTAAGAGCACAGACCTGAGCGAGCAGCTTCCCCTCCTGTCTGTTCCTCTGCAGACTTTCATGGCAGTCAGCAAAAGCAGAAGTGAGATGTGTGGTTTTTTTGTTTGCTGCAAAGATGGCCACCTAGAGTGCAGCTCGACTGTTCCTCACAAGCTGAAGGCAACGTCCTGACGAGATCTGAGGACTCTGCCTCTAAATATGGAGCTGTCACTCACCCTGTCACACAGAACTTTTCTTATAAGAAGATATGTGTAATCTTCTGAAGATAACGTGATCAAATACAAGGCTGGTGACCCAAAAAATTCTTGTCTCTGTGCTTCTATGAGAGAGGTAAAATCATTTTTTTCCTCTAGAATGAAAAGCATAAAAGATAAAACTTGGGGCAACCCTATGCAACATGATTAAATATTCCATCCAAAAATGATTAAGTGCACAATTTAATTAATCGCCTTAGGCATGATTATTTTTACAATTTTATATGGGAAGGAATACGTAGATATATTTGGTTTTCTCAAGAGGTTTCTTCCCTCGAGCTCGAGGAGAAAAATTCTTAGGGAAAAAAGAATCCGATCAAGTACCGCGCACAAGTAGGCTACAGTGAAAATAATTAAAAAAACATTTGTTTGCTGCTCCGCACAAAACACATGTAAGCCATACGTGTCACAGTCTGCTGACCTTAAACTGGCTTCATAGGCTAAATAAACACCACAGAGAAGTCAGGGGTCGAGTGAAGGATGTCCAAGGACAGATCTCTGAGAGAAACCAGGAAGTGTTTTTCCACAAAGACAATTACTCCAGGAAACCTTACATTCCACGCAGCCTTGTAGTCCATCTCTCCTAGGAAACCATTTCCTGATGGAAATCAATCCGCTGCCATCTCAAATACATCTCAGACAGCTCATGTATGAACAACGGGCAGTAAACTACACACATGAAGGCCAAACTCCAGCCCTGTTACTGAGTAAACCTTTTTTTTTTTGTAGGTATGATGTGACTTCCTTCTCACTAAGAGCAAAAACCACCTTCCACTGAAGGCTCTTATCTCACCTCAATCAACCGTCTAAGAATCTCGATTTCATTCCTGCTTTCCTCTCTTCTATAAAAATGCCTTCAGCAGTATCTCATTCCACCAATTGACCAAAGAAAGCACGAAAACAAGGATTACAAAAAAAAAAAAAAAAAGGCTGTGAGATGCACTGAAGGGAGTTCTTGTAAGTGGTGCTCAGTGGACATCTGCCAGAAAACACTGCAATGCTGACTTCCTCCTGAGCCTGACATGGCAGTTACTACAGTTACAAGGAGTGGGTGAGGTTACAAGCTCGCTAGGATGGAGTATTTCAGAGTGACCAAAAGAGGACACAGGAAGCAATAAAATAAAAAGAGATGAAAAGTCAAACTCGAGCCTGGTTCAATCGCAGGATCATTTAAGGTCAGAGGTTTTTTTTTTTTTTTCTTGCACAGCTTTTTAAAAAAGCTGAGTTTATCTAAGAGAAGAGAAGAGGTGAGGTTCCTCTTCGGCTTCACCAAACCGACCTCTTAAGGCAACAAGTTTGAGAAGGGAAAGATGAGAGACCCATCAATATTAACTTACCAATGAGACCTCCTTTCCAAGCTCTTAAATATTTAATCGTCCTTGGACAGCTCTGTTGCTTCGTAGGCCGAGCCAGTGTGGATCCCTTCTACAAGACCACTCCTGTTTCTGCTCAATGAAGGCCTTGTCCGGTGGCACCACACTGCCCAAGGAACGGGCGTCTCCAAAGAATTCAGGATTTTTTCCACCACAGGCAGCTCGAGGCTGACAGAGTCGGTTCACTGTGTCTCATTAGAGAAGGGCATAAATCCTGAATTTAGTCTGGAAACAGGAGCATGCAGTGATGGCTTAATCTATCCCACCGCACAAACTGTCTCATCAGCACGACCACTGTATACCTGAAGTCTTCATTTTTAATAAAACTGACCCCCCATATGCTTAACATGTGTGCTGAAAAGACCAGCAAACTGTGAGCCACACAAGCATTTTTGTTGTTTTTCTTAGAGGGGGAAAGGTGACATTTTACTGTTGATTCTCAGATGGAAAGCAGAGAGGAGGAACCAGTTTTGCAGCGATGTGACGTGGCAACTGACAACAGAAACTGGAATGACACCTCCAGCGAGTCACTTCCTTGTTGCCTTTTAACACTGCATGCTGCTTTCAAGTCTCACAAACAAGCCCATAACACAGCGTCGAAATATTCAACTGCGACAGTGTTTTCATAGTCAACTAGATATCTAAATGAAAGAGAGAAAACATGATAATCAAGTGAGGAAGGTTGGTGAATTGCAGGAGAAAGGAGTGAGTTTTCTGTTCACTGTTTTAATGACTTGAGTGTTTCTGGATCTGGAGGCCTGCGAGTTGAGTTTCAGCACACTTACAAGTGTAGCAGCAGGGCCAAGCTGCATCTCATGAGCCATGCATCATGTCAAGAAAGCACTCACTGGAGCATTTCAATTTGCTTTTGTGCGTCTCCCCAGCCTTCTTCACTGCCCCAGGTAGAGAAGAATGGTGGAGTGCATCGCCCAATGTGAGTGAGTGAATGAGAGGGAGGGGGGGGGGGGCTGCGCGGTGAGTGTGTGTGTGTGTGTGTGTACGTGTGAATGTGCATGTGCGAGTGTGTGCAAAAGACACAGAAAGAGTATCAGAGTGAGGGATGAGCTTCACGACCACTTCCTTCCAGCATTGAAACTATCACAGAAGTCTCTCTTGTTTAATCCTCTGTCCTCTCTGTCGAGCTTTTTAAGCGTAATCCTGAAATACCTTGCAAAAAATCCAGTTATGTAATTTTTTTTTTTTTCTAAAAGTGTCTGCCATAGTTCAGTTCTGCTCTGTCACCTTAAAGCTTAACCGCAGCAATAATGTGTGTTAAATATTTCACGCGGACGTACGAATTCAACCAGTTTGATATGGGTGGCCTTCGGAGCGTGAACATATTTATTTAGTCACACATTTGAACCATAAAATTAACATTAAAGCTAAAAACCAAATGTTGGCAAATTACTGTGTTATCCATTAAATAAATCAGTGCTGGGTAAATATATTTTTTTCTGACAAAGTGTTTTAAAAAATTTGAGGCAACTTTAAATATATGAAGCTGTTATAAGGGGGCCGGACAAAGCAGCCAAAAGCCTCTGGGGTAAAACGAGCTGTGGGCCCCTGTTGAGCCCCCCCGTGGCCCCCCATACATGTATTCTCCTGATGCATTTAGCCTGAAGTCATAAAAAACAATCAGTGTTTCTACACTTGATTACAACCCAGCCTCCAGTTTAGCTAGTTTGTAAGAAACTGATAAAACACTAATTTGTTTAGAGACAAACACCATCTAAACTCACTACTAACTAAAATACTTGAGATTTTAAATCCAATTTAGCGTGGCTACAACTAATGATTTATTTTCACTATTGAATTATCTGATAATTACTTTCTCAATTATCATTTCGTTTCAAAAAGTTTAGCAAAAGGCGATAATTTCTCTGGGCAACACATTTATTTGTTTTGTTTTGACTAACTATTAGTCTGAAATCTAAAGATATTCAATCAGATAACAAAAAATAACAGTAAAGAATAAAGGTTTACAAGTATATTATTTAACAATTATACAAGAGACAGAAAAGCAGCAATCTTTACACTGGAGACACGGAAACCAGAAAAATATTTGGCAACTTATTAATCAATTGTCAAAATGGTTACAGATTAATTTTTTGTTGACTGAACAACTAATTAATCAACTTATTAGTTCAACTTTACAATCTAGGCACTTATCCTCTATAAGCAGGGTCTCAAGATAAGGCAAAGAGGCAGGAGTCACCTCAGGACCCTTAGTTTTTATTTATTTTAGTGGCAATATTACCAGACAAGTTTCTAATTAATCAAATTACGACAAAGTAATCCCCACACTGAAAACCTTAGGGGCCTCTTAAGAGTTCGGGTCCCCTGGGGCAGTTGCTCACTTTGCCTTGTTAGTAAATCCAACCTTGCTTCACTTCAATACAAACTACTAATAATGTCATTTCTGTTGCTGCAAGAGCAAACGGCCCTGACCCGCATGACCTTAGCGTTGAGATAAGACAGACTTCTAACTCAGCATGAAAAAAAAAAAAGCTTCACAACTGAGAAAAGAGTCAAGAATGTGTTGAACACTTGTGAAAGTTACAACAGGAACTCTTAAAGGCAACGAGACGACACACTCTGTGCCATCCCTGAGACAATCTGCGAGCTCTCTCCACACAAGCAACATCACAGTCACATCCACAGTGAAAAAAAATCCCTGAGCTCATTTGCAGAACATCCACCAGACTATACATCCACCACACCCGCCGGCGAGACAAATGTGTCGACCGCAGCAGATTCCTGCCCGGCCCGTCCTCTGCCGGCTCCTTCCTTGAGAACCTGTTTGCCCTGCCACGCCAGGGAGAAGGAGCATCGCCACCATTTTGATTGCTCTTCTCAGCCCCAGCATTGTCGCAGCACAGTGTGTCAAGCTCACAGTCTCCTTGTCAGCAAGATTTCACACAGTGGCCAGGGGAACTGCAGAGCGTAGCACAGCAACACACACACATATATACACACACACACACACCAGCAGGAACACACTACAGCTTTGCAAACACACCTCCTTCTCTCCCCTGACAGGCTGGTCAACAAACACCTTTAGGATATAATGTGTGAAAAGTCACCTCAGGCTTTACAGTAGACAGAGTGCACTGCAACATAAAGCTGGTTAATAGATGACCAACAACCTAATCCATTCAGCAACTTTTAAAGTCATTTGTTACACTTCAAACGTCAAATGAGTAGCAGAATTATGCAAAAACAGGCACGAGCCACCAAATAAACAGAGAAAAGTGTCCACTATTCCCTTTATAAACAGTTTTTATGTTTAAAATGAGTAAGAGAATAAACCAGAATACATTGCTTTTGAATATAAAGCCATCACAGAGCATGTAGACAGCAAAATCAGTTGAAAAAGTGACCAAAAACTCATGAAAAACAACAGCAGAGATCATCTGGAGAACTTCCTTAAAGAAACTATCTGCAACAGCCATTACTTCACTCTCTCACACACACACACACACACAGCAGAGAGAGAGAGAGAGCGTGTGTGTGTCTGTGTGCGTGTGGTGAGACCACTTTGTTGAACATTAACTACCTGCATGGCCCAAAAAAACACTGCATTATTGAGCATTTCAATCCCCTCTCTCATTCATGTGTCCCTCAGCCATCAACAACACAAAAAACACACACACACGGTCACAAAAAGTGTCACCTGCAAATCTTAAGAACAATAAAAAATTTAAAAAAGAAATCACACACTGACAAGTCAAATGCTGCTTTCAGTCGTGCAAATCAAAAGCAAGCAAGTCCGTGGAGTTGCAACACTGAAGTTAACCTTGAAAGCCCCACTGAAAGGATCTGAGCTCACTTTGCAGAGTTCTTCTGCTTCCTCTAGTCTAGCAGACTAAACTTCCGAGCTGAAAACGCAGAAAAAGCAGCAGAAGAAGAGGAAGCAGAAGGAGGAGAAGAAGAAGAAGAAGAAGAAGAAGAAGGAGGAGGAGGAGGTTGTGGCTGACTATTTCTTGAACACAACCTTTGTTCTGGCGTGAGGGATCCTGCCTGTCTGACTTCAGGGCTCTCCTTGGAGACTCATCTGCTTTCCTCCATTTTATGGTGAAGCCCTACTAGTGGCTGACATACCTGACTTGAGACCAGTGACAGCGAATAAGGCATCCAAACAGTGCGGGTGTGGGGGGGACGAGGAGGGGGGGGGGGGGGACAACCGGGCAACAATGTAGTAGAAATTAAAAAGAAAAAAAAATCAGAAAAGATAAACAAAAACACAATAATTAAAAGGAAAAAAAAAGATCAAGTCCACACTGCGCTTACATTCATTTCAACACCATCAAGAGATATCTAGCTCCAACCCTGTGGAGAACCGACTCAAAATCGCCACCAGATAAGGTTTCTTTTATAAAAAAAAAAAAAAAAGGAGCAGGAGAGAGGAGGAGGAGGAGGAGGTGGGGGTGCACATATTGCCTCCTCACACACTGGACATGGCTTTTCATAGTGTGTATGTGACTGGACCCAGCGGCTATGCCAGCTCCTCTGTGTCGCTAATGGAGGCTGGTTGGGGAGAGGAGAGCAATCCGTGCAATGGCTTCTCCATGAAGCTAACGCGCAACAACACGCACGGCCGGAGAGGGGACGCACGGCCGGGGCCAGTAATTCCCCTGACCAGACATGTCAGAATAACAAAACACTCCGCTCCGGTGCTGCTGAAAACACGCAGGCGACCCCGCTTTCTATACACCGCCGCGCGTCCATTTCCTTGTGTCACTTTGACAACAAACCGACAGGCGACATAGCGAGGAAGCGAGGTGAGGTTGGTTAGGATATTAACTGGGAAGCGAGAAGACCCACTTGACTTTGGCTGCATGGGTGCCAGCCGGAGCGCCCACCCGACCAAAAATCTCGCCCCGGCTTTCTCTCCCAAGTCGCCTGGACCTGGACTGAAAAAGGAGGAACGGAGGAGGGGGGGGTCAGCTCTTTCCAGGTCATTCACGAGGCGCTCTCCAAATTATATCCCATGATCTACCATAGCGACGTTCTCGCAGACCTTGAAAGACCAGCCGAAATCTTGGCGAAACTGGAAATATAGTGCAAGAGGGGGGAAAAACTCACTGGTACAATCTTCTCCTCAAGCGATCCTCCCAAAAGTTGTCCTCGTATTTCATGCGTGCGCCCGGTCGGTCTAATGGATGATCGCCATCTTTCCTGCTTCTCCTTTGCTGCAGCTGCAGATGACCTGAGATCCGTCTGTCTCTGAATAATGAGCAACCACACAGACAAGGAAGACAATCTGCAAAGCAGGCTACACAAAGAAGTTTGGGAGACTAGCAAGCACCAGAGGGTGCACAAGAGTTTACGATGAGACGAGGGAGCATCAGCAGGATGGACAACGTCTATGTCTGAGAAGCTCATCCTTCATCTAGACTGAAGTCAGAAAGCCTGCAAAGCCTTATCAGCGGCTCAGACCACCACCACATGCGGGGCTCTGTGAATTTTATATAGGCTTTCCATACTGTGTGTGCCACGTCATGGGGTTATCTGCAGTTCACTTTGGTGGTGATGATGCTGCTTCACACTTCAACCAGACATGATAGACATATAGAAAGACGGACAGATAGATATTAAGATGAACAGATTTATTTATACAAAGTTGAAGCATTCCAATTTTATGACATAAATAAATAATATCATAATAATATAATAAAATAATACAATTATTATATAATATTATAATAAAATTTAGAAGTCCAATTACTTCCTCCAAATGTTTTTTTAATCTTTATTTTAATAAAATAAAAAATAATAGTTTATTATAAGAGTGCTAATTAATTCTGAGCTTCATTCAGAAAAAAAGGACCCTGTGTTGCAGTTTATGTTGTTATTATACTGTTACTGTGTGTAAAGTAGACATGATGCTGCTGCTGCAGGCTGCTGCTCTGTCCACCAGCTGCTAACAAAGAGAGACAAAAGGTGCAGGGTCCTGCTCAGATGCATGTCAGCGTAAGGCTGGCTGGATGGGTGGGTGTATGGATTGGTGGGTGGGGGGGTTGGGGGTTTGGAGGCAAGAAGGGGCACGTATGGGCGGGTGGGTGCTGAGGAGAAGAGTCTACCTTGCATGATTGAGCGACTTTAATTTCTTCTGGGAATTATTAATTTGTCTTGATGGCTTTTGTTGGAAAAAGATGTGTTGGTGATGCTTATTAGCATCAATGTTACACGGAAATATATTTTTATTTTTTTTAAAAATATATATTTCTTATTTGATAGTTTCATGAGAAATTCACACTTCAAGGTTCTTGTGCCAAGAGTTTATCTTCATATTCTTAAACTATCTTAAGATTTGAGTGTTTTTCATGAAGTGAAAGTCACTTTTTTCTTTGGTTGATCTTTAGTTCCTGCAGCTGAGTGACTCATACACAATATAAAGTTTACAATAAAGCATACAATTATTTATTCATGGGTCTTGGGTTGATTTTTTTAATCTTAGAGAGTTATTGGAAACTATAATCAGTAACAAACACGTTCTCATATGTGACATTATAATTATCTGAATGCCATTATGTTTATTTCTCACAGTAATTACTGCTCTGTATGAGTGACATGTTTTGTATTTTTTCTTTTGTCCTTCATAGACAGAAGATAACATTAAAAACATCTGCCCTGATTATAATGTAAAAAGCATGACTGCACCCTTGATGTATACATTTAATTTTTTTATTATTTTCTATTATTATTTTTTGTTTTAAATTTTTTTTTATGTTTACACGTGTCTTTCAAGGTGTATGTTACTGTCTTTTTCTGCATTAAGTTTTTATCTTGCATCTGAGAAACTGGAGACCCTTTTTTTTCATACTGGACTGATATAATGACAATAAATTGAATTGAATGAATATGTCAGATTTTATTTTTTTTCACCCTCCAGTCCCGTCGGTGACATTGAAACACCTGAAGGACCTCAGTCACAAATCTCGCATGAGAGCTCGCTAGTGATTGTTCGCTGATTTACAGGCAGAGACACAGAGAGGAATTAAATTTGTGTAAGATACAGACGTAGTTAATCATGTTTGACAAGTGTTGGTGTTGTCTCTTGTGAGGGTTCGGTTATGAATTATGGATTGTGGGATGTATATTTTTTTTAATGGAATAATAATAAAAAAAAAAGATATTCAGTCAATCTTAGTATCACCAACCTGCTCTCTGTGTCACCAGTGTTGATACAGGGCTAAATCCTGCATAGTGCTGCTAAACAGTGTTATACAAACAGTGTCTAAAATATGTGACACCTTGGGATCTGAATTATGTGAGAATATGAAATATATAATGTGTTGTTAAGCATAAGGGGACAGATGGAAACAGGAATGAGCCTTTTTTAAAAAAATACAGGTCCATATAGTGCCAGTTCTCCGGTTGCAGTGACGTACATAGCCCCATGTATTTCCCAAACACGGTGGCAAATAATCACTTGGCCCAAAAATGACTTCCTCCTCCTTCAGGTTTACCTCTGATGCCCTTTTGCTCATTCATGTTTTTTTTTTCTTTTACTCAAAGAATCCTTAAGAAAATGTAAAACACACACACACAAAAAAAATGCCCGCAGTATTTACGCCAATTACATTATTGATGTCTCAACAGATCGTTTGAAGGAAAGTCTCTGGAGGAAACGATGTGTGAAATGCACACACTCATGCAGACACACACACACACAAACACTGTGTTGACAGTGCGTCCTGCGGGTGCCAGGTAGCAGCCGGGGTTTATCATGCTGCTTGGACATATGGCTGCTGCGGCAAATCTGATTAATATGGGATGGCCAGGAGTCCAGCGTACAGCAGAGGACAGACTGCACCAGGACATCCCCACTGGTCCGGCCTCCCCCGCACACCGTGCCAGGCCTCCGTCCAGCAAGGCTAAAAACAGACCAGTCGTCAGGGATTCAGATGATCTAAGCGGTTGGGGAGCAGGAGGAGTGGGGAGGGGGGGGGGATTGCTGTACAGATTTAGAAGGTGGCCAGTGATTTTTTAGATACATTAATATTAATGTATCACCATCTCATTTGGAGCATATTATTAGTAATAAAAAAACGAGCATTTTTGTGGTTATTTATTTATATTTTTTGATAAATAAAAATATTAAATGAGTGACATCTGAGCAATTAATTAAAAAATTTCACTTCCTCCTGTGGCATAATGTCCTGTATGCTGGTGAGCACTTGAATGCACCTTCTTGAAAAGTTCCCAAGACAGGAAATGAGACACAGTGGAGTCCTGTATTGGTCAGAAAACATTATGGGAGGTCATCAGAGGAGATACAAGGAGATAAAAAGATTGTCGCCATGATAGTTTCTCAAACTACAAGTCTGATTGTGTCTGTTTTGTAATCTCTTTGACGTCTTTCCCTCATAAATCAAACACAACAATGAACACATATATCACAGCATGTGCTGTTTAGTTCTGATTTTACACTCTCAACTACGACAGACAGACAGAACGGAGGGATTCTTACAACAGTTAGATGGATTGACATGTCTTCTTAATTGAAATGGATTTTTCTATGAGATTATGATGAAAGAAATGGCAATACATATTATTGTTTCTTTCATCCGTATCTACACCATCTCCCCGAGAATAGCTTTTTCTCCAAAACATTACACTGCAGCGGCTGCATGAGGGATCACTTGAATTACAAAACACAAGCATAACAATGTGCATAAAATAGAAAGCGAACCGGTGGCTGCTGCCTGCGAGGACTTCTAGACGAAGATGTTACATCTAGTAAATTGTCATGGATGATTGAATAATTAATGCTTCAATTACTATTTCATTTAGATAAGCCATTTAATTATCAGAAATGATTCATACATGTCTTCATGTTGTCAGGATTACCAGAAATGGCTGCAGATAGACTCGGTTCTGGTCTGTCGGTTGTGATATTTGCATGTTTTCTTGTGCTGTCATGGCTGCCCTGTGTGTGTACATATGTGTGTGTAACAGTTTAATAACAGTTTAAATATGCATATCAGGTTATATTAAGGCTGTGAGTTCTCAAGAAAAGTATGGGTTTGTCTGTGTTTACCCTGCAGATTGGCGATCTGTAGTGAGTCTGCTTGATGCATGCTGGATCCAAGTCCCCCTCCCCCAAGTTCCTCTGAAAGGAAAGACAATGTAAGACATAAGAATCTATTAATATATTATACAAAAAGTAATGACGAGACTTTTGAGCAGCATCTCAGGACTCTATAAAGAAACATACAGTCACACAGGAGTTTCTGAGTCTTTATTTAGCCAGATTTTTGTACTACATGCAGTTTCAAGTGAAATTTTCAATTCAAAAGAGAACTAGCACCACAATCACTCCTGTGCACTTACAGTCGGATACATATCAAAATAGCACAACAAGCTATGCAAACACCTGTTGTGCGTTCTGAATGCAAGTCTCAGCAGTCTAAAGTTAAAGTGCTCTTTCGAGAGGAAGCACTTCAAGGATTTTGTGGACCACACCAATTTGTGATGACAGACAAAGCAAAGGGACTGAAAGGTAGAGAGAATTTTATTTTTAGTTCAGATTTAAAAAAACATGGCCGTTTAACTTAAAATATGAACACTCAAAATGTTCCTCATCATCATATTCATGAAGCATCTTTTGTTATTAAAAGCAAGTTGTTTTATGTTGTTTCATCAAAAGACAAATAAAAACATATTTTTACATTACAGTTGTTTTTCCACTAACCTTCGGCAAAAAAAATCAATTGATAAAAGTGAACAAGACAAAATATGCGTTTTCACTTACTTCAATCAGCGCCTAACAAACGTGAAGCCATTCATTCACACACACATCAAGGTAGCTCGGAGGAATTTTTTTTTTAACATTTCAACCGTTGATACACTCTTGTAGGTGCATTTTGTAAGAAACTCCCTGATGTGAAAGGAATGGCCCAAACATGACAGAACCAGCATGGTTTCACATGCTGCATGCAAACCGCTGCCCAGTGATTTGCATAACCTTTTCACAGCTCATTTGACTATCATATTCCAATCTGTAGATGGTGTCACTGGATATATCATCTTTCTGAAGGGCTGAGGGATTGCTCTGCCAGTCCAGTTTATCCCTCACCTCCCTCATGGCTGACTGGCTCTGGTGTTGATACTGATGGTGTGTAGGAGCTGTACACTCGGACTGTTTGCATACAAATGGGTACGTCTGGATGTCCTGTTTTTATTTGTCTCATATCATCAACAAGTCAGCTATTCATACATTTAGGAGCAAAGGAAGTGCATTAATAATAACTAATGTTTGTGTTTTCTCAATAATTGCTCTGAATTTTAAAATTGAATCACCTCTACAGTTGTCTAAAATGACTACATTTGTTGTATATTTTGTTGAGTTGTGTACTTACATCATCTAGATCATGTTCATGTAGATACCTACAGAGGCAGAAATGATATTTTGTGCACATAATTGCACACCATTTTACAAGCTAATATTTCATCAACAACAGCTAACGTTTCAGCTAAATGCTAACGCTAGCACTGAAACATGCTTATTATGAAAAGGACTGTATTTTAATATTAGCTAACTAAAACATTTGGTATAATGCTTAACATCTTCACAGACTTAGTGAAGCATATTAGGATGCTAACATTTAGTATTTAGCAAGAGACAAAAGTACAGCTAAGGATGATGGGTAAGTCACTAGTTTTGCAGGTATTTTGTAATATATCAAAGTATTGGACGACTAAAGTTATAAGCTGTTGGTGGCACCAGATGGCCATGATTCACAGTAATATAGATGTTGGGATGTTTCATAACGTAAACAAGACTAAATTAGTTGCACTGACTTGGTCGATTACTTCATGTCCTCAACCTGCTCTATTTAGTTTTCTGCAGCTGAAAAAATAAATGTGATGCAAAATGTAAAGACACTGTATGCTGCAGAATATTGTTTTTGATCATAATGATATGTTTTAACATATGTTTTTGCACAAAAAACCCCCTTGAGCGTGCACATGTGTTTCTCTGTGTGTGCCCTGGTGGATAATTTCTCATTGTGGGGAATTTTATTGCTTTCAAGTCCTCATTCTCTGACCTCAGTGAAGTGATTGCCTCTGATAATGCCATTAACCACTGCCCTGCAATTCTCTGGGGCGCAGTCAAGAGACTGAGCATAGAAAATACTTTTATTTCTGAGAGAGGTGTGGATGTTTCTTGCTCCTGATATATCAGAGGGCAAAAATTGACCACATTTTATTTGCTTCTAACTAACTGAATCATACATCGATCGTTCTTCACCAACTAAGCCTTTCATTTGTATGCCAGTGGCTGAGGCACAAAAAGATGGTCAAATAAATGACACTCTTATGCAAAAGAAGCTCAAGTTTTCTTTTCTGTGTTCTGTTGTAAACAGCAACAGAATAAAAGCATAATAATCATCTGAGCAATTTGCAGCATTATAGTTTAATAGAAAAAGAGATTATGTTGAGGTTATGTTGAAGTTTTTTATAATTGCATCTCTTTTATTGGATATTGAAATATTTCTTTTTATTATCAAACGATGTTGCAACTCATGATACTGCTTGCAAAGAAAATGGTAATTATCTATATTGCAACCATTTACTGTGTTTGAAAGTTTTGAACATTTTGGTTGGTCTGATGGGCTTCCACTTTAGCCCAGATTGAATTATTCCAACAACTGCTGGATAGTTTGTCATTAAATCTAATCATGTCTCACTTGTGATGAATTGTAATAATGTTAGTATTTATGTAGTTCTATCAGCAGGTCATAATTGCAAAAACTGACTTCCCATAAACCTCAGCTGAACTTTGTATTTAGAGCCCATTAATAAAAAGAGCTAATCAAAAAATATAGTTAGCATTATATCTGCCTAGCATCAACATATTGGCATTGTCATGGTAAGCATGCTAGCATGAAGACATTAGCAGTTCATGCAAAGGACTTCTCAAAACAACTAGCAGGGCTGTGGTTAAAAGTCTAGTGTGTCATATTTAGGGGGGGTCTACTGACAGAATATGGCAGAAATGGCATGTAATATGTACAAATATATATAATTTTTTCATTAATATATGATCTCCTAAAAATAAGAACTATTGCATTTTCATGACCTTTTGAATAAACAATTAAATATCTACACAAAGTGTAGTGATTAACTCGTCTAAATTAGTTAATCATCATGCTCCCCCATGTTCCTACAGTAGCCAAGAATGGGCAACTTGACTTCCGTGTGTTTCCAAAGTTTAACAGCCACAGTAATCACTTCAGTGCACTTGAAAGGTTAGGATGAGGAGAAGGTTATTTAGCTGGTTGTAACCTCTCCACTAGATAAATCCTTCACACTGAACCTTTAAATGCACTTTAATGCAAAGCACTTAGGGCAACATCTATGAATGAAAAGCGCTATGCATGTCAGGTTGTCGTATTAAAATTTATATCTCATCGTTTCTACTTCTCAAGAACTATCTGAATCTGTTTGCATTCTTTTCTTTCTCTCTCTTTTTATTCTTCTATCTATGTTTCTGTCTGCAGGCAGTGTCCAAGGTGCCCAGTCTTTATCCCCATCTATATAACAATAAATCTGCTCTGCCACAGGAACTAAAAAGTCCCCAGGTGAGAGCTGCACAAGGAGGCCCTCCTATCAGGGAACAGCCAAGCATACAGTGGACAGTGGCATCTCTGGGATTAAAAACTGCTGCAACCACTGTTCCCCTAGCCCATTGACGGATGGATAAAGCCTTGGACTTCACCTTATTGAAAGAAGGAGAGAGCGCCCGGGGAGCCATGAAATCCATAGACCCTTCTTTAAATGGGTTTGTAAGAGGCTTCCGCCTAGCAAACCATGGCTGAAAGAGCCCATTAAATAAAGCCCAGCTCCTCAGCAAGAAGCTAGGGCAGATTCATCAGACAGAAGAAGGCAAAGCTAATGATAGCTCAT
Source organism: Acanthurus lineatus (assembly GCA_029814665.1). Lineage (NCBI taxonomy): Eukaryota > Metazoa > Chordata > Actinopteri > Acanthuriformes > Acanthuridae > Acanthurus > Acanthurus lineatus. The sequence continues at coordinate 15,078,058 of JAPZDV010000011.1, read as the reverse complement.
GGCCAGATGTGAGACGCTGGTCCCACTCGCATATCATGTGGGACCATGTCAATAATAACAGACAAATAGGCAGACAGACGGTCTTTTCTCACCTCTGTCTGCCCTCTCTCTTTGGGAATTATGTCTGGCAGAAGCAGCTACATGTGGACAGACACATCAACACATAATGTACACACAAGTTTGCCATATGAGTTTATTTGCCTCCAGGGTGGAACATTTTCTTACTTAAGCTGTCTCACAATCTTTTATTAACCATCCTCAGTTTATTTCATCACAGATCTGAGGCCAGGGAGCTGAGTATGAGTGCTGCAGAGCACCACCTACAGCATATGCTCCGTCTGTCTTATATGTCTAGCTGTGGATTAGAAATCAGGGTGGGGACAGTAGCCCACCTTCTTTCTCCTCTGGTGGTTTGACGAGACCTTCACGGCGAAGAGAAGGTGGAATGCAGCCTGGGTAGATTTGAATATCAATGTGGTCAGATAGGATGGGAAGGTGCTGGAAGGAGGGAGGAAAGAAGGCTGAGGAGGGCCTCTGGCAGGACAGTGGGTGAGATGGAGTGAGGGAGATGCAGGGGGGAGACGGAGAGAGAGAGATTTGTCATTTGCTCTCCGTTCCACCTGCTCCCCTGTCATGCATCCTGCCGGGGGGGAAATACACCCTGATGTCTGAGGGAGACAGAGGGAGAAAGGATGAGTGAGGTGGGTGGAGGGGTGGAGGGGTGGAATAAGCAAATACAGGAGGGGAAGAGATGGACAGGAGTAAGAAGGAGACAAAGGAAGGCGAGATAGGAAAAAAGAGACAGTTATAGAAAAAAGGAAGAAAATATATGCATACCGTTGCGCATTTGAGGTGCCAAGTCCTGAAATGCAGGAGCTAACTACAGGGGCTGGCAGGTATGCAAATAGGAGGATGTACCAGCGCGCCACCAGATTACTTTTCCTGCATTTGCTATTCATATATTTGCAAGGTGACTCACTTCAGACAAAGCAGGTGATCAAGAGCTCTTTCCTTTTCCCTCTCGCTTTTCACCTTCCCTCTTCCTCCACATCTGAATAGCCAGGAGAAGAGGAGAGCAGGCAAAGCATGATGGATCCACAGGCTCAGCAGAAGTCATAAGCCTTGCAAATGCCGCAGCCCACAATTGCATGCCCACAGATTTGATATGTATTCCGTCAGCAAACCCCATTTAATCCATTTTGCTGTCAGCCCCCCCCTTAAAAGCATCTTGACTAATACAGGGAGAGTTTAGAGTGCAGGAGAGAGACAAACAAGACAGCAACACGCATAGCTAACAATCACACCTGAATCGATGAGGAACATTTAAAATTCTTTGTTCACATCTCTTGACCAATTTTCTTCAAATCACTCTCCTGCTGTCTTTGTGTGTTCGAGATTCAAGCTCGTTAAGGACTGACTTTCCCTAAAGCATCTGAACATCGACTTCTCCGTTGACTAATTGCGCAGGTTTAAAATTTTGACCAAAATGCCTTCGGCAGCTAAAGCCCAGGTTGCAAAATGGAAGTCCTTGACTTTGGGAACAAATTTCAAAATGTTGACCTGCCTCCTGCTGTTTGCTTAAAGGAGAGTTATTGTGGTTTTTTTTTGTCAGTCTGGCCTATTTTAGATTTTTACCGTGTCAGTTTGCATGCTAGCATGTCAACATTTGCTAATTAGCGTTAAAAACAAAGTACTTTCAACTGATGGTAATATAATTTTTCAAGTATTTGGACAAAATTCAAACACTTGGACAAAAAATGATATGTTGATGGTACTATATGAATATTTGCTGATAACCACAAATGGTAATGTTCGCAAAATATTGGCACCATAGAAGATCATCAAACTTATTAGCATACATTGTCTTTGATGCATGACAGTCTGTATCAAATTTCACAGCTCTCCATCAAATAGTGGGTGACATATTTAGTTCTGGATCCAAGTTGTGGATTGTAAAACAGCACAAATGTGCAGTGCCAAATTATCAAATGTAATGGTAATAAACAGAGCTGCCAACATTTAAATATGATAGGAGATCTTAAAAGGCTTGAGCAGCTATTTCACAGGGGTTAGCGAGTCCAAAGCAGATATATGTATCAAGATACGGGCATTTATATATATATTTAGCAAATTTAACAAGACTTTACCATATCAGACTCTCAACAGCCTCTAAAGGCTTTTGTCTTGGTGAGATCTTAGATGAGTTCTTCTCTCCAGTCCTATTTAACAACAGCCTTGTGAGCTCTCAGTAAACACAATTGACAGTGTACTGCAGGAATGGCATTGTACATTTCCTTTTAAAATCATGAATTTGTAGCATTGTAGCATCATATGAGGGGATACAGCACATAAAGAGGATATCTGTGATGCACCCACAGTGCTACAATATGCCACAGTCTCTCCAAGGTCACACTTCATCTCTCCACCAAGGCTGTCATGCAATCACGAGAAATAAATGAAAAGCATGCAGCATCCTGAGGGGGGAAACCACAACAAACACAGGGCTGTGGTCCTCTGAAATCCCACAAAGGGGATTTTGAAAACCTGTCCTTTAGGCTTCATGAATCATAATATTGTTTTAATATTTTTTTATTATCATATTTTATTTTTATTTTTACTTTAGGCAAAAAAAAACTTCCAAACTGCCAATCATTTTTTATTTGTTTTTTTTTTTTTTTGGAAAGCCCATGACCGTGACAGCCCAAATATTTGCAAATTTCATTTTGGTTGAATTTTTCCTTCAGGTCAAATCTCAGGGATCAAATCCAAGACTTCAAGCAAAATAGTGACCCATATTTCCTTCTGTGGCCACTTCCCTCACACCACTTTTTGATTTCATTTCAACCAGTAATGCTCTTTTTTCCTTTTCTTGATGTCCTATTATGTTTTAATATCAAACATTTGAGTAATAAAATCCTTCATGCACAAAATCCTAAAAAAGCAGAATTGTTGAATTATGAGAAATGTTGTTTTAATGGCTGTAGTTCCTCAAAAAGATAATATTGTTGTAGAATTACTATACTCAGCAGTTGGAAAGTAAAGTTTCTATGTCAAGAATATAGACCATTTTTTGGCAAATTTTTCATTAATAAGTGAAAGAGAGAATTTATATATCATATATATATATATATATATATATGATATATGATATATATATATATAGTGTG
>JAPZDV010000011.1:15039861-15074791 GCA_029814665.1 Acanthurus lineatus | reverse complement strand
TTTACATATATATATATATATATATATATATATATATATATATATATATATAGTGTGTAAACATTTAATTACAATGAACTGTTTTTAATTAAACCAAATTCATTATTCTCTCAAAATTAAGCAACCTTTATGTGTATTTGAATAATCCAATTTAATTTTTATAACCCCAGGATAATAAAAGAGCTTTTCACAAAGATAAGGAATAACCGGAGGCAAAATTAAAGTCCATGAAAGGACACTTTATGTTGTGCTTCTCCTTCATTCCTAAACCCGGTTCCAGTAAGGTCATAATGTCAATAAAAAGATATGGAAGCAGGTATGAAATATTAAAGCCAGGGCGTAACTCCAGGAAGTACAGAAGAAGTTGTCGGCATTTAATTTCACCTCTTTGTTGAGATTTCTTCCTGAGACAGTTGGCGGCGTCAGCAGATTCTCGCCGCTGGCACAAAATTCATGGGACAAGTGTCCATGTCAGCACTTTCTCCCCTCTCAGCCGCCGTATAAAAGGACATCACACTTGTCAGCTGTGGTAAGCCGAAATTATAAGGACAAATAAAATGGTGTGTCTGAGAGTGGGGCTTTTCAAAAAGGATGTCCTTTTGGCTGAAGGATATGATAACTTGGGTAGGGCTCTCACATATGGGAGGGCAGATCTCTGTGTGTGTATATGTGTGTGTGCGTGTGCATGTGTGTGCGTGTGTGAGGTTTGCTAAGGTGTGGATGTCCACTGGTGTATGTTGGCCTCTGTGTGTGTATGTGTCCTGGCTCATTTTTCTATTGCGTCTTCATGTATTTGTGTGATTTCTGCACGCAGATGATATTTGTTTTCTCTAAACACCATAAAGTTGAACTCAAGTCTTTCTCACTTTCTGTGTGAAAAAATAAAAACTGTAATGAAACAGCTGCAGTTATTGTTTGCAGTGTCATTTTTCATGAGAGGTTAAAACAGCTTTTGGATGTATTTGTAGAAGCATCATTTTGCTTCCAAACCCTTAATTTGTCAGTGCTGCTGTAGGAGATGCACGATCAAATTCTGTGCACTACTGACTTAAGCACATCATACTTGTCAATAAATATAGATACAAGATGTTTTTTCCCCATTTTCCCCAAACAATTTCCTGTTAAATGTCAATTAATCTGTGTCCCTTTACTACGTTCAACATTAAGGTGGACCATCATCTGTTCTGTTTGAATTCCAGTTGCAGTGGAAGCTAGCAAGCTAGGCTAATTAGCTTGAAACATGGAAGTATTATTTGAAACGTGTTGGCTAGTGTGGCTAGCTTAACAAAATTAGCACTGACCACCACCAGATGATGGTTATTTTTCAACAACTGCTCAGTCTCTCCTCTCTGTGCTGTTTGTGTCACACGTTTAGAAAAGAGCTGGGTTTAGCCAGCATTTCCTAAATGTTAAAACTGATCACAAGCGCAGATTAGAGTAGCATCATAACACCTGCATTCCTGTATGGATGTACCAAGGCTACATGTCTGCTAATATGTAATAATATGTGTGTTTCTGAGCTGGCTAATTTGGAAATAGTACAGGTTTCTATTCAAATGTAAATCAAATTCTAAACAAATGCTAAGAGAATAAATAAAAGAAAATACAAATTAATGCACATCTCCATCACCTTCACCTACAATATGATTAATAGGAGTTGATTTATTGACATCAACAAATTGAAACACTCGTTCAATCATTAAACAATTGCAGCAGTAGAAAAAACAAAATGGCTTAATTAGACAGTGAGTTGGACCTTAACAGTAAGAAAGAATGAATAAAATGCAATAGAAAAGTGGCGTTTACGTTTGTTTTATTTTTTAAATTAATCCTTTTTTTCATCTTTTAAACATATTTCTCAGTATCTTTGTCATAATAAAAACAGTTACAGCTTCAAAAATCCATATTGTATGTAGTAATTGTAAGGAGCACTTAAATCGTGAGCAAGAGATACACTTTAACCATTAGAAACTATTTTTAGTGCCACTACAATCACAATGAAATTGCAATTGTCTTCCTCTTTATAGAAACCATTAGAGCTACCTACACATATTTTTTTAAGCAAAAATTAATTTTTAATTTGAATTTGACCTCAATATAAAGTGATAGAAGAACCGTGAAGAACCTGTGTTATGCTGTCATTGACACACTTATACTCTAGTTTACAAGTAAGTCTGAGGTGAGTCAGGTTAGGAATTAGTAGCTGGTAGGTGTGGATTAAGGTTGCTGCTCATTAGCAAGAGGTAGCACAACTATAATCCACATCCACCCTCACAGCATTGACACACTCACACACTTTATACAATACACACACAAAAACAATCCAGCTCCATCCATTAAAAAGGAGTTTATATTCATTAATTTTGCATGACCAAATGGCAGGAGCTTCTCTTTCAGGTTTTACACATAGAGCTGCTGATGTAACTGGGTGGAAATGACAGGAGGGTTGCAGCAGGTGTAAAGGTTGAGATTTCCATCTGAGAAAACTGTGGGAATGGCTGTAATGTTGCAGCACCTGGATCTAGATTATGGCTGTTGGTATTTTTCTGTGGTGTCCGAATCAGTGAGATGGAGCTGAAGCCGAGGTCCGCAAAAGTCTAATCCTCCCCAATTCCATCGAAATCCTCACAGGGCGTCATTATGAAGTTATTGATCTGATGACTGGCCACGCTGAATGTCACAGCAATAGGCAGATGTAATTGTCTTGGTATTTGCGGGTATCAAAACTGCACGTACTGAAGTCTTGGGGAAGGAAAAAAAAATATGTGAACACTGTAATGAGATATAATTGTGGGAAACAATACTAAATGAAAAATGACACTTACTGTGAGACTGTGTAATAACAAAGGAAAAACTGGGATGCAATTATGTGAAGTAATTAGTGTTTATTATTGTTTTGTCTTCATGAGACAGTACTTGAGTACAATATATATAAAGTATCTTATATATAGCACTTCCTTACTGATTTTATTCAGAAGTGGACAATAAGAATGAGAGGGCTAATTGAAATGATGGTAAGAGAAGTCTGTATCTTACTTTAAAGCCTCATCTTTGCAGGAGAAAATTACTGTATGTGCAATATACAGAAATAGCTCTCACAATACAGATATCTATTCTCTAGAAATAAATGCAGTGGTTAAGGAACAACATTTCTTGAGTTATTTGAGGGAAATATTCGTTATCCAAAACTTTAAGGCTCATGTATTCCCATTGAATTCCATAAAAATAATTCCAGAGGCATCATGTTTAGTTGGAAAAGCCTGTTTGTGGATCTTTCAACAAAGCTGTGTCAATATACCATTTATTTATCATTAGTATGTTTATATGGACAAACATTTAGATAAAAAAGAAGATCCAGGAAAAGAGTGCTGTATTAAATACACTAAGAAATGCCACATATGTCCTCTCCTCTTTACAGTGATTAATTCATTTAAAATATTGAATAATTAATCAGTCGTTATTAATAATAATTTAAAGATGTTATTGTGCTTGAAAATTCTTGCATGCATGAAAAGTTCACAGTGTACATCAGCTAACACCTTTTCCAGATTTTTTTTTTAGGAAGATAAAGAGCGATTATATGTGTTGAAGTCCTGCTTTGCTATTGATCAATAAATCAATGTGGTTTGATCCCTTTTACTGATATGTTTTACAAAATGTGTGTAGTAAAACTTATAAGCACTTAAAATGCCAGAGAGTCCGTTTTCCAGCAGCACTGCATCTTCCTCCATGGATATTGTATAGAAAAAAGTTGAAACTTTTTGAGTATTTTAAGTAATTAGCTTTTTCTTGAAAAAAAGGGAAATTGGATGAGCACAATGCCAACAACAGTGCAGCAGGAGTGAAAACAACATCTTAATGATCCAGTGGGTTTGTCAGCTAATTGGTGAACGTCAGCAAGGACAGCTCTGAGAACTGTGAGTTTTTTAAGGTGCAAGGTAATCACATCTGCTTTAAATAAGCAAAGACGCTAGCTGTGTAGGTGGCTACGCCTCAGTGTACGTGTCTGCATTCGTTAACATTCATTTTCCTGCAGATGATGGACACATATGCCTCTTAAAGATCACTTTACATGCATTAACTGTCACATTTGAGTCTGACAGAGTGAAAATACACTCATTCTGCATGATAGTTTTTATAACCAACATGTTTTTACCTCCCCAACCCTCCCTCCCCGGTATTTGACTTTTGCTTGTTGCTCTTCACATTCTGCTCTTCACACTCCTCTCTCCTTTGCATATAATCATGTGGGAGGGCAAAACAGCCAGCAAAAGGCATCACCTTTACAAAAAAAACTGCATCTGAAGGAGCTCCACCTTATTTGAGAAACACTGGAGGCAGCTTTTCAGGCTTCTGATGTTTTATATTCAGTGGTAATATCCGGATTCAGATGAACAGAGGAACCCAGGTGTATCTGGCTGCTGTCTGCAGAATTCAATCAAAGCCAAGTCCGATCTGCTCCATCTCCCTCTGCCTCCCCTTCCTCACTATTTCTCTTAATTTCACTTCAATTCACAGCGCTCTATTGAATGATAGATGAGCTGCACGGCCGCAGCATCTAACAATAAACATTTGTCATTTCTGACCATTTGTATCTGCATCTATCATACATGGACTATATATTGATGAATTCAAAAGCCAAAGCCCTTTTCTATCTCCATTTCCATCTCTTCTCCTGTCAGATAATGTGATTTTTTACAAGTAAATATGATTAAGCACATGAATTTAAACCAGGTTAACCAGATTACCTGTTTTTCATCAGCAAAGTTTGTTTGGTTAAAACATATTTTCTCATTTCCACTATCATGCAGAGAGTTTAGACTATTTTCTATCAAAAAAGTAGCCCCTTTAAAACAGTCCCAAGTGTGTTTTTTGGATTATAGGTAAAGAAAGTAAAGAAAGTAACGTAACAGATTAAAAGACCTAAAAGTTTACTTACAAATTTGGCTCGTAATATGTTTATTTTTAGACTTAAAGTGAGATTTTCAGTGCAGGAACATCACTTGTAATAGAGTATTTTTTTATTTTTGCACTGGTGTTTTTCCTTTTTTTAATTTTTAAACTAAATGATATGGACACTTCCTCCACCAATCTTTTGAGGTAGTGAGAAAATATATTTTTTGACGATTTGGATGAACTAATCCTTTAAATAGTGCAAGTTTTTGGCCTGAAAGAGGGGAAGCTCTTCATCCAGTCACGCTCTGCGGTGCACATTTGCTTCTGTGTGTATTTGTGATCACACTTTGTTGGGAGAGGATTGGATTTTCTCTTTCCATTTGGGCCACCAGTGATTAGATGAGTCTATGTCTGAGAGTTTAATCCTTGTTGGAAGGAGCACCAAGTTGCATGTGGCACACACACACACACACACACGCACACACCCACGCTTGCACACACACATGTTCACACTCACAAATTTGAGATCCAGATGTATCTTTTTTTTTAAGTGCAGCTGCATCTGCAGGGAGGCATGCGACCCTCATGGCACCAACCCAAGCTGCTTATTGATGGGCAGATTTAGCTATTCATTTCACTCAGACATTCCTTTGTCAGGCCCCTCACCCTCGTTTTCTTTCTCTCTCTGTCTCATACACACATACACACTCACTCACACACACACACACACACCATGTTTTAGATGATGCCAGCAGGGGCTGGAGACTTTGTGCAACAGGCCAGAACATAAAGAAATGATGATGTCTGTTTAAAACACTCCGTGACATAATCCAATATTTAGTTTTCCCATGTCTGCTTTCTTTTTCTCCCCTTTTCTTTGGAATTAAGAAACCAAATAAAAGTTGATGGACTAAACTGACAGTGAACTGCACATCAGAGCATTTTGGTTGTAAATCAGCCCGAGCCAGAAGGGCAGAGGGGTTTTAGCATAACAATGCAGCTTCTCTACTGTAAATTAATATTCATATTTACAGACTCTTCTGCTGCTCTGACAACTTGGTCTCTCCTGCACAGGCCGGACATCTGTGTCTGGGTGTGTCTTTGCACATTTACATTTGTTCATAAATAATCTGGGCGTTTTCTGCAACTACGCTTTAACACAGATAAACTGCATGAGGACATGGCTGCTTCACCTCCCATCAGCCTACGGGAATGTTTATCTGGATCAAGAGGTTACAGTTAAAATTTGACAAGTAAATGTGTAGATTTCACTGATGCTTTTTTGCATTTTCTATCCACCCACCTTCATCCAGTTCTAGTTATTTCGCCTCCATCTGTTGCAGAGACAATTTAGATTTGTGACAGATTTAATGGCTCCTGAACACAAATTTTAAGCACTTGGGAGACAGATGGGAATGGGTTTAGAAACTTTTTTGGATGGGGCGGCAGACTGGGGCACAGTTTGACAGAAGGGGGCACATTTGTAAAATGATTACAAATGTGTGAACACTCAGATTTAAAGTTCTGGTTCTTGGCAATAAATGACTGTAAAATCAAAATAATTTTTTGTCAATAAATATGAAATATTACACAACCATGAACAGATTATTAGACAATGAAGTCCTTGATGTTCACAAGTGTGAGGCCCTCCGCCCAAATTAGAAAACCCCCCGAAACATTCATATGTGGTGATTTTGTGTTTCTTTTGCAGACATTTTGTATCGCTATGTGATAGTTTTGCATCTCTTTGTGCTCAATTTAAATGACTTTAAAGTCATTTTTCATCACTGTAGTTATTTGATTGATTTTCTAGCAAGAAATGCTGAAGAAACAGCCCACTCATACAGAGGTTCTCATACAGACAAGTGTCACAGTCTAAAAGAACCATGTGTAGGATTTAGCGGCATCTAATGGTGAGGAAGCAGATCGCAATCAGCTGACCTTCCCCTTCTGAGCGTGTAGGAGAACCTCTGTGGGGGAGGACCTGCTCCCTGTTTAGATATGACAAACTCATAATGAGGTAATCAAAACACAAAGATTCTTATTTTCAGGTGATTAAACAAAAAAGAAAAAAAAACCTTTTAATGTGTTTTAATCCTAAATTCTAAATTTCCTCCAATAAATCCCCCAAATGCTTGTAAACACTGGACCATTCAATTAAAACACTGACAAATAATAGGATAAACTGGAGCTTAGCAGGGATTCATTCAAAATTGTCTTTCATGGATCCATCTCATTTACACTGATCATATTAAAACAATTGTTTTATTTTAAAATTAAAATATATTTGTCAGTTTCTTAAATGGTGTATTATGAACTGGTGCATGAACATCTTGGACATGGTTGTTGTTTTGTGTCTTTAGGATGCACAAGATGCTTAAATGCATGTTGATCCGAGGAAGAAACTTTAATGGCAGGTGTCTTCTTTAAAAAAAGGAAGAGTGCATGTTTACTGGCCTTGATTTTTACTTTTTTGAGGTTTTATTTGTCTGCAAGTCTGTGACCACAGCAGCTGCCATTTCCTCTGTGCTCCAGTGCGACTCATGCGTCCTCTGGCTCCAATGCACATCATCACGTTACTCATCATACCATCCTAAACCACACACACACATTCACACACACACGTAACTTCTTACTCATTTCATCCCAGATACAAGGCTTGCTCAGTCCATATTTCATCATGCACGCCATCAATGAAATGGGCAACAACACAGGGTTACTGTAGCCCCTCATTTCATCTCTCACATTTCATTTTCTGTGAGCGGCCTGTTCTCCTTGAGAGTTTTCTGCATACATATAATGAAAAGGCCTGTAGATGTGATAGAGACATGAGATATGGTGAATAAGCCGCCTTTCTACCCCTGAAGTCCCACCCTGCAGAAATCTTATTGATAAAACAAAATTGTGCATTCAAATGTGGTCTCAGTTATTCCAAATTTCTATGCCTCTACCAAACCCTTTATTTAAATGGTAAAACTGTGCATGTTTTTGCGATGGTGAGACATCTGGATACCTGGGTTGAGCCTCTCTCCTCTGCAGCGCAATGTTTTTACATGACACTCCAGCATCTCATTATTCGTGATCATCTTTTTCTCTCAGGCTGGAAATAACATATCTTACAATGGGAGCAAGAAAGGTTGACAGATGCATCAGAGGAATCGTCAGATGTCCTTCAGGGGATAAAACAAGAAGCTTATTTTTGCCATTTAATTGAGAAACAAAAGCAGAGGTGATTGCTGTGGAATTAGAATTGGGAAAGGGAAGAAACTGCAGTTGGGAATGTGGGATATGAATGAACTAAGAGTGGATTTGCAGGCTTTGCAGATGAACAATGCTTCTGCTTATATTGCCATGTAGACTTTTTGTCCCCAAACAATCACGTTTTGATCTACGTCGGTTCTCCACGGATGACACCGAATCTTAGCTTCGGCAGCCTGTCTTGGATGACACCTTTTATTGCGACAGAGACAGTGAAAAATAGTTGGTGTCTTGCCTTGATGTCTAGCTTGTTCTCAGAGGTGAGCAACGCACAATTAGTATGCAACAAAGACACCTCAATGTGGCTGCAATCTGAATGGAGAAAATGAAAGTTGCTGGAAATATGATGTGTTTTCAGAGCCTTGGGAGAAAGGAGCTAATATGCATGTCAGTCAAGCCCACTGGCTGCAGATAAAGCCGAACAACCATTATATAGAAGAGAGTGACTAAGATATTGGTGTGAACTAACTGACCGGATGCTGTTTTCAGAGTCAGTGACCTCCAAACAGAGATTTATGCAGAGCAGGGAAGTGAGGGAGACGGGAACAGTGATTCTGATTTGTCCAAGACGTCATTCAAATCTAGAATGGAGTGACACTTCAATTAACTCTCCGTCCTCAACAAAGTTTACCTTGGTCTTCACAGAGGCGCAGTATTTCATCTCCTCCTGCAGGATTAGCCAATCATATTTCCAATCTTCAGAGCTGTCACCGTGGTGTCGCTGTGCGGCAGCTGGTAGTCATAATGACAATCTATTCCTCAGGAAGTGGAGGGCTGGTTTTCCCTCAGTTTTCCCAACCAAATGGGAATGTTTTGTTTGTGCTCCTTCACAGCATCCTGTTGTATTTCCTTCATTGTGATAACAGTGTTTTCAATTCATTCCTCTGTGTATCCATCTGTCTGTCCACCCTTGACTTGTTTTTGATCTGTTCTGCTCAGTTTAACAATATAGTTAAATATAGTTAAGTTACTTTACACGCTTCCTGAAGTGATACAGCATTTTTCCCAAACAATAAAAAAAGAAAAAGGGTGGGTAATTTAACAAAAAAGTAACTTACTCCTTTAATAAATTCTACCTCTGGGCTGGGTAACACACAACAGCAGAAAACAGCCCCAACACAAGTCCAAAGCTGTGTGTCCACACGCCTCCTCCAAAGCCTGGAGAAGCTGCACTTACGCTCGTCCTCATCATTTTTAACGCCTTCCATCTCTATCATCTTAAAGAATCGAGATTAGGTTCATGGAAAGACACCAGGGAATCTCAGGATTTCAGAGAAGCAGCCGACACGGAGCAGTGGAAACTGACATTGCTCCAGATGTTGTAATAAGAATGCTCTGGCCACGGTGCAAGAGGCAAGGCTCTTACCTCTCTCTGCTTCTAGAGTAAAGCACCAAGAGACAACTGAGGAATGCAAGCAGATGTTTACCATTACTGTCGGCCTCATCCAGCTGGGATGTCCCACGATGACTGACAAAGAGTGGCACTGCCTCTGCTCTAACCAAGGTCATCTGAAATGATACAGTGCAGTTTTTGCTGCTTAAGAAACAAACATATACCAGAAAACCAATACTGCTGTCAAAACACTACTGACAAGTGCTGCAGAACAGATCAGGATGAGTTGGCCATCATTCAGGCTGCAACAATCCTGGAATTGACTCGCATGTCTTAAAGGGACATTATGCTAATTTTACCAATTATCTGTTGTGGTGAATAATACTCAGTGTGTGAAAATGGCCATATAAAGTCCTTTGTGACAGTTTAGCCTTTTCAATTTAAAAAGAATTGTGGACAATGGTCTTGCAAAATATTTGACTGAATGGCATTAAAGGAAGTGTAGGAAAATATACATAAATGCAATGATTCCACAAAGTGTTTCAAATTATTTTTAAGCATTTTTGGTGTGTTGGGTGCTATGTTTGCCCTGTTCTTAATACAATGAGTATATAAATAATAATGATGAGAATTAAAACCAACAACTTTTTATCTAAAAGTGACCAACCTTGGATATTTGCATAACAATAAACTGTAGAGTGTTTGTGTTTTATGAAAATTTGGTTAAAATTTGCACTAAATCTGGTTAGAAACATGACCAAGTTGGTGTAGACTAGTTCTCACAGGTATTATAGTAATAACCTAATCCTAACCCCTAAAAATAGCCCTAGCCTTAAAAATAAACATTTTCTCCAACACTTACTGTTTTCTTACTTTAGCCCTGCTTTTCTAACTATTATTCGATTTTAGAAACAATCTTTAGTTAGTCTCATTGGTCTAAAATAGAAAATTTTACATTTGTCATTCAAAAGAGCTGGTTTATGGTTAAAATCTTCACTCACTTACTTCTTCGCAAATATCTTTGCCCTCTTTCATTCTTCCCTGTATAAAGAGAGAGTGAACATCACAGCAGAGAACAAATTTATGTTGACAATGGCATTTTTCTTTTAACCGTGAGTCTACCACCATCGGCTATTTGTTCCTCATTTCTGCAAAATTAGAACAACTGCTGTGCTATTGTCTCATCTTTACTCTTCTCTGCTGGTGGTATCTATTCACTGCTCTAAAACACATGACCATTTTAGTTTTTTACACATTCAAATTGGCTATTGGACAATAAGGCTTTTGCTGTGAGAACTTAATGTTGCGTTTTAATGATTGATGTTTTGTACACTGAATGAGAAAACATGAGATCATGCTTTTAATATTTTGTTCATGCAACCAGCATTTGTGTGATAGTAACTGTGAAATAAGATGTAATGTAAGGGAATTACCATATTTGCTTATGTATTACCTGACTGTCGTGAACAAGACAATCATAAAGGCACAAGCGTTACATTTTCTCTCCTTTCTTTTCTTCAGCTATGTTGAACCTCCAAGCTTATTGGCAGTCTAATGTGATTCCTACAAAGCATTGTGAAAAAACATGTACATAAATGCATTCATTACTTCAAGCTCCTAAAAATGCAGCAACAGGTTTTGTTCTTCCTCAACTGCTGCTTCTTCTCCATCCAATATTCATCACACAACAACAAACAACTCTCTTATGTTAGATCTGCGTCATATGTGAGACTAGATGATCAAAAACCATCATGAGTCACAAACAGATCCAATATATTTCTTTTTTTTTTTCCTCCATCCTAGTCAAGGTGTCATTTTGTGCCTGCAACACAGGCTTATTCCAGCTGATGCAAACATAACAAAGATTATTCCCTCCATAGCCTCGTGTGGTAGGACATGACTCCTCCATCATTACACCCCTTAGAATGTGCATCCACGGTCATGAATATAAATTCAACGCCCCATAAAGAAGTGAGTCTCAACAGCAGCATCTAATAAGAATATTCATACTGTACACCAAGGCATGCATGAAAAAATATAATTGAGGGACGTGGTGCAAAGGAAAAAAGAGAGGAAATGACAGACAGGAGAAATACTGTGAGGAGATGGAGAGATGGAGGCGTTGTGAGCTGAAGCTTAATGACTGGAGAGCAAACAAAGTAAAAATATATCACGCAACACTTGTTTACTGTTGCAGCACACGATCCTGAACCTTATATCTTGGAGGTCTTTTTTCACTTCCTTACCTTGCCATCCTTTTCAACGCCTACTTTTAAACTCATTTAATCCATTTATAGATTTAAATTGCATTGTGCTGTCTTTAATTGTCAGTGTGGTGTATTGCATTAAAATAAGCTTTTAATTGTTACTAAAAAGTAATCTCAAAGAAAATATAATAAACTATTCAATACGACTTTCAAAAATTATTAACATTACATAAAATGATAATTAGCACAGGATACTAGAAAAATGTTTTTTTCAGTTCAGTTTCTGGATTTAAACAACACTAACATTTCTTTAAAAAGATGGGATTGGAAAATGTATGACTAACTAAGTTTAGCAAGTCAGCTGAAAGGCAAGGAGTTTATTGGGATACACATTTCACCACTTGAACCAAGCAAATGTGACCCAAACCTGACATCAACTCTACACCAGGCTACTGTTCGGGCAGCTTAAATTTACCAAAAAATGCCATAAAAATTATGCCTTCTCTGAGTATTTAAAACATTTCATAAAATACAAATCCTGGCTGATACACATATTGATAATTCCACATAACCCAGAAAAAAAATACATATATATAATAAACTGCTTCAGGTTGAGGTACTCAACAGATAATTTGGGAGAATGGTCAAATAAATGGGCCTAAATGACTCAAATCCAGTTTAACTGTTTGTCACCACTGTAAAACCTATTTCAAAACTCTCACACACGTTTACACATATTTGAGTTTGATAAAAGTGATTTTGACACATTGGCCAACTACCCGTTGGCAGCACTTCTTTTCCAGTGAATCTTGAGAATTGAAAAAAGAAAAGCAAAAGTCATGTTTCCTGGAGACCTCACAAGGTTATTTCAAGAAATTATAATAGTAAGACAACTCAGTTTATTTATAAGCAGAATTGCAACAGTGAATTAATTTTTTATAACACACTATTGCAGATGTCATTAAATATAAAAACATTTTAGAGATTCTTTGATGGATTTGTTGACAACTACCTTTGTGAGCTAACCAGGGCAGATAGTTTATGAATGTAATATAATGCAATATAACACAGCAAGTAGAATTAATAAATTAAATGTGTTAACTCTGCACTTTTATCTTACAGTATGAGTAAAGTATTTCTTGTACTTGTATCATTATATGTTTTTAATTTACTAAATTACTTTTTAATTAAAAACTTATAATGATAACTTTGTATTTATTAGTGTGTTATTAACAATTTTTTAAATACTTATTTACTGCTGTGTTACTGTGCTACCCTTATGATTCTGGTAATACTTGCACTAAAGCTATTTTGTGAGCAGGCCCAGACAGTTTGCCATTTTTTGCTGGGTATCAGTCTTAATCAAGTATAAGTGCATAAGTTTAACACCGCTGACCTTCCCCTAGTTAATGACCCTTCTCATGACACAGTCTCCACACCATCTCTTTACACCAGGGAGACAGTATAAACAACAGCCTCGGTTGACTGGCCTTCAATCACTGCTCCATAATAGCAGTTACCTTGGCACAGTGATATCCATCATCATCATCCATCTTTAATTTATCATAAGGGACGAGGCATTAGAAACTGCAGAGGGACAAAACATGGCAGAGCAGTGACAGGGTTTCCCTCTGGTGTGATGAAAAAACACACTGGGAGCTCCAAGCTGTGGTGGACAAAGTACTCTGTAGGTAACAGATGTGACAAATTATGTATGGGGAAATTGAACACCTTTTCAAAAAAAGATTGCCAGAGAATGATGGTAATTTAAGACTTTGTGAAAGTTGGTTTTGAAATGTGTTGGAGAACTGTTTTATTTATTTGTTTATTTTTTTGGTCTGATTTTCTTATTGTATTATAAGTGTAGGCTATCTATTTATTTCTCTATTTCTACATCTGGTTACCTGGGGAGAAAAGTTTTTATCTGTTTGTCCTATTTTGACAGAAATTTCAAAGATATGAAAAATCTTCTCTTTTCTTTAACAGAAGACTTCGTATCACCAGCTGTCTCACTTCACTTGTTTTATTGCTAGCTTGCAATATAGGGTATTGTAACTGTATTGATACACGGTCAATTAGAGTAAAGCTAACACCAGTGTTAGCTTTTCTAACAGACTAACAACAGTGTTTACTCAACAGGCTAAGACTAGTGTTTGCTTCCTCAGCAGGCTAACATCAGCTTAAGTTTAACTGACAGGCTAACACCAGCCTCTCCAGCAGGCAGTGTTGGCTTCTCTAACTGGCTAACATCAGTGTTAGCTTATCCAATAGGCTAATATGTGTTTTTTTTTAACTGTTTCAATCATAATTTCAGCATGTTTGGTGTTGTTCATTATCTTCTTTGCTAATACAGACAGTGATGAATTTAGGACAGGGCCTATGCCATCTTCCTAAATAATTCAATTCATCAGTTAAAATGATTCTGTAGGCTGATAGCTAAACTGCAATAAGATAAAACATTTTTCCAAACTGAGATTAAATATTTTCAGTTCAAGATTTAGGAATGGTATGAAATTAGGCCCTAGAGCATTGTGCCCAACTAAATGAAGGGAAACATACAAAATGCCATCAGGGCTTTGGTTACCAATGAGAACACGGGTCATGTTGTTGTAGGTCTATTTTATCATGGGAATTTGGCTACTCTTACAATAATATCAGTCAATAAAGGGCTTAATATGTCCATACCAGATGTTTTTAATTTTTTTTAAACAAGAGGTTAATTAGCTCTGTATATGTGCATCACAATTGCAGATTTTTTTTAGTAATAGGTACCTTGAAAGAGCTACTCCATTTTAATAAAAACTTGCAGAAAATATAGCCTACTTGAATAGCAGATTCAATGAACTGAATAATGTAAAACCTAAATCCCCTTCCACTTAAAAATTTTGTGAAGACTCTGACAATAGAGGACTGTTTTCACATTCATCTGCTGTAGGGAGAAAAGTCTTTGTGCTTACTTTAAATCTTGGTTTAAGATGTGCACTGAGAGTTGATTTTGTGACATAAGAACTTTAGAAGCCAATCATGGTTCAATATTCAACTTTTATGATTGTGATGAGAAGAATTTGATCCTCGGTGCAATGTACACACTTTACAGTGGGGTAAAAGAAAGCTGATTAGAAAAGAAAAAACATGCTCACAGATTTGAGATTTAAATGAGGTGAGGAGAAGTGGATGCAATTTTAGAAATTTAATAGACCTTTTTTGGTAGTAGTTAAGGTTTAAACATTAAACAGTGCTGCCATGTCACAGCTGTATTGAGGTTAAATTTGTAGTAATCCATAAAAATTGAGAGTAATGGGAGATTAAAACTGAAAAGGACATAATGAATGATAACTTAGCATTGCAGAACATGACTAACAGCAGAGGCTTTTCACAGTCACTGTGAGACCGTACAAATAAGCTTCAGTTTACTTAAAGTAGCATGTTAACAGTAACCGTGGTAGGTGTACAGACAGCTCCATAGGGGACTGTGAAGAGGAGGTGCTGTCTCCCACAGGAATGGTTTCGGAGCAGATGGTTGCCTGGGTGTGCAGGCTCGGTGGCAATCCTTTCTGCCCTTTTTTTTGTGTCACCCTGGCATCATGCAGCTCCTTCATGGAGGGCAACTGACAGTCATTCACCCACTCATCAGCGCAGACACCATGTTGGAGCTTGTCCTTGGTGTAGGAGGAGGAAGCAGATTAGAACCAGATTGTGATGCAGGATTTGAGGATGTTTTCAATCACTGATTTGTAAAAAATGGAACAAGATTCAGTGAGAGAAGTGCTTGGTGCTGTATTAAGGTTTTTTTTTTTTAATATATATTTATATCTGTATTTTTTGATCTGGCAAGGGATATTGAATGTGGTGTCACAACCCAAGAAAAGTGTAATAATATTGTACAATTTAGTAAAATCCCAGATTACAAACAATGCATACATTGAGGTTAAAATGAGGGTGATAGTTAATTAAAATGCAGGCATTTCTTGCACATCTGTAATGGAATGCAAACTCTTTCACTGCCATAAAAGCTCGATGTTTGTTTATGTCCACTGCCAACAGTCTTAATATTCTCAGTATCAGCCATATATGCACACGCCAACCAGTACAGTCAATGTTAGAGAGAGATTGCTGCTATGAAAAATAAACAGTCAGTAGGTCACGGTTAGTTTTAGAGAACTGAAAAGTTTTGTAAATGTATGGGCAGGATTGTAGCTACAATCAATAAAAATTTATACTGCAGTTCTGTAACAGGGCACATACTATGGTCTCTTTCCTGGAAGTCAGGTGGGGCACACTACTTCCTGCATTGGCACTAAACATTGCCAGTACATGGAAACATTGAATGTAAATGTCCAGTAGGAACAAAATTCTTTATGAAACAAGGCACAGTATAGTCACATATGTGTCTTGTTAAACTCACAGAATCTTAGGAAAACTCTCTTCATTACCACCAGATTCAAAAAAGTTATTCCACGAAAGCCATTTGTTTATTCTTTGAACAAGAGGATTTCTCCAGAAACTGCAACTTGGGTTGGTTCAGTGCTTCCTCTTTTAACTGACATTTTGTCAGAATTTCTTCAGAAGTCTCTTCTTTCTATTAGTTACTGGCAGAACTTTCTGAAAGCAGAATTCCTCAGAATCGGATCACCACATGTTGATCCGTCATGAACACATTTTTCTTTTTTTTGCCACCTGTTTCCACGTCCTCTCCACACGTTTCCTCTGTGTCATGTTTTATTTACTCTTCCTTTTGTCATCATCTTTCCAAATCAAGTCCTCTCTCCTCATCACTATCCATTTTCTCTACACTCTGCCAACTCCTCCCTTTGAAGACACAACATGTCTTAACATTTCCACAACCTCAGACACACTCACACACACTTTTCCCACTTTATAATCAGCTCGACCTGTTCAACAGATCCACAGCTCGTCTTAAACGCCTGTGCAAAAGCATAATTAGATCAGTAAGTATTGATGTTTGCTGTTGCTACAACATGAAAAGCATGAGCTCTCTCTGCTATTCTGTCACTCTGTCTTTCCTTTCTCTTTCTGGTTGATTTCTAATGTATTCTACCCCTTTGGTGGCCTCTAGCCAGCTTCGCTCTTATGTTCTTTAACAATGGAGAGGGAGGAGGTCACTTGATGCCTCTCCTAAGCTCGACTCGGCTCTCTTTTGCTCTCCTCATATTCCCCTAATATGCTGTGTTCCCATCTCTCCTTTCTTCTGCTTTCCTCTCCTCTTTTTCTGACTACTCCCCCTCCCCCTTCCTCTTCTCCCCAGCCCTCTGGGTGTGGTTGTCCCACCAGTTTGTAACAATTCTCTCTCTCTCTCTCTCTCTCTCTCTCTCTCTCTCTCTCTCTCTCTCTCTCTCTCTCACTGTCTCGTTCTCTCAGGAGAAAATAAAGTGGTAATATGAGGCACATTGCAGGAGGCAGGTTCTTCAGTGGACGATGGGACTCTTGAATTTGTGGAAAAAATGTCAGGAATGTGGTGTTCATTGGAGACAGATGTTATGAAATACATACTGACTGATCATATGGAGAGGAAATGATACACAAGGGAAAGAAGCACAACTCCATTACATGGATATATCCTCCAATCTCCAAGGCTGTCCAGAAGGTTTTGGAAGCTGGTTGCAAAGATCTTGCTCTCTCCCAGCCGTCATAGTCATTAGTCAGGGTTGGACACTTATATTTGGCCACAAGGCTTGGCTTTGTGTTTGGTGTGTCAGTCCATTCCTGATGTGTGAGACAGGGTTGAGGTCAGGGTTACCTGCAGGACAACTAAATTCTTCCCAATCCAGCATCCCTTGGAATTATTTGATTATTCTCAATGCAAGGTTTACGTCTAATGCAAACATTCAGTGCCAGTGTTGGAAGTAGTATGTCCCGTGTTTAAAGAGGTGAAAAGTAAGGGCTGGGTCATGCAAGGAAAGAACTAGATGTTGTCAAGATCTTATAAGACTGAATTTTTTAACCTGTTCTGAACAGCAGCACTCAAAGCAGAGTTGAAAATCTGACTTTCATTTTTAAGGTGGTTTATCTTGGACAAAGTTGAGAAATAATGATGCACATTTCAGACCATCTCCCCTGAAGCTCATTGGTAGTTGCACTATTTAATGCAAACTACAATGCTACATAGAATCAGTAGCAACACATTGAAAAAAAAGAGAGCGCTAAAGCAGGAAGTTCACACCTTGCTCACTTTCTCACATTTGACTTGTCACTGCGGTTTGTTTTTTTGTTACAGAAATTCTCACACAAACCAAAACTGTTGTCAGAAAGGTGTGAAGGGGAGGGGGTTTCCAAAGGTATTCCACCATCCAACAAGCAATCATGATGCATTATGCTGGCAACTTAAGGGTGAAGAGATCTGAATGTTGACAGGCATGTCGTGTCACCCGGAAGGCCTGTGTTTGCGTCTGAACCAAGTTTTTTAACTGAAGTAGTTTGTTTGACGTAACAGCATTCCTCCCCTGACCTTCACCAAACTGTTGTGAGGGGCAGATATTGTATGAAAAAATTGAAAAGTTGAAAAAATTGAAAAAGTTTAAGAACTTTGGTATTTAACAATAAAAGGTGAATTTAGAGTTTTGTAGAATCGTCCAACAGCCACATTCCTTCCTTACAAAAGGGTCAATTTTCTCAATGCCAAACTCAGAAAACAATTTCTTTATGGATCTCGCTTTTGGGTACAAGGATGTTGGAGCTTTCCCGAATTGTTCCCACAAGGTTAAAAACACTCTGTTGTCTAAAATTTTTGCTGTATGTTTGTTTAGTGTAATTTCCTCTCATTTAAAAACAAAGTCCTGGTGCAAAGCATAACAAAAAGTCCTACAGGTAGCCAAGTAAATTTCTAATCCTTTACGTAGAGCTTTGAGTTAATCATGATCTGACTTTTTGTCGCATCCTTCCTCATCTCTCCGTCCTCATAAGATCTAGAGGAGCTGCATCAGGATCCAGTGAGCCACTGCTGCTCCAGCCTCCTCTGCTGCATGTGCAGTCAGCAGAGGAACTTGCCATCAGGTCCTGATCGACCTCTCCTCAACCCCTCCACCCCACCATCCCTCCATGGCGGTCCAGGACCTGCTGGCGGCCATGATGAATGATTCATCTTCTTGGCAAAAAGAGCTGACTCATCTCTGCATTTCAGCTCTAAAGTGGGCAGAAGCTAAATGGCTTTACCGATAACCTTGCCTTCTGACCGGCTGCAGCTACACTCTCATTCTGCTGCTGAATAACCAAATGAAGGAGACGCAGTATTGGAAGGTGTTGCTGCATTTTCATCTGAAGCCAAAAAAAAAGCTCATTTATTCCTCTGAGCTGCTGCTAATTACAGCGTAGCGTATATTTACAATATGTATCTAATGTGCTGCCTCATGAGGTCACACGATCATTTATTAACTGGTCATGTTTTAAAGCAAAGGTCATTAAATAGTCAAAAAGTCTAACTGGTGTCATTGTCTGTCTCTTTGGAGATGTTAGTTTTGAGGAGTTGGTGCACGACATATTCACACACACTCGCAGTGTGACATTCTGAGATGAAGGACATGTTAGTTCTGCTCTGCTGCAGTGGGCTACTGGTCAATAACAAATTCATTTTCATCACAGTACAGTAAGTGATTGTGAGTGTGTGTGTGTGTGTGTGTGGGCTGTGTGATCATCCGTGTTTGTGTGTGTCCTTCACTTCCTTCTTCGGCAGTTATTATGGACATTTGAAATTCTGTGCCAGCTTCTAGATTGAGCAGGGGGATTACTCATCTGCCTCAGATATTGTGCTCCTTGGTGGTGCTTGGCTTTGCGGCTGACTTAATGAGAGTGGAAGGCTTTGTTGTTGTGAATTTCTCTATTCATCCAAAAGAGGAGGAAAGGTGCTCCACTGAGGAGAAAGCAGGGGGAAAAAAAATAAGGTAGCTACTCTCAGCTGCTTTTCTCGGTGAAAAGGAATGACAACTAATACCTGAGGGCACTTCCTTATCTTCAGCCTGTCAACACAGACAGGCCATATCATTCACCGGGAGCTTTACTCAATGGGAAAAAGCCATCCACCAATGGGAATAAGCCCTTTCTTGAAAACAGTGGTGCTCTATCTTTTACTGTGACTCGGTAACCTTTATCATACAGTGTTTATGGAAGAATGGTTCCTCACTCTGCCAAATACTGAGACTTTCTTTCATTTCCTGATTTCAAAGCAAAGGCTGAGATGTTCTCGGCTTAGAGGAAACAGGATGAGGTGAGGAGGCAGGCAGGAAGTGCATTGTGGGACAAAGACGAGATTACGGGGTGAGGAGAGAAGATCAGGTTAAGATTCAAAAGATGTGCTGACCACAGGTGGGGTTATCAATGTGTGTGTGTGTCTGCTAGAACGCAGACGCTCTCTCAGACATTTTTTTTTCTTCATCCCCTGTTTAAGGATCACGTTTTTAAATGATGATGCAGTTTTAGAGCTCAGCTGGAAGAAAATCATCAGTGAATGAGATGACAGAAGTTTGAGAGAATACATATGAGGGACGCACGATGCCAGGAGGCTTAAATGATTAAACAACATATAGCGTCTTAAGAAAAAGTAATTGATTCCTGCTGGTAAGGATTAATAATGAGAAAAATAATGAAAAAAACAAAACGTTAGCTGTAATTTTCTCAAGAAAAGATAGAGGCTTGGAACAAAAAACAACAAGGAAGACAGCCTTTACATTTTGTTCAGCCGCCAAAACCACATCCTGTGAATAGCCCCTGAAACCACATCCGTTTCGAGCTGAAGACAGCTTTCCATAGCACTGTGGGAATTCTCTTGTATAGAAAACTCATTCAAAACAGTAAAGTTATTTGGGGACCCATCTTTGAGAAACACTGCTCGGTATAGCTGAGTTCAGGCAATTTCCTGATCAAAGCTATCCCTCCACCATCACACATATGCAGGAGTCTCCCAAAGAAATCGATGACCTTCTGTGGGAGGTGGTGATATGCCACAATCGACTACACAACCCGCTAAATAAGTAGCTGCTGGCAGATGATGGTAAATGCCGGTG
Organism: Acanthurus lineatus; assembly: GCA_029814665.1. Lineage (NCBI taxonomy): Eukaryota > Metazoa > Chordata > Actinopteri > Acanthuriformes > Acanthuridae > Acanthurus > Acanthurus lineatus. Next base: position 15,054,083 of record JAPZDV010000011.1, on the reverse strand, counting down.
GGAGGAGGAAACACGCTGGGTTACAGCTTTGCTTTGGTCCCATGAGGATGACAGATATGATTCAAATGTATGAGGTGAAAAGCAAAAGAGTTGTAGGTTTCACTGGCAGTCAGCTTTTAGTAGGATGAAAAGAACGTAAATGGTGGATTAGCAGGTCTTTAATGGACAATGGACTCTGACAAAACATTTGGTGACAATAAGTTCAAATATCAGCCAAAAGACAGTCAGCGGGACACTTCTTAATGATCTTAAATGGTGTTATTGTTGTTATAAATTTCCTTTAGTGACTGTTTTATGAATGGTGTTTCTTTTTGGAACATCCAGCATGAGCTTTTTATCAAAGCAATGTGTACTGAGGCTCCTCCTGCATTTATAGCTGGATTTTTCCTAAATAAAAAGCCTTGAACATGCATCAGAATACAGAAAGAACCTCTGGCAAGCTTTTACTTTTACCATAAATAAAGAGTATACAGCCACGCTTCTGGCTCTGTGAGGCTGCACTTAGGTTAGTTAAATGTGGGCCCTGAAAGAAAAGTCAGGGCATCTCCAAAAAGTCAAAAGTGTACACAATTTGGAAAAAAAATTTCAGCCATTTATCTGTAAAAAAATGAGATATTTCATTGGAAATTTGATCCTTTGGTTGCACTATGCAAAAAATGATGTAATCATGAAGTCCAATAGGATTTCATCCTCTGGGCACCATAAGTATCCGTAGCAAAAATTATGGCAAACGTTCACGGTGCCCTGTTCAATAATTATTGAAAGATTTTCCTAAAAATCACAAATATCAACATGATATTGGCACCAGAATAAAAGTCAGAAGATCAAAGAAAGTCAAAATATTTTTATCTTTTGCAGATCATAAATGTCTAATTCACTCAAGATAAACAACCATTTATTTGGAAAAAAAAATTAAAAGTAATTTTGAAACGCCTTTGTTTGTTCACTGCATTTTTAAGTTTCAATATTAAGTTTGAAGTTTTTTAGTATATAAAACTGAAAATAAAACACATAAATACATCACAATGGAAAAGTATCAATTACAAAACACATCAATATTTTGTGTACTGTAACGCACACGGTTCATTTTTAAAACCTTTCCCCTTTCTTTCCCCTCCATTGCTTTGGAATGCAGTTCTCCCCAGTAACATCCTGGCTTGTGGTCTGCGTCTGATAATGACAGTGATGATGAAGTATTGAGGACCTGGAGTCTCCAGAGTTCTGAGCGGCTCATATCCACTTCCATCTCGCTCTGATATGATTGGTCGCTGAGTTAATTGTGGAGGTAACGGATGGATGGGGAATTGAACTTCTTCCTTGGAGACCGCAAAAACTAGATCACTCAGAAGGAGACGGCATCATTAAAAGTAAACTAATGCTATTATGATAAAACCTGATTGTGACCATTTCTTTGTCCTTTTTAGAGGATCAGACAGTGATCAGAATTTAAGACTAAATTTAAATCTAAACCAATATTACCTGGGTGAAAGTAAATGAGGATTTGAGTGCAAAATATTAGTTATTTATCAAAAATAAAACTAATATCCAAATGTGCTTTTGTTTAGATTTTTGGAATAAAATGTTCAGTATGAAGTTTTGTGTCATTTAAAAATGTTTTACTTAAAAATCCCAGAAGGGGGGTTTATTTAAAGCTTTGTATGACTCCACAGATTAATAACATCCCAACAAAAAGCCAATCATGCCATAGGTTTTCATTTGTAGCTTAAAATCTGATTTCACCTGTTGATCGCACCACAGCTCTCGGCAGATGGACCATATGTGATCAGTCTGTATTGTGCTTTAGCTTCAGTCCCTAGAGTTACTGTGTCTATATTCTTTAATTACACTGCGGTAGAAGAAACAGTGGGAGAATCTGTCATGGTGTAAATATGGAATTGTTCCTTGTTGCACTGATTCATTCATTGTGAGAGCGAGAGGGAAAAACTGCTTGAGAACATAAAGGAGAGGACCAACAAAACCTTTTGAAACCACTTCATGTTGTTTTCATGCTCAATAATCTACAGCAGCATCAAAAATTTCACAGATAAAACACAAACACAGCAGTTTGAATTGTCACCAGTTAATATCTCCACAGCTCCATGGAGCCAAAGTACATGGCCACCGTAGACACAAGATAACCTGTTAATGCAGAAGTACAAAGGGTGAACTCAGCCCTCTTTAACATATGCAGGTTGACTGTTTGAGTGGTTATGCAGAACTTTTAAAGCTAATAACTTTTGCAGTTTAGCGGTGAATGAAAATTGCAAGTCAGCACTGTCTGAGAAAATGGACAATATCAGCCTTCGAGCAGCCATCCGTCCCGTCTCAAGGACTCACCCAAGGAGGTTCACAAGGACGTGTAGGCAACATTAGGGGAAGGTGCTCCTCATAAAGTGTGGAGAAGGAGTGGGATGCTGAATTTAAACATGGCAGAGAGAGATGACTGCTCAGAGGGGTGATGTGGTCCATTTTCTTAGACGGTGCTTACTCACAATTTTCAATTATCTGAAACAGAAATACCATAAAAATATCAGTATCATCCAACTTCCTGCAAAATCCCCGACAGAGATGAAGTGCACATGCATGAATGAGAGCTGTATAACTCATCTCCCTGTAGCTTAGGCCACACCTCAATATAAATGAAGGCTTATATCAATAATAACATGTAATATATTGGCTGGATTATGATGGAAAATCTTGCTTTGCAGTTGTGACTGGTGAGACATTTCATGAGGTTGTGAACACAAAAGATACCAATCCATTTTGGCACTCTCCTTCATCCAAAAACACTATGATGTTGCCTCATATGTGCTGAAAGATCTTTCCAGACCACCAGGCCTCCACTTGATCATAAAACCCCATCGATGCTGCAGTTGTTTTTTTTCACTCTTCACTCTGGAACATCCTCCCACAAAGTCTCAAAGAAGTAAAATCAGTGCACATCTTCGAAAGGCATCGAGAAATCCATTTATTTTCTTTGGCTTTTACTTGAATCTGAAACTTTTTGCTTTGTCTCAAGAGGCACATAAGAGCCGGAAAGAATGATGTGCCATTGTTTGCTGCCGAGTGTCCACGATGGGAGCTCGCACTGGTTATTGGCAGCACAGCTAGTCATGCTTTTAACATGACTGGTAGCGGCCAGAAGGTTAACCACAGTGATGACATGATTTAATACTTTGACGGTGAAATCACAGTGTGGAGATCTGGCCTCCAAATGCAAAACTATCAAAAAATAAGCAACAGATCACTCTCGCTAAACTTTAATCAGCTAATATGGAAACAGCTGTGTAATCAATTTGAGTTTATATGCAGATGTTCACAATGTGTCTAACCCTAACCCTGGTTAGTAGATGTCGTCGGTCTGGTCTATGACTTGGTTTTCGGCCTTGTTTTTGCAGCCTTTCTCGGGGTTGGACTTGTACATTCCTTTCCAGAGGCAGGTTGATCTCAGTGCCAGGATAAGCTGGAGTAACAGATGGTTGCTGGAGCAAGCCTGGCCTTTCCCCATCTCTCTCTCTCTCTCTCTCTGTCTTTCTTTCACTTCCTCACTCACTCTCTCTCCTCACAATAACCCCGCTGCTGTTCTCATGGTAACACTATCTGCCAAGTCTGAAGGATTGGATTTTCACAGGACACATGAGCTCAGCACTGTACCAGCAGTGGACGCTCTGCTCCCCTCCGTCTCTCTCCTCCTTCCCCTCCTGCACCTTCATCTTTCTTTCTGTCTCTATCAAATGTTTGATTTCTTCCTCTTTTTTTTTTTTTTACGCCAGTGCAGGATTTCTTTGTCTCGTCTATCTCCCTCCACCTCCCCTCAGCTCGTCTGTCATCGCTGCTTGTTGAGTCAACCGTCCCTGCTCTTCCTCTTCCTGGTGTTGTTTCATCATCCCCAAATCCCAACCATGACTGGGCTTTATCAGTGTGTGCATAAAATCTAACTCCAATCTAATCTCCTGCATCTGCAGATCTATTGTTTCACTTTTTCTTTGTTTTACTGTATCTTCAAACGGCTTGCCTCTGCTGTATCATGTTCTCTAGACAGCGCTGATAGTCTTATCACAAGACTGATGGATTCAACCCAGGATATGATCTCTCACCTTTAAAAAGAATGGCGCCCATTTTGGTGTCAGGTTCTCGCGGTGTGGCTTAGCGGTTGTGTTTTTTTTCTTTATTTAATCAGGGACACAAACATGCACAGACCCATACAAACACACTTATTAAGGATATTAGATTTAAACAGACACAGCATGGTGTAGGAAAGACAGCCAGCTGTTCTTTGGACCAACATAGATTTCTTGCCATCTGTGGCGCACCGATTGAGGGGGTGACCCATTCTGAATTCAAAACATCTAAAAATCAAATGCAAGACCACACACACGCACACACTTGCCCAACCCCTGCTCCATCAAAGGAGAAATTCAAATCACGACAGTTAAGAAGGGAAGCTGGCTTTCTGTGTGTCTTGCCATCTTTCCATCCACAAGGTGAGCTCGCCTGGCTTTCTCTACCTCTTTTTTCCCCCCTCTTTCTTCCTCTGACGGCATTGTAAATGGAATGAGTATGGTTGCATTGCTGTATTACGGTGGGATAAAGTATCAGTGCTGGTAATCTTCCGTGGATTAATGGCTTCTTCTTTATCTGCTGCGGCTGCTCCGCTCAGATGTCTGGCCGGGCCAGGAGCCTCCTGCTGGAATACTAATGACAGACAGACAGACAGCTCCAGCTCTCCCTGTCCCCAGCCCCAACCAAGCCCACAGGAGCTGTGTGTGTATGTGTGTGTGTGTGTGTGTGAAGAAGTGTGAGTAAAAGAAAGGGAGCACATATGTGTGAAGTGCATGTGCATGTATACAGAGAGGGCACACAGCAGAGTCAGAGGAGGAGGCTGCACGTGTTCACAGTGTGCATGTGTTCGCAGTGTGTGTGTGTGTGTGTGTGCGTGTGTGTGCGCATGTGTGTGTTTTTCACCCCCAAGACCCTGTCGCCTTCTTTGTGAGGTAGTCGCTGTCCTCCTTGTCCTGGCTGACACCTGCTTTGCATACAGGAGGGGCCAAGCGGAGAGGAGAGGAGGGGCAATGATGGTGAAATGAGGGTCCCCCAGGATGTGAGAGAGGGACACAGAGAGGGGACGAAGGAAGAAGGGAGGGCGAGGAGGGAGAGAGAGGAGGGGAAGGAAGGAGGAGGAGATACAGAAGATTAGTAGAAGAAAATAAAGCAGAGTGATGGAGTGAAAGGAGGAAGCGGAGAGAGAATTGAGAAAGGAACAATGGGAAATATGAACACATCCCAGCGAACTGGACCACACAACATCGCCCTCTCTCTAATGGTAGATGGCGTCGGCTCTGTGGCAAATAACCTGCCGTAGGGTGCAGTCATTGTGGTAACTCCAGTTCCATTTCCTTAGCAAGGTCACATTTACCAAATACAGACCGTGGGCTAAGAATATCTAGCAGGTCCTTTTCTGAAAAGGAAAAAGAACCAACACTAAACGCCATCTGCTTCCTCAGACAAAGAAGAAAAGAAGAGAGGAAGGAGGGGTAGTGACAGAAGCACACCATGTACCAACTACTGGCCATGCTTATGTGAGCAGAAATACAGAGGAGAACAAAAGAGGAGCGTACACCCAGAGCTCACCTCGCTTTCCAAGGTGGAACAGGAACCGGTACGAGAACAGACGCGCCAACACATCGGAGAACATTGGAGTGGAGTTAAAGATCTGGGAATAACTTCACAACAAATTGTCCTCAAGGAATGTGACAACAACTTCATGAACAAATTACCCGACGAACGAATGCATCAAACTAACTGATGAGTTTCAAAATAAGTCTCTCTAAAGCAGCAGTCTTTTGTAGTTGCCATAGCGCTGGTTCGTGTCAGCTAATAAACTGCTCTTCATTGTAAATCCATGGCCATGAAAATGACCTCAAAGTTGAATGTGGTCTCTCTTTGAGTCTCACAGTCTCAATAAAACTTGGCTAATGTGAGCGTTTAAAAACTCAGTATTTGATGGAGCTTCTGTCCAGTGACCTTGCACCTATTTAAGACCACAAAGAATCACAAGCTCTTATAAGAAGTTTGAAAGCTGAAACCTTAAGAAATGCAGCCTCATTCATGAGATTTTTATTACATAGGGAGTCATTTTTCTCTTCGCCTGAATAAAATAAGTTCAGAATGTATTCTCCTTGAACTCTGTTTTGGTCTCTACCAACTCCTGAGGGGAATATCTGGCCTTTCAGCAGCAAAATCAATTTTCATTTTGAACCTTGTCTTCCTGCTGTTTTGAGCATAACAGGTAATGTCTGGCATGTTCACATGGTATTTTCCATCCCCATTAGCAAATGCTTGCATATTGTATGGACATCTAACAGAGAGAAACTTTTTTAAAAACCATTTTGGAACTGAGACAAATGGCAATTTGGTTCATTAAATACAATTCTTCTTTAATTTTCTTATTCTTTCATACAACAAAAAACAGTCTTGTCAGATAGTTAAACCTGCTAAAAAAACTAAAAGCTTAACAACAACAAAAAAAAAATGGATTGCACAGTTTTTTTTTGATAAAAGGCGAGAACACTATGAAAACACAGTGTATCCCAATATGCTTTAACAATCATTTAATGTTCTCTGGGTTACAGTTGTTGCATCCAGTCAGTAAATATTTCATGAATGGAAAAGCAGCATGTTTAGTCATGCTCATCACTTGATAAAATAATAAAGATCACGTCATGGAGCCTCAGTTCCAGCACTTAAATAAAGGTGCAGTTACTGTTCAGTCCAGTCACACAAGTTTTTCAGGCACACCTTTTCAATCTGCTGCATTCCAATGCAATGATCCTGCAATAAAACATATCTTTGTCAAGCTTATCTTGTCCTCTTTGTCCCCTTGACACAGAGTCAGAGACGTGTCCATTGAACTCAGTGGTCATTTTCAAAGCTGTACTTGGTGTGTTGTTACATTAAGGAGTGTTTTAATACTCTATGCTCCTTGTGAAATCTGTTGCACAAAAGGTTAAAAAAAACAGCATTTGAATAAATATTCTTGTAGTCAGGTTTTTAGAATACAGTACACTCCCTATATATTGTAAGTAAAATCTTAATGATATAATTGGCAGTAATATATATTTATATGAATTTATAAGCAGCATAAATTTACATAAAGAACAGCAACCATCTGTATGACCCTCTCAGTTACGAGCATGAGTAGGTGTCTATAAAACTCAAAGATGAACTGGAGTCCGGTATCCTTCTAGAAATCCAGTTTATGCCAAGAATCTGATGCAGTATGTTGATCGAAAAAACGGTTATTAATGTTATCTGCATATCTGCTATTATCAGCTAGTACTTTTATTTATTTTTTTGTTTACATTTCATCATGACAACATAAGGAAATGTGCAAGATTTAGCTCATTTAAGTGCAAAGTAATTAAAAATACTGAATAGTCCAACAAAGAATCTTCCTGTCAGCCTGGTTGCCACAAAAATATTTGCTTTTTTTTGCAAAATATGTACATTTCATCAATGTGATTTATTCCTAATTAGTTATACGCCTGTATGAGCTGAATTCTGCAGTCAGGGGGTTGAAGGGGATGGTGGTGGTGTTACACTTTGATGAGAAGCTGCCAAGCAAGAGACCAGTGTTAGAGATGGTCGATAAGGTCTACAGTTTCAATCAGGTCATTTTAGCCACCGCATAGATCTTACAGCCATTTTTGTTCCCATAACTGGTGTTTTTAATGAGACAAAATGAGTTTTCAATTGTGTTTTTCAGCAACAAAACCAGATATTTTTAGTGAAAACATGATCTTCTACAAACCCAGACAAAGTGTTTTTTGTGCCTAAACATAAAAAGACCTTTTCCACAGAAATGCATCTTTTCAGAATAAAAAAAGGTAAAGAAACATAAAGTTTCAACATATTTGTGGTCTGGAGAAATGTAACAATACAGGCATTAACTCCGGACGATTCAGTTGTTTGTGGGTGAAACCATTTTTTTTATCACGAACACACACACCCACACACACACACACACACACACACACACACACACACACACACACAGAGTCAGTTTGCTAGTCAGATTACAGTGGCTCTATTTTTTTGGCATTCTCCTCGCAGCTGTTCTTTACAAGTCAGATCTTGAATGGTGGTAGACATGGACCGTTTGGTTTGGCGCTCAGTTAGAGCTCCATGAAGAGACTGCTGTGTTTGTATGTGTGTGAATGTGAGAGTTTGTGTGTGAGACAGACAGAGAGAGAGAGAGAGAGAGAGAGAGAGAAGGAGGGATGTCATGCATACAACACCGCAATGATGCCACGACGTGACTCCCCATTCCTATGTTGTCTGCATATTTGCCTTTTTCTCCTCCAGTTAATGTTTTCCTGTCTCTGTATTTCTTGCCCTCTATTTGCCTTTCTCCCTACTTCTTCTGTAACTTCCCCGAGTCTTTTCCTGTGTGGTCCCAAGCAGTTCTCTCCTTACTTTCATCTCACTTGAAGAGATAATGAGCTTGATTGCATCACCCACAGAGTCATTTGACAAAACTTTGGATTGAAAAAATAACACTTTGATCATTTTTAAAAAAAAATCCCAAAAAGAGGAGATTGTCAGAGAAAAGTAAGTTTTTTTTTACATGCATTCTGCAGTTACTGTAAAAAAAGCACCTTTAAAAACTTCTTTTACTCCATTAGTTTGTCACTTTTGAGTTGACATATATCAGTCATGGCAGACATCAGCTCAGAGGAGAATGGCCGCACACCGTTCCAATAGAGATCATGTCAGTGTGTGGTGAGAGGCCAAACAACGTCCAGCCTAACACATCACGTTCAGACACCACTGAGTTGGAGCAGGTGCACAGCCACAAGCCAGAAGATTGCAGCTAGTTTAACACTTTCACAGTCATTTTCATGGCATGATGGGAGGTCTGGTGGGGCAAAATGAGATGACCGAGACTCACTGGAGAGAAGCAAAAGTGCCTCATTGTAGCTACATTTTCATCTTGTCACTGAAACAAGAATAAAAAAAATGGTTAAACAACAACTGTATAAATTTGGACAACCATCATCTGAGGATGAACAAAAACACAATGACAGCAGAGGTGTGAAAAGCAGAGTGTGTGTGTGTGTGTGTGTGGAGGGGGGGGTCATGTTTGCATCTTTGGAGGCAGAGAGGAAAACAAAGGGCCTCGCTGGTGGTTGCAGGGATTTGGTGAGCGTGCATGCGTGTTTGTAGGTTTGCATGTATGTGTGTGTTTGTGTGTGTGTGTGTGTTTACATGTGTGTGTGTGTGTGCCCCAGAGCTCTTTGTGCCTTTTTGATGGACCCAGCCTTTGTTGCCACTCTACGTGTCACATGCACGTGCACTGGCACTGATACACACAATCACACACACGTCTACAAACAAGTTGGCTGATTTTGCTTCACTTAAAAAGACTTTTGCGAGGATGCAGTGCACAGCGGAGTCTTTTGTGAAGTGTAGGTGTAAGCGAGGGCATCTTGAACTACTAACCCTTAAAATCAGCCTTTCGGTCCATCCAGAATGCCCTCACATCCCTAAATGTCCTCACAAGTATAATGAACTGTCTAAAGTCAATCCCCACAAGCGCAGCTAAACCTGACCACACACTCGCACATGTGCAGGCAGCTACCATTGGCTCTGCAAAGAGGGTCCCCTCCTGTCCCCATCCCCTCTTGCCTGCAGCTGCTGGCCAGCCTGTCAGTTCCCAGGCATCAAGCCATCAGAGATGACGCCTCCTCACGCCACCAAGTGGTAATCACCTGTCCTGCACTCCCTCAGCAGGAGGGGCTCTATCCTCCACACAGCAGTGGAGGTAAAGATGTTTATAGCTTCACTAATGGAGTTTAAAAATCAATGTGTGCTAAGCCTCAAACATTGTTAAAAAAAAACTAAATCTCAAAAAATATCAAAACTGTGATGATATCATGCTGCAGCAGCAACACATTGGTTTTTCCCCTGGTTGCTTTATCATCTGGTCTCAAATTTTTTCCTGTAAATCCACTGTTACGTGTGACATTATGGGCTAAGTTAAAGAAAACGTGACTTTGTAGTCACAGTAATAATAATGACAATAATGAAATTTTTGCGGTCAAGTCAGGAATAAAAAAATTTCAAGGACTGCCACATGGCAAGAAGAATCCAACTCTCACAATGAAAGAGGTAAAATAATACAAAATAAAATGGAATAAATACCCAACAATTAAAAAATAAAACAACAACATTAATAACACGGACACTTTGAAAATAAAAGTGTGTTTGAATTAAATGGAATTAATTAAAGGATGTCACGAATTCTGCAATTAGTCATCAAAGTTTCCCTTCATAGCAATGCAACAGTTTTCCTTAATGAAGAAAGTGAATGAGTAATGAAAGGATAAGTCTTGCAATATTCTTCTTTTTATTCCTTAGACATAAAATTTTAAAAAAGGGACACAAACATATAGTTCCATTTTCCTTTAAACAGCTGGGTGCTGTGTTTTTAGCAAATGTTACTCAAACTGCAATAACTAGCGCAGATGTTCAGGACTATTTTCAGCTGCAGATAACATGGACAACTTTGATGGCATCAGGACGGTTTACATGGAATTGCATCAAGACAAACATCAGCATATTCATGATGATAGAGGACCGTACTGATGCAAAGGTACAAGCTGTCAGTGTCAAACACCACAGCAGCTTCCCATCATTTAGCCAAGCTGTCTCTATTTTTATGAGTGCATATGTGTGTGTTTGTGTTGGGTAGCATGCCATGGTTGCGGGTATGTCCCTGACCTACTTAGTGGGTTTAAAGTTATGTGTATGGGAATGTGTGTGCATGCAGTACGCTTGCATGGTGTCCATGTGCACAAGTTGCATGTGTGCGTGTGGTGAGTGGGAAAATGTGATATTTCTGAGCCAGTACGCCACATCATTGCTGTATCTGTGACCTCCACTCGGTCAGCGCTGTGGGTTCGAACTCAAATGTGTTGGAATGAGTGTGTGTATAATTTATATGTATGCCAGCCTGTATGCAAACATTTGAGGATTCATTTTCTGCACCTGACAACTGGAAAATAGGCAGAAGTCAGAGGGATAAAAAGGAGGGCAGAGGAGAAGTGCCACAGGGGCAGGAGGAGAGCAGGGAGCGAGGGGCTCTACAGCAGGGCGAGGGGCTCAGTTCAGTGAGTAATTGTGAAGGAGGGGGGTCATAAAGGTCCAGACCTCATTAGGCGAGATTGTCTGGGAACTTTTCAGGCTCTGAGCTGCCGTCATGTCACCTGCCTTCTTGTCACAGGAGGCAGCGTGAGGAAAACAGCGGCTTATTAACGTGTCTCTCAGTTTTTCCAGGTCACACGGTTCACCATTAGAGTCAGGAAGCTTAACGCACACACACACACACACACACGCCAACAGAAAGCGGTTTTTGCAAGAAACACTTTTGAGATACAAGAATGTTACTGACATGCGTGCATCTGACATCTGTGGACTTGAGGGGTATCAAAGACAGGTACATCATCTCAACCTGTATCGCTTTTGATCGTCTTCTCTTTTCTCTTCATCATCCCCCCTTCTGCTCTTAATTTGTATTCACAGGGGGGGTTTTCGCCGTCTGAGGTTACATAGATGAGAATAGGGGGGGAATTAAGGGGATTTCTCTCCAGCAGCTTTTTAAAGAGGGTGAGGTATCAATCAGGTGCTGATGTTACACTGATGCAAGGTTTCAGCCTATAGAGAAGGTTACTTCTGGACGCTGAGCGGCTTGATATCAACTTACCAGTCGCTAATAGAGAGCTTTCTTTCAGAATAAAGGACGTATAAATTTTAAAATGTGCTAAATTATCTGTTTGATGATTTAAAGTGACATAACAGAAAGAGAGGTCCATGAAAAATCACAAAAAAACATTTTTTTGGTGCATTTAAACCTGTTTTATCGCATGCTTTCAAGTGCAATTCAAAGCATTGAGCAAATAAACAAAATACAATAAAAAGTTGTCTTTCATTTCAAAATCTTATATATTCAAGAGTGCAATTATTTAACAGTATAAATAAGATAATGATAGAGATAAAGATAAAAATATGGACTTATCATAGAATATAATCTCTTTTTAAAAAAATTGTTTTTGAACCATATCAGAGTAGGAAATATAGCATTTTACATGAAGCAGAAAACATACAGAGAGAAAAAGAAAGAGACATTCAGAGATCAGCAGGTGCAAAGCACTGTTCCCAAAACCCAGAGATTAAGTTTTTAACAGTTTGTATCCATTATAAATACATACTGGAAAGGAAGCTACACATCATACTGCACATGTGCAATCAACCTACAGATAGTTTGATGGTCTCATCCAACAGCATGAATATCACAGTACTTCACAAACTAGGGGGGTGATTATCCCACAGTAAGGTGCAGGGTTGGTTGGAGTCGGCTCTTGTTGAAATTCTCTTTCAGTTGTCAGAAACTTTAATTTCTGATATGACAAATCTGAATGAGAAATGACTCCACAACCCTGCTTAGAGGTGAAAAGGCGCTACAGGCAGAAGCTGACTAGTCGGTCTTCTTGCAGCTTGTTGTCTCCGTGTTCTCTGACTCCTCTTTGGCTTTGAGCGGCCCGCTTTGTGCCTTGACGGGAGAAACCGGGGTTTGTTTCCCCGACGCTTCGTTTTTACTGGACTCTTTGGTTGAGGAGCTGGAGGTTGTTGTGTTGCTTGTGCCGTTGTCGATACATGCTTTCTTTACCTCGTCGGTGAGGGCGGCGTAAGGGGAGAAGCCGGCGAAGAGAGTTTTGTAGATGGCCGACTCGATGGTAGCAAATGGTGAGGCAGAGGAGCCTGTCAGCATCATCCTCGACTAAAAAAGGAAGGTCAAAATGTGAGAAAGGGGGACAAAATCTGTAAGAATATGTGATGGTCATGTCATTTCCAAAGTGTGAAAGTGTCTGAGATTCCTTCACCACTGCAGTTGTCTTCATAACAGCTGTAATCACATATTTTTTTGAATAAAGAAAGGATCACATAACAAATGCTGTGTATAAGAGGTCGCTTGTGGTAATAAACCTTCTGAGAATTATCAGCCATCTCTGCAGTTGGAGGACATTAAAGGAGAAGAGTAGGTAGTGGCCGAGGAAGAGGCTTGGACAGGAGTAACATCAGACTGGCTTTTAGTTGGAAGCAAGAGCTTTTCAAAATAAAGGCATAAACAGCAGAGGACTTCTTGCTGTTGAACATTAACGTGTTATGTGTTATGAACTTGTTGGTTGTTTGACTGTGTTAGCAAAGTTGTCGACTCCTTTGCTTTTGATCAGAAGCCAATCAGTGCATTTTGACAGAGCTAGTATCAGGTTATAAACAGATGTAAGCAGCATATTGTCTTTGGTTCAGGTTACATTAGCTTGGCATGCTGTTCTGCAATGCTGATGCAAACTTTGCTGCAACACGGCAGATAAATGTCTGTTCATGCTTGTTTATGTGAAGACATAAGTTTTGAAGACACGTCGAGTTTTTGTTATAGTAGCATGCACATTACTTCTGATAATATTATTACAGAAACTTTAGTTTTATATTTACATCAAGATGTTACACTCAGAAACTTTGGGGGCACCAAATTGTTGTTACATAATGTTCCTTTGATATAATGTGATGAGATCAAGTTTCTTGCAAATACAAAATGGCATTTAAAATATGTACATATGCTATTTTCCTATTGCATTGACTTTATAATTTTTTTAATGAAAAAGCATTTTGGTGTTGGTTTGGCTAACATTTAGACTCACGAAGTAAGTGAATAACATGTTTGTATCCACAAATGCACGTCTCATTAGGGGATGAGAGTGCAACATCTGCATCATCATCAGCAAAAAAATAATAAACAGCAGTTTTGGACACAACTCTTTAAATCTGATGAAATGGCTCCGCGTTAATTTGACAGATCAGAGTCAGAGAGAGCTAACAGAATGAGAGTTGAAAGAAGACATGGTAGATTTATCTGTCTCAGTCAAGAGCACAAGTTTCCCAGAGAAGAGACGAGAGGATGATGCAAGCTGATGAAAATGATGCAAAAGCCCCAGCCCTGCGGGTAATACCGAGCTAATGTGAGTCACATCAGCTAAAACTTCAAAAAAGCGGAGGGAGGAAGGTCATTTAGAAGACAGGACACCACAGATTTAGAAGGAGCTTTGGTATGAAAACATTTGTTATAACTAAGCTACGATTTAAATTAATGAACAAAAAATGAT
>JAPZDV010000011.1:15027750-15039761 GCA_029814665.1 Acanthurus lineatus | reverse complement strand
CGAATTCAAGGCACTCTTTAGGCGCGCACACATGTTCGCCGTTCGCTGATAATCTCTACTTCCATGTCCATGTCCCGTCCATACCCCCCCCCCCCAAAAAAAAAAATTTCTCATCGGATCTCCACGATTCACGTAGGTCTCCTATTTTGGTTTCAAAACAAACTAATCATAAGGCTAGGTTAGCATACAGCTTTGCACTGTTGGTTGCCAAAAAGACTTGTGGATACAACAATCATATCAAGGATGCTGAAGTCGTGGCTTTAATACAAGACAGTAATGAGTGTATGAACTTTTTTAACAACATGCTGTTGAGCCAAACTTTATTGAAACCTGAGACTCTCTTCTTAGCTTAATGTGTAAATCAAAGTGAGATTGAATTTTGGTGGAATTTGTATAAAATGAGGCACAGGACATTTGGCATATTTCTGTTTAATAGACTGATGCAACCATAAAAAGCTAAAAAAAAAATGAACATGATGATATAAACATAAAGCAGATGTGGAAAAAGATTATTTGCATTATATATGTCAGACTATGTGGAATACTATGTTTATTCAAATCTTAAAACTACTTAAATAGTAAATCAAGGAAATTGGATTTTTAAAATGACAGTTTGTAGCTTAATTAAAATATATCAAGGTTGGATAATTTGATTCATGTTTATATATTATATATAATTTCATATAAGTGATTAAGTGACAAAGGTTTGAAGTGAACATTCTTTAAGTTCAGTGCTTTGCACACACAGGTGATACACAGTTTTCTTCTTTCTTTGTTTTTACCATAAGACGCTTGAAAACAAATAACTCAGGACTGTGACAAATGGGACAATGTGGTTCACAGCACATTAAAAGCACATAGAAGGTCAGTTAGTGAGTCAGCTTGTTGTTCACAGCCTCAGGAAACTAAATGTATGTGGGACATTGGCCGCCTTTGGGTCTGGCTGGAAAAACCTCTCACCCTCGAGACCTTTCTGCAGTCCTGTCAGCCAACTACACACATGCACACACACATGCACACACACACATTAACCCTAGACACAAAAATGCACTGACTTCTATCTACAGCATCCTCAACCAAGTGTTTTTGTGTATATGTGTGTGTGTGTGTGTGTGTCAGCGTGACCACACGACGCTGCAGGGAGTCGTGTGGCTGGTGTCATTCTGTGGTAAATTAGTAGTCATGTTATAAACAGATTATTTTAGTCTCTGATTACGTGTGTTCCAAATGAGGACTTAGCCCAAACACCAGTGACTCTGCCCTCTCTTTGATTACACTGAGGAGGTTTGGACAGTAATTATACTCAGAAAAGTCACACAGAATAATTACCAAAGGGAGTAAATGTTCATCATGGTTCTCTTCTGCACTTTGATGAGAAGCTGTTGGATTCATTCAAACAAAATGGGTCTGGCTTTGGTGAAAGTATCGAGCACATTTCATGTCAAAAGGCTCAAGTTCAAGTGAGGTCACAAATCATTGGTGTGGAAGTCCAAGTTGAGTTGAAAGTTTTGTTTTGATTTTGTCAAGTCCAGTCAAAAGTCAACAAACTTGTGACTTGATCCTGACTCAAAGCCAAATCATGTGACTCAAGGCCATGCCTCCACCCCAGATTTAAATTAAGACCCTTAAGAGAGGGGGTCCAGCCCTAGATTGAGCACCACTGGCCAAACTACCTGACTGTATGTCAAGTATTTAAAACTATCTCCCTCTAAACTGCTACCACATTAAAATGCTGCTCAGAGAATGATGCCTCAGTATTAAAAATTTAATCAATTGAAGGCTACATGTTGAGTCCTTTTGAGCATTTTCTACATTGTTGTGTCGATAACGTGCTTCTTCCAGCAATAATGTAGAAGACATTTCAGTGATTATAATGGACTTCTAATTGGCATCCACTGTGCACCATCAGATCTGCTCAAGATTTCCCTTTCCATTCCCTTCTCCATCTTTCTCCGGATGCAGCCGCTGTTTCCGCCTACAAGCAGGAAATGAGGAATGTTAAACGCTCCTGTGTGTCACACCAAGGCAGCGCTTAGGATCACACACACTTGGACCGACTTAGTTTTTTCTGCTGGAGCTGCTCCAGTTATTACAACAAATGAGCACACCTCTGAATGTATCATGCACTCAGACGCAGCAGGAAAAGGGTGGAGGGTGAACTACACCCTCTCTACAAACCCCACTAACCTCCTTTTTTTTCTCATAAACAAACATGTGCACAGGCACTTTTTTTTTTTTAAACCAGACTACACCGTATCATTTTGGGAAAGGCCGAACGTGGGTGTTGGCTGCCACTGGCGAAACTACGCAACAGAGCTGGTCTAAGAGATGGCTGTGGCAATACCTTAACAGAAACTATGACTGTTTAAGTTACTCAGACAGCGTGGAGAGGAAAAAGAAGAGAAAAAATGCTTCATCCAAATTTGGCATCACCAAAATAGGACATGATTTATACCCTCCAGTGTGTGTTTATATGTGTGTGCACCTCCACTCTTTGGAAATGAAGGACTTGGAGATCACAGGGTAACAAAAAAAAAACAAAAAAACTGAAGATCCCCACCAGGAGACACGTGTAAGAGTGAGAGCAAAGACAGACATGAAACACACTCTTCATGGCATTAAGGAGGTCAAGCTAGTTTTGACCTTTCACATTGACCTTTACCTTGTTGACCATCATTAAGAGAAGATGACCCACACCATTGCACCCTGGGTATGCATGCCATGTTGTTCCCATTTAAGAACCTGAGTGATCTAAAACAACTCAGAACTCTTCATACATACTAATGTATATCATCTATTTTTATTCATTGGTGTATTGCTATATGAATTAATGCATAATACATATAAATGTTTTTTCTTAGTGTAATTTATTCATAAGCAATAAGTGGGTGGTTTGCACTGTGAAGCTTCTGCAGAAACAGCAGTATTTGTGTTAAAAGCTGATTAAGGTCATAACAAAAAAATGGACTTCCAGAAAATGGTGAGGCCTCCCTGTAAAATAAGTTTAGGAAGATTTGAACTGAATTAAAGTAAAACTAGATGATTGCAACTCGACTGTTTCTCACAAAATCAGGAAAGAAACACATTCTTCAATTCCTTCCATCATTTGCTCTTTCACCCTGCCTGAATATCTGTAGGCCAGTGATCCATCTCTCCTTTTTTCTCTTTAAATTCACTGTTAACAGGATGTCAGACTGCAGGTCAATTAAAACAGCTGAATCCATGGAGAGGCTGCCAAAGGCTCTGCCTGCTCTCTGTTGGCTAACTGATAAGGAAAAAGAAGTGTTTGTGTGTCAGTGTGCAAGGATCCACGGTGGGAAAACTGGCAATGTTTTGCACTTAGTGAAAAGATCTCTGTGGCTTTCTGTGTTAAAATCAAGGCCAAGTACTAACTGAGGCGCTGCAGAGCTTTCTGTCAAGGGCACTGTGAATTAATTATGTCTCCTTAATCCTGAGTGACGCAGACACGTTTAGGATTGAACTTTGATTGCAATATTGCTCTTATAATAACTCCATTATTTTCTTAAAGTAATTGAAACATCACTCTTGTGAAATTAACATCATTTGGAGTTAAAGCTAACTTAAATTCCCTTCTTTTTTGTATTTCAGTGCCCACTAATTTACCCGTGCTGCCTCGGACCGACATTTAGATTAATCAAGCCTGACATGAGCCGTTGTCGTGCTGAGGAGGAATGCTTCTCTTGACTCTCTTCGTGCTTGAGGATAATTGGTACTGATTACCGCCTCTTACTGTGTGTACTCACTGCTCACTGATGAGGAATGGCTCAAAACACACAGATGCTCCCAAACACATAGACACACTTTGTTGCCTCCAAAAGAAACACTCAGTGCAGAGACAAAAGGCTCCTGCGTGCAGAAACACACAGTTTCCCCCATTATCTGCTCCAGCACATACCTGTCGAGGAGGAGGCTTGTTTATTTGAGCTGCTGTGTCTCTTAAAGACATTCCAGTGTGGTTTTTCCCACGCCGAGGGTAGTGCTGGTAGCTGGCGAGGGTGGCGGCAAGGCTTTGGGTGAAAGCCTGTTGGACTTTGTGTTGATAGGTGGCGCATGAACAGCCAAAAAGAAAAAAAAAAAGCCCCTGTCCATCCACCAGGATACATAACACAAATTCCTCTGAGACATGTCCAGACATGTTGAAAAAGACTATGCAAGGACACACACACACAGTTTCTCCCTGATGCAATTGTTTGAAAAGGGAATGTGGGTTTCATGCATGCATGTACGTGTGTGTAGGGGGGGGGTTTAACACTGCAGGATTACTGCTGTTTATCACCGTTGTGTCTCAGATCAGCACAGTGCATCTAAACACAGATTCCAGATGCAGCTTCGCTGAGTTTGAAAACAGGGCAGCAACAGTAAAGCTTTAAAAAAAAAAAAGGTGGATATCAATGGAGTTAAAAACAGACAAAACCACAAGAACACAAATGTGGAGCTGCTCTAAACTGTGTGGCTCCAAAATAGATCTTATCAGTGAGGCTCCTGTTGCCAGACAAGAGGGCTAAGGGAAGAAAACACTTTACTGCCTATTTATGCACAGACATGCTCACACACACACACACACACACACACACACACACACAGAACAGAGTTCATTGTTAAGGCCCAAAGCAGCATTGCAGCATCCCCCTTTGTCAATTTATATCAGCAGCGTTTTGGTGAAACCAGACTCCCTGAACATCAGAGGGCTAAAGAGGCAAGAAAAAAACCCCCCTCAGCCTCTGTTACCCACCCCCACCATTTTTTTTTCTTTTACCCCCAGCTGCCAGGGAGGGGCAGCTCTCTGCCCTGTAAGACCTGGGCGTCTGATTTATACCCTGCAGGTGTCTGACGTGTTCATGTGCATGCATGCATAAGTTCATGCACGTGTAATGTCAGAACAAATCGGCCCCTTCAGTGTGTTTTTCTATTTAGTTGAGGCAGTAAAGTGAAACACTGAGATGAATGCTTCACACTTTAAGCCCGCTCCATTAACTCTGCACTGTAAAACTATGCCTCAGAGAACCAGTTTCTGGGGTGCAATGATAAAATTACTTTTAGCATGCACTTTTGCATAGCACTTTTTAAATTTCCTTTAAGGTCAAACATCATTTAACATCAACATTTTTTCTAGTGTTCTTTAATATTTTCTTGTAAAAAGTTTAATAGTGCATCACCAATTACAATGGTATTTAAAACCTATAAATATGAACAGTAGTAATTTATTCATAGATCACATTATAGGACCACTGATCTTCCCTTATACAGTAAAAGCAATATAAGGAACAACCGTGCTGCAGTGCAATTGGTATACATGTTCTAAGGAGACATTTGTACGTCCAAGAAACCAACTCTTGCAGTGACCAGCATGTTCCATCATTAACAGGAAATCTGGCACTGTGGTTTGTATAGTCAAGCCCAATTTATTCACCCTGCTGTCTTAAGTACTCAGAAAATCACCAAATGCATATTAATGGGCACTGAAAATAGCCCCCAACAACTGCACTTCCTCTTTTTTCCTTTTTTGAATTAACATCATCAGTATGCGGGTTGGCAGATGAATAAAAACATTGTTGGTTTTGGTCTTTTCATGGGATTTGTTGACAGCAAAAAAAATACGGAGAGACTGACTTTTTCCACTCCATTAGGTTCCAACACGATGCTTTTAAAAGTTCACAGCAACTAGACCAAATTACAGTGTTCGCCCAAAAATGTGCACCATTTGTTTAAACTGTGTTCATGCCATCAAATAATGATATGTTATGATATTTGCAGTTTTCTTCTGTTGTGTTTGGCCAGATCACAGCATTAAATAAAACAGGATTTCACCTTGTGTGTGAATTGTCAAAACAAAATAGCTGCATGAGGCCCTTCAGCTGAAAAACAACAGGCATGACTGCCGTCTGCTTGTTTATCTGCATGTCTGTGAAGTTTACAGGAAGCACAGGTTGTGTGCTGTGGCTGTTTGACACGCGCAAACACAGATAAAAGCACACAGAAATGTAAACAAACAGCACGTCTTTACTTTGGAAGGTGTTGACAAGATTACCAGTATTAGATTTCTAGAACAGAGATTAAAAAAGGGAACTTTTTTAAAACTAGAGAAGAATTCTTTGATCTTATTTCCAGCAGTGACTTGTTTCTTATGTCACGTCTTTCTTCATCCCAGAGCGACTCAAAACGTAGCTTTTCGATGTGATTTAACATTTTCATCCACACACAAGTGAAGTTGGAGATCATTAAAAATGAATTTTTATCAGAAACTCTGTTTGCTGTGTTGGCATGTACAGGTGAAACTGTATTTTTGACCCGTGACGACAGATTGTATGTCCTTATCTCTCGTGTTTTCACTGGCCGATTGTAGTACTGGTGCTGAATTTGATAGCAGGACTTTTGACATGTTTACACATATATATGCACTTTATCTTTCACTATATTTGGAAACAGAGGCAGCAGAGTGTGTTACGGAGTCCCAGCTGCCAACAATGTGTGTTTTGAATGAGAACCAATCTAACCTTTAGTTGTGGTTAACCTTCCAGTAAAACCTTTTTTTAAGACCTCTGATCAGCCAATACGGCCTTAGGCTAAAGGTTACATTGCCACCTGTTGGTTTGGCATGCTCATGCGTGGTTTTGTGTATTCATTTAGACCAAGATTTATTCGTAACAGCGCTTGTGTTGACAGGATTTTTATCCTTTTTAACCCTTAAAGACCTAAACAGCTGCTGACAACTAAAAACTGCTGTCATTTGTAATGTTTGATGACTTCTGAATTGCTCATGGTATCATCATGCTTTAAAAAGTCAGTTTCGGCAGTTTCTCAGGTTTTCAGTGGTATCATATATGTCTTGTTTGCCCGGGACAGTGTTATAAAAATTAAATGGCTGTAAATTGCCTAGGGTTAGTATTAGGGTTAAGTTAATCCATTTTTAAACACAGCGAATGTAAAATGTAAATTAAGGATTTTAAAAGTGACAAGGCTGAAAGTTTCAGCTCTTCTGAATAGAATGATGGATGACACTTGTTGCTGATTGCTATAACAGGTTAAGAATGACAAAATAAATCATGACAGTCTAATTTCCTCAGGTCTTTAAGGGTTGAACAGAAGGAAAAACCCATGTACACAAAGGTGTCGTGGTTGCTGCCTGAACCAGCTCTTCTCACCACCTCTGAGTCCTTAGCTCTTCTATCATTTTCTCCTGCATAGTCTTGATTATGGTAATACTTTCAGAAAGGATGGATGGGAAAGTGATGAGATGATAAGAGAGAAAGAAAGGCAGTGGGGTTGATAACAGGGTTTTGGCAGTGGTGGGGAGGGTTATCACGTCAGTGCAGAGTGCTGAATCAGCTCTTCTTAACACCCATCACACACTCTATTCCAGAGTTTCCCCGGGGAGCCGTTATGTTCTCAAGGCTCCATGCTTTATATAACGGGAACATTCACGGAGAGGACAACACTCAGAGACAGGGATCACATTACCGGGATGGAGGCAATATATGATAGAGAGGCTCCATATAAATGCTCATGTGTGTAACAGTGAGTCAAAGCAAAAGTGGCAGCCAGGGTGATTTTAAATATTAAGCTCTGGACTGCATGCTGGGAAATGGTTTCAACCAATGATTCTGTGATAGCTGATAAGTTTCCATGTGAATGTCCGCAAGGTAACAGGGCAGGCTAATAGGATGTTGTGTTCAGCTGTTTTCACCGTGCCGTGTTATTTTCATCCGTCCCCGAGGGGATAGTATGAACTTAAGTCTCATACATTTAAATATAAATGTGATGTCTTTCCGCATCTGTCAAAACAATATTGTTTGTCCTCAGCTCTGTCTTACTCATGTCGCCCCACATTTAGCCCACTCAGTGCATCTCAACATTCAAACAATAGAGAGAAATTCTGAGTAGGTCAAGGCTGTCACAGATAGGACTTAAAGGCCGGCCCAGCTGACCGAACTACCAAGAATCTGATACTCGCACAGCTCAGACGACCGTTTCTCATCGGCTGACAGGAAGGAAGCGGATGAATACCAGGAAGTAAGGTTCAGTGAAAAGACCTTTACGTCTTCGGTGGCCTCGTTTGCCAGCAGCACGAAACATAAAGAATTTCCTGGGTTTGCCTGTGTGTGTGTATGTGCTGTTGCTTAGCAACCCTGATTAATTATAATAACTGAGAGACCTTTATCTGCTTGTGACAGCAAGTAAGCCCTGCCCTTTAGGGGGTTGGGGGGGGGAGGGTGTCACCCATGATGGTGTATGAAGTCATGATGTGCTGATGTGTAACTGAGCTAATTATTCTGTTATGTTGGACTCTAATCTAATCTGATATACAGGTGGATGAGATAGATAAATGCATTTTTAATGGTGTGTGTTAATTTCTATTGCAATATGTATTAAGGATTATAGAGTGATTCTGGAAATTATACTTTGACTTAAACCAGACAGAGGCAGACAAATCAGGGTATTAAAGCATTTACAACTACCACATTTTAGTGATCATTAACTACACTGAAAAAGTTGTTGATTATTGATTGTTGATTATTGATAACTTATTAATTGCAGGAGATAGATCATGTTTTTTTTTCATTCAAAAACACTGATCAATTCTCACCAAATAAAAACTTATCAAAACACAGGCAAAATTTGCTAAGCTCCATAAGTTCAATGAAAATGCTTTCTCCAGCTAATGTTTTAATTTTTTTTTTCAGCTAACTAGTTATAATGTGAGATTCTTGTGAAAGAGGTCCTAAATATCTACTTGATGGCTTAATATTGTATTAAACGACTCAGGCTTTAGTCAGGATTTTGTGCCTGGTCAGTCAATTAGTTTTTTATTCTCTATTTTCACAAATTTCTCTTTAATTGACAGCTACATGTTTGATATCCAATAAAACACATAACAAAGTACCTGAAGTAACTAGGAGCAGAGGCTACTGTTTGATGGAGGGGTCAACTGTTATGCAATAGTGCATTCAGAGGTTTTGGAGGATGTAATACAAACATTTGAGGTTTTCATAGAACATCACACAAGCCTAAAAAAGACGTCATAACTGATTGCATACGAATGCAAAGCATGCACACACATGCAAACACTTCTCTATAGAAAGGTATTCCTCCTCCTTCGGGCTGTGTTTCCATTATCCATTTAATCAAAAACACATTTATTAAGACTGTCAAAGTCGCCACAACACATTTCCCACAGTCAGCACACCATGTCAGTTTTCTCACTCACTCTCTTTTCTCTTTTTATCTTTGAGCTTTCCCTCCTATCTTCTGTTCAAATCTGCTTTCCCTCTCTGTGCCTGCCATTGTGTGCCTCACCTTTCTTCCTCAGTCTCTGTCCTTATATGGAAACAACAGGTAAAGACTTTTCTCACAAGGTTTTCTGGGAAAGAGAGACAGAAGAGAGAGCAGCCCTTTTGAACATATTGAGGCCATAAATTAGTTATTACAGGTTTTAGATGTATTCTTTCCATATTCATCTCACGTATGGTATTACCTTCTCTTGTATTTATCATGTGAAAGTGAAACAATGGAAACGTTGTAGTTTTTAATGTGTGTTATAGAAAGACCAAATTTATAGAGGGGCAGAACATGAACTATCAAAATTAGAAAAAGAGAGAGAGAAAGAAAAGAATGGAGAAGGTTAATCTTTTTCAAGGCTATAAAT
This sequence comes from Acanthurus lineatus, assembly GCA_029814665.1. Classification (NCBI taxonomy): domain Eukaryota; kingdom Metazoa; phylum Chordata; class Actinopteri; order Acanthuriformes; family Acanthuridae; genus Acanthurus; species Acanthurus lineatus. Next base: position 15,030,097 of record JAPZDV010000011.1, on the reverse strand, counting down.
TAGCATTTTTAAATTGGGTCTGAACTGCACTGACAGATAAATTTAAGTGTTGTTATTCTGAAGTTGTGTCAGTCGTATCAAAGCGCTGTAGCCTCAGGTGCTCCATTTATCAACTCCACTTGTCTGTGTTTTGGTCTGTGTCATTTAAGTGTTGCTCTGTCTTGATTTCTTACAGCGAAGCCAAGTGTGCCGGATAGATTTCCTGTGTTACCGTCTCAGTAGACAGAGTGACACATGCAGACATACACTGAAAACTCACCGTGCTACGGGACAAAAAGAGACAGCTAACAAAACCACCACAGTTATTAATCAAACCGCTGATATGAGGAGACAGATGGCAGGGTGTGTGTGTGTGTGTGTGTGTTTTGAAGACAGCTGTGGCTGTCATACTCATTTGACGTAGACCTGCCCAGGTGTTGCCTCCTGGGCTTCACTGAGGGAGGCACAGTGGGCACTGCATTTTTCTGTGGGTGTGTGTTGTGTTTGTCTAGATGTTCGTCTGTCTGAAAGCAAACCAGCACTTCCATTAAAGTGTATTTTTCTACACTCAGGTTTCAGTGCCAGTGCGCAAGTGTACGTGTCATGTCATGCCTTCGTCAAAGCGAGTGTTCGCAGTAAATCTGTTCTTTAAAGCAGTTGGCATGGAAAGAGACATAAGGAAGATTTGCTCTGAGCTGAGGCAGCTCTCACGTTTACATTCCTCTCATACCAAAAGCCAGACAACCCCAAGTAGAAAAAAACACAGTGTTTCTTCTATTTAATGTACATCTATTCAGGACGTCCCACTGAGGCTTAGCTTTACAAACAAGCACAAAATAGACTAATAAATGGGAAAATTAGTAATATGATTAGAGATACACTTGATATATCCTTTTAAAAAATTAGATTCATACTTATTTTATTATCTACAGAAAATAAAAAAAGCTGTGTTAAAACATCCTTAAGTGCAGTTTACTTTACATTAGCTCTCAGAGTGAGCTGCTTATTTTTTATAAATTATCCCTAAAACATTGTCTATTTTAGCATCATTTTGATGATTTTGACTCTTTTCTCGGGCTGCAGCTGTTTCACAGATTTAATGTATTAAAAGAATTCTTCACATATTTACTGTTGCACATCCATAGCTTTTTTCAGAGTTGTGATAAACATTTTAAAGTAAGAAGAACATTCTTACTAATCCCAAAACAAGGCACCTACTTTATACACAGTGCAGCTTGATTCAATTCATTCAACTGCACAGACTTATGTTTGTAGCAGTTAATGTAGCCTTGAGCCAATAGCTTCAGGCATTGATAAGGAGTACGCTACAAAGATCTGGAAAGCCTTTGTCTTTTTTATCTTTAAATATGCAGTTTTTCAGCCCTAGGGCAACTTATTCAACTTTACTCAGCTCCTCAGGAGCCACAAGAGACAATAATACATTTTCCATGAACGCAGTAGTTCTCCACAGCATCTGTAAAATACTGTGACATTAAAAATTAGAGGACTTCTCCTTTATTTTCTGACCACTTATGATCAAAAATTCAAATAATATAAACACTTTTTTTTAACAAACAGTATACAGAGTCATACTTCATGTTGATACACAGCTATTCTTCCATTGAAATTCTTATTTGGAAACAAATGCCAGTAATAATCAGTCAGTGTGCCTCTAACATGTTAGCTTACAGTCATCTCATTTGGTTAATCATGCATGTAAGTGAAATGAAAAGCCCTGAGTCCGCACTCACATGAATCATTTTAGACACCAGCTTATGAAAAGTGTGAGTCCAGTGTGTCATAGGCCTTTCTGGTAAATTTGCCATGTCATTTGTTTGCATTTTTTGTCATCATCATCACATTCTGGTAAAGAGTTGATCAGGGCCTAACACTTAAACAATGAGGGAAGTGTGTGTGGGTGTGTGTGTGTGTGTGTGTGTGTGTATGCAGAAAACAATAGGTTTTGACTTCAGACCACAGTGCAGGTTCCTGTGGGCATGATCTGACCGGTCCTTGAAGAGAAGTAACTGTCACCTGCTGGCATCGGACAGAAAGGAAGCAGATCTGACTGATCTCGTTTCAGTTCCCCTTGCAGCTCAAAAGCAGGAAGTCAGATTGATAAGCAAGAGCAGTTACAGACAATGAACAACTGCAGATTGTGTCACTGAAGTGAACTTACTGAAACACTCACGCATGTAAACAGACACGCCGCATGACTGTGTATGCATGAGTATGACGCATATTTTATTACCAAAGAAATGCTTGCAGGGGTTTTTTTTTCCCGGTGCACAGTTATGTAAATGAGCTTATTGTTTCACTATCTCAGGGAGAACAAAAAAAAAAAACCCTGGCAGATAAACGATTATGA
>JAPZDV010000011.1:14999877-15016635 GCA_029814665.1 Acanthurus lineatus | reverse complement strand
AATAACCACATTTTAATTTGGCACCATAAACTCTGGCCTCCTTTCTGCTGATAATAACTGTAAGAGAGAGAGAGAGAGAGGAGCAGGTGCTCTCATCATCCTAATGCACTGGCTGGTAATGCGATCTCCTGGGTAGACGGGCTCTAAGCGAGCGGTTTCCCTCTGTCGTCTCTCCAAATCCCATGGGTCAAAAATCATGCTCATCTGAATTATTAAAATGGAAGGATTTGACATCAGGATATATTTTTTGGTTTGTTTTAACTTACATTGCTTGTTTGTGACATCTCTTTCTATTCTTATGTGTGTGAGAATGAACTTCCTGTCACAGAACTCATCTTTCTCATGCCCATCGTGACTAACATGCCACATAAAACCACAAACCGCTGTCAGTGGTGAGGAAACTAATCCATCTCCTGCTCCTCAGTTTTCTCCCGGCTTGAATCAAAACATGGCAGAGGTGAAAAGAATGCCTCATATTTTCTGGAGTTAAACTAGAGTCCAAGTGTGCAAGATCACCCGTGCATGTGTGTGGTCAACCATCAGCAGTATAATGGCACTGAGTGCCAGATGTGCCCCTGCTACATTATAGATGATGGTGGCAAACGTAAGGTCTGCATGGGGTTTCCACATCAATGTCCTTTCTTTGTCACTCTCTAAGATCTGCAGCATCTTAGTGGCTTTTTAAATGTATTTCATATGTAAGTTTTATAGATGCTTTGAAGTTCCTGTACGAAGGTTTTCAAAAGGATGTGTTGTTTTGTTCAGATCCTAACCATACATTGCTTCATGGCACTCATTTGAGTCATAATCATTCATTTTTGAGTTTCTTTAATCATTCTCCACACTCACTCAGTTGACCTGCTTTTGTCCTTTTCTCTCTTTTCTCTCAGGGGGATTTATTCAAGAACTTGATACATAAACAAATGGCAGTTTAAGATGAAGACAGTGTAATTTGACTTGTCCAGAGGGAGACAGAAGATCCCAAAACATGAGTCAAGTCATTTAATGTTGAGCATGTGCAGATGTGCTACAAAATTATCAAAGTGTTTGTCTCTTAAGTCTAAACTTCTAATTCCACCTCTTTTGAAGTCAAAGACGTTTTATTATTTTTGTAAAGAAAAAAAATGGTTTTGAAGATATTTTTGTCTAAGCTTCTGAATGTCTGAATAAAAGCAGCTTGCAGGCTGAGCCCCAGCTTGTGACCTCAGTCAAACTAACAGACAATGGACAGAAGGTGTGTTGTCATCAGTGAAGGTGAAGAGTAAGGACTACAACTGCGAGAGATATCATACACAAATGTGTTTATATGCTGTCTGGCTAATTAGCAAAACCATTATGCAAACTGATGTTAGCGCCACACTTTTAAGCTGGTTAATGCTTGTTTGTTTGTTTGATCTTCCAGCTAAGATGCAGGATAAGATGGATGTTCTTGTTTTTAGTGAGATGAGAAGGAGACTCCAGCGGGGTTGTTATTCATAGTTTGTAGCTGTGTGTGTGTAGCAAACTGCTATCCTGCTGCTAGTTTGACTAACAACGGTTGCAATACTGTTTTATGCAAATATAATTATAGATTAAGCAGTTTGATTGGCTGTGTGGTGACAAGCTCTTTGAGCATTAACTGTATTCTGATGAGAATGTAAATAAGCCATTATAGAATCAAAAAAATTTAATATACAAATTTCTGCCTTTTGTTACGTGTTTTTTCTTCTTTAAGCAGAACACAGGATGTGATTTACAGAGCAGACATATGCTGAGTGAATGAAAAAGATCCTCTCCTCACGTCTCCCACTGTACTCTCTCCTTTCCACCTAAATTGTAGGGCAGGTGTTTGGGTGCAGCAGAGGTTAATGCATCATTCTTCCAAATCCTCTGAGACCTGCATCCACCGCCCTGTTTCATGCCATTAAAAAGTAATTGTGATTAATGCACACTCTCTCTCCCCCTCTTTTACACACACACACACACACTCACACTCACTAAATTACACAGAGTAATACCGTACAAGTCTTTTTAATTAAACCGGCCTTTCCCAAACGCTCGCAACCCAAAATAGGTCGTGTGTCATGTGTGTTAGTTGCAGACTTGTCTGTTGATAGCTAACATTACTTGTGAGTAATGGCAGCAATTTCTATTGTTTTACATTTTACATTTTGCCCCAGACTCATTTTATTCTCATGTGGATTATGTGCATTTATTCAACAATGTTTCAACAGTAGAAGCTGTTAATATATGTGTGTGTGTGTGTGTGTGTGTGTGTGCGTCATGATTGTATTAGATACATGTGTATGTGTTTCATGTGTAATTTTGGAAACAATACATTTGATTAAATTCTTCAAGGATTCGTTGTTTTCCGTATCAGAAGTTTTTAAATGCAGATGTTCTGACAAGTCTGATGCATGAATAAAAGTTTGGATGACAGCATTCTCTCCTTTTGGGTCTCAAACTGAAAAAGTTTTGAAAACATTGAACTATGAATTGAATTGAACTATGCTTGTATTTTTTCCCTGATATACCACAATTCACCTGTCGGCCATTAAAGAGCCATTTGAGCTTCTGTGGCTTTGACTGAGCTGTACTCAGCCCCTGTTGGTGGCTTTTCCTCCACCTGAGCATGTGGAATCAGCAGTGGAGCTCATCATCAAGATGAATCCCCCTGATTCCCCCCCTTTCAGCCAAGCAAATTGGTGCACAAGAAACAAAAAAGGAAGTGATGAAAGCAAGTAAACGAGTGCAGCCAAGAAATCAAACACAGAGGCCTCTCCTCAGTATTCAATCATTCCAAGGCACAAATATTTTCCCAGTGACAAACCTCTATTACTAAACCACCTATGTGGTGAGTGTGGGTGTGGGTGGTGTAAAAATGGTAGGAAAAAGCTGTTTTACCATAACAATGGTTTGTGTATCCGGAAGTTCGAGCTTTTCCAGTTTTCCAAATTTAATTATGAATGCAGACTACCACCACTCGCTGGTATGAGAGTTATTTCCTCCCCCGCAGAGGAACACACGTGGTACTTTGCCGCTGGCTGTAGTCTTGGTGGTGTGTTCAAGTGCAACTTTTTGGCAAAGACACAGACGATATGAGGCGACCAAACAGTCGGCCGCTTGTCCTTTAGTGTAAGTTTGGTGCTTCGAGGCGTTTAATGTTCCCACAAATTATTACATGAAAAATACTGATTACATTTTACATCTCTGACTCAGTGTTTGAATATAAAGAAGAAAACCTGATAAATCTCCAATGGAAATGTGCAGTTTTGGAGATAACAGTTTACATGTAATAGGCTTACATGTATTTAATTTTAAAATATACTTTCAGAACAGTTCATAGACAAAGTTGATGATAGTGATTATGATAATCATGATGATTATCATTATCATGGTGATCATTACAATAATCCTGATATCACTACCACAGCTGCTCACAGGCGAGATGCAGGATGGCTGATTGGAATGCAGATGAGACACCTACAGAGAGAGAGGGAAGGCTGGGAAACACTTTTCTCTCTGTGAGACTTAAAACAGGAAACCAAACAGGTTTACAATCACAACAGGATTGTCAGAATGGAATGAAAATAGTCTACAGATTCTTTTCCTCTGACACTTTGTTAACACTCTTCTCCGCCAGCTACAAACATTATTGTTTTCAATCGTGCCCGGCCTGAAATGTTTTATTGCACTGCGACCCTGCATTGTAATAACCCTCACTTATTGATTTCCCTTAGTTAATATTAATGTTACCGGGGTTGTGTTTCTGTCTCACAGGCAGTATTTTAAGACGGCAGTGTGGTTTTGCAATGAGGCATATTTTAGCACTCAGATGCTGCAGACTCTCTCCTCTCAGAAAATGTTGTTCCCCAAGTTCTGCTTCACTTCTATGCATAATTTTGTCCATATGTACTTGAAAAAAAACTGTTTATCCGTTTCATTATTCATTCAGTTAAATATATTATAAGCAGTTTGTTTAGTAAATGTGACTCTTAAGCTCTTGCTTTTTCCCATGGTCAAATAAACCCGGTTTCCTGGTTTCAACACTGACATCATTGTTCTTAAGAAAAGGCCTGTAAACAAAGACTGCGAGGCACCACATGCACGCTTGACTTAAACCGTGTCCTTTGTCTTTTTTGGTTCTGGTTCAACACACAAATGTAAGTGAGTGAAGAGTCACTGGACTGACAGGTTCTCTGCAACTCGACCTGACTTCGGCTAACCTGTGTGGAATTTCAAGGTTAAGTGATTGAGTTGCAATTGAGAGACAGATAAGATATGAAATGTTGCACATTCCTCAAAACTGATCTCAGAAGTAGAGCATAAAGGTGTCACCCGAACCACAGTTTTACAATGATTAATGGAACAGCTCAAAGTAATATTGGAGTGTTAACAAGAGATGAATATTTCACATATTGAGAATCAATTTAGGAACACATGTCAGCAGGGCAACCCACTGCAATTTTGTAAACGCTCCGCTTGAGAGATAAAATGTGTTTGTGACTAAGTGCAGGTTTCTTTTCATGCAGCACAGTCAGCTCTGCATGGCTGGTGAGAAAACAGATTATAATAGAGAGAGAGAGAGAAAAAAACCTGCCCAACTTAGAACAAACAACACCCAGCAGCCTGATACAGACGTAAAGCTGTGATGTAAACACAGCAGCCGCAAAAATAAAACGAGAAGTAGAGACGTCCAAATCTGCCTCTTTTTTTTTTTCATCCCAGTTTCCCAGACAGACAGAAGTTATTTCTGAAAACATGACTAGCTATTTTTACATGCTGAAAATATCACCGTCTTGTTTACTGATTTTTTTCTGCCCGGCTTCACAACACACCCTCCTCTCTTGTTCTACATCTCAAACCCACTCAGTCTTTGCTTGTAAAATCTGTGGTTTTAAATGACACAGACTAATACGGAAGAAAATCACACCCAGTCTCTTGAAAAGACACATAAGACATGTCTATTCCACATCTTTTCCCACTCCCACTATTGTTCTGTCAGCTTCTCCTTGCCCTCAACTTTATCTTTATATTCACATTTTTGTTCTTAATTTCCTAACTATCCACTAAGCGTTTGAATTCATACATTGTGCAACAGAAAAGTACTGCATCAAACAATCCTGTAGTTTGAAACGTACACTTTCATGTCAGAAAACATACTGTACTCGTGTGTGATCTTTCTCGTGCAACTGCATCTTAGTTTACTTGGCAACCATCTAATCCAACAACAACTCACCACAGTGGTGAAGCAGACTGGGGAAGATTCATTGAGCCAGTAAAACCAGTTTTACTGAATCATTTGCATGCCTAATTTATTTTCACACATTACAAAAATAAATGTACTTTTTCGCAGTCTTGTATTCAAGAGCCAAAAAGTTGAAGGACTTTATAAATGACCAGATGAATCACTTGTAACTTGGCTCATTTCTCTAAATTTTGGAATCTATTCACGGTGTCTTAAGCATCCATCAAACAGGTGAATAAAAAAGGATGATAAAGCTATAACAAATGTGAATTGGAGTTGAAGAGATAGAAAGATATGACCCCTCCCCCAGCTTTCTATTCACAGTATATAGAAGGCACAAGTATATGAACTGCTTCTGCACAAAAAATAATAATAAAATGACCTCAGTGCTGCATACAATATAAGATCAGAGGCATCTGTGTCTCTCAGAAATTACATTTATATGCTACTAACTTGCAAAAAAAAGTTGAGACAAACCTAATTATGTTTTAAATCAACTTCAGATGGAGTGGGGGCAGCTGTGGTTCAGGAGGTACAGCAGGTCAGCAGCTGATCAGCAGGTCAGTCGTTCGATCCCCGACCCTCCTCCTGTCCACATGTGGAAGTGCTTCTTCGCCACTGAGGTTGCACAAGCCGGTGCATTCCTAATTGTTGGTCCCAAGCCAGAACAAATTGGGAGAGTTGTGTCAGGAAGGGCATGAAAAAGCCCATGCCAGATCAAACATGCAGATCTCCATGCAGGGTTGGGTGGGGCCTTGTCTGCTATTGAGAGGAAGATCTGCTGTGAGAGTAAGAGGCAGCAACCAAAAGAAAAGGAAGATCTAAATAATAAGGGAAATGTTTTTAGTGAAGTGAAATATAAGTTTTGCCATTCATGGTTATGTTTACTGAGAGTTAAGGAAATATGGTGCTTTCAGGTTCATATTGACAAAGTCAACAGTAACTTTAAACATGAGGATGTGTTGTACTCCAGTACATTCAAAAGATACCACAGGTTTTCTCTTGTCTTAACCTCGAATGCTAAAGTTTCTCATACGTGCAACTACGGAATCAAACTGTGGTGTCTGGTGTCAAAGTCCAACATTTTTACGTCCAACATCCACCTCAACACCTCACATATAACTCTCATTTTGTTCAAGAACATAATACTTCATTCATAGGAGGAGAAGAAAAAAGGATCCATAAAACAAAATGTTGCAGGGAGCTACATGTTCAGCACAAACAACATTTTATTAGGCACTAGCTTCTTGTTTGTGCAAAGGAAGCATGCTAAAGCCTGTAACACAATAAACTCCTTATCAATTGAGAGAGAACTTTTCTGGCAAAAACAAGCTTTAAGAAACTTATCATCCTAGAAAAAAACATTGATGACAAATCCTATCAAAGGCACATACAAACACAAAAATGAGCATTCACGTAGCTTGAGAGGCGGTGCAAGAAGAATAAGAAGGCTGTTAACTGTTCTCTCTAAGAGCGCTCAAGTCTTTAGTGTTTGACATGATATAAAGACACGCTGTCCTCCAGGAGGTCATCAGAGGGTGGAGAGACGAGGCCAACGAGGAGGGAGGGGTGGGGGGGGGGTGAAGTCTAGAGCGAACGTGCGTCTGGGAACCAAGTGTGATTCACACGCTGCTCATCACCATACAGCTCTGTTTTCCATACAGAGCCTCGGGCACTTCACTGAGAGGGGGGCTTTGTCAGGACTCCTCTGAGTGTTTGCGGGTGAGAGTTTGAAAGACCTCCCGTGAATCAACAACTGTACATTTTCATTTGTTTTCCTCTGACTAATCAAGGGTTCATCGTTCATTCTTTGGGCCTTTTGTTCGTCAGACTGAAAACACTCTGCGGAGAGAAACAAGTGAAAGAGAAATCAGCCGTTCAGCCCTGAAAGTCAATCAGAAAGTGACAACGCCGCCTGACTTCAGCTTTCCCTCAGAATCAGGAGTTCAGTTTCACAGCTGGCGCACATTGAGAAAGTTGGTCTTGATATAGGTGGTGGTGAGTGGATAAGTAACAAGTTAAGGAGGGTTGTTATTATCCACAAAAGGGCTAATTAGAGCTCTGTGCCTCAGTGTCTCTGTTGAAGAACCTGAAGGTGACGACAGAGTGGTCACAAAGCTCACAACTGCATGCTAACAGCATCATTCTCACTTTCAGGCCATTGCAAAAACACCAAACTTGTAAATGATTCTTTTCAGATCTTTCATTAAAGTTTAATATAGTTTGTTTCTGACCTTTTCCCCCTACCAAACTGGTTGCCTTTAGCCCTCATAATACAAAATAAAAAACAGTGGGTAAAGCACGGTGCTGCTTCAGTTCTGAGTCCAGGGCCTCCGTCAACGTGTTGGTGGTTTTGTCTAATTACTGAGAATCACTGTTTTACATGAGACACACAGTGTTGATTAGCCTTTTTTATTACCTTAGTTAGTTTCACTCTGCAGAAAACTTTTTAAATTCTTCTTAAATAATGGATTGTTCAATGTATGGGTGTGTACATATGTCTGTAATTGAATGCAAACACACCCAGTCAGTCAAAGTCTGACACACTGAATGGGAGAAATGTATAACTGTGATCACAGAACTGAGGGTGATCAAGCCTCTGGGAAACTTGTGAGGCAGACGGGAGGAGATGGCAATATTTTTTATATTTTAATATTAGAGATGGCTCATGGAAATAACAAGTCTAGGGCCAGGCTTTAGTGTAAAAAACAATATTGAAGACTTTGAAGTATTACAAAAGTAAGTTGTATATAGCTGGAACAGACTGCTTTTCTTCCTGAGGGAAATGGTTTTCTGTAGTTTGGTTTAACAGGCCGAATGTATGACAAAAAGTGCAAAGATATGCCGGTCATCTCGAAGATAGTGTGCAAGTTTGACATTAAGTCTCGACTAAGTGTGAAAAGGCCACACATGTATAAAGTTGCAGTGCCCGCAGAAGGCAGTAATGACAGTAGCAAAGAACTGACATAGTATAAAAGCAAAAATGCTGTGAGAAAGGGATTTGAGGTTAGGGTAGTGAAGGGTCCCACCCAGGACTTCTTCATAAAAGCCAGGGTTTGATTCCTGCTTCTAAACCATGATATTCTCTTCTCAAACATAACCAAGTAGTTCTGCTGCCTAAAAACCTACAACTGTAACTTAATCAGCAAACTTAATTTGAAAGTTTAACCAGACTTTGCTGCATTTATTAATGCTAATGTGGCCTTAAACTGAGACTGTGTTGTTTTCACACATAAATGAGGCAAAACATGATACTGAACAGTGAACCTGTCAGTATCACTTTGTTTTTATAAATTAATAACAGAAGTGTTCGAAACACTGCAAAGTGATTAATTTGCATGTCCTTGTACGCTGAAGCCACACACTCTAGGTTTAGACATTAAGGAGATGCAGATTTTGAGCCAAAACCGCTCAACATGGTTGCTTTTTCATTGAAAGAGAGGCTTTTTTTCTTTTATCCTTGTGTTGATTTCTCCTGCCTCATTTCGCCACTGTTTGGTTTGGCCTTGTCTTCTGCTGATGCATTTTGGGAAAAGCTCCAGCACCTCTGGCACAAGAAAAAGCAGGTAAAGAGCATGAATAAAAAATGTGGTTTGCGGCTACAGAAAACAGCGGAGAGCAATGTAGACAGTCTGTCAGCATTCAGTGGGGATCGTGTGTGACCTTGGAATATATCTGAGTTAAAACACACTATAGTTAGACCTTCACAGTTACATTTGTGTGACATTTTAACACCATCAGTGATTTAAAAGTGTCACTATATAAAAACTGAATCAGTGATTTCAGTCATAATGTATTCTGCACTCATATTTTTATTCTTTATTGTATATTTTCTTTTATTTTACTTCAGAGTTTAACTTTCGAATGTTTAAGCTCATGAATTTTCAGTTCACTGCATCTGTTTTACCATAGAGGCATCAAATCAAATCAAATCAGCAAGGTTTTGTGAACTTTATTGGATGATGCTGACAGGCATAAATCTGGAGACCAGATCTGCAGCAGGGCTGAAATTGTTTCGCTGTATATGCATCGTCTGCAGTGTTTTTTTAATGTAACCACACAATACAAAGACAGCAGTCTCACATACAAAAACACACTTTGTGCTTTGGCTTTGCACAGAACTCCTGACAAGTGATACATTCCTGCAACCACAACTTAATGGCAAAACCCCTATAAAGGCATATGGTGAGTGTTTCACCCCAAACAGTCTGGCGGCATAATTGTTAATATAATTTTTAGAGGAAGAGAGAGAAAATCCCCGGTGAAAGAGAAGGGCTTTGGCTCATTTGAACTCATGAACTCACACACTCTCAGTGCCCTGCTATGATAGCTGAAGCCCGATCTGACCTGGGCATCTGCAGGCAGCTAATGCATCTGGCAGATGGCTGTGTGTGTGTGTCTGTGTGCCTGTGTGTGCCTGTGTGTGTGTGTTGGCAAGACCTGTGCATCTGTGAAAACTAGCATTCGTATTTGTGTTTACAGTGTTAAGTATTCAAGCAGAGATGTAGCCCGGTTCCAGGACAAACAGGTCAATGGTGTGCAATAGGTATTAGTATTAGCAATCTGTGTGCCTGCCAGATGAAAATCCAATCACAAACTGGCCAGCTGGTATCTTTCTGTATCACTGCCTGACAGACATGTCTGCCTGATTGCAAAAATCTTTTTGCCTTGACCGTGCAGCCTGTAATGAGATTTTACCCCTCTGACTGGGCACTTTGACTGGAAAAAATATGTAAATACTCCATGTCAGTGATGGAGTGTTATCAGTGCATGTATGTTTATCCAATAGATGATGAAATGTTTTGCCATGGCAGAAGAAAATACTGTGTAACATTTTGTCTGCAGATTAGACAGCTCAAATGTAGATCTCATCCACAGTTTATCAAAATTAGACAGTACTGGAGGGTTATGTGTTAGCACTTTTTTCATTTCAGTTTAGTGTTGTGAATAGCTGTAAATAGGACAATACCCACAAGCCCTGCCTCCATTGCTATGTAGTGGAAGTTTTTTTTAAATCATCCAAAAATCAAATGATTTACATTGCAGACAAAACCAGTCATTTAAAAGAAAAATTTCTGCTTTAATTTCTGTTTCTTAAGCGGGCCTACAGAGCTGGAGCCAGTGGACGGTTAGCTTAAATGTAGGTTAGCATAATGTAGTGGGGGAAACAATGAGCCTTGCTTGCTCCAAAGTTCAAAAATATACCTACCATCAACTCTGAAGCTCAATAATAAACGCATTAATATATCAATTTCAATTTTTTTCTGAAAAAGAAATATTATAAAGGACAAATTATGACTCTTTCTTGGTGAACAGGAAATTGCTGTGTACTGCAGCTGTTCACCAAGCTAAGCTAACTGCCTCCTGACTCCTGCTCATGCTCTTGTCCTCTAAGTCTGTGTATTGTGAATATGTGAATTTCCCAAAATGTAAATCTACTGCTTTAATATTTCGTTAGTTTTTTTTTGCCTCTTAACAAAAATGCATCTTTGGGGTTATCCTTGACCTTCCTCTTTCATGGTTTATGTTGACCCTCACAGGCACAAACCTTTGACTTCTCTTCAAAACAAAAACATCTGTTTTTTCAAGAACTTGTTCATCTTTTGTTTTAAGTTTCTTGTCACTTTAAGACTCAAAAGTGCTCTGTCACTCTCAACTGTGACCACTAGAGAAAATAAAGAGGACTTTTAATTTGAAAACCTCTCTTAACCATAAAAGCTCTTTTAAACACCTGGTATATTTGCCAGTTAATGAGCAAGTTATAATCTTTGCTACTGAAAGTCTCTCAATCAAAACATCAACAAAAAGTTTGATGACATCATGAGGCAGCTTGGGATCATGGGATTTGTTTATTACATTGTTAAGCAGCCAACATTGCAGATGGTAATTTATCTGACTAACTCAGGCAGAAAAGTACACAGATGAGGTAATGTATCAAAGTTTCATTCATGGTACAATTAGTCACGTTTTTCCTCACTTCCGCCGGTGTTACCCCGGCACCATCACCTTGAACAAAAAGCATTTCTGTCATTTTCTCTGAGTTTAAACACAACTGAACAAAATATACAACCGAGATATTTTAATTTTTAGACATTTTAATGCAGAAACATTGTAAATTTTATATATCTTCTAAGTTAACTCTGCTAGCTAAAATGTAAGATGATTTAAACACAGCTTCTCTTTTTAGGGGGTGAAATAATGACAACATTGCCTCTTCGGCATCTGCTATTTTTTTTTTATTGTGACAGCTTGTTCAGCATTACTGTTAAATATAGTTGTGTATCACAGAAATCTAAGTCTTAAATAGGATAGCTCGTGATCAAACTTTGAGATATACAGTATCATTATATACACAGTAATTTGGGTAAATTGAGGTGAGCTCACATTAGAAATTCCCTAAATCTCTATAAACAAATGATGTGCCCTATAGATGGTGAAATGAAAATTCTGTGTTTAGCGTGTGTGTGTCATAATCACAGGGTAAACCTGCAGGGACAGGTACAGGAATGCAACGTCGGAGGCAGCGGAGAAATATCGTCATCAGAGTCTGTGGAGGTGATAGAAAGTATACAGGGTGGGTTTATGTGTTGACTTTGTGTGTGTATGTGTTTGTTAGGTGCGGCTCTGCCTTGCGTTATCTTTGCATTCCTGACTACAACAACTCCTCTGAGCGACTGCCATGGCAACCCAGAATGGAAAAGGCACTAAATCTGACACCCACCTCTCCCTTTGACACACACACACACACACACACACACACACGATTAGTTCCTGGTGCCTGGCTCTCAGAGGCATACAGTTACATGAGGGGGTTACCTTTGAATGTTCAGGTTTTAAGAGGGACGACCTGCGGAGAAGAAAGTGAGTCCTGAGGGAGCTGGTGTACTTTCAGCCCCTCTCTCGCTCTTTGTAGTGTTTCCGACAAGCAGTAAACAGGCCGTCTGAATGCAAACAGAAGTTTATTCCCACTTTCATCTTTCATTTCAAGCACCTGTTGAAAATGTTCAAATTTCACTCGAACTTTAAGTCAAGCCTTTTTTTTTTTTTTTCCAGGGAGAATCTGAGTGAGGCGTTGAGTTTTTTTTGAATGGGGAAGTCTAATGTCTCCAGTGACTGACTAAAGAGTATTCTTCACATGCAGGCCAAATGCAAACAAAGACCTTTTGGTGTCGTGACAGGATATCTTTTATGGGGCCTCCTGTGGTAATGGGAAGTGACACACAGAAACAGACAGAAACCTGAGCAGCACAATACCTGGTTTGTCAATTAGCCCAAACAAACACAGCAAAAGGGCAAAAATCCGAACTTCTCCTTTTGGTTAAGAGCCTCTTGTAATGTGAAGAGACTTTCCATTTAACAACAATGGACACGTAGATAGTTAACATGACTAGAAGGCTCATGTAAAAAGTCCACAAGACAATAGCATTACAACTGAGGTGAAAAAAAAGAGGAACTGAAATTCTGGTCATTTAAATCCATGTAATAGTTTCGAGTCAAGTGTTTTAATGTAAAAATAAAGCATCTCCAATGAGGAGCATGGAAAATTGAATTGGACAAATGTGCTTTCTTTTTTTTCACATGTTTGACCGCCATTTTTCTCCTTCCACCAGCAGTAAAGCCCTCGTCCATGGCAGCTAGTTGTCACCATTATTCTGGTGTACTTTTTTCACCATTCCCCACCTGCTTTCCAGACAAGTTCTTGGAATTAAATAGATATAAAATCAAAACTATTTCTTCTAATTTGTTGTTATATATATTTTGGACATTTTGGAATATTCTGATATAACGTTTAGAATATTTTACATATCATTAACTGAGTGTGAGTGTCTGCATGCAATTTACCTGTTAATAGGAAAAGAGAAATCCCAGGGAGTGGTGGGTGCTCAGAGAAAGTAGGACATTTAGGGAGTCAAATTAAACTATTATGAATGTTTTCTGAATGTAAGAGGACATGTGACAGC
Source organism: Acanthurus lineatus (assembly GCA_029814665.1). NCBI lineage: Eukaryota > Metazoa > Chordata > Actinopteri > Acanthuriformes > Acanthuridae > Acanthurus > Acanthurus lineatus. The sequence goes on along the minus strand of JAPZDV010000011.1, from coordinate 15,003,447 downwards.
AGTGGCCTCAATTTTAAGGACAAGTTTGTTGAGAAAGTGCATCTGTTCCAAGCGTAAGGAAGAGCTCTCCTGTGTGAATATACTGTAAAAAATCCGTTTCACTCAAACTGAACGATATTCATTGTACTGAGTTTCTTCTAACAGGCTCATTCTCTTCACTGCAATATTACTCAACTTATCGTGACTGCAGTGAACTGTGAGAGGAAGATGGTTTTGATCCTATCAGACCTCAGTAATGACTTCAATCATCGGAAGTCTATTTCTTGCCACTTTGCATTAAAACCAACTTATCTCACTGCTGAATTTAATTTGAGATGATTGTCTCTTTAATAATTCACTCATGCTGAAGAGAACCAGACCAGGTACAGCAGTCTGGATGCTGTGGACACACGGATGTGGGATTAATGTAGAGACTACACCCACTTTTCCATGCAAAATTGCACCAATCCATATGATAAAGCTTAAAATATTCTATTTTTCGTTGCCTTTGTTTGTATTTGTGTGATAGTGGTTGTGATGCAGAAGTGCAGGGACATCAGCAGAGATGCAAACAACATGAATAATGTCGAGTTGTTGAAATGCAGCTCGATTTCCAGCATCCTGATGTCGTATCTGTGGCTGGGCAGTTTATGATTGGCTCTCCTCCAACAGCATCCTCATGTTGCAGTGTGCAGAAAGGCTGCCTCCAGCTCAGTCTGTCTCTCTCTCTCTCACACACACACACACAGAAACTCACAGCACTCTGCAGCATGTCAGAAAATTGCTAATTCATCAGTGTGCATAGCATGGCAGAGATTCTCCTGGACGGCCAGATTAACATTAAGTAGCTTGATTTCCTTCATAATTTAAGGGAGCGTTATAAAAGATGAGCAACTCCAAATGTTTTATGGGACACACTGTACACAAGCCTGTCAACTTTAACCTCATGCCAGCACAAGGGTTAGAACAGCACAAGTGTATGTGGAGTGCAATATATGCAGACTGCATCTTTAATTTATCTGTAATAATTCATCATATGGTTGGTGGTTTAGTGGGAATCTAGAAAAAATCTAGTCAAATAAAATAGTTTCTTACACTTTTCTCTATTTGTTTTAAATCACCCTTGTGTTTTTCCTCACTATAATTTCTGCTAAAAAAGTTATTTTCCTGAAAATCTTCCGATACTGCAGGGTTCACAAGCGATTCCATCCCTCGTACCATGCTCCCGGTTTGGATGTTCCCATAACTCAGCACTAAAATCCCAACTCATAATGAAAGATTTATCTCAGTGTAACTCAGTGTGACACTTTTATATGACAGCCATGTCTGTGAGAGAGAAGAGGGACACCGTATATACTCGTATTTAACATAAAGGATACAAAATATGCATTGATACTAAAACGGAGTACGCCACTTTTAGCGTGAATTTATTGTAAGATGAAATAGTAAAGTGCAAATTGCATCACTGCCTGAGCAAACAGGCCAGGTCTAAACCGCAGAACGCGTCCATAAGCTTCCCAAACATCCTCTCATATTTTTATGCAAAGCACAGGCTATTTGAATTACCCCATTAGCAGAGTTATTACATGCTCTGCGCTGCCAAAAATAGATGCAATGCAACGAACCCAATCCTCTTGAGAGGATTGTGACTCTCTCCAAATTCAACAGGTGGTCTTGTAAAAGATATCACTTTTCCTGGATCCAGGCTCTTCTGTGCCACTTATGCTGATTGTCTCAGCTCTGCCATAAATCCTTCTGTGAGGTTCAGGAAACCGGTGGATTCTGTGTCCAATTGATTCATATGCATGGATGTCTACTTTACACAGGAAGAAGACCAAAGCGATGGGATTCTTAGAGCAGAGGAAGTGCCACTTGATGGGGGGTTTTTTGGTGCCATTTTTTAAGAAAACTGCAAGTATCTATCTCTATTGGGTGTATTTTTTGGCCTTTTTATGTTCAACTAAAGAAATGGAAAAGAATACATGAAAAGAGCAACGTAAACACAAGATAGAACAGATACTGAGTGTGTTTCAGATGTTTTTGTTTAAGTGACTGTAAAAACAGACAGATAAAACCTTGTTCCAGTGTTATTTCTCAGTAAGACATAAGGGGAGGTGCTCAATTAAAAGGTTAATCTGCATGGATGACTGGCTTCAGCCAGCACAGTGGCCGTGTTTGTCTCTGTGTGAGCTTTGCTTCTCCTTTTGCTGCCTGTAATGGAAACCAGCAGGGGTCCAGCCTGGCTCACAGGAACAGCACCAGTGTTTTTCTATCACTCTGTCACCCCGGCCATGATGAACAGAAGCAGAAACAGCCCAGGGGGTCGCAGGAGGTAAAAAAAAAAAGGGTTGGGGCAGCCAAAAAAACGCAGGAAGGCTTGCATGCATCCACCTTCCCCACATCAAAGGGCTGCAGACTGATTACTTGCAGAATAAACCTGCACAGCCAGATGTTTTTTTTTAACAACACAAAAAGTGTTTGCTTTCTTTTGTCTGAGACCTTTATAACTTCCACATTTTGGGGGGAAAATTACATTACTTGCAAAACAACACCGTGTACTTTTCTGCAAATTAAATGGAATGCGAAAAGCTGTTTTCGGTATTTGGAAAGAGAAAAAAAAATCCCTATGACAGCAAGGACAAAAGCCTTAATGAGAATCCGTGAGTGTGTGGCTACTAGCCAGACTGCATGGCTGGCGAGGAGCTCCTCCCACCTCCTTGTGCTCCCTCTCTCTCTCTCTCTCTCCCCACGCTGCTGCAGAGGACTCCTGCTCCGCCTCACCGCTCCACCTCTGCACAGTGCAACAGCAGCAGCAGGAGCGGCAGGAGCAAACCCGGCTGGAGCCGAAACCAGCCTGCAGCAGCAGCAGCAGCAGCACCGGCAGCACAGTCTCCTGGTCATTAACCTGTCGCATGTGGGATGCGTGAACACACACGGATATCTGCCTCTGCAGGAATCCCATGAGCAGAGACGATACAGCTGTATTGTTGATCTTTTTTGTATTTTTTTGGAGAGCTTTTCTGTCACCAGGGAAGAGAAAGTCTGAGCAGGTAAGCAGTCATCAACAGGCAGTAAATAACCTTGGATACTACAGCCTGGTCACACTGTTGCTGAAGCTGTTATAAACCTTTTTTTGCTTTTTGAGTGATGTAAGTAGAGCCAAGTTGTTATAGTAACATTTCCTGTGTGTGTGTGTGGTGTTGATACAGGTACAGGAAACATAGCCATTTGTTCCCTCATTGTGAGGAGACATATAGGTTTATTTTGCTTCAATAAACTACCGGAAAGCAAACTTGCAGCCACGGACGAGACCAAATTTTTTCATTTATCTCACATATGAATGCAGACTTAAAGCGGAACACGTGGAGTGTTTGGCTCACGTCGAGCGTGCGTTAAAACAAGAGCTCGTAAAAAAAAAACACGCAAAATGAATCAGCTTGAGACTGAACTTTGCAGATATTTGACGTGACTTCCCAAGTTTTTGGCGGAAATCCCTGCAGAGGATCGAAAAAACAGGCTGGGGGGGGGGGGGGGGGGGGGGGGGGGGGGGGGGGGGGGGGGGGGGGGGGGGGGGGGGGGGGGGGGGGGGGG
>JAPZDV010000011.1:14935079-14999777 GCA_029814665.1 Acanthurus lineatus | reverse complement strand
GTTTTTGGCGGAAATCCCTGCAGAGGATCGAAAAAACAGGCTGTGCCCCCCCTCCTCTTCCCCTTCAGCAACCCCCCCCGAATGAATGGGCCGTGTGAGCGAGGCAGGCGCGTTGCTCGTAGAAGAATTTGTATTCAAAGTGGGTGTCTGCACACTGACCTGGTTATCAGACCGTTACGTGGACAGAAGGTTGTCTCATTATTATGATTATGAATGACTGCACTTGTCACTCTTCTGACATTTCATTCACTCAGGTTAAGTGTTTGCGTTTTTGGTTTTTTTTGTTGTGGCAGTGCATATCGGAATCGATTAAAAGGAGACAGTCGACCAATGCGGTGAATAATGTCATAGAAACACTAGAATAATAACCATCAGATGACCTATACGTCATTAAGACGTGCGTGTGTGCGTACGATCGCGCGCGCTTGTGTGTGTATGTGTGTGTGTGTGTGTGTACTCAGGGGGTTTGGATGTGTCTGCCGCTGATGCGTGTCTGCCTGCGTGCATCTGCGGGAGGATTCAGACAAAGTGCAGTTTTAAGCAGCTGTTGAATGCGGATTAGCTCTCTAACCTTTAACTTAATTACTCCTCCTGGTCACCGTGTCCGTGGGCTATTTAAACTGCAGCCATCCTGTCTAACATTGCAGCCACATTGCATTCTCTAATGCATCACAGCCTGTAAGTTCAAAGCTAATGCCTACTTTTGTGTTTCCAAGGAGAAACCAACATCTAATTTAGGCTTTTAGACTAAGAATATAATGCTTTGAGTCCTTCAGATTAAGCTTTTTAGTTGCTCAACCAAATTGAATTTGTTTGTTTTTTGAGACATCTAGTGGCCAGGCCACTTTGTGTGATGTGCAGTGAATGTACTGAGATATTGAGGACATATAGTTCATGACTTGAAAGTTCACATGTCTATTAGTCTGGACTAAAATACTGTAAATCCCTCACAAGGGCAACATCAGGCCTCGAGTCATTTCTGCTTGCATTTTCCTGCCCCCCTGTTTCTAACATGCTCATGAGAAATTTTTCTCAGTCTGCGTTTTGTATTGAAGGCAGGGCTTCACTTTTGTCATATGGTCTAACATCTGACAGTTATGCTCTGTGTGTGTGTGTGTTTTTTTTACAAGTGAGAAATATTGGACCTTGAGCTTGAGAAGGTGTGGGGAATGTAGACATTGAGGTCTATCTCTGTTCAAACAAACAGGTCTGATATAAAGAAACAGCTGTGTGAAAACTCATTTGAGATGATGTATGTCTGTGTTCTCATAAAAAAAAAAAACAGGAAGAGCACAGAAAAAAAAACACTTCGGATTAACCTCACACATGTCCACTTCTGTTCTTGTTTTCTGCGATTCCCTGCTGGGAAAGTGAAATAAAGGAGACCAAAGTGTTCCTGTCAGTTTGGTCTTAACTCACCAAACACACTGTGACATTGCCCTGTCTGTCTGAACGTAACATGTTCCTCACTGCCAGTCAGTCTGCAGCAGGCCTGGTAGCCTAATGATGTGTGTCTACAATCAGTCATCGCTTTATATGACTCATGCACAACGCCATAAGATGTTAGGCAAGGCTCCGTTTCCTCTGTTGTCGCAGAAACGCTTTAACAAACAGTAAGCCAGTGGGCGCTTTCCTGCCCCAACTGAGTCAGACAGAACAAAGAAAAAATGTAAACATGCATTATCTCTATTAACAGGAAAACTCCTCATTCCTATAGGATTAGTAGATCGCGGGGTTGTTACGTTGGAGCCATGTAGCCGTAACAAGCATTCCTTATCATCTGCTCTGGTATTTTTTCCATTAATAAACAACTGAAGGATTTAGAGTCAAATCAAGAATCAAGAATGTGGCTAAAAGAATGCTTATATTAGAGTGCATATATGCTAACTGATTGCATGCACTTGCCCACTTTCATTGTTTTGGGAAAGTAATTATTCATCTGTCTGCTTCCTCTATGTTTTTTCTGGATAATGAGTCTAGATGGTGGGCTAATGCTGCCGTGAGTCATTGTATCAGATTGTTGTGATGCAGTTAAAGCTGTGTAAAGAACATAAAGAGGGACACCCAGATGCAAGGAAACAAGTGATCACCCTGAAATGGTGTTGATCCTCGCGCTGTCAGTCCAGTTAAACAGGACACACAGAGGGAGAGGAGGGGTGTGTGTATGTGTGTGTGTGTGTGGGTCAGTTTGTTTGTGAGAGAAGGAGGACACATGTGGAGTGGGAGGTTTGTGTGTGTGTGTGTTGAAGGGGGGAAGGGAGGTTGTCGTGGGTGTGAGATTCACCCTGGTGAGACTTGCGCCTTTAGACATTCCTGACATTCCGACCTCTGGGATGCTTGAGGCTCCTCCGTCTTCTTCTAGCATGTCGGGGGCTGCAAGGACTCTGAAGGGCTTTTATGTTGCAAGACTCACACCGACAGGCCCTTTGGTTGAACAGAAACCACATACCCTCTAATTTAGGAGGCCATGGGAACAAGCAGCAGAGCAGACAGCAGGTCTTCTTGAGTTACATCTGCATATGACACCTCTGAACTTAGATCTTCGTAGTCTAGAGACACTTGTCAGACTGCACTTCATGAAAACACTTTACAAAGAACTTTAAGTAGGTGTAGCATTAAAACCTTTTAAAACACACTTTTCTTTCTATAGTTACAAATTTTAGGTGTCTTTACTCAAGAAGTCATGGATCTTAGGCAAAAAAATGAGAAATGCACCCATCCAACTCTCCTTTTCTAATACATCAACTGAGGGTGCATATCAAGTAAAGATCAGATATGCACACTCTCTTTTTCTCAAGTTTTAATATGCATACCTCCTTACAGAGAACTAATCATGAAAGGAAGCTGACGCTAAACAGTTGGAGGCCTGCCATCACTTGTTGGAAATTGTAGCACAGAATTTTGTTTGATATTGGCAAAAAAAATGTAGTCAGTGTGGATCTGGCATTTCATGGCCACAAACCAGATTTGCTCAGTATCTGGGCAAAATAAGCAGTTGCTAAGTTAGTTTCATGCTCTGGAAACCAGAAAAAATCTACTTCTTGATAAAGTGTTGAACAGGAAATGATGGAATAAAATGGATTTTATGTAATAAAAGAACTTTTGCTTGATCACAAACCCAAGCGAGTTAATGATTATGACAGAAACTAAGAACATCCTGACTTTATTCTTTTAACAATGTTCCAAATTCTTCTTTTTTTCCTTCACATGATACCTTGTGACGTTGCAACCTTACGTGGGCCAGCCATGACAGTTCATCCTGAACCCGCAAGATCACCCATCATCCACTTCTGATCAAACCTTATCCAGCAAACCGAAGATGTCAGTGTGCAGCGACTTTGCAGAACACGTGTGGAAACCCGGCTCTTGTAAGAACTGCTTCCACCCGCTGAGTGCGCACCACAACACTGTCAACGGCCTGGATGGCAGCGTGTCAGCAGCTTGTTTGAAAAGCAGCCTGGGAGGTGATGAAGAAGCTGGAGTAACAGCACCTTCGCCCTACAGCAAGCCAACAATTGCTGTCAAGCCCACTATGATGAGCCTTGACACCAACGAGTCGATGACTGACGTCAACATGAACATAGAGCAGGTAATTCTAGCAACTTTATCTTTCATTTGTCTCTCCTTAGAGTTTATCACTGTCCAGGATGGTGTTAATGTCCTTTAATGTGTGCTCATGTTCTTTGTGTGACAGGAGAACACAAAGAGTCCAGTTGAGCGTTTGGGCCTGAAGAAGCTTTTGGACCTTTCGTCTCTTTACATTGACAGTAACGGCTGCAACAAGGCCCATAAGGAGGCAGTTCTCCAGAGTCCTGAGAAAAAGATGGACTACAACAACTGCTTCTCTGTGGCTTCCTTATCCCCCAACATCTCACCCAAAGACTCCATGATAATCAGTAATATCTATGTGACCCAGGAGGAGAGCAGGGGTTCTCCGAGTTTAAAGAAGAATGGGAACGGAGACGCTTCCAGGCAGCAGAACACAACCTCCGCTAAACCCAAGAGCACTTGCAATGGAATTGGTGTGACTACAAGGGCAAATTGTCAGGAGTCCCATCAGGCCTCTGTGGATATACCTTTTTCTGTGGATATTATCCCATCCAGTCCTACCACAGTTCACAGCAACAGTATCAGCAGTGGGAGTACTGCTACTGATACGTCCAAGACATCCAGCACTTCCACCACCAGATCATTAAGTCTGGACAGCAATGGCCCCAATCCCCTGCCGGCCCTAAACTCTCCTCCCGTCCTGTCAAAACAGACAAGCCTGTCGGACTCCACTTGTTCTTATCGTAGTAGTACAGATTCACTTATTGGGGCAGACGGGTCAGGAGGAAGACAAGTTAGGTCAGGGAGCCCCCACAGCCCACCAGCCATGGGTAGCTCACAGTCAGCTCCAACCTCCCCGAATGGAAAGCCAAACTCAGAACCCATCTATGCAGAGAGCACCAAGAAAAAGCGCAGGCCGCAAGTAAACGGGGTTCAGTCCCACCCTGAGTCCCCAAACAAGACCAAGAAGTCCGAAGGGTCCGAGCTGGAGCTCACAGGAGAGAGTCAGCGGGCCACCATCACTGTAATGGCCACTCACACGGAGGAGAACAACCGGACTTTCTACCTGAGCAGTCCAGATTCAGCCATCAGCACCCAGTGCCACTTCAGCCCCACGGCACGTAAAGACCCCAGCAGCCCGGCCTTCCGCTGGCCAAGCCCCATCCACAGTGCACCTTCTTTAACCACAGAAGCTGGCTTTGCCCACTCTCTTCACCCCAAGCCCCAGTCTAGCCCCCCCATCCCCCCTAAAAGGACCAGCCGTTCCCCCAAATTGGGCACTTCAAGCCTCTCACCATCCATGTCTTCTCCAGTCCCTCTTCCTGATCTTCCCAAACTGGGCACCTCCAGTCTCTCACCTTCCATATCGTCTCCCGTCCCCCTACCTGAACTTCCCATGCTTTTCCTCGTCTCTGCTAGAGAGGGCCACTTTAAGGTCAATGCAGAAAACCACAGTGCAGCAGCATCTGAACGCTGGCACAAGCCCCACCACCAAAGCTCTAGCTGGAACTGCCGCATCGAGGAGGAAGAAGAGGAGGAGGAGGAAAAAGAGCGGAAAGAAGGGGAGAAGAAGAAACTGGGCGCAAACCATGGGACAACCTCTCGGGTGACAGGCCAGCTCAATGGTGCCGCTGTCTGGAAGGAGGCCAGGGACGGGAAGGCCAACAGCAGCTCCGCTCCGATGACAGAGCCAGGCACGGCCCCCCCGACTGCCCCCAACAATGGTGCTTGTCAGGGGGAGACCGAAGGCACCGGCGCAGAGGAGGAGGGCAAGCATAACGGGAGCATGCCGGCCAGGCAACCGTTGCATGGCAGCTCATCAGAGCTGCTGGCAGCAGGGAAGGGAAATGCCAACAATGAACCCAATCCACCACCTCCCCCACCCAAGAAACTGCACAGGTAAGACCAACAAAGACCTTTTTGTTTGGCATTTATGCATTAAAATATTAACCAGACAGGATAGAGCACTATTGTATCACAGTATGACTAAAGTTGATGGATGTCACTTGTTACTGATTAACGGTTTTTAGTTACTTTGTGTGAAATTTGACAACAAAATGAAGCAATGAAAAGTGAGCAGATCTAAATATTTGGGAAGTTTTGACCAGCAGATGTCTGGATTTTTGTCTAAATAACAGATTCAAATTATTTACTGATTATTAATCAAATCTCATCATCATTATTTAGCTTCGTAAGTGAGTTTTTTTTTTAAAGTGAGGGTTTTATTCCAGATTCACAAACCATACTTTATGCTATGCTTTTTATATTTCCTGTGGTCGAGCTGAGAAGATTCAGTGATGCAAAATCTTAAATCTGTTCGCATGCGATTTTCGATGAATAAATATCTCATAGTACTCTTCAGGCCAAATAAGGGCAAAGCACCATATATATGAAAGCAATCTTATGGCATCTTTGGTCATAAATTTTGTTTACGATAAGGCAGCTGTGAAAAAAAGGGAAAAAAAGGGTCTAATAGGGGTTTTATTGCTCATCACTTCATTATACACTTGCAGTTAGATGAATGGTTTCCATTTATCAAACTTGACCTGCCCATCATTGCACATATTTGCATGCCTGTCCTTCAGTCTCCTACCTGAGACTTGCATTGTAAATAATGGGACTGTAATTCAGCCATGAGACTGTGACATTTCATTATATTCCATAATTTAGCACTTAGCATGCTCTTACTCTAAATGCATATATGCATTTGCTCTCTAATGGGAGAGAGTGTGTATATATGTCTTTGCTCATGCACACATACTGTACATGCATCCTCCTGCAGTCGTCTGTGTGAATCCTACTGTGCCTTCTCCTTTCATAGCATCATTATTCAGCCTTGAATCAGCCTCCATTCTAGCGCCTTGTGATCATTCAAACTGCTCGGGCGTACTCCTCAATGCGTGCCTTGTTCCATTCATGCTAGTAATGTGACTTTCTCAATTCTAATTAACACACAAAATGGGTTTGTTAAATAGTCCCCCTGCTGTGTCACGTTGCTGTAAAGTTGTTTAGGCTGCGATTCAATAGACAGAACTGTAAAAAAAAAAAAAACAGAAAAGAAAAGAAAAGGAAGAAGCGAATTGAAAACAGGACTTGCTCCATTGATATTGTTATATAGAAATAAAGCTGTCATGGCAAAAAATATATTTGCCGTGTTTGCATGATTAATGCTTTAAATTCTTGACGCTCAGATGTTGAAATGCATATCTTGTAGAATGATAAATGCTTCTTGCCTATATAGTCGTTTATTAGCAGTATTATTTGCACACAGGCTTTAACCTGAACCTGCATGTGGCTAAGAATACATTGTGGTCTGAGTCAGCTACCCAAAGCAGAAACAGAGAAGAGACCTTGTGTTAGAGTTATTAGAGCATCAAATGATCTCCTCAAAATAAACTTTGCATTGTCTGGGTCGACATGAGGTGGTGTAACTTCCTCCAAAGAAACGTTTGACCGTCATGAGCTGCTGGAGTCAGCAAAAGCTGAGAAGGGATGTTTTACTGTGAAAAACACATAATGCTGATCGCATTTCACGCGCCCTTATGTTTGCAGTAATTTTAGGAAGGAGCCATCTCTACTGTTATGACATTGCCGACATTCTGCGCTGATAAAAATACACCTTGTTGGGACACTTGTGGGAACACGCCTTGAACCAACCAGCGACAGTTGTGGCTTTCTGGTGCTTCCAAGTTCATCAGTGGGTTCAGTGTGTTTTTAATCAACAAGTGTCCCCCAGTCGCCGGGCGTGTGCTGGAAACTCTGCAGGGAATCAGAGTCTAAATCTTGCTTGAAAAGCAATCAAAGCTTAATAAAAGAAGGCTTTTTTATTATTGACAGAAAAGGGAATCTTGTGTGTGGAGCGAATGCACCCCTAGAAGCAGCATTTTGATGTGCTGAATCATTTAAAAGCCACAGATGGATGGAAAAAATCAGCTTCCTGGAGCCTTTGATCGTAGCGGAAAACACCAAACTTTTGCTCTTGTGTTCTTTGTCAAAGGTCAAACCACATGTCATGTGGTGGGTCAGCCTGAGAGGTGTGTGTGTTTGTGTTTCTGTGTCGTGCTTTTGTTTTTCAAGTAAGTAGTCTTTAATAGGAAAGGCCTGTCAACTGGCCGCTGAAAGTTGCCGAAGGGAGGGGCTTTAGTGAACAGATTTTTGCCCCCAGCAACTCCCAAACTGTCCCCAGTCTGGCAGTCGGTTGCCATCAATAGAAGCAGAATTTATAGATCAGCCCTGTGGATTTAAGTCCACTGAGTCAGACTTGGGTTTGAATTGCCTTTTGCTCTGTAAACTATCGTTCCAAGACGTGCAGCCCCTCCCTCCGCAGATCCATCCTGATCCCCTCTGTGCTGCAGAACAGATAGCATCTTGTTGCTGCCCGACACACGTAAAGCTGCTCCAAAGTGAACTCTTAGGTCAATGAGTGAATGCGATATATGAGATACGGCTGCTTTAATTTGGTGCATCTAAAGGCTAGTGTGGCTTTTTCTTGCTGAGAGAGACTTTAAATACACGTATGACTTGTGTGGAGACAGGGTTGTGTTACTACTCATGGCGAGGCTTTACAGAGCCGCCGGTCACATCCAAGGGCATTTTGCGCCCACCAGCCCGAGAAGGACCCCTGCCTCCCCAGCATGAGGTAGGCACCTGATGGCATCTTCTTCTCCTACGTGTCCTCAGTATGACAGCAGTATTGACGGCACATGATTAGAATTGTGGAGGGAAGTGTTGATGTTCTTGTTCATACGGGGAAATGGTGGCAGAGTTTTATTGTATTTCTGGAAGAATGAAAAAAAAAGCCCCAAGTCTTCTGGTAAGAAGAGGCCTCTGTTTGTTTTCACGCCTCTATCAGGTGCTCTGTGGTCAGAAGTCAGAGGTGGCTTTAAGTAGAACAGTGACTGATGCTTGTGGTCAACTTTTTTCTTCTTTTATTTCCTCCCTCTTTCACAACGTCTTTTACTCTTCTTATCTCTTCTCCTTTTCTACTTGAATTGTCTTTTTATTTTGTTTGAGCCCATCCTATTGGAAAGATTAAAATATTGGTGAGATCAAGGGGAGGAAAAGTGAAATTGAACTTTATAAGATGTGCTGTAAACAGAGTGAAAGTGGGTCATAATGAATGAAGGACAGGGACAGGTGATAGAGAATAAGATAAGAAGGTAGGGCTGCAGCCGTTTGAAGAAAGATAACAAGGACCGAGGTCAAACATTAATAGTTCTTTGTTTTAAAAACATGGCTTTTATGGCTGTAAAGCCATGGCAACTATCCTAAAGTCAGGGGAGAGAAACAATGAATGCCATTCCTTTCTGCACCTTAATGATGCACACGAAGGTTGCACAATAACAATAGCACACAGACGACACAATGTGATCTAATAGAAATTCAATGCAATGAAAAGAATACCGAAGAATTTCAATATCCTTCCTCCTAACATGACTGTTATGGGTGATAGCATTACACTATACAGGTGTTCTTGATACCAACTACACCTGAGTACAATCTGAGTCAGCCTGCCTCAGTTTCCACCTAACTCCACCTCATGTTAACAAAACCCCGAATTATGTGTCAGCATTGATGTCTCAGGTGTAATCCAGTTACAGTATTTACTTACATCACTTTTGATGTTGCTTAACTTTGACTAGAAGTTAAAACAGCAAATGTGTGTTTGAACATGTGCATGTAACAAATGGACATGCAGTACTTTGTCCCTCGGATGTCCTCATTTCATATATTTACAACAGTGGAGGCCTTTAAATAAGAGTCAGGAAGTGAAACTTGTTGTGTAAACCTGAGCCGCAACAACACTGCAGCTTAGCAAAGGTCTCTTTTTACACTGTCACATCGCTATCTGTAGCTAGTTAGCTGTAACCCCGATCTGATCCCATTTTAAAAACTCCCCCAGCTCCTCTCACACAGCTTTATTAATACCACACACATGCCATGGTAGCATGTGTGTCAACAGATCCGGTGTGTTAATTACTGAAGCGTGATTGTTTACATTCTAAATCTGGGCTGCAGTCGCTGTCAGACTGATTGCAGAACGCAAACCTCGTCAGACAGGTTTGTTATCTGGTCTTCTTTTTAAGGGAAAAGGAAGATTTGATGAGGAAATAAGCAATTAAAATGTTTATTAATGGATGTTTAGTGATTTGAAAAAACTTGGGGTGGGAATTGAGAACCGGAACCGTTGAGAATCAGTTCCACATTGTTTTACTCAAATACCTCGAGTTTATCAGTTCCTTTTATCATAACCAGCATGTTTTCTAAGAGTTGAGTATTGCAAAACAAACTCACGCTGGTGGAAACTTGCAACAAACAGTCATCCAAAGTGTAGCTTCATTTCACAAAGAAAGAAAACAGCAATACCAGTGGTAATGTTTGAGGGAATCAACAAAGAATCAGACCAATAAACTGGATCAATAAAGTCTTATCATTTCACACCCTGAGATAAAAAACCTGACGAATTATGCTTTTTTGTGTCAAGATGACATTAGACATAAGATATCATTTGGATTTTGAAATGAGATTTCAGTGACACTGACAATACACAACTGTAGATCCCCGCGACTGGTAGTGCTGAAATGATCAGTGAATGATCAGAATGATTGATTAGTTTGTTTGATCTTGGTAATAACTTCAGTCAGGATTTTTTAAACTGTTGATGAGGTGAAAACAGGTATTTTTAAGACATTACCTTGATTTTCTGGAAAATTTTTCACCTTGTTAGACAAACAAAACAATCAGTTAATTGCAAAGATGCAGTTAAAATGAGTTCATAATGAAAAATATTTGTTAGTTGTAGCATTTAAATGCTTTTGCATTTCAAGGTCTTCTTTTGCATGCGTTTGCTCAGAAGTCTCATTCATCCATGCACGTCCTCCCTCAGGACATAAGCAATGACATTCTTTCACCAAGGAAAATCTCATGTTTTGGATACAAATCTGAGAGATCTAGAGCGCACACATGCACTTATAATCCCTGCACCCATTACCATTTCTCTTCTCTGCCTCAGTGTTTCCACTGCCTTTCATCACTGCTCTTTTGTCTGTAAAACGATAGCGGATCCCTTTGCTATCTGCCTACAGAGAATACCTAACCCTTTGTCTCCCCCAACGTGCACCTCTCCTTTTCTCCTCCTCATCTGTTTGTTCTGCTGATTTATGGTGGAATTGAAGTCAGGGGCCTGCAGATAAATGGATAGAGGAGTCATTTTGTGATGGAGGAGAGGGAGAGATGAAGAGATGGGATTGGACCCTGCCTCCCGGAGCCATTAGAGGGTATAATGAGACACGTGAATGGTTGTCACTCAGCCTAATTGGTCACCTTGATTAGGAAGTCTGCTCATGCACAGTTTTCATTGGCATTATAAGTGGCCATCATGGCAGTCGGGCAAACTGCACTAGAGGAATGCAAAGCTTCTTTTCAGTGAAATAAACAAAATAATCTCTCAAATTTTTTCCCTATTTGAAGGAAAATTTGTATTCATTAGCAATAAAACAAACCTCCTCTACAATCAACACACTCAGGTTTTGTTGCTAAGGCTTTTTGTGGTTTTTCATGTTTTTTATTTATAGCCTATAGTGGTGAGATGACAGGAAACAAGGGGGGGGGGAGAAAGAGAGAGAGAGAAAAAGAAAGATAGGAAATGACATTCAACAAAGGTCCCCAGCTGGATGCAAACTGAGAATGCTGCAGTTTATGGTTGGCGCTTTAACCCCGAGGCCATCAGGGTTCTTTTCTGCCATAGGTTTACTTGGTCTTGCATGACCAAAAGGTAACAGTGGCTAATGTTAATTAATGTTAGCAAACTTGAGTGAGATGTTGTAGTGTAACTGACTTTAAAGGAGTCGGCTGGCTGACTTTATGACCCCGTCACTACTGAGGCATAACCAAAGTGTTCGTTTTGTCCTGCTTGAGGTTCAATTCCACTTCCTGTCTTGTTTATTGACAGTAGGACTTAAAAAAAACAGCTTAAAAATGGATCAAAACCAATATTGCAGAACCAAAGATATCTTTTTTCCTCCGTGCATTCTTTCTTGTCTAATCCTGGCGCCCATTTTACCAAAAATACAACCAGACTGCTGATGGTTTGGTCAGAAATCTAGATGTTTTATACTAGTAGCAGTTGTAGCCTGAAGCAAATAGCCTTAAGCAGAGATGAGGAGCAGGCTGTGGAGGTTTTATAACATTTTTTCTTTCTAACTCCCCAACCCAGACTTCTCAAACTTGCTTCAGCCAACCTTGACTCGAGAGTCAACACTTGTGACACTTCATCAGAATACTCGCAGCTCCCTCTGGTGACACGAGAAGCTTAAAAAAACTCTTGTCACACATGCAACAGTGCTCCGAAAGACTTTCAAACACACTTCAATGAGTTAAATCGGTGAAGTGGGAAATGAAGTAAAAATCAAAATGAAGTAAAAATCAATATGCTATTATTCTGAAATTGCCACAGTGTTTAACAAATGTTACAGTCTCACTTTAAGAGTCATAAATGACAGCTGATACAGTGCTTGAGGTAGTTAACTGTGTACAAGAAGGGGTTATCAGAAAGAGGACAAACTGCTATATCTGCAAGAGTTACAACATGCCGTTACCTTATTATTATGACCATTAGTGGCAGTTTTTAATAAAGTTATTTTCTAATTTTTGCAGTCATACAACAAAAATGAATCAAGAAGTGTTCCTCTCTAACAAGGAAGTGAAAGCACTCCTGACGCAACTTGTTCGTTATTTTTAAAATAAACAATGTGCTCTTTCACATGAACCTGTTAGTAAAACATAAAGATGATAAGAGGAAATTACGGGGGGAAGTGGAGTGTTTCCACATTTATTAACCACACACAGACACACACATACAAATTCTACAGAAAACCTCAGACTCAGACACTTCACTATGCCAGGCAGCCAGTGGTGCAGATGCAAAAAAATTACACAATAACTAAGGCTTGAATTCATGTTTGTTTATATCGTATGTTCACTTACCACGGCTCTTTTGTTTTCTGCATTACAGAGGGTGCAGTAAGATCAGTGGCAGCAACATGGAGCTGGACCGCTGCAGCCAACAAGGGTCAGTAGAGAGCCCTACTTCATCCGTGCAGGGCCTGGGCAGCTTCAGCCTCCCCACTGCCTCCACTGACAGCCTCACTGCTGACACCGGTAAGAAAAGCTTATTTGCATCTCATAGTTTGGCTGGATTAAGTGGGTTTATTTAAATATCTGAGTCGATCAGGTCCAGTTTCTCCAACAGAAACATGCACAGGGAGTCCAGTGATCATATCTGTCCGATGTGGTATTTGATAAAGCTAAAAAAATTATTGATTTACTGAGCAAGTCAGATAGTCAGACAGATGCTTAACTCTGAGGACGCACTTTGCCCGCAGTGAAATTCTGCAACAACAGCGAAAAAGAGGAAAAGAGGGAGCGCTGTGAGGTCTTCAAGTAGACCTCTGGCAGCTTATCTCCTCTCTTCCTGTCTCGCCAAGTGCACATGTATAGTTTGTTTTGAGTGAGTGATCACTTTCAGCGCTGAGTTAAAGATTTTTTCCAATCATCACTCTTGAAACTCAGAGTATGTGTCATGCGCCTTTGATTAAGAAATAACTGTCCGCCTTTTACATATCAGCTTTAAACCACGGTGACGCTCAGACGGTTGTAATTGCTGCGACTTCCTGGGCAATGTTGTTTGAAGAGATAATTATGGACTTGATAACGAGGGAAAAAGGGTTTGGCTACATCCTACAGAGCATTTTTTTTTCCTTCACAGTCTTCCCCCCTCTGTGAAAGCAGTTATTGAAGACTGCACCACACAATTATCTCAGTATCTGTCCTCTGTGAGTGAGTGTAATGTCAAGTTCCACCTTTAAGTCTTTAATTGACAAATGGATCATAATTGGATGGAAGATGTTTTGAGTGTCAGCTTGAATTCTGGATTGTGGAAATTTCCAGCTCTTTTGAGGAATGGAGGTATGTGTTTGTTCAGTGGCAGTTGACAGTGACAGAAGGGGTGTAGTAAATAAATCACACTCACAGCTGTTACTCAGGAATATTTAAGTCAATGACTATTGTGAGGTTATTGGATATTAACCTACAAAAGGTAATGAGAGACAAAGGATGTGTTGTGTGAATCCAACAAAAAGGATTTTATTTCTGTTTGTGTGTCTGTTCTTCAGATTAACATCTATAAGTTTGTTTTATTCAATCAATACCTTTCTTTTGTTTGTTGTCTACTATGAGTCTTCAACCAGCAGGCGCTTAGCTTAGCTTAGCAAAACTGGAAAAAGGGGAAACAGTCAGCCTGTATCTGTAGCAAAATGTGCCAGCCGACAGCTTTACAACTCTTGATCAGGCTGTAAAAAAAAGGTGTTGGTCGGAGGATTTTGTAAACTTCAGAGCTAGGCTAGCTGTTAACTCTGTTTCCTTGCCTTTGTGACATTTTATGCTATGATTATAACTGCTGGTTGTAGTTTCATTCAGATAGGTTCGTTCCACTACATGGCATCCATCAACTAATCAAAGTCTCAACCAAAAAAGAGAACAAGCACATTGAATTATTCCTTTAACAATATAAAGTTTGTTATATTCTGCTTGTTTTTGATGAGATTTGTCAGATTTGTGTTTATGTCAACAGGAGTTTTGCTATATCTTGTATTACTGTTGATTTACACCATGTTTTTCAAAAAGTTTGCTCCTGATTTTGTCCTCAGCTGAGACCTGGTTCGCTTACTTTACTTTTCAGTAATGAATTGAAAAATCTGCTAATGTAACTCTTATTCTCCTGTCTCAGGTTCTCGGGATGCCACACGGATGTCTTGTTCCTCTCCATTTACCAGAAGTCCAGCAGCCTCAGCTCCAGGGTCTCCTCACCCACCCTCTTTCAACAGCCTGACCAATCAGCCGCCTCCACTCCCAGAGAAAAAAACAGTCAACCGCACAGTGTCAGCGCCAGACAGTGCAAATGGAAAACCCTTTATCCGAGCCTACCCCCGTCTTCCATTCACTGGTTCGGACAGCAACGTGTGTCGACCTGCTGATGTCAGCTCCCGGTCCAGTTTACCGTCCAGTCCTGTCGATCCCAGACCCATTTTCTCTTCCAACGAGTCTTTGGAGCGTTGCCATGCCCCGCTAGGCAGATCCTCGAGGTCTCGGACCCTGGATGAACCGCTGAAGACTCACGGGCGCCTGGGTGTCCACTGCCGAACCAGCGTCACCTGCTCCTCCTCCCCACAGCTCAGCGTGCCGATTTCGGCCTCAGAACCAGGTTTGGCACCAAATCTGGGCTCCAGCCTGCAGCTCCAGACCCTTCTGAGTAACATTGACAGTAGGGAGGGAGTTTACTCCAAGCTGGGAGGCCTGTACGCTGAGTCTCTGCGGCGCTTGGCTCTAAAATGTGAGGATCACTTCACCCGCTCCCAGAGGAACCCACTAAGGTTTGAGGAGAGCAACTGGTCTCTGTTCAGGCTCACCTCTAACAAGCCAAGCTGCAACGCAGGAGATGCTGTGTACTACTCTGCTGCCTGTGCCTCAGACCCCAGCAACTCCTACGCTGTGAAGGTAATATATGCAACAACTTCAAAAGTCCAGTGTGTAAGCTGTAGATCTATTGGCAGAATTTGGCAGAAACGGATTATAAACTAAGAATTGTTGGGAGCAGGTCATCCTCCACAGAGTCCGCCATGTTGCACTGCCATGTTTATACTGAAGCCCAGAGAGGACAAACCAAGCACTGGCTCTAGAGAGGGACTTTAAAATGAGGAGTTCCCAGCCACTGAAGGCTCTCCTACATGCTTGAAAGTGGAGGGTGAAAAGAGGGATAGTCAGTTGATTGGTATTAAATCCTGCACACTGGACCTTTTTACACTGGCCCTATTTAAAATATATAATGAAGTTGTTAAATATGCAGTTTGGTATAACCTTGTTAACTTCCGGAACACCCTAAAGTTATAATCCTTAATATCTGAGCCCTGATTAATTTTGTGGTGCTTTGTGGTTACTGGTTATAACGTCCAGTGCATTATACTACCCAGAATTCTGAGGGCAACAAAAACTTAATTAGCAGCTACTTTTTCAGAAATACAACAAAACAGAAACTGGTTCATCTATTCACAGTGCAGCCAAACAACCTCATTTTGTTTGAAATAAGACAACAGTCAATAGTAGAGGTCAGTAGTTTTCCCAAAGCAGCAGGGGAACAATTAGGTTGGTCATTTTGCTGAGAGTTGGGGTTGTGAAGTCGCCTGCAGCTTTTAAACTTACAGCTTTGATACAACATTAGAGATGTGAACAATTAACAGTGAGGGTTATATCAGTGATATAAAACCAGTAACAGTTACAGGCATGAATCATTTCCTGCCTCTTGCGTAGGTAAGTGCTTTGAACTCGTATGACTGGCAGACTCCACTCCTAACCCTGAAAAGAAAAATAAATATACACAGAGGTGATTTGTCAGTGTAAATACACTAGAGGGCTATTTCTAGAAATGCAGACTATAACAATATCAAAAAAGGATTTGACATAATTAAAATTTAATGATGACAACTTTAATCATCATCAGTTCATACATTTTAAAATGTGTCATTGATTTCAACAGGTTTTCAATAGTCTTTCGAGTTGCTGATATTTGAACCATATCATTATCTCACAGATGATCTTGACTTTGAACAGAGTAGAACAGAAGACAATAAGGACTGTAAACTGTCTGTGACTGTAAAGTAGACATGCTTTAGTAACATATAGATTATGTTTTTTGTTCAGTATTTTCTGCTCAGAGGTTGTTAGCAAGAAAGCAGCTCACTCAAGATCATCTGCACTGTTGTTTATGGAATCATTTGGACAGTGGGTGATGTAAATTGATCTTTAAAGCTGGGATTTGACAGTTGGCGGATTGGATGAATAGATTAAAAATAGGGCGGTGGTCTTATTTGCTCTTAGGCTACAGATGGGATGGCCCCACCGCAGCACAAACCTTAAGGGCAGGTAGTGTAAACAGCCGGGAAGAAGGGTGTGGAGTCGGTCTCACTGACCTTTGTCTCAAAGTCATTAGTGCGGTACAAAGCGGAGGCTGTTTGTACAGTATGTGTTGTGCCACGGCGTGGGTGCCCTCAGACTTGCTTAATATCTCTAGGCCCAATTAATCTTTGCATTCCAGGAAGGATTTACAGTCAGACAAACCCCTGTTGTCAAGGCCACACACATAAACCAGTACACACCATTACGTATGAGACCATCAGCACAAAAAAAAAAAAAACTATGGATTGATATTCAGGAGTAATACCAGAGTGCTAAACCCCATGAAAGTAGATTTTAGTCATGTTAATCACAAAGAGGAGATTATAATTACAAATCTGACTCCAGTACACAATAGGAACATACTGGGATTTCCTGAGAAAATTTTGTGTTTGTTTTCAATTTTGGTGGAAGATTTTACTTTTGTCATTGTGAAGTTTGTCATTTTCTTTCAAGCTGTGGGAAAATTCAGACACTGAAGGACTTGAGAGGTTTACTCAAATAGCTTACGGACACTTTTTAGAAAGCTTTCATTTGAGGATTTGGTGTAATTCTGCATCAAATACGTTGATTTCACTTGAATGAGAGCAGGAACTGAATTGGCGTTGACCTTGGAAATCCACTAACAAGAATTCCTTTCTTATGTTTCTTGGCTCCCTTCCCTTTTCCGTCCGTGGGGAATTCTTCTCCCCCTCCCTTCTATCCCTTTCTTCTTCTTTGCTTTATCCTTTCCTCCCACTGTCCTTTGTGTTTATACTTCCCCAGATCTGTAAGAGTCCATCCATGGAGGCCAAACAGGGTCATCTCTACGGTCTGTCAGTGCAGCAGAGCATGCCCTCCCACTTCAACCTGCAGCAGGACTGTGGCCACTTTCTCGCTTGTGTCCCCCAGAGCATGTTGCCCTCTGACGAAGTCCCTCTACCAACCGCACCTCCCTCATCGATGCCTCAGCCCCCCACATCCGCTCTTGGCCAGCAGGCAGACCGAGAGCGAGTGGTGGTCATCACCTCTGAGATCCCTCAGCAGACAGCGGCCGACTTTGTCCGGGAGTGGGAGGCCTTCCATAAAACTCAGCCAGAGGTCTACGAGCGCCGTGTCTGTTTCCTCCTCCTGCAGCTGTGCAATGGCCTGGAGCACTTGAAGGAACACGGGGTCACGCATCGCGACCTCTGCCTCGAAAACCTGTTGTTGGTTCCTCATCACCGTAGGCCCTCCCAGTTCCCCCAACAGACAACCCCTGAAAACAGCACCAGTAACGGTTCGAGTGGCGTAGACACTCAGCGTCACCTTCCTCGGCTCCTCATCACCAACTTTGCTAAGTCCAAGCGTCGATCTGCCGAGGATGCTGCCTCAACCGCCGCCGATCCTCGCATCAAACGCGACCAGGCCAGATTGGCGCCTGAGATTGTCTCAGCGGCCCAGTACCGTAAATTTGACGAATTCCAGACGGGCATCTTGATCTATGAGCTTCTCCACCAACCCAACCCATTTGAGTTGAGTCCAGCTCTGAGGGAACAAGACTACCGCTGTGAGGACCTGCCTGCAATCCCCTCCGTCTCCCTTTACTCGGCGGGTCTGCAGAAGCTGGCCCAGCTGCTGCTCCAACCTGACCCCATCAAACGCATCCACATCCAGGAGGCCAAGCGGATTCTGCAGAGCCTGCTCTGGGGCCCCAGGAAGGACCTGATGGAGCAGCAGTTGGAGAGGCACGGACAGGGGGGAGGATTTGCCGGAGGATCCCGACACGAGGGCCTCCTCAACTGGCTGGATGTGAAACGGGCCCTGCTGATGATGAAGTTCGCGGAGCGTTCACTGGAGCCCGAGAGGAACGCGGAGCTGGAGGACTGGTTGTGCTGTCAGTACTTTTCTTCGGCTCACCCTCTGTCTCTCTGCCACACCGCTGAACTGCTCTACTCGCTAAAGTGACTGCTGACTTAGAGGTTAAACCTGTTTGTGAGTGGATGCTCAGTAATCCACCAGTGTGAGTATGAGAAAGACCAATGTCTGGACTCTACGGATTGGTCCGGACAGATCACCTTTGGAGATACTGTGAACTTACTCACCTTTCTGCGCTAATGCTGCATGCACAAGAGCCACGCATCAACCTAGCCGTCCACCGTCAGTATCCTGCTACAGACTGTTAACCCATCAAAGAAATAACTTGGGAAAATTCAGCTGTTTCCTAAATGTCCTTGTAACAGTCACAGACAAATGGACAAAATCACTAAAACTTTACTTAACGGACTACATTTATGGTGTGATAGCGATGCTAATAAACACATCGGTTAAAAAAAAAGGAAGAATATGGACGATAATCATAATCTTATAACACACTTACCAAAGTTTCATGTTTGACACTGTATTCTATTCTGTGTATTTATTAAAAAACAAGAAATTTTACCCATTGAGAGCAGGCTAATAATTCATAACCCCCCCACCTCCCTGTCAGTCAGCTTTTCAAAGTAATGCTGTGTTGTATCTCTGTAAATGTGCAGCTAACTTTCCATTTGTCTCATATCTAAATAAAAGGTTGAGGTCAGTCGTAGACTTGAACTGTTTTTGTTTTTGTTTTTTTTTTCATTTTTCCATCATGTTTGTTCACGGGCACATAGTGCTGTACTGTAAACTGTGTAAACAACAAAAATTTAACTTTTTTAACCAAATCTGAGTAATTTCAGTTCCCTGTTAACACTTGTGTCCTGGGTAGAAGGAACATGGCGGGCGTCCTTCAGTCTGTCTTGTGTCACAATCTTTGTTAGACAGCGTTTCATAATAATGGCTTTGTGTCGATTAATCATAAGCCGCACTGTCTAACATAACTCAAAAGAACTTGAATTTACAAAACAATTGGCTAAGTTTGCTTCAACTTCACCAGTGCCCACTTTTTTTTCCTTTGCTTACTTTTAGTGCATATTTAAATGTTTTGACATGTGTCGCAGTGCCTTTTGTTCTTTGTATATGTTACAGTGACTCCGAAGCCAAATGTAAATATTATACCGATCATTCGTCCTTTGTGAAACTGGCCTTTCACAGAATGTTCTAGAAACAATTTTTGTACAGTAATTTGTAGATGAGCCCGAGCAGGTCTTTAAAAAGCCACGAATATGAGCAGCAGTTTAAAAAATATTTATGATATAATTTGTTATCCTGTAGTAGTCACTGGAATTTCTCTGTTTATTTTCATGTGGATTATCAAGGTATTTGTTTTTTTGGCACAGCAGCAGCTGAGCCTGTTTTTTTTTTTGTTTTTTGTTGTTGTTGGTTTTTGTTTTGCCTCTTGTTTTCCATGCAGGCTGCAGAGAAAATGTCAAGTTATGAGCATTTTATCTCCAACAAGGAATTTCTTAATAAATCCCAGAGTAGCAAGAATCTAACAGCCTGCGTGCAGGTTAATGTCCATGACTGACTGATGTTTCTAATGTTGAAGAGAAAAGCAAACGCGGTCAGAACTCAGAGCTAATACATTATTGGTTTGAATTATTTTGTGTGTCTCACCTATTTGCATCTATCAATAAACTGTGCATATATTTTCTCACTGTACCTGGTGTTTGTTCTTTATTTTAGATGCATCTTCAGTGATTTTAATGCACCTGTACTGTGATACTTCAGTTTTTAGACTTGCATTCCTTGCACATGGTATAATTGATCAATCTCAGTCACAGTTTTACAATATTTGCAGAAATTTACATTTTATGTCTTTAACTGGAGATCTGAGAGTGCTGACATGGCAGGAAATGAGCAGCTGATTGGAGTTTTGTCCTGTCTTGTGACAGAGGAAGTGTCAGGTGTTATTTTGATGCACAACATGAGCACGACTGCATACAAAGTAACCTTGTCTTTGTTGTGTTTCTGGTCTTGCTCTGTTTTCCATCTCAGAAGTCCTTTTGCTCTGAAGATAATTTCAGAATAAATGCAGAATAAAAAAACCTAATCCCTTAACAACAAGTGAAATCTATAAATACCAGGAAATAACATTGCAACTGCGTACTTTTTTTCCCTATCTCTCTGCACATACATTAGTATAGGCTACAGTAGTTCTTTGTGCAGGAGTTAAAGCAGTTTAGACAGTTTTCAAACTGACAGAAACACAAACAGGCTCACAAACAAACGGCCAGAGCTGAAAAGCTCTGGTCAGAAGGAGACGTGGCTGCTGAGACAGAAGAGTGTTTTTCATGGATCAACACAACAGGTTGTACGTGTGGTGGAATCTCAATTTGAGTTTAGAGCCTCGGGCCAAAACAGAGACTAGACTTTTCTTCCACCCCAACCTCTCCCTGAGCGCTGCCCTTCACCCCCCAACTCCCCCCTCTGCATATAGCTTTCTGCTTCACATCACTCCTTCAAAACCACCGGCTGCTCCCTTGTCATAGGTAGAACTATGTTGCTATGGTGTTTTGACCAATGGAATGGCATTTTCTAGGAACGCAGTCTCTGTCTCCCTCTCTCTTTCACACACACACACACACACAAACGCACTTACCGAGTGCAGCAGCCTGTTGAGCAAGAATCCAAATAAACCCCTGGAAACAACATGGCTCCCGTCTTTGTTTGTCCAGTGAATGCTGGTCAGGAGGTTGCATACTTTATTCGAGCAAATACGAGCCAACTGTCCTCCTCAGAGAATGACCTAAAAGGACAACAACAAAGATGGCACACTTTGAGTATGCTGTAAATGCAAATACTGCGAGAAACATTACCCAAAGTAACGTGAAACGTAGGGAACAGTTAAAGAAAATATGTATAAAAATATGAGCATACCTTTACATGCATGTTCCTGCTTGCTGGTATCCAGGGTTAAGTGGCCAGACACAATCGGTTGTGTGTCTAGCCTCAATTTCTTTTTTAATTACGATGTTATTATGTCTATTACACTTAACTTTCTATATTATCTAAGAATACATCTATCTCTTGCTAATGCATATATCCAGGTGTATCTACATATTTCTATGGCACACTTACTTAATAGATACTTCTATGCCGCTCGATGCAAAGGCACAACATATTTCAACATTTCCTTGGAAACAACATGCATGACAGCATGCGAGTATGTATATTTAAATGACCGTGGATGGTGCACACCCAGGCACGTGACATATTTCTCTCATACTTATGTGTTCACCCCATTTACAGTTTAAATATTTTATGCTCAGTGTTGGCTGGCTTTGCTGGCCTCAGAAAGCTATCTAGGGAAGTTTCTAAGCCCAATTTCCATTCATATTGTCACAGCAGAGCCAGAGGCTGATTTGACAGCGGCTGAGAGTGCTCCTGGGCCATCAGGTCATTATCGCTGCCCATTAGAGTGTGCACTCTTAGCACCGGGCAGGATTTTGCAGTTCAGGTGAATGGAAATGTGGGGCAGCTGGGATGTCCTCAGTTTTTGTCAATGCTGTTCTGGTTTCATGTTTTGACCTCATGGGTTGTTGGCTCCTGCTCACCTCTGTTTGTTTACTATTAGCCCACACAAGTAAAGCACTTAACAAGGCTGCACGGACATCTACAGCAGGCTTAACTCTTTGGTGGATTCTGTGTTTAGACAACGGCTTAATCCGCCAAACAAAGCTCAAACCCTGAAGCCATGAACCTGCTATATAGGCTTTTTTTAACAAAAAAAAAGATTTTGACATTGAGAGAATATCAAGATACCACAGGGGAGGCTGGAAAGTTTGAGGATTTGTGGTCTACTGTTTATATTGCAGTCCCAGAAAGTCCAGGCTGTAGAAACTATTGCCCTTGCCCAAATTTAGGCTTAGCAACACATCCTCACAATGACAAAGGCCTCTTTTAGCTTCCCTCCAAGTCCTTCACACTCTACCAGCCCTCAAACTCTACAATTTTTTGTGTCCTTGAATGTGTTCTGCCCCACTTGTGCTCTCCCTCACCATGCTGCTTTTGTTATTCTGCAACAATATGGGCCATGAATCTTTAATAAAACAGAAGGTGGCCTTACCACTAGCAAAAGCAATACTCAAATCAATAACCCATAATATGATGTGGAATACTGCAGGGCAATTAGAAGTACTGCAAATCCCAGCTGCTTTAAGCTTCATCCAGGAGAGTCTTTTTTTTGCCGTACATATGACGGGTGCAGACGTCTTAACTTTAAGACATGGTTCATTTTTAAGAGTAATTACACATGCAAAACCATGTCAACCTATCACTGCAAAAAGTGCTTGAAATTCATAATTGACACTGTTGTTTGTTGTTGCTGAATAATACATCTGTTTCCAGGGGTGAAAATTTTAAAGAAGAAGATGTGTTTTTAGGTAGCATCTATAAAAAAAATGCAGTTTAAAAATGTATAATTTTAAGGGATATTTTTCCATAAAGTGGTCATGAAAAAGGTTCACAAAAGTGAACCTGCTACATAAAGTTTTAATGCAGTACAACAGTTGCAATGCATTTCTGGTAAGCTCCTGACATCTAGTGGCTCAACATTAGTACTACATTCAGATTTCAGGTTGACCCAATTCCTTTGGGTACAGCTGGCAAAAAGTCCTGTCAATAGTATTTTATGTAAAATTTTGGCATAAAATAATAATAAAAAAAAAAGATTAATAACAGGTTCAATACATTGAAAAAATGGTCCTGTTATAGTAGGTGTTTTTGTCATTAATAGATTAACTCCATAGACATGTTCAGCTCGAACTGTGAGAATTACATTTAGGACTGTTCCGTAAGGCGATCCTGTGCTACATGTGGCTATAAATGCACAAACAGAAATGTCATGAACTGCCAAACTTTATTTTAAGACCAAAACAAAGCACAGCATTAAAACATTTCAACACTGTAATGACATTCACCCACTGTCTTAAGTGTGTGAGAAAAACAATGCAATCAAGCACTTTTGGCTCAACATCATGCTCAGAATTAAGTTAGTCAAACTAGTCTGTTTGGTCATGAAAACTAATTCATCTTTTCTGATTTTACCTCACAACCAAAAAGTTGAATTGATCATGCCAAAGCCTAAGCAGATGTAAGTGAAAAGAAATACACAACTTTTGAGAGTTTGTGTTGTTAAAAAATGCAATCGATCATTCGATTATGTGGTGAACAAAGTATTTTCGGATGATTTGTCAGTATGCAGCTTGTGATGCAGTGGAGCACCAGGTCCTCAGGCAGGACACAGGTGAGATCAGCCCAGGTAGAGGAAGGGATGAGGGAGAGAGAAGGAGAGTTTTTGAGGGTTTCTAGAGGTTGGCTGGGGAGGTGGTTCAGGTTTTAGTAACTAGGAGAGATGGGGACCTGGGGGGGGCTGATTTCGAGGCTTTGTGTTCATTTCTTCTTGGGTTTTGCCTCCAGGGGTAGGCCAATATCCCTCCCACGCAGTTTCAGTCCTGTTTGTGACAGAAGGGGAAGATATGGGTTATAAAACTGGCAATAAAAGCCTCAATTAAGATTGTTAAACTTTAGCCTACAGTATTCTTACCAATCGCTCGCTCTATCTTGCCCATGACCTGGTTGTTTGGAATCGCTTTTCCACTCTCATAGTCCGCGATGACTTGAGGCTTCTCATTAATTTTCTGAGGAATAGATTTGACATGAATAATTAATAATTTGTTTCACCACAAGATCCAAAGCTAGCAAAAATACTCAAGCATATAAAACAGTTCCTGTAGCTGTAAATCCATTCATCTCCATAGCATATTATTGTTCAGGTTGATGTAGAAAACAGACAGTAGCATCTTTCAGATGGATGCAATGTTTTTGGGTTTTTTTTTTTTGCATGAATGAGACCGAGAAATAATTTAGTCTATTAACTGGTCTACTGTTATCTTTGTCTTTTTCTGTATTTAGTCTTTTTTAAATTTCTGTGCATCATTTTATACCAGCAAACATCCAATCCACCAACAAACATTGCAAACAGTCAACAATTTCTTTATATGTCAAGACAAATGCAATTTTTCAGGATCAATTATATGTTGTGCATGGTAATACAAAGGTAAAAATAGTTTTTGTACTCACAGTGGCCAAGTCTTTCTGGGTAAGGCCATTCTGCTGTCTTCCTTGCTGAATGACCTTGCCCACCTCCAGAGTAACCCTGTCATGGTGTAGCTCCTCCGTTTCCCGGTCCAATTTGGCTGTGTTTTTTGTCACAACATGCTGTTTGTTTTGTCCTGCAGACCCTGTGGGACAAACAGTTGATCAATGTGCTGCTGGTTGATCCTACAGGATTGTAAAGTTGCTCTTTAATTAATTTTTTGGTTCTTGATTTGCTTTGTCAACAAAGCTACAAACTGGTAGAGAAAGAATATTTAAAATACTTCAGAGAAAGGTTTCTTTCCAGGTAATATGTGATCTTTACTGAATGTGCGCAAAGATTAAATTTACATTTCTTAGTTGTCTCCACTTCCTCCCCACGTCTCTGGGCGCTAGTGATAGCCTGAAAAAAAAGACAAAAAATGTACAAATCTTAAATTTCAAAACATATTCCAGTTTTATTAACAGTTAACTGCATTATAACCATAACGCCCATTTGACCCTTTTAAACTTTTGTCTTATCATGTGGTTAATAAGTAATGAACCTGCTTATCTAAATATGACGAGTAAGTAAAACAAAAAGTAAACATGACCAGCTGCCTGAACACTGCTTTCCCACCGTAAAAAACACATTTTAACATAATTTTTAGAACAGATCATAACGACTATGTCTATAGGAATCCTTAACTTCTTTAAAGTATGATGTTTAGTGACATATTTACCTCAATTAGCGTTTGGAAGGACCTCTTATTCAAGTAACATGAAGAACTTTTGGCGTTAGTTAAGAATGGCTAGCTGTGGTCAAGTTATCCTCATCTGGCTAGCTAACGCTAGCTAGCTTTTTGCTACTTCTGTTGGGTATTTTACGAGTGGTAACTACCCTAAAAGCATGAATTTTAGGGAGTGGTTAAGTTCACAATTAAGGCCATAATTTAATAAAATATCAACTTTTCGAAAACATGACTTCAGTTTGCTTAACTTAGCTCCTGTGTGTCTGACGCAACTTGTTTGAGCTAACGTTAACTCTGGAAAAACACAACAGTCCTATTAGTCATTCTAACGGCTCATACGTCCGCTTGAACCAAACACACTAACGTTACCTAGCTAGCAAACGTTAGTTACAACTCAATAGTTACTAAGCGTTTGCTGAAAGAGACACACGGTCTGTTGTTATAAATTTAAACCACGACGCATGGTCGACGTTTGCTAGTAACCACGAGCGGAAACGATCGTGTTTTCTACTACATTAGCTACATATTAGCCGTTAGCTAAGGGTGTTAACTATTCTGTGAAGCTTGGTTAAAATTACGAGTTTCCCTTAGACAATGAGAAACACAGGCGAAGTAGGTGTCCGTCGCTAACCTGTTTGGACTTGGCCTGAGCAGCAGTCGGCCCCTTCTTCCTCAAGACAGTCACGGTATCCCAGTCACTCTCTGCCATTTTTAAGGGCTTTACTCGATACCCGTAATATTGAATATAGATACAAAAATAAGTTTAACTCAATGCGTTCAAAATGATCTCTTTAAAGAGGGTAGTGCTACTTTAGCGTATTGAACACTCCTTCCAGAAGTATCACCCACGCGTACTGGCAAAGCTTTATTTAAAACAAAGTGATGGACAGTGACATAATGGAGGAGTTTCAACAGCGACGCCTGCTGGTGGAGCGAGTTGACCTACTTCCACATACGTAGGTTTTTATCTAGTGACAACACAGAAAGCCTGATTGCACTTTCAAAACACACATTACATCAGACAGGTAGACAAATGTTGCACTTTTATAGTTGTTAGTCAGTTTGTTGTATTGGTTGAGAGCAAAGTGCACAAACTCTTAAATTCAAGGCTTACATATTCAAAAAACAAAGGTCTCTGTTGTAATTTACTATAGGTTAGTTTAAACACTAACCTGAATAAGGCAACACTGACTACACCAACCGTTTACATATGTCTACAGATTTTTATTCAAGCAAATTTTAAAATATAGAATGTAGTTAAAAAATTTCACAAATTTTACACAAAGGCCCCATAAACATGAAGTGGACATACTGACAGGATCAGAAAGCCATGTTTTAAAGAAAATCTAGAATATGTAACAATATAAAAAATTAAAGTATAACATCAAATGTAAAACTTAGCCTCACAATGAGTAAAAATGTACCTATCAAAAAATAAACGTGCAAAAAATTTAGTTCTCAGTCAATTTGGTGGAGATGAGACATACAATATTCTACATTAAAATTCACCTAAGTTGATCTGTTGACAGTATTCTGCTAGGTCACCAGTTGCAAGACATTTCAGAGGCAGCATCACTGTTTCTTCGTGTGCGGATGGGAGACCAGCCAAATTCTGACTGGGCATCATCAGCCAGGTGGAAACGTCCTCGGTAGCCATGCTTGAAACTCTGTTTCCCTGCCCATGCACGAGGCTTGGGATTCATCTGGAAACCGATTAAACAGACAATAGTGAAGAGACCATATGCACAGCCTAAGTATGATTGTGCTGTCTAGAGACCTGATATTATTCTGTTCCATAGGATATGTTGGTTGCTGAAACTTTGGACTAAGTGTTTTAGTGGAACCTGTGTTTGAAGCTCACAGGGAGCCAACTTTTGTTTCAGGGCCCTCTAGTGGATTAATTCAACCACTGCCCAAAAACATACAAAAAGGACACATATTGGCCAATTTTGCACATCCTCGAGAATCAGTCAGAAACTTTATACGCTCCTCACCTGAACAAAAACAGTTGTGTTCATATGAAGAGTCTCCACTCGCTCTGACAAGTGATTTAACCATTCCAGATGGTCAGCGATAGACTGGGTTAGATCACTGTTGCTCTATAAGGAAAGAAGAAAATAATGTCAACCTAGAGGAGACTTAAGTAAACAGAGCTCAAACAGTTTTTTTTATTACAGATGTGGTTTTATTGCTTGCCTCACGTACCCCAGACAAGTTGTCCTTCAGTTCAACGGCAGCAAGGCGAACATGCTCCAGTTTGTCGATCTGCTCTTTCAGTCGGTCATCAAGCTCTTGCATCATCATCAGGCCTTCATCGGGTCTGACACTGCCCTTAGTAGCCATCCTGGAGGAAAAAAAACACACTGTTATTTAAAGAAAACTGTAACATACTGGCTTGTGACACAAAGCCTATAATAATTTGTTAGTATTGACTTTATAACAATTCCCCACTTTCAAAGCAACCACCTGTGTTAAACTACTGACTCCAAAGGTTCAAAAGTTTACTTTTTTAATAAAGTCCCAACACTACTGTATATGTATTACTCTCACCCCATTCATCTCACTGAAATAAGCTGACCATACTTAGTTCTTGAGTATTAGCTAATGTTAATCTGGCGGAAGAACAGGGCATCATTTTAAAGTACAGCCTGCTAATTATAGTGTAATCTCCTGACACTTATTATGTAATTACTTATCATTTATGGTTTACTGGTAGACTAGTAGGCTAGGCTGAATGTATTTAAAGTTGAACAAAAGAGCGATAGTTAGAAATTTTAAAGGTACCTAAAGGATACTTCAGAAAAAAGGACAGACTATTTCTACTTTAATATTTTGTCAGAAATTGATATCTACAGGCTATTGTAGAAGAGAAGATAAACTATTTCTACTGTAATATTTTGTTAGTAATGGTAACTACAGGTTAACTTAAAGGAAAAAATAAAGCAATATATGCTCTGACGTTAAGTATTTTGTGAGTACAGAGTACTTATGAGGTATTTTAGCGGAAAGGAGAAACTACTTATACTGTAAGCAATTTATAAGTACTAAGTATCTCACGTTACAGTGTATTTTAAATTGGATGAGAAACAACTTATGATACCCTCGTAAGTATGTGACCTAGCAAACATTTGCTAACAAACATCGTTTGTGTGAGAAGATTTAAGCTACCAAAATGAGGCCTAAGATGTTTTCAGTTAACAGCACGCCATAATCGTTTTGTATTACCATACTAGCAGTTTCTTTGGTCCCATTACAAACTACTAAAAAAACAGAAAACAAAAAAAAAACATCATTTGTTATTCTCTACTCTCGCCAGGCTAGATGCTAACGGTAGATTGTGAATCTTTAATGCTATTAGCGCGTGCAACAAGTCCTGCGGCGTTAACGTTACTATGGATCACTCTAAAAAAAAGTAATAAAAAGATGTAAAGTTACCTTGTCCATTCAACAAGGAAACCCTCAAAAGGCTCGGAAGTAAAACGCCAGTAGAATACGCTTGTTAGACTTCCTGACTCCTGAGAAATCGCAAAGGGAAAAGTGTTTTCGTCCAGACAAGCTTCTTTGTTCTGCAAAAATCTCTGGAATTTGACACTTCGGACGTCACGTAGCTTGCTTTTTTGCAGGTGCACTCTCGTAGTGGGATTACGGTAATTTTCAACAAACCTGTGACCGCACAAAAGATAATTATCGCGCAAATTTGAAGTTTATGTGAAACACTTCATTATATAATGCAATATTTTAATACATTTAAACATCATAATAGATCATATATCTAAACAGTGTTTCTCAACCTTTTTAAGTTGTAAACACAAAGTACTGTGCCTGACAAGCAGAAGTGCTGACCTGTTATTTTAAGCCATTGCCTTCGCGTAGACATCAGTTACAAATGTAAAAATAAATAAATAAAATTTTTTACTATCGTATATTGTTTCATCAGGGAGGGTTTTAGAGGCCTGGAGATGTAAAAGTTACAGCAACACGGGGGTTGGGGGTCAATGTTGCCTTATTCTGCACAAAAAAAATCCTTAGTTTTAAACTGCCTGTATCCTTTAATCTTCTTGTGACTCTTTAGGTCCCAGCCTTTGTTTGCTTGACAAGTAAAAACAGAGCAGATCAATAAAAATGTCTCTTCTAAATGCAAATACATGAGCATTATTGGATTTGGAGTATTTTTTAGTTTGATGCTTTGAATAAATTAATAAAAGGCTTTTTATTTTAACATTGTTTTGGTGTTAGGGAGGAAAAAAAACAGTCTGTTCAATTTTAAACTCGACTCATTTCCAAGCTAGAAGCACTAGTGTTTCTAGAGGAAACGCTGGTCTTTAAACACATTTGTGTAAAATTTTTAAAACGCTACAAACTGCAAAAGAATTTGCTCAGCCTGGAATCTTTTCCCCATAATTTCTCCTTATTCGAGAATAAAATGCATGATTTTAATATGACAAAAGTGAGAATACAGATTTTCAACAGTACATTTAAGAAATCACAACTGCTTTATTTCTTTTCTTTCAATAAGCTCTTTTTTTAACAAGGGACAGTAATGACCAAATATCTGAAAGGATAAAGATCAGGTAGGATAAATAGAATGCTGGATCAGCTGTAGAAAGCACTGGTCCTCTGACAAAATGAAATATGCATCTTAAAAGTACAAAAAAAAAGTCAGGGCAACATTTTGGTGCAGGTACAATGATGAGAAGCATCAAGATCGTTTGCAGTAAGGGATGAGAGGCAAAACACTCCAAGCCCGATAAACTGAACAAGTGAAAGCAGTCCATTCTGAGAACACAGTGACCTTTGCAACGTTAAATCCTTTATAGTGCCACAATATCTAAAAATGAAATGTGGATTTAAGCCTCCCCTCGCTGACAAGGCTTGACTGTACAGTTAAGTATGCATATACATATATACCAGTGAAACACTGTCATAAAGATAAATCGTAACATTGTAGTGTCATGGAGCGTTATGGTAAGCAGTAACATTTAACCAGTTATGACATCTGCATCGTGAGTTTCAAAATGAGTGTCCATTACAAAAAAAAAAGAAACCCAAACAAAATAAATGAGGATTCCAACAGCTTCACATTTTCAAATAGAACAAACACTTTAAAAGTCCTTCGTAGTCCACTGGAACTGCAGTGCTCACAAAAAAGCTTAAGCAAAGAGCATATTTTAATTCAACAAGCGATGCTAAACGCCCCTCGTTTGTGATCATTAGCTTCTAACAGAAGAAAATAGTTATTTGGACCCTGATTGTGATTATAGTTAGGTTGCAGTTATTGCTAGTGCCACCTCAGAGACCAGATGCTGAATACTCAAATGGGGATGAGTCCTCTTCTTCAGAATTTTCCCACAGTACTGTGTAGTGGGATTTTAACGGAATTAGAGACACACGCCTTTCAATAAGCCTGAAAAAGAAAAAAGCAAGAATGCCCCACACCGAGGGGCGTCAAAATCATCACTTACATCACGTGTTCATAAACAGTTTGATTAATTACAACCCAAACAAGGCGATAAGAAAGCAATCATTTCAATCAGCTATTTTGGGGGGAGTCCATTACAGCAATTGTGAATGCAGCACCTCCCCCAAACACATAACTTCACAATGAGCTCAAAAAATTGTTGCCAGCTTGGTTGATCAAAATCCACACAGTCGATGGCAGCACTGTAAATGCTGTGTTCAAGTACAGTCTTTGTGTAATGTTGCTCGGTTCTAGGCAGGTTGAGCAGATCACATGCACACGTTGTTATCAATGCCATTGAAGTTCTCATGGAAGCAACATGATTTTGGTAAAATGTCCACCTTTATGTTTCAATTTACATACAGAAGAGAGCGAGCGACAGAATGTAAAAGCAAAGAACAGAGTTTTAAGAAAAGAAACAAGTTCTACCATTCTAAGCAGTTGTGCCACAGTTCATGGGCTGGGTGAAGTATCCCAGAAGATGCATTTCTAGGGGTGATGCACTTGACTTTTGTCATGTTAACATGCAGTGATGTCCACAGATAGGAGAATTTTTTTTTTCTGGGTTAATAAAAGAAGTCCTTTACTAAGAGAAAGAATGGGTGATGATGACTTGAACATTTTATTACCAGCAAAAATGCCAATGAAATACAACCAAAAAAAGTGCCCCGCTGCTTTTCAAATATTTTTTTTAAAAAATTAAGCAGACTCTGCTTTTCATAGTGAATTATATCAAGTGTCTGCCTGGTCTTAAGGGCTACTGTCCATAAACAGGGAGTAAATACAGTTTGGCAAAATGTTATGAAAAATGAACCCACTGTCTGAGTTGGCCACTTTCCTCGTCCCCAACTTGGAGAGAAACACAAAAAAACAAATATCTTCTCTCTTTTCCAATCTCCCCTTAAAAGTGACTGATAATAAATTAAAGAGGACCTTGAAGAGATCTGCTTAAAAGACTGTTTGTGTCTATGTATATATTTATATATATTTATATATCTCTATACGTGATGTGAAATAATAATGTCCAGTTCTGACAGTTCAAGAGGAGTATTTCAATATGATGTCTGCATGTAGACCCCTTGCCTTGGTGCCTTGAAATCAGGTGGGTCTTCAAAGGCTCAGACATTGGTCAAGGGGCTTTTGTTGGCAGGCTGGGTGTTGATGAGGATTTTAAGGTCCATTGTTATGCCTTGCCCTCCTCTACTTTGACAGCCTGGGGTTTGATGGCTCCAGTGCGTGCTGGTTTGGCTTGCCCTGTGGAGGGCAGGGGCTCCTGGAGTTTGCTGGTCATGCCTCCGGATGGTGTCTTGCCCTCACCCACTGCCTTGCGCACCTCTCGCATGGTTTTATTCTGCACAAAGAAGAGGCAGAGTTACTAAGATCCACTGCAGTGCCTTGCAAATCATACATTTAATAAATTAAGACTTGTTTGGATAGTCCAAAGCTGACACTTAAACATCAGAAAAAAAGTAGATGCTTTACAGTCTTGATGATTTCAATGAGTCTGCACAGTTTTTGACAGCTGTACCAATTACTTAGCCTAATTAAAAGAAATGCCTTTTCCCTGACAAGCAGAGATGGCAGTTCTGTTTTTGCACTCAGTTGGTGAGATTCTCAGTTTCCATAAAATGCTGTGTAATGCACATCACTAACTCTACAGAAATACTTCGCCTGATTTTTGTCCTGAGGAAATAAACTGATAATCAGCTTTAGACAATCCAAAATTATGTGAGGCTTTATTCAAATTTGATCATATTTAGAAATACAGAAGTCATTACTGATAGCATGTAGAAAAGATTTCTTTTGAAAGCACTATATTATTGAAACATTTTCATGTAAAGTACAGTTCAGTCTATACAAACATTATTCTTAACATTACTTGAAACAGAATAAAATCTCAGTTAAGTCTTATAAAATTATCATAGCAGGATTGAGTAGAAAACTATGGCTGCATTTAAGTCAAAAGCACACACTAAAACCACTAATAATGGAAATAGAGAAAAAGAAAATGGATTAAATTAAATTACCTAAATTTACAGTGGGTGGCTCACCTTCATGCCATCCTCTGGCCCTTTGACAGGGGGCTCGGGGGCGGAGGGAGGGGTGGAGTGGGGAGGGTCGCGGCCAGGATTGGGGTAAGGGGGGGAGCGGATGATGACAGGCTTGTTGACCTGCATTACTGGTCTCTGGATGGGGTTGGGGAAAGGGCCTGTGGTGGGGGGCCGCATGTGCATCACCATGCTACCCTGAGCAGGTGGGACCTGTTGGTCACGTGGGAGGAGGAGGTGGGGAGGAGGGGGAGGGTAAATGAAGGGGGAGGAAATAGATGACGACACAAAAAATTAGCACGGAAGTTTGACATTTTGAGGCCATTTTCAGACTAGGTCAAAGTACTGGTGTTCATCGACTGACTTGTTTCTTCACTCACATTCTAGCAGAGTTTTGCACACTGTATTCCAACTGTACTTTATACTTTGACACAAAAGTACATGTGTTAAACCATTTATGCTATTTTAAGTCTTAATTCGGGAAAGTAAAACCCTTGGTTGATTGGAAAGGCACTTTAAGGCACAGATGTTAAAAAACTTCTTGCTGGCCCAAATAAAAAAAATGCTAGCCAAAATCTAGCCAAAACACATTTTAACATACATGTTTAGAAAAGAATTACCTGTTGGGCAAAATGTGTAGGCAGAGGGCCTACGGGCCCCCCAGGACCAGACGGCTTCCCACTGGGGCTGGCAGACCCAGGCCTGATCGGGGGAGAACACAAAGAGGAAGTTTTATTTATAATCCATTTTCTATAGTTTGCATCAGTCATGAACCATATCTCACTTGTAGTTTGAGTAAAGCTGCACTCACCTGTAGGATCCAGATATGCCTGGTGAATGACTTGGCTTGTCAGAGAATTGAAAGCCTTTCATTTCCATCTGTGAGCCCTGAGAGCAAAACAATGAGAAAGTTGCTTTGTCAATACATATAAACAACTACTGACTGTTTATTTATAGACAAGCAGTTTTATAAAACTTTGTCTACACAGTTTGCTGTGTAATAAAATGGATTTTGACTCTCTTTATTGCATTAACATCTGAACAGAAAAGCTTTTGGTTGAGCAGTATTAGATCACTCGAGTCTCACCTCTCTGCTCCCAGTCATGACAGCAGGCTGGGAGCCAGGGGGCAGCATCCGGCGTGGGGCACCTACAGACAGGTTCTGTCCCTGCTGCAGCTGGATTGACTGTGGGAGAATAAGATGTTGCTGAGCTGAGCCGTAGCGTAGCGTAGAGCCTGGTAGGGGCATAGTCACCTGAAAATAAGGATTTTATTGTAAGTGCCGCTTCATTTAAGCATTGAGACAGGTAAGGTATCTTTAGATGTTGTCAAATCCACACACCTGGATGAGCTGAGAGTCCATTAGCTGGGAAGAACCCATACCAGGGCCCTGGTTCATCTGGCTGTCATAGACTAGCTGCTGGCTGCCATTCATTGGCTGATAGTGTGAGCCTGACTGTGGCTTGACCATGTCTGACGGCTGCATTCCAGGGAAAGCCGAATAAGGCCCCTTGAGAGGGGCACCGCCCGACAGCACCATGGGGTTGGGCTGTGACAGGTTGGGGTGCATGTAAACCTGGGACCTGAGAGGAGAGAGAGACGAAACAGGGCAGCAGAGTGAGTGAAAGGTTAAAATTAAACTACACAATGTTGCCACAAACAGATGGTATGACTTAAGTGAAGCAAACTAATGAGATAAGTGGAAGTTTCATGAAAAATTTGAAGTTGCAGTACCTGAAGGGGGGAATAGAATTGAACATCTCTTGGGACTGTGAGACAGGTAGACCTCCCCGAAGCCCCAACTGAGCCTGAGCCTGAGCCTGAAGAGACGTGTGCAAAGAGATGGGAATCTGCTGGGCTGCAGCCGCCTGAATGGATGAATAATTGTTATCTAATGACAATTCTGCTGAATAACAAACAAGCCTGTTTGCATGTGTGTGCTATTATATCTACCTGCTGGTAGGTCTGCTGCTGGGTCATGGTGGGAGGAACGAGGCGTGGTTGGCTAGGAAACACGTGACCATCCAGATACAATGGGGGAATATGATTACCTACAATACAAAAGGGACAGGAAATAATAAGCTTTGAGTTTAGCCCTGCTCAAAGACTGAGCCCTCATCCAACACAGAAAGTGAACTGCAGGTTTACCTTGCATGGACATGGAAGGTGCTACTGATGCCACAGGCATCGGGGGCATGGACACCCCTCCAAAAGAACTGTAGCTGACTCCACTTGATGAGCCAACACTGCAGGGAGGCTGAGCGCCTGAAGCACCTCCACCAGGAGAGCCCTGCTCAGGGAGAGACTGGGAATTCTCCCAAGCCTTACGAGCTGATTCCATCTGAAGAAAAGTAAAGTGAAGTGAAGCTTGAATTACACAGTCAGATTCCCACAATACTTTTAACAACCCAAGACAGGGTTGCATAAATAGACACCTATTATTTATTATTAGTTACAAGTATGCAAAGAACTAGCTCTGTGTACATGGGATTGTGATTCACAAACCTTGAGAGTGAGATCAGCACTGGGGAAGGAAATGGGGTTGAGGTTAATTCCAGGCTGCAGGTGGTTGGAGCGCAACATGGGGATACTCTGATTGAGAGTGGTCTGTTAAAAAAATAAAGAAAAATCCAGGATTATTGAATAGCAAGTCAATAGCTTGTTTTTAGGCAAATTATTATTGTAAAAGACACGACTACTGAATTCAAACCAGATTATCAGTGGTTTCCTATTTACAAGAAAACTACAGGTAACCACACAAGTACAGACAAAATCTCTTACATTTGTTGTAAGAGCGTCCTGAAGCTTATTGACAGGGTTGGACACGGGCACGGGGGTTGAGCCCGGTGGTAGGCTAAAATCAGAGTCCTTGGCACTGACACCAAACTCGATGGGTGGCACAGGCAGCACCGTGTCCACGTGGAGATCCACACCATTGACTGGTGTGATGGGGCCACCTTCCAGCCTATCAACACCTTCTGAGCCCTTGCGGTGCTTTAGGGAGCGTTCATTTCCAATGGGCCCTGGTTTGTGCTGTTCTTTAGTCTGTTCTGGGCCAGCATCAGAGTCCTGGGCATGAAGAAGAAAAGGCAATTGTTTGTCTACGTTTCTCAAAATAAACCGATATCATGTGCAGATCATTTATGCGTTAAAAAACAAAGGGGTTTGATTGAAAAATAAAAAATTGAGGATTTAGTAATAATGTGTAACAGAGGACAAACAATGCAGACAGATTATTTGGATTGAATATAGAGGTTTTAATGGGAAACTGAATTGTACTACCTCAGAGTTGGGCTCACTGCCAGTGTAAGACACCTGTTTAGTCCAAGAGTCTCCCCCTGAAGACTGCACTGAAAGAGCTACAACACACAATTGGATGCAATGAGTGAAAACAGTGAATAAAGAAGTCACACTCTTTTCACTCATTTCTACTCACAAAAAAGGCCTGAAATTAACAATTAAATTGATTATGTCTAAATAAACATACTTCTGTATATACATAACATTCACACCCATTCAACAAAACTTCCAAAACTTTCACATTATGTATTTTTTTCTAAACCTATCTTCTTTCTGTTTTAATATTTAACAGTATGAACTAAGTCTTCCAAAAACTATTACTTTCCTTCAGAAAAAAGAAATTATTATTTCAAAAGTTTTTCTTTCAGTTAAATATTTTATCTTGACAACATTAGAGTCATATTCTTTCTGTCCTAATAAAAAGTATGCTCAAGAAACAATTTTAAGTGAATAAATTCTGTACTCTAAAGATTTGTGCTTGATAGCAATGCAAAAAGCATTAAGAGCTTAGCATGGACACAAAGGTGGGTTTGTCTAGTACCTGAGCTGTTGGTCTCCCAGATTTCAGTTCCCAAGTTGTTAGATGAAAGTCCTTCCTCAGGTTGTTCAATGCTCATGCTTCCCTGCTTTTTGGCAAAGCGTGGCGGTATCTTGGATGTGATGGTTCTGTTCTTCACTGGCACCTAAAACAAGCAACATTGAGAAACAACTTAACACTTTTCCCCCTCCTCACATTGTTCAACATTGTTTTTTTTCCCCAGAAATGTACTTGCATTTATATAAGATGCTTAATGGCTGTAGGCAGCTCTTTTAGCTGCCATGCAAGTGAGATGCTGTCGATGCTGACTTGACATGCCTTTCACCTTGCTCTCCAACACAGGACAAATTGTGCAATACACAGCAGGAGGTGCAGACACATTCTCTGAAGCTCTTGAACTAAAGTCTTGCTTGCATAACAGGTAAAATGTTCATTTGTGCTTCAGCACCTTTGTCTTTATCCACCGCCATTAACTTGTGAGTCCTGATTGTTACTCTTTGTGCAGCTCTCAACAGAGATAAGAAGGCAGTGAGATGGCTAACTCCTCAGTTTCTCCCATCAGCTTCAGAAAAACAATGTGTTTAATTGTTTTTTTAATCACTTGTCCGATTACAAGATTTACAAGCCCCACATTGTATTTTACACGCCCTGGGTGATTAGGCAGTCCTTATTGTTGAGCCCAGCTTTGGCATTATTACTGAGCATCTGGACTGAGTATGTTAACTTACAGCAGCTCCTGTTTCCTTCCTCCTTCTCTCATCTTCCTGTGGGCGTCTCTGCTTTTTTGACAAGGCATCCTGGTATCCATCTGGATTTGAAACAGGTCCCCCTGCATCCCCTTCAACTACAAAAACAGCATTGCGGTCAAGGTTAAAATATTTGTAGATTAGTATGAACTGCAGAACTGAAAATAACCTATGTTTCTGTTTAAAATGATGTAAAATGATGTAATTCAGTATCACAACAGGTATCATCATTAGATTTTTTTGCTAAAATGAGATCAGAAATCAGCATCTCCTCAAAAAAATGTATTCAATTAACATGGATCACAGAAAAGAAACTCACTAGGGTAGCTGCTGAGCTCATACTGGGAAAGAGGCTCAGCTATGTCTGTCTTGACAGGTCCTTGCTTCAGCTCCTTGTCTAGTTTCTTCCCAGAGGGCTCATTGGGCTCCCTCTCCTCTGGCTGCTCCAGGCTGTAAACCGGGCCCGACTCATCTGAGCCCCTGCTAAAAACAGGAAAGGAAGAGATGAGATTTACAGAATATTCAGAATATTCAAAAAAACATTTTTTAGTTTAGCCAATTAAGTTCAGCAAAGGCTACAGATGGAAGGTGAAATAAAAAAAAGAAAAACAACTCAAATTTTAAGCCAAGGAGGAATGCAATGAAAAATACTGTTCACTTAGAAAGTCCTCCACTGAAACAAGGGCACCTTTTCCCACATTTATTTAGCCAATGAGACTAAGCATCCTCTCCTAGGACAGCCTGCATGGTGAGAATTGCTCAGTTCCAGTACAGACTTTGTTAAACAGCAGGGGAAACAGACGCAAACTAAAAGAAATGTTTTACTTCCTTAAATAATGGAGCAGAATGGAAAAAAATGATTTCATTACTGTCACAGTAAGTGAGCCAGCTGGAGTATATTTAAGTCAAAACATTATAGGTGACCCACTGTGTTTTGGTCTCTAAGCAGCTGTAACTACAAGACCTGAAACAAGACACTAGAGCATTAAAATAATTCCCAAGCACACAGGGAAAATTCCATTCCCAGTAACAACACATATGGTTACAGAATGGTATAACCTCAAATAACTTTAAGTTTGCTCTAAAACTCTGATTCTAAAAAAAAGTCTGGACAATATCTTTAATATGTTTCTTCAATATTGATTTTTGGGAAAATATACTTAATCTGAATTTTTGGCAACTGTATGTTTCAAAAACAATGGGTCAGAAGCAACCGAAGACCAGGAATGTTGTATAATGCCTAAAAAAATAGTACTACATGAGCTTGGCAACACTTCTCAAAACCATTTTCATGACTGATGCATTCTGTTTTCATTCCCATTTTAAATAGTTGCTGAGGTTGTATTATTTACTTCACCTTTTACAAGATGTCCCTCCATTCTGCCAACTGTCACTCCTGTTAGAGGTGGAGGTGGGGGGATTATCGGGTGTGCGTGCCATCTTGCTGGCTTCCAACAACGACGGCTCTCCTTTACGGTTTTGCCGTTCAACCAGTGGTCTCTGGCTAGAGAAGCTTCTCTTGCAAAGTTCCCTCTTCTCGCCAGAGCTCGGTTCACTATGGCCAGAGTCAGAGGGAATGTCACCATGTCCCTGGTTGGCTGCACTCCCACCTACGCCTCGCTTTTCTCTCCAGTCACCAAAGTCACTGTTGTCAGATCCTGTCTCCCATTCTTCTGCCTGACCATGTTGGCGTCCACCAGAGTAGTGACCACTGGGCCAGCTGTCTTCCCCACTTGCTTTGGAGCGACTGGGCCAAGGGTTTGCGAAGTCTCCATTTATGTATTCTTCACTTGTCCACTGGTTTGAGCCAGGTTCACGTTCTTGTCGTAGACGACGGAAGCGTGGAGGTTTGTCTTGACGGGGTGGACGCCGTCTCCTTAACATCTGCCTGTCGGGGTTGTCACTGTCAAAGTAATATTCTCCCTCACGGTCCTCTGTGCCATTTTCCATGAAGGTGCCGGTGAATTTTGGGGGGTACTTGAAAGTCTCACGTTCAACAGGGGGTCGGCGTGAGTATGCAGTCTCAGCTCCAGAACCATAGCCATTTTCTTGCAATGAGCCACCACTGCTACTAAACTGGTTCCCACGGCCTCTCCATGTAGAAATATCCCTGGCTCCTCCAAAGCTACGACTGTAACTTCCAGTTGTGTTCAGTCTGGGAGGCAACATGCGACCTCCAAAGCCCCTGGCCTTAGCCTTTTCTCTGGAATCTGGGGCTGTCTGATCATCTGTGTACACCTTGTTGGATCTCCAAGAGTCCCTATCAGCCTTACGGACTTCTCCAGACTCTGTGTAACCCTCTCCATTTTCAGATCCCTTCTGGCGGCGTCTCTTGGGCAGTTCCTCATACTCAGAGGCTTCACTCAGGGTCTCACTGACATTGCGCCTTCGAGGTTTGCCCCTCTGGAACTCCTCAACCTTGACAAGGTCCCTTGGCGGTGCTCGGCCTCTGCCGGTACGCTGAGCACCACTGCTGTTGTTATTGTTGTTATAAGCTCCTCTGAGATTGTCTCCACCTCGGCCACCTCGGGTTCCACCTCTAGAGCTAAATTCCCTAAATCCTCGACTGCGGCCTCTACCCGTTCCCCTGACTGCACCAAAAGCCTGTTCTTCATCAATGAAGATCCAGTTGTTGCGCCGTGGTGCATGAGGCTCCCGGTTTTCCTGGCTTTCTCTAGGTGGCTGGCTCTTGCCGCTGTCCCACGAGCTCTCCTTAGGAGATTCATCACTGTGGGTGCTCAAAGGCCTCTCTGTTTTGGTGGGAGCTGGTGACTGACGTTGCTTCTCTTCCGGTTGTCTCTCAACAACAGGTGAGGCTGAACGCCTGTTGCTAACGGGCTGGTTATCCTTCTTTAAGTCGTAAACATTAGTAAGAACTTCTTTCTCCAGGCGGTAAGGTACAGTTTTCTCCTCGGGCTCAGGTTTCGGCTTCTCATTCTCCTTGTCTTCCACTTTGAGAGCCTTGAGAACTGGTTTCTTGATAGGCCCAGTTCTGCGAGTTAAGGGACGCCCACTGGTCTCAGATGTCTGGTTAACGCTACTACTGGAATTAGGTTCTGACCACTGGCTTTGAGCATTGTTGAGTCCTCCATCTTGTTTCTGGCCGCCATCTCTTTTCCAATTGTCCTTGGAACCATCTAAGGTCTCATCATGAGATTCGGGGCCATCTTTCAGATGCTTGTCTCTAGAATCTTGTTTTGGGTAATCACTATCTGCTTGACTTTGGGAGTGGTTCTGAGCAGTGGTCAGCAAGCCTTGGTCATGGTGTTGGTGTTCCCTGTCAGGGCCACGGCTATGATAACCATGATGGGGGAGATCATCTTGGGGGTGGGTTAGGCATTCACTGGCCCTCTCTTCATAGGAATCCTGTTGGGAGCAGGCCATATCACTTCTGTGGAAAAAAACAGGATACGAAAAGATGAAGAGTGTCAAAATAAGACTCCAAGAGGGACCTTTGTCAATAAGCAGGGTTTTATTCTGTAATATTGCTTTGTGAGGCAGAGCATGTTTTAATTTAAGAACAGAAAAAGATCATAGGATTAATAATCAAAACAAAATAACCTACCGGTCATCTGGCTGGCCACTGTCTGAGCTTTCATGCTGTCTCTGGTAAGGTGGGGTAAAGCTGCGCAGGGGGTAACCATCTTGGTTCCAGATAGGGTAAGGCTCAGTGGAAGGGGCTCTTCTCTCCTGGTGCAGGTTGGGGTGGCATCCCTCATCGGAACCAGGGCTGTTCAAGTGGTCTTGATGCATCATGGGTTTCATCATTCCTGCTAAAAACAATCAGGCTTATGTTGGCGAGTGTTTTTTTCCTATTATCCTAAAAACAATGAAAATGATCTAATTTTAAATTGGGAACATGTGTGTTAATTTTCTTAGATAAGTGCTCACCTGAAGAGTGGACAGCACCAGGGTAGTAGTCCACAGGAGATCGTCCTTGAG
The DNA here is from genome assembly GCA_029814665.1 of Acanthurus lineatus. NCBI lineage: Eukaryota > Metazoa > Chordata > Actinopteri > Acanthuriformes > Acanthuridae > Acanthurus > Acanthurus lineatus. The sequence goes on along the minus strand of JAPZDV010000011.1, from coordinate 14,958,483 downwards.
CCATGCGGGGGTCCATGAAAGGCGGCATCATCATCCAGCGGGGATCAAACCCAAGGACATGTGGAGGATAGTAGCCCCGCTGGGTGTGGCTTGAGCCAGACGGGGCAGGGTGACCTGACTGCTGCCAGTGCTGCATCTTGTATACTTGTTCCTGTAGAATGTATACAAAACTGACTTGTAAGAGATACTGAACAATAAAATACAGTCTTCATTCCATTTAAAAATTACTTCTTCAATCCAGCTAAAGCTTATGGGACTTCTAAGTTAGCTGAGTGGAGAAAATATATTCCTGTGTTAGTAGGAAAATTCTCTCTGTTCAACTGTTTCAATGAACAAAATGTACAAACTAACTTAAAGAGACTTTGACAACTGAACACAGAAGACGGACACATCTGCTCTCAGCATGGAATTAATAACTTGCATAACAGAATAAAAATGCAAAATTAATATGAAGAAAACAAAGGCTAATGTGAACTCCCGTGGTTCACCACACATGCTTTACCCTGCCATGGTCATTATCAGAGCAGCTGTCTGTCTGGGAGGGAGAAAATTACTAACAAGTGAAGCAATAAACTTTCCAGTAGAGATTTTGACATGTCAGAGTAGTAAAACACAGTTATCACTAACAACATTAGCAATGTTTTATTTATCCCAGTAAGCCATGACAGTGTGTTAATGTGCTAAGCATATGCTTTTTTGATTTGGTTTTTGCATTGTTTTCTACTTTTTTTTTTCTATAAAAGGTCAACTGCAACATGTACAATGCTGCTTAGATTTTTTTTCATTTAATGAAATTTTATTATCATTTTATTTTCATCTAACATAAGATAACCAAGCAACATTAGCTCCAAAATCCCCGTACAAGAATTAAGAATTGAATATTAAACCAAAGACAAATAGTTTAACACCCTCCTGTAGGCTCACTGCTTTTCATGTCTGCGTTTTGATAACTGCAACCTGTAAACATTACCTGCTTAAGTAAATTATTAAAAGAATTCCTCTCACAAATCAGTGACTAAAATGTTGATGTATTGGTCTGGGATTAGAACTTCATGGGTAATATGGAGCATCAGCTGGAGCTCACCTGTTGCTGGTGGTGCTGTGGCTGCTTCTGAAAGCGGGGTGGGACAGGTTTTGAGGGATGACGGCCACTATAGTCTCCTGAGGGGGAGGAGGGCTCCTGGCCATCATCCTCACTGCCACGGTAGTTAGAGAAGCCAGGTTCCTCACGGTAGCTATGACCAGGGGAGTTGGTGGGCGGACACTCGCTTGCATCTGAAAAACATGCACAAAAAAGCTTAGAATTTGCTATTATGTTCTGTTCTGTAATATCTACATTCTACATTGTAATATCTAGGCCTAAACATACAAGTCTACTTGCAGTTTTGTTTACCTTTTGTGCTGTATTGCCAGCTCTCATGCTGGCCTTTAATCTGTTCCCTATTTGGCGACAGTGGAACATCTTTGCTCTGTCCCTCTTTCTGGCCCTCGTCTGTTTTTGACAACTGCCTTTCAGTCTTCCCAAACTTCTCATCCAGCTTTTTGAGTTTTTCAGCACAGGCAGCAAGTCGTTCCTCGCGGGCACGCCTCTCTTCCTCTTCCCTGCGTCTGCGAGCCCTCTCAACGGCCTCAGACAGCTCAGGTGACACATACTTCGCCCTGGCTGGTCCCTGAGCCTGAGATGGGCGCTGGTGATCTTCCTGTTCAGCAAGGGACTCACCTTGGTTTTTCTGCTGGGCCTAGAGATGAAACAGAGACAGACCAAAGTACGTCAAAAAAAGGAGAAATTTTTAATTTTTACTCCAAGTGATCGAAAGGATTTACTGATTTTACCATTGTGCATGCATGAATGTGCTCTTTTTAACCCAACTTTGAGATTTAAAGTAATAAAAAATCTTTTAGGAATTTTTTTTTAAAATGACCATTTATATCAATTATGAAAACATGGGAAAAGGACAAAATCCCACACCAGACTTATAATCAAGAAATAACTGCTATATAAGTACCTCTAACATCAAGGTTTATAAGATCCCCTAAATCTTGTCTGTTAGTTTCAGCTACTTAAACTGAGAACTTAAAAGCCTAAGTGTTTTTTTTTTTTTCAAGTCAATGAAAATATTAAATTTTTAGGCCTAGATCTGCAACTCTACCTGTATTTTATTTTTAGGAAATTGGTCAGATTTTTAACACACTGGCCAAAAAAGAGAGACATTATCTGCATTTCCATTATGTCTGTAGCATCCTTTGCACTTGCCAGAAAAAGGCTTGGCAAGTGCAAAGAAGTCTAGACACACATCTCTATGGTTACTGCAAGGTCATCTCTCCCAATTCACAATGACAGTCTCACTCGAGGGGGTGCGAAGGCGCAATGCTATTCATATGCTCTGCAGTGTTGTCATATCCTCCACAGTCAAAGAGGGATTAATGAACAACATGCATTTTAACTGTGGATAACATCATTATGAGTTAATCTAAGATAAGTAATCTCAAATGGGGAAGACAAAAGTGTAAAAACACAGTTTAGTCTGTAGTTACCGGGGCATCTGTAGAGAGATATCTGCCGTTAGTCTTCCTGGGAGGCTCATGATGGTGATGTTGGTAAGAATAACTCTCCTCAGGGCCCTCCTGGGGGTAAGACACCTCACCTGAACTCAGGGAGGATTGGCAGTCACGCTGGATATCTCTCTCCCTCTCCCACTCAGTCCTTAAGAGTAAAGGATCCAAATTACACCAGGAAACCCTTCACAGATCATTAAAAACAAGAATATGGGCCTATTTCAGAGCAACAATGAGCTATGAGGAAAGCCATCTCACCACATCTTGTTTTTATCACTGTGTTCTTCTTCATCATCGCTGAACTTGAGCTTCTCACTATAATCAACCTCCTCATGGAGTCCTAGAAAAAAACACAAAACAAAAAAACACAACTAGCAGTCAGCGACAGGGCTGTGGGAAAATATGTAGAACATTGGGAACAGGCACTGATAACCCATCAGAGTTCTCAGCTAGTTAACGACTTAACAACCATACTTCAATACTCAGAATGGAGTAAAATAAGTACAGTTTACCTACACTGCTCTTTTTATGTAATGTACGTGACTATTTTTTGTGCAGAACAAGGGCACCTTTCATCTTGTAGTTTGCATACAATTAAGTGGATTCAGGCTACGGAGATACTCTTGAAGTTGAAGTGTTCTTAGCACTGTCAGAGTAATGAATGGTTATAAATGCAGGCACAAAATGACTTAATCAATAATACCTCACACAAAATATGGTGGCAGTGAATGTTTAGAGGCTGAAGAAGAAACTTAACTTAGCACAAATTCATACTGCACAGCTGACTAAAATCTCTAACTTGGCCTCACTATTTTTAAATACTGACCAGCCCATCCATCTTCACAATCATTGTCAAGATCATCCAGATCCTTCAGGTCCTCAGGATTAATGATGGCTGGACGTTGTGGTCGGTCACCAGGCCTGCGGATGGGCTGGGAGGAGAGTCGAGGTGGAGCGCGGACAAAGCGATTATCTCTTTTCACATCACCACTGCAATCAGAGCCGATAAAAAGACAGATCAGCAATTGCCAGAAGACACACTGCTTAATTTATTGATGAGTATTCTCACAATGTGAATGTACTTACTTGACAAGTTCGGGTTTGGCATAGCTCTGCCTAAATGTGGGTTTGCTGTCAAATCGGGCTGGGGCTGCAACGGTTGTAGGAACATGGTCTGTGCCTGGGGCTTCACGTGTCTCTTTAGCACACATCTGTAAACAGCAAGGTGAAACAATGTAGCAGCAGAAATGCAATGAGCAACCAAAAAGATTTGAGCATTTAAAGTCAGAACTTTAAAACCAGCAGACTGTCTTTAAAATGTTTTACAAGTAATGTCATGAGGGAGTCATGTTATACTTACAAATGCAGGCAACATGTCATGGTAGACAGCGGTTGAGGTGTGGTGAAGCTGGTACTGCAGGGCAGTAGGGACGGTTGTTCTGCGGACAGGTTGGGCGGGTCGCAGGGAAGGCTCCTTGGGGTCAAGGACTGGTGACTGTGCCGTCACTACACCAGAGGAGGTTGTGCCGGTGGCAGAGGAGGGGTGAGATGAGGCTGGAGGGGTGCCAGTCTCACCCAGGGCAGTGATCTTACCCTCAGGATCTGCTGGCAGGCCGAGGGTCAAGGAAGAGGGCTGAAGGTTCCTGCCACCACCTTCCCTCCAGCTCGTCACATCTTGAAGCAGGGAGAGGAAATTAAATGATGTGCTCTCCAGCAGACTTTTTGTAATTTAATTGTATCAATATGACTTTCATCCCTTTCCTGAGATTTGAGACTTACTCTGGGGGCGGAGGCTTGGTCCGGGCCCATACGACGGATCGAAGCCGCTTCTTTCCTTGCCAGCCCTGTCCTGTTCTCCAGCTGCCTTCAGCGTGGGAAATTCCTCGTGAGAGAAGGGCTGAAGTCGGTTTGAGGCCCTTGAACCTAATGTTGTCATTAAAAGAAATGGCATAAAGAAAGATGTTTGACTCATGCAAACACAAGTGTAGCTCTAATTGCCAAAGACATCTTGGGGGGTCACAATCTGTACTGCATACCATTCAACAATAGCATACCACCTAATTTCAAACACACTTCAATCTGGCATTGCTCTCAGTGTTGGTCTACCTCATCCTTTAAGCCCTCTAATTCTTTGCTCCTTCTCCTCCCACTTGTTGGTCTGCTTGCCGAGAAAAATCCTGAGGCTCTAAATTTTTATCCTACTTTACAAATGCACTAATTGGTGGTATGTGTAGTTGCACAAAACATGAAAAAAGATTGGACTGAGTTTTAAACATTTCAAAGTGGTGCTAAAAGTGAACATTTGTCTGCTTTTTATCAACATATGATGTGCTATTTTTCCTTTTATAGAAAAAGAAAAATCTGACTTCATTTTTTTATGTTTTTAAACAAGTTCATATTTGTTTTAGAGTCAATGTAACATGTGGATTAAATTGGACATATTGAGAGCATCACTTTTGTAAAATATTTTTTTTTAAAAAACAAAAAACACTGTAACTGATAAATCAGATGACTTACCATCTTGCTCTACTGCCTTTCCATTTAGCTGGGCCCATTGCTTTGGTCCACCTGTGTTTGTGTTCTGTGGAAATAAAGAACACTAAGGTCACAGTCTTCTAGCTGTGTTATATAGACTTTTTTCCTTGCCTGGCTTCTGATATATAGAATGCATGAAAAGTCAAAAACAGATGCTGGTACAGATGTATGATAAAGCCTAAGCTGCCAGTTCTATCTTGACCTTCAGTTTGTGTTGACAACACTGAAACAGACCAGACACACAACAACAGTATCTTCCAAGAAAGAAATCTGGCTGAGAGATTCAACTGCTAAAGGGTACTGCACTCAAACTTAGATTAATACAGCTGAGAGCATCTAATACAAACTGGGACACACTGAAAGTGTGTGATACTGGCCAGAAAGTACCAAAGTGATTATTAAAGCAGGATTGTACTTTAACTGTTTAGACACATTAATTTTAACAATGCAGTGTGAGTTTTGTGTCCAAAAGTGGCATTTTTTTAAATAAACTTTTGATATATAATGTTATAACCACAGCTACACACCTCCTGGTTGGCTACCGGTGAGGGCTTCTGAAGATTGGAGACAGATTTCGTTAAAGCCAGCTGCGGCGGCAATTCCGGCAGCTGTGGTATTGATGCAATAGAACTACAAAGAAGAAAAAGAAAACTGTAAGTTTTGGGAAATTTAGTCAAAGCAGGCACAGTTACTACAAGTTGACCCAAGGCAAGAGCACAAAAGACTGAGCCAGTGTAAATACAATAATCACAAATTAGACAGTGACAGCCTTGCAGCGTTATAAAGATAAAAGCATTATTTTACTTCTTCCTGATCCTGCCCTCTAGAAAAGAATTACAGCATTTGTTTTAAGTCAGTGATGATTTCTTAGAATGGACTTCTACATCGAACCCAGTGTAGTTAAAATGTTTTCTTTTAATGCGTAACAGCCCGCATCTTTACAACTGAAAACAGGAAAGGCTGTCAGAATACCACTGTAGTGTAAAAAATATAATAAAATTAAGAAAACATTACCTGTCGCATTCAATTTACCTGATCTGTGACATAATGATTAGAAGAGAGGTTAATTTTCAGAGTCAAACTTTCTCCCTTACCTCTTTTGATCGGGTTGTTCCTGCTTGTTCGCCCATCCTGTACCGTCTTTAGGCACAATAATCACGTTGGGATCGTTTCCTTTGTTTTCAGACTTCAAGCTCGGCAGGTGAGCGGGTGGGGGCATGCGCCGGGCTGTGGCCACTTTGCCAAGACTCTGCAAGCCATGTCGCGGAACTACTAGGAGAGAAAACACAGATCGATAAGCATGAGATTGGAAATTAAAGGGACTGAAACACTAGGGAGTTAAGCACTGAGGAGAGAGATATAATGATAAACCTTACCTGTGTTTTTCTGAGTTTCTATTGATTTTCCCTTGTACTTGTCAAATAGGCTGAGTGAGGAATACTTGCTTTTCCCATCCTTGGACTTGGTTATTTGCCCCAAACGATCGGACATTGCGATGTAATGTCATCGAGTATGGAAATTTTTCTTTGCGCCTCTTCCCAGTGCCTTCTGATTCTACAAAGAGAAGGAGAAATTAAAGAGAAGAAGAAATTCCCACTTAAGTACAGACCTCACAGTGGAAAAGAAACAAAAAAATATCGGATGTCGGACCCTCTGAGATTCAGTCAAGATCTGTTAACAATTTTCTTGTGAACTGCTGTTGAATTTATGTTTGCATGGAGAACAAAACACCTGATGAGCAACCAGTGTATATTAGTAAAACATATTTTGTAATCATACAGAAACAAGATTTAAGGCCTACTTACTTTTAAATGCCATGTTTTTCCAGACACTTGGGAGATATTACTAAGTAAAACTCTTGAAAGCTATTTCTGTGAATTATTCTGAGAAGTGTGGACATTGTTTCTGGAGTGGCAAGTTACTGTTAAGTATCTGTTTGGTTTTGTGCATGACAAACAAAATTTCCCTTGCCACCATTTTATGAGATGGTAGCATGCTGTTTATAGTAAACAAGATCAAAACCAACGTTCATAAGACTGGAAAAATAAAAGAGAAACTAAAGCATGACAGCTAAAGAGAACCACCGTTTTACATATGCAGACCATCATTGCTCAGAGTTACTGCTTGCTGTGTAGCACTGATGGATACAGTATAGCTTGCAGTGACCGTAATGCATGAAGCTAAAACAGTGGAGTGGATTAGAGAGAGCTTTCTGATTGTCTTTTCAGCTTAACCCTATTTACCCTTTAAGTTTTACTTTCTTCTTTCACAAGCACGGCCTAAAAATGCCAGTGCAGGCAAATAAAAGAAAGGCAAAGCAAGCCTGTAGAATTGCCAGTTCCAAGATTTTAATGCACAATATGTAATTTCTTTCTCTAGAAGTCTCTCTATCAAAACAAAGCAAGCAAGAGATGTAGTGTGAGGACATCATGAAGTAATGTGAGATAATGGGATTTGTTTATTTCATTGTTTAACTTTCACTGTTGCAGAAGAAAATCTATCTGACTGACTGAGGCAGAGTGTGCATGTGTGAAATGCATGCAGTTGATAAAGGCAATTCAGTTTCATATTACTTGTTTTACTTGTAACTGTTAATAATAAAAAACACATAAACATACTTATATGTCATAAAACACATTGTGTATTCATGTCATCACTAGAAAAATATCTTTTGTGTTCTGACAATCAATGTGCTAAACAATTATGGTTTGGATGTAGGTGTTTTCATCCCCCCTTAAAAGTACAAATGATATGAAATTAAAAACCGTGTAAACTTCATGTTTACATCTGCTGTGGAACTTCACTTCAATCTCTGTTTTTGTGTATCCAATATTCTGAGCTGAGGGCAGAAAGGCCAACACATTTTAATTTGTTTAAGACATTTCAGAGGCACAGTACTTTGTGGAGGGTTTCTGTTATTTTGTAAAAATACAGAACAAGAATTTACTTGCTGCGAGCAGCTGTAATGAAAACCAATGCTGCGGGTATCCTCCATATGCCCATGGAAAAGACTAGTAATTATGTGTGAGTAAGATAAAATGACTCTTTTCACCACTTGACTAAAACCAGTGAAACAGGACATCATTTCGAGCGTTCCCATTACATTTTTTTCACTTAATTTCACGTTTGATAGAAAATCGGGTATACTAAAGGACCAGGTCAGATGTGTGGATTATCATCAGTAAACTAAGCATTTTTTCTGGTATACGGCTTCTGAGTTTTGACAACTATATCTGTTTTATGCTTTAAAAACATCAAAATAAACCACCTGGTACCCCATTACCGAGTGTCAGCTCCAGATATCTCAAAATCTGTATGGTAACATACCTATAAGGGTATGAGCAAACCTTTTTTGAGTTATTTTGGTCTTCAAATCTTAATGAGTAATTATTCAACATGTTTAACACTATTAAAACCAAAATGAAGCATGGAGGGCTAATTTTCTTTTGGCAGGAAATGAGCATCATGATGATGCCATGCCAAGAATCCCTTCTCTTTTCTGGTTAAAACTCAATTCCCATCTATTCTTCCTTTACTGTTCAGCTACTCAGTATAACTAATACAGAGTTTGTGGCTTTGACGTAGGTGGGTAGGTTTTATAAAAAAAAGTACATTCCCCTCAAAGCACTAGGCTAAGTTTACAATCACTATGTGCTTAGTCTTAGTTCACATCTGAAAAAAATCTAAATAATGAGTAATCTGTCATAATGTTGAATGTGTACATGAATTAAATAGTCTTTACAAAAGGTTTTTATACAATCAAAAGCCAATGAAAGTTCAGTCTGCTGATAAAATACATAGACAAAAAGGTTTACGGGTAACCAACATAAATGGTTATGCTTAATAAAGAAACAGAAGTGAGTAGCTCAGCTAGTTTTAGTATATATGTTAATTAAAACAATTTGACTTCATATTAATTAGCTCTATTCAATATGATTTAATTATTGGAACAATAAATAATAATGTTAATTTCCTGTCATCAGAAGAATATTTATTAGCACTGATAATTATTGTGCATCCCAAGCCAATTCATACTTTGCAATACAGTATATACAACTGTAACGTTTAATATCCAAAGAGGTACATAAGAACATGCAAATAAATCATGAAACATTAGACTTTATAGACAGAAAAGAAGCAGTGAAAGCTACAAATTGATTTTTGCCAATTGAGCTCTCATTTGAGCCTTATTGAAATGTTTTAAATCAGGAGGAGTTTCCCAATATATTTCTTAATAAATCAGCAACGTTTAAGTGACGGCAGTAACAGTACAGTGAAAAGCACTGACATAAGATCAACCAATTTGTTATTTACTATTTGTAGAGATAACTGATATAATTAAATCAGAGGAGGCGCACACCCCAGCATGTGTTTTCTAGTTAGCTGTTGTGATACATGACCATACATGTGCTTCAAAGTAAACATTTCTATGATGGCTACTTGCGTTCATATTTCGAAGTGATTGCTCAACACTAGAACCCAAACAATGTATGAGAAGGGATGTGAAGACTGTGGCACAAGGAGACACAAAGCATGTACAACAAGGGCTAAATGTTCTTCTTTTAGATTATATCGCTTTAGCTACGCCTCTGCAGATTTCATCTGATGGTTTTAATATTTTATACACAAGCATATGCAAATAAATACCGCCGTTTTAGCAGAATGCCAGACTATCTATAACGATAACCACAGGCAGGCCGCTCGGTAAAGCTCCGCATAGGCGTTTTACCGGGACTTCTCTAAAAAGAATATATCCGTCCATCATTGTCGATTTCGTCAATTATCCAGATATTCATATAGAGCTTTTTTAAGTACTTGAACATCCACAAGCACCACCAAATTACAGATCTAGGGTTGGTTAACGGTAAGTTAGGTATGAAGGCTAACGATACTGCAGCTAACGTTATCCGTTTCTTGACTTTGTTGACTTCGTTTTTTAAAATGTTATACCCAACTAACAAGCAAAAGAAAACAACAAAATGTAAAAAATGAACAAATTGGCGGTGACTAGAACATATTTCTTTCTACCATAGACTAACATTTGACCTCTCCGATGTTAACATTAGTTTTAGGTGTCGTTACCCTATTGAGAGCTAATAGTCATCCCAGCACATGAAACGGACACCAGCCAGTTTACTGCACGAAAACAAAAATACATCTAACTAGCAGAATAAATCACAAAAGTGGTCTTGTTTAATTAGGCAGATTACAAAGACAACCCATCATTATCTTAAATTGTAATATAACGACACAAACGTCAAAGAAGCCCCAGGTGTAGTTGCTAGCTCTCACTTGAAAAATATGCTAACTAACTATTGTAGCTAAAAAAAATAGCAATGTAAACATCAAGTGCTAGTGACCAATGTAATGAGGATCTGCAACGGTACATTTATACAGTTATCGCAACTTACACTGTGAAAATACGGAAAAATTTCAGATTTTCAATTTATTACAGATTGCTTGTAGGAATAACAAGACACTCCCGATTGCTCTTGCTTAGCATAAGCTAGCTTCGACAGTTTGCTAGCTAAGACAGCTTGTTCGAAAACTAGCGAAACGGCTGTCTCGTTTAACTTCTGGTCTTTATTCCAAACACAACCATGACAGGCCCGGGATTTTCAGAGCTGAAAGTGCTTGACACTGTTACACACACTGATTTTGTGGGGAATCTTTAAAACACTCAAACCAGTGCTAACATTTCAACCTTTCTTGGCTTTCAGAGCGGTCAGACGACAGGGATGGGAATGTAGGACAAGGCGATTAAAAATGGCTGCTGCACAGAACAAAGCAACAATAAAACTAGGCAGCGGAGAAGACAAGCAAAACTGGAGATTTGACAGAACCATCCGCATCCATAACTCACCGATTCAACGACTTAGTGTACCTTCTGATCAGTGACAGTAATGTATTTCCACAAAATGTTGTCTAATCAAAGGATGGATGGCGATTGTAAAGCCCAATCTTCATAGGTTGAACCGATCGCAGTGTTGATGCTGGGGGTCCTACCCGGCCTGGAAATGAACGGGGCTGTGTGTAGGCTGGATCGGCTCGACTGCGAGCGTCATACGTCATCAAACGACGTCTGCAGAAAAACATTACGTTTAAGAAATGAAAAGAAATGTATATCTTTGAATTATTAAAAACATTTAATGTATACTTTGAAAATATAAAATGTTTTTTTTAATTGTGTATGGTCAATGCATCTGTTTCAACCATGGCACAAAAATAAAAGTGAAAAACAAAATACGAGCGCCCCTCCGGGCTGATTTTTGCACCTACAGAAACACCCTTATCTTTTTTTCAAAATTTTTATCAGTTTTAATGACTAGATGGCCACACACTACAGTAAATATCACTGCAACAAATCAGAAAATAGGCGTGTAATTAATATGTTAATATTAGATCAAATAAGGTGCACCAAGTGATTATCTGATAAGTTAGACTATACAGCAGGGCAGGGTAGGTTATACAATAGTCAAGTTTAAAAGTTGAGTCAGCCATAACCTAATTATAAAATAACAAGACAACATTTTAAAAAGTCATTTTGAAAGCAATGAATATAAAATATCAGAATACAATATACAAAAATTTATGACCCCACACCCCATAATAAATTCATGCTTATCCCTGAAATTAGAACTATAACAATAAATACATGAAATGGCATTTACTCCTGTCTTTCTTTCTCAAAAACAGGATTTTATTGTATTAGAAAATAGAAAAGTAAAAACAATTGTAAAAGTAAGTAAAAATAAAAACAATGTCTGTATATCTGTTTATTGACTCATGTACTCACACCTATTCTCCTAAATTCTCAAAAGCTTAAACAATGCATCTACTACTTTTTATAAACATTAAATCTGCTTCATTACACAGTAGAGTTATTTGTTAAATGAGAAACTTGCAAAGATCTTGCACTCTCCATTTTTAATTGATAAGCGGGATTTAACAGGATTTAATCAAACAAATTAATACGTTTTTTTTTAAAATTTGGATCTTTTTTTAATAGTCAATAAACTATTGTCAAGCCATAACCACTTAAAACCTTCCCAGGACATGCCAGTGTTTACTATAGTCAGACACTGCTGGTTTCTGAAGATTCCTCTAGAGGGAGCGCTTGTCCTTTCTTTCTTTAACGCTCTGTTTCAAAAGGCTGCAAATGTTTCTAATTATCAAATACAGTCAGTACTATTAGTGTTGCCTTAAAAAAAATCTTGAAAAAGTGTGCAAAAATCTCAAAGTCAAAATTCCATTGTACATATTTAGGTTTGAAACAAAAAATAATGGCTCAATAACCATGCAATAAAATGTATAAACAGCATTAATGTAAATTAACACTGAGCCTATAAGGTAAATGTAGAGCTCCACTTAACAAATAATTCACTGCACAACTTTGCCCAAAGATAATTTCTTGGAAGTTTATTCCACTTTTATGTGGCTATTTTGCAGAATGACAGATGCTTTTATTAGCCTGCAGAGCTATCAGGGGAGATATTAAACATTAGTTTTTGAAGGGTCAGTGATAATCACCTGAGTACCTGTTTGGGATTATAAACGTGGTCAGAGCTTAATACCTGCAGCATGCACAGATGTCAACAGCACCTAGAATGTTGTGGTGTCTAATGTTTCCTCTATCTATTGTATACGTAACCCAGAGCAAGACACAAACGAAGCATAAAGACACAACAGTGGGCATGTGGTGTCTGTTGAGTCAGTGCATGTGGACCCAGCAGAAACAGGCCTGCAAGCACTATCAGCACTTACTCACAGGGATATTTTGGGTACATGCTACGCAGGGCTGTGGAGGCCTGAAGACTGGCGCAAAATCAAGAAAACTGCACTGGGACAAGCTGTAATTTGGTGATGTTGTTAATGATTAGTGGTATTATTTCAACTTTTACTTCACTTTGAGGGATCACATACACAGTGTCAGGTTAGGTCACTGTTGCATAAAAACTATCACTTCCTCTTTTTTTTTAATTATCATCCAATTTCATTGTATGCATACTTATTATTTGTTGAGTTTATATGGAAACTTTAAACAAGAACATGAAAAGGGCACATTTCATGGAATTCAATCCATTATTTCTCAAAGTTGTGCCTATTAAAGGTTTTGACACCATGTCTTGCAGTGTAGTAAAGTGTTAGAAGGAACAACAAACCAGTAGACTTTTAAGATAGTCTGCAGCGGTGGTTCACATTTTTTCAAACTTTTAACCCGTTAAAGGTTCTTGCTATTCAACACTGCTCAACAGAGGCTATTTTTTTTTTAATAAAGTGACATTTGGACCACAAGTGGTTTAGATGTTTGAAGGCTTTTTCTAAAGTCTATCCATGCACACAAAGCAAGGCTAACACAGAAGAACGAAAACTCTGACTCTTTAGACTGGTTCTTTGCCAGAGAGCATTTTTTTTCAAAGCAGTTTCTGTTCCTGCTATTTAGACTGTTTCGGTGCACGCACTACCGTGTTGGTGTTATTTCCTGTCAGATTCTTTTGTGGTAAGTGTAGTGTGACAGGAAACCAGCGTCGATGAGTGTAAAGATATGCAGCCTTAATGAGAGTCAAATATTGTTGTATCAGTGCATGAAAATTTGGGCAAAAAGTATGTTAGCAAAATAAGCAAAGTAAGCCTCAGACTGAAACACTGTTGATAACAACACACTAACCTTTATGTCAGCTGAATAATTACACTGCATACTGCACAGAGCAGTCTTGTACCAGTGTAGTTGGATTGCAGTTTCTCAGGTGCAAGGGTGTTTTGTAACATTTCCTTTTTAGTTTGATGTCTTGATAGGAAAATTATTCTTGGGAGTTCAATATGTTTCATACATTAATTTAAAGATGAAGAAAGTATTTTGAAAAGCATACAAGAATGCATTTTTAAATGACACGTGAGATGGATACCACTTCTTGCTGTCTTAACATGCACATTTTTTTTAAGATTTTCACTGCATGGAAGAGCATCATGACCATGCCAGGGTTGCCTCATCACTTCAGGTTTCAACAGACCAACTCTTGCACCATGTGATGCCTCAATTGTGAAGCAATCAAAGCAGTTTGGTGTGGAAAGCAGTGTTAAAAATAGGCATTTGCTGTAAGCCTTTCGTAGAATTTAGCTAATTTGTGACAAAGGATTGAATTTTTTTTAAATGATGGTTCCTCATTCATTTCACCACAATTTCATTTTACAATATTTGCCTGGTATTGCAGACGACCTTATCCAAAACAATACCTACCCTCAAAAGAAAACCTTATTTTTCCTGAAAATTAATTTAAAAAACAAATTTCATTTGGGCATTAATAAATGAAACACAAGTGTATACAATATACTGACAGCCCACCTTGTTTAATTAATATGAGAAAGTAAAAACATAATATACAGATTCCTGTACAGAACAAAGCAAACTGATGTACACAAAACTGTATTTACACACCAAACTATGGCCGAAATAAGTTTGCCACAAAACAAAAACAAAACAAACAAAACAACAAAAAAAGGCTCATAAAAACACATTCAGAAAATAAAGGCATAATTTGCTCAAAAATTATACTAAAATTTCTTTTTTTTTTTTCTTGGTATGCAATCATTCACACAAAACACACATGCACACATACACACACACACATAAACACACGCTTCAGTTGTTTTGTGGGGCATAAAATCAACATCACTGAGAAATTGTTTGCATCCGTTTGGCTAATGTGCAAGCTGCAGCAGCCTGAAATAAAAGAGTTGAAGAGAAATTTCTGCTTAAAAAAAATTAAAATAATAATATTAAAGCATAAATGGCACATTGAAGGAAACTAAATTTGACTGTGTAAGAAATATGTTAAATTCAGTGTCTTTCAAAATAAATTCATGTTTGATAAACATACAGTATAAAGAACAGAATGCCATCAAAAATATACAAACAGAAAATTAGTCGTGCCAATAAGGAACAATGTGTAATAAACAAACAGCAATAACTTCATATATTTTAGTGTCACATCAATAATTATAGGAAACTCTATTCACTGTCTAACATGGTTAAAGTGTTTCACGATCCCAAACCAAAAGCACAAATATTTAAAAAATGCAGAGGGGAAGTTGTAACAGAGAAGGAGGAAGTAAAAGGAAGTAGGATGATAAAGAGAAAGAGGCACACAAAGTTAAGAGAGAATACGTTGAATAGAAGGCGATTCAATTCAAAAGTGTCAATAGAGTTCATACTGTATGAGAATCAAAAAACCTAAACTAAAATCTAAATCCTAAATGTACATTTTCAGCAAATCACTGTCAGTTTGCAGTTGTCTTAATTTTCCCTTCATAAGTACCACTCAATTGCAAATTAAGTAGCAGTGGAGGTGTGTGTTAGTTGATCTGACTTAAGGTACAAGGTTTGCAAAGACTTATGAAGGTCATGTCAGGTCTAATGACCTGCATTTCTTGGGCGTAACATGCAAGCCAGCTTCTCTGTTCAAACCCTGCAGTATGAGCTCCTGCAAAAATAACTTCACAAGATCTTGACATTGCAAGGTTAGTGTATCAAATAAGCCTTGAGTGCTAGCATAGCCATGGACCAAAAGCTCAGGAAAAGGGGCTCCAGCTGAACGTGCTTATGGAAATAAGAGTCTGACAGGTGCTTGATGAGAGCCACACCGACTCCATCAAGCTAAAGTGGAGCAGGCCCAGTGCAAAGCCACACACCATATCAGTTAGGTGGTGTCTTCCCAGGAGCACCCGGGACATGCCAACCAGGAAGGCCCACAGCACAAGCAGGATGCGAAGCGGCACAGCGAGGACCAGGTGGGACAGCAGGAATTTGGAGACCATGGCGGCCCGGCTGGCATGAGCAGCAGGGAAGGAGTAGATGTCCATGGCGATGCAGTCCAGGAAGCCTGGCGTCATCTCCCAGGGTCCCCTGCGCTTTACAAGTCTCTGGACACCAGCCACAGTCATCACATCAAGAATAAGGGCTGTTAGAAAAAAAAATACAAAACCCTTAATTTAAAAGTAGCAGCAATATAACGATATAAAAATAACCCTTCATTCAAAATCCTATTCAAGTAAAAGTTCAGAAGTATTGTGAGGAAAATGTATTAGTATTAAAGAAAAAAGAGTTAATGTTCCAAAAAATGGCCCCTTGTTTGTGATATATTATTTAAATTTAAATTTATTTTATATATTTTATATACAAGTCCTACAATTCCAATCAACCCTTAGCTGAACTTGTGTTTGGTGGAAACTAATCAGCAAAAGTAAGCATAAATTAAGATAATTAACATGGTTGGCATACTCTTTAAAAATTAGCATGTAGACTTTAGGACTTTGAGCATCAGGTAGCCAGCAACAAAGATGCTAGCATGGCTATACACATTTAATCTTGTTAAATATGTTTTCACTAATGGAAAGGATAATGTATATATATATTAAGAGATAAGATGAAAAAAAAATTCTCAGTAGAATGTAATTTTTTAGGATTTTTTTATGTAATAAAGTGACTCTTCAAGCAGAAAATAACTATAGCATATATGTAAACAGATATCTTAGCGACCAAGGATAACCAATCCCCTACAATACCGGGTAGCATTTGCTTTGACTCCACATACCAGTCATTTGCAGATGCCTTTTATAGCTCCATAACACTCCCAAAAATAGGCCTATCCCCACCATCACCATCTTTAACTTCTGTTCAAGTCTGCCATCTTCTTACATTTAACCGGCCCTGCACTAAATAACTGTCAGTTGTCTGACATATTGGTTATACTGCCCTAATTCTCATTCCAGTCGCCCACTCGATGTCCTAAAGGGGCCTTTATTTTAAACTTCTATTCCAGTTCCACTAAAGCAGGCTAATGAAGGGAAATCATGTAATTTTCAACAGGAAAACAACATCTAAATGATTAAGGGCGAGACAAAGGAGCAAAAACAGAGACAAGCAGGCTTGTGAAAAATTAGAACTCAGGAGAGAAGCTAAAAGGACAATGAAACTTGTGAAATGTGAGGGTAGTTATGGTGTTTTGTGCCATGGTGTCCTCTGGCAGTCTCTAAAGTACTGAGTGGAGGAAGAAGGTCAGCCAAGCAATGATGCATCATATTATCAGCTGTCAGGACAAGCCTGTTTGTGGTGCCCTTCAGCTGACTAGTGTTTTATTAATGACAATTTGGTTTGTTTAAATGGGTTTGTTTGGTGTTATCAACACATTAAAAGACCAAACTCTTCGGGAATGTGAAGACAATTGTGCAAAATTATGATTTTGTTAATTTTTGTCCATGTTTTTTTCCTGATTAGATCTCAAATGTTCCCCTAAGAAGGCTGTCCTGGCAGATTTTGTGACTCCTTCTTCCCACTGAGGATTTTTATGTTTGCTGTTACTGGAGGGAGCTTTTCAGTGTTCTTGGCTGTGAAAACATTCAGCAGAACTGCAGTCAGTGCGATGAAATAACATGTTTGAAGTCAACCTCACAGTCAGTCAGCACCCTGTTATTGAACACACAAAATCTGATCTGAGCAGTCAAACATCCTCCATCAGTGAGTCGGATCCTGGTTGCTAAACTCAAATTCACTGCTCAAGGGAAAAGTGCTATATTGAGGATGGAAACTCCAACCATAACATGCACGACAGGTGTGGGCAGATAATTAGGCTGAAACAGATCAACTTGCATTTTGAGGAAATTCCACAATGCCCATTGTTTGTCATTATATTAGATGGAGCCATAGAACAAAGCATTTTTTACTTTGCCACCCGAGAGTTTCTTCTTTCCAATCTCAACAAGGGTGATTCATGCCCAGATTCTAATTATGGTCGGCGAATCATTTGTAAATGTTCCATATAAGAGAAAATGCTACTAAACCCATCCTACACTCTCTATAAAGGCTGCATTTGGCTGCTCTTCTAATATACTTTTGCATAACTGTTCAGCTCATGATTGAGAGTCTTTGAAATTCCCCTGTAAGGGCCAGCAAGTTTTTTATCTTTTAATCCCACAGAGGAATTCTCTTCCCCCCATAAGATACTACACACCTGTTTAGTTTCTCAGGATGTGCATTTAGTATAAAAATACCTAGCTTAACAGTGTATTATAATGCACAAAAAAATGAAAACTTTTTGGCCACTTGGGGGCAGCAGAAACACATTTTACACAACAACAATGACGGATTACCATCTCTTAAATTGATATGGCTAATCTCAAGCAAACATTTCCTTTTTTTTAGTTGGTGACTTATTTGTTTGCTGTGTTGTAATGATTCCCTACTGTATTTACTAATGAGTATTTTACTTTCAAACTAAAAGATATTTAACCTGAATCTACAAAATGAGGCATGGTCCTCAACTGAAACTGCACAGTTCCTTAAGGACCTAATTTACACATATGTTTATTAACTAGTGCAAACAGGACCTTTTTAGCATCATTTGAATGTGTTGGGCATCTACCAGTTGTCTATATGTTTTCTATCTGAATGAATTTTTAAAAAAGGAACTGTGCACGATATGAGGTGGCATAGTTTCTTTGAGAAATTGAGTAACTGGGTCAATGGAGTAACTCAGCTACACAGACGAAGAAGAAACCAAAAAACAGCAAAGCAGAAACACACAGCAGCTGATAAGCATGGGAACAACCTCTGCACAGTCAAGGTCTGCTGACATGTTCAATAGTCTTAAGACAGTCCCAGTCGCTGTGTGAGTATAAAGATATTTTCAAAACAAAATATAGGAAATTTTTTTTTTTCATACACTCACGATAGTTCACTGAATCTAACTATTACTGACAGGCCAGTCCTGGCTGATTATTTCCTGTTAGGTGAAAACAAAACAGAATTTCAGCCAACATTTAATGTTAATTCCCCTCCCACTGCTTAGTATGTTGGTAGATTTTCTCCCGAGAGACCTTAATAGAAGAGAAATTATCCTGGACCGACAAATAATGAACAGCATTTGAAGCTGAACAATGTCCCAAGCACAATACAACAGTGTCCCAAATCCAGAGATTTACTGGCTTCCAATCACAGCTCAATGTAGCCACAGCCAGGAGATTTGTACTGCTGTTTGGTCGATAATCTGTGTTTGGGTCGAGAATGAGCATGCTTGTGTACATGTGCATTTGCCTGCGCATGCCCGTACACAATCACACACAGACACAATCCAGCGTTTTTACTAAAAATTTGGATCTCATGGTGTCTCTTTGCAGCATTAATACATTGGAATAAAATGCTCCACCCGCTTGTTCTACCATTAGAAGAGACAGATGAAATACTCACTACTAAATCAATGACAACAGGGACCTTTTTATGTAACAAAAACTAAATGGAGGCCATTGAGAGTCCATGTCTGGATATATTTAGAGGATCTTGATTGAAAATTTTAAAGAATACATTTGCCACTAAATGACCATTGATAAAAGGCATCATGTTTTGCAGCTAAATCAATGTAGCACATCTAGTCGGTCATTAACCATCCACTGCACTGCAAAAACAGAATAACAAAAATACACTTTTGCATATTTTTGTTCTTCTGAGTAAGTTTCTTTTGCCGTGTAAGATTGTGTTATATTGTTACATAATAATTATATGTTAAATTAACAACTTTCTCACACAATGTCAGATGGTGGGGATTTAGATTCATAAAGATGGTCATACAGGTATATTATGTTCTTTGTTGTATTAGACTGTTGAGGAGGGATGTAAAATTTTTTTCAATGGGTCAATCAATTTTCTTTCTTTTTACTCTATACATTTGGTACATCCACATGCATATTTAAAAGGTTCCAATCTTGTGTTTTAAATTTTTGTGATGGGGCTAACTCTTACATTTCTGTTATAGGATGCACCTTATAGCCTTAACTGCAACTACTGAGTCCCGCTGCTGCTGCATGCAGGTCTAATGCAGCATCTGTTTGATACACAGCTTGCCTAAACTTTGAATAAGGTTTTCTGTAAAGTAAGACACATTGCGGCTGTGATTCATTCTATTGTTACTATAAATAGCCTTTGTATATGCCTCCGTATTCTGGAAACTGTCTTCTGATGGCAGACGCATGTGTCTACCCAGAATGCCACAGGCCCAGCAGCCAGAGACGTCAAGTAGTGCAATTGTATCGCTAAGGGATCAGGAAACAGTACAAGAAGCCAAAGTTACACTAAATAGTCTTATTATCTGCATAATCAAAAGTGTGATAGAGATAATGATGAAGTAAATATGTACTTGTCATAAATTTTTAGGTATCAGCTCACATTTGGTTGTAATATTGTTTTGAATATACTTATTTGCTCTACTATTTCAAGTTTAAAAAAAAGGAAAAGTTAGCTGCATAAAAGATTTAAAAGCAATGACTTCTTTGTTTCAACGCCTGCTAAAAGCTCAGGATTAACATCAACTTTTCTATCTTGGTCTTCTGGACTTAATAGAAAAGTCAGGTAATTTAAGGAATTTAACAGATCAAGAGGTTATTTCTGCATCAAGCGCACTCATGTCTGCTGAACTGGAGAGGGCCATGTTCCTGCCTGAGGTTCATGGAGGCTACCTGGAGCACAAAGAGCTTCAAACAGCATGCTACAAAGCCTGGGTGCAGGGTTAGGTATGTTATGTGAGGTCTGTGGGTGACATTTTCCACCAGGGCCCAGAGGGCATCCACCTTCCTGCTGCTCGCATTCTCCAAAGCTAAAGCTGCATTTCCCACACAAGCACCTATAAAACATGAAGTTAGGTGGGAAACTCTCTTTCCTCATTTTCTCTCTCACCACATCAGCAAGGCAACACTCACACTTTAGTCTCAGTTACTGGTAAGCATCAACTGTCCTTCTATATTTTGCTTTTGCGAAGTCTATTTTTTTCCAGATTTTTTCCAAGCACTATGATTAACAAGGGCCATTTTATATAACAAAGTAAATCATACCATATTAAGTATTTATAAGTTTTAGCTGATGGCAGTGGTGAAGTATTTTAATCCTTTTCTTCGGTAAAAGTACTAATAAGACACTGCAATGATGCTCAGTGACACACTGACATTTTGCATTAAAAATGTTACTTTTATAAAAGTATGAAAGTTTAGTCAGGAAAAGGTACTATAGGTATTAAGAGTAAAATTATTCAATGCAGAAAAATCTACTCTACTATTGTAGTTGGATAAGGTGGAGTTCATTTTGAACTCTTTTGAATAAGACAACCAGCAATAATTATATTAATTAATGTACTTGCAACTTGCAACAAAATTGTCATAAAACTGATGAAGCACAATAGTCCCTCTGAAATTAAGTGGTGTATAGAAGGAGACAGTTGCATGCAAAGACAGGAGTCTGGTAAAATTCAACTTCTTCAACTGTTGTACTTGAGTATATGTACTGTACTTAGTTACATATCATCACTGGCTAGTGTTGTTTTTAGTGGTTAAAGAGACATTCAATGCTTTATGTAACAACAATAAAGCTAAAGCAACATTTTAAGGTTGTGATATTGTAAAGATCACTTTCTCATCCAGTGATCTTTACAGTGGACTATTATTGCAGAGTGCACGTGTTACCAAGCTCATGTCATTAGTGACTTGCTCCTCGTGAGTGGTGCATTGTGGTATTGAACTGCTGGTTGGTGAGTGTGGTGTGGCATTTACCAAGCAGCAGGTTGACCAGGACCTCCTGCCCGGCCAGAGTGTTGCTCCTTGTGAGACACACAATAGTCCCGATGATCCACGTGATCCCGTGCCCTGTGAGAGCCAACAGGGTGACCATGGAGCGGCAGCCTCCCCAGGAGGACGACGTGTAGGCGCACACCCCCATGCGCTTAGAGAGACAGATGTCAATGGCGAGGAGGGAGTTCATTGCTATTCCCTTGAATGAAGGGTTCAGCTGCATACAGTCTTCCTCTGGCATTTTGCTGGACTCTCTCCTGTCCTTGCTGCCACTGTCGGTAGGTTCTTCGCTCGGCTGGCTTGTTTGGTGCTTGATTGGACCCGGTCGCCTTGAGCTGCCTCGGCTCTCCGAGGGGCCGCCGCCACCGCCGCTGCTGCTGCCGCCGCCGCCGCCGCCGCTGCGGAGGGGCTGGTGGTTCAGCGACATGAACTCAGGTCTACTCAGGACGCTGTTTCTCTCCCTCGCCCTGGATCTCACATTGTAACTTGAGGGCATATCTGGATCGGGCCAAAATTCTCCTTTGTGGATGCAAACAACCGATTGTCAATCTCCGGAAGATAATTCAAGTGGTGCGAGTTCACCACGACGGTGAAATGTCCCAGGATAAACCCCCTACACCAGTCCTCCCCCTCCTGTGGCCTTAATAGATATATTTAGACCCACTGGAATGTGCGATGGCCATGCTGTTTATATCGCGGCCCATGCACGCAGGGAGAGAGTGTATTGAATGGCATTTGCCTCGGCCAATCCAGTGAAACCCGATCTAAAGCATGGAGATAAAATAACAACATGAGCATCTTGTTACGCCACAACATGGCACAACCACACAACTAACAGGTGCTTCAGTCTCATACGTGCTCTGCTGTGGAAAAAAAAACAGGCTCACTGTAGATAGTGTGTAAGAGATACGCAAGACACGGTGTTGTCATCTTACCAGTCGAAGGATGAACATGAAGCACAAAGCGCTTTAAATCTTCCCTGCAGCCTCTATAACGCCTCAAATGTCCTGCAGTGAGGTTAGGAGACTCTAGTTTAAAGCGTTGAAGGCACGACCTGAGACAGTTAACAATTAGCCATTAACATCATCAAGACAAGGGAAGACAAGGGAGCAAAGCTTTTTCAGCTCTTGGTTCTTCCGGATTTGACGTAGTTTACGCACGATTTTGATTCCACATCTGCGTTGCGCTCTGTTGTGAAGCGGAGTTCTCCAAGGTGCTTAAACAGACAGCGGCCGAGCAGATGAGCGCACTTAAATTCACATATTCTAAATCAGTTTATCGCAAAGTAGGTTTTCATAGAGGCCACATGTGTTTGTTACATAACCGAATAAATAAAAGCTAAAAGAAATTTTTTAAAAGTAAAATTAAAAGAAAGACAAATGTGAATTTCTGTCTGTTCAGAAGAGACAGATACTAAAGGAAACAAAGGGAAAAACTTTTAACGTGCTAATGACAGAAAGTTAATGGAATAAATAGAAGAGAAACATTAAATTAACAGCCATATAACAACAACAACAATTGTAACAAAAACAACAGTAATGGTGATAATAATAATAATAATAATAATAATAATAATAATAATAATAATAATAATGATAACACACTACTTTTCTCTTTCTGTGGGCTTCTTAAGACATTTATTTAGTATGACGCGCAGTCACACTGATAGTTTCCAGTAAAAAATCGCCATGCCTACATTTCCCATCAT
>JAPZDV010000011.1:14872354-14929244 GCA_029814665.1 Acanthurus lineatus | reverse complement strand
GGATGGATGGATGGATGGATAGATAGATAGATAGATAGATAGATAGATAGATAGATAGATAGATAGATAGATAGATACGTATAATTACATATATTTTGAGCTTTGTCTCTGTCTTTAAAACTACCACTGGTTCACTGTGCTAGAATGCATTTACAGCATTTACGATAACTGACATGCTCAGCAGTCACAGTTGAGTAGGTTTTTCGAGTGAATCGTTTTGCGTCATCTCTCCAGTTCCGTCACAAACACTCACAACACTTACTGCAAACCATTGTTGTGACAAAGCAGGCAGTGAAGACATAAACAGGAAGTCTCTGCAGTGCTTTACACACTCATGATCAAAGTTCTTCTGCGGGAAGACAACTCTACACTTTACCCATGTACACTCTACTCTTTCCTCTGCTTGCCACCATGCCTGTGCCACTTGCTCTTACAGAGTGCTCTTACTTTTGCTGTCTGTACATTAAACATAAAAAATTCTGTTTTTGCCAGGACGGTTTCATAGCAGTTCATGTACAGGAGTAGATCTTATGTTGACTGTCAAACATGCACGTTAAAAACACCATAGATATCACATTTTATGAAAAAGTTCAGCTAGACATGTGCTTATTAGGCCATATTTTTTGTACAGTTCAAAGCTTGAGATTTACAGCAAGCCATGTGATCACAAAAAAATAGATGTTTCCCTGTGAGAATCAGATGCAGATACTCACTGATGAAATATTCTGAGTACTGGAGTTGTCTGATGTCATAATAAAATTGAAAATTGCTGCAAATTGTTTTAGAGGCACCCGTTGAGAGGATTATGTGATTTTTCAGAACAGAAATGTACATATGCACGCTTAAGAACACACACACATGCACACACACACACACACACACACACACAAGGGCCATGCTATTATCAAGCCCAACATGCTAATCTCACCCCCCTGGGTGAATACATAAATCACAATGTGAGGCCAGGCCAGGCAGCAAGTCATGTGGCTGGTGATCACACTGTTATCTTCTCTGTGCTGTTGATCCTCGGCTTCAGAGAATGAAAGGTAATCTTTTTCCTGCTGCCGACAGGAAATCGATAGGCGTACAGACCAAAGGTACCAGGTCACTTAGGTCCTTCTGTCTCGCCTACTGTGTGAGTTGCAATATTTTATTGTTGTATTATTTGTTTGTTTTTTTTTCTCAGCAGTTTAAAAATTGGTGGGAAGATCCAACTGTGAATCTGAGTCAGTATCTTGTTTTTGTGATGTCATGGTGTCAGATAAACAGAGATATCAGGACTATTGGAATGCCAAGATCAGTTGTATAATTTTGTTTTATCACAACTTGGGTCTTATTTTCACTAACTTTGGACCATTATTCATTATGTTAGTGATAGAATTGATAATATCAATAAAAAGAAGTTAGACAGGCCGAAAACACAACTTATTTGGGAGAGAAAACTCAAAAAAAGGTAGAATTGTGTAAACATCTGCATCAGAGTACAGGTAACTTTGTGGTTAAACTTTGGCTGACTGAACTTTTGGATACAGGAGTTTGATTAGGCAGTTACACACACATTTCACATATGCTCACTTCCAGTTTTACCTTCAAAGGAAGTAGTTTAGAAAAAAACTGACTTGATTGTTGTTGCTCGGTTGTATTTCATTACATAATAGCTAACAGAAATGATGCCTAAAACAATGATCAAAAGGCCAAACTTGTAATAAACTGCAGTGATCACTTAATCTAAACAGCTCCTAAATGTCTCTGAGATCCATTTCTGAGTAAATTCTCATCTGTCACTCCTGTAAACTTCCAGGTCAAGTTGGGAGCTACCTGAGCTTCGTGATGGCAAGATCCAGGCCATCAGTGACTCAGATGGAGTGAACTATCCGTGGTATGGCAACACAACGGAGACCTGCACTGTTGTTGGCCCCACAAAGAAGGACAGCAAGTTCACTGTTAGTATGAATGACAATTTCTACCCCAGCGTGACTTGGGGTGTGCCCGTCAGCGACAGCAACGTGCCTCAGCTTAGCAGCATCCACCGTGACCAGAGCTTTACGACCTGGCTGGTTGCTATCAACCAGGCCACCTCAGAGACACTAGTCCTGCAGACGATCCGCTGGAGGATGCGGCTTTACATCCGAGTGGACCCGGAGAAGCCTTTGGGCCACAGGGCTGCGCTGAGTGAACCCTTGGCCCAAGAACAGCCCCAGATCCTGGGCAAGAACGAGCCCATCCCCAGTAACGCCATGGTCAAGCCCAACGCCAACGATGCCCAGGTGCTGATGTGGCGGCCAAAGAACGGTGACCCTGTAGTGGTCATCCCACCAAAATACTGACCTGTTTTACTGACCAGACTGGCCTTGGATACCTTAACAGTATCATCTCATTCGTTGTCTTTGTTTTGGTACCTGCTCGTCACCAGCTGTCACTGCTTTAACCCTTTTCCCTCTCTTTTGCCTCTATATTCTTCTGTCTTATGTTT
Organism: Acanthurus lineatus; assembly: GCA_029814665.1. Classification (NCBI taxonomy): domain Eukaryota; kingdom Metazoa; phylum Chordata; class Actinopteri; order Acanthuriformes; family Acanthuridae; genus Acanthurus; species Acanthurus lineatus. The sequence continues at coordinate 14,926,771 of JAPZDV010000011.1, read as the reverse complement.
TTAAAAGACTGACAGGTGGAAAAAAAAACAGACCGAGAAAAACAAAACCAGCTCTGAGAAAAAAAAAGACCAGCTGTTGCTTCGAGGCGGCTGCTTGAACACACTTTTTAAAACTGGAGCGAACAAACTGCAACCATTCTACCTTCAAACTGGGTCGGGTCGCACTGTGCTAAATCTAGGCATTGCAAAAATGAAAAACTAAAGAGTTTCTTTGTTTTTTATTTGAATTTTATATTCTGGCTATTTGGGCCAAGTGATATGAGGTTTGTGAGTGTGGGATTTGAATATTTAAATGGCCATGTCTGTGCACATGCTACACACATGGATATGGACAAACCTTGGAAGTGAATACCAGTTTTGTTTTTATTTATGGGCTGGGAGAGAGTGCATTCATTTTTTTTGTTGTTGTTGTTGTCGTCGTGTGCTTTATGTGACGAATTGTATTGGGTGACATGTTAGATTTTAGTGATTTTTTTTTAAAAACATGCAAGACATTCAATCCATGCTGCCTTAAGTTTACGTCGCTTCTCACTGCAAACTTTTTAGCCTTAAACTAAGTGCAATGCAGTATTTTGCTCATTTGTCCCGACTCTTCCAGACTGTTGGTGCTGGCATGTGTGGGTTTAGGACAGGAACAATACCACAGAAGAAGACCTGCATATATAGTTGCATTGCCCTGACTAATGTATGGTCTCACAAGTACAACCAGCATTATGCATAGACACAGTTATACAATCAAAGTAACTTAGCTGTGTTTCAAGTGCATTATGCAACAGAAGAGATGCTCTGCACTGGTGGACAAACAGAGAACATCAGCAAAAATAACCCTCGTCGTAGCACTCAACACAGTGATGTGCAATAACAACTTTAGCAACTCGTAGTGCTCAAAAAACGGTCTTCAGTTCACTTCATTTCATTCACTTATTCTGTTTGTAGACAGACGTAGCATCCAGCATCAGAAAGTTTTTTTTTTCACTGCATTGCTTCATCTCAGGGCCCCTTTTACACTTCCTTCCTCTCTCTTTTTTCATCCATCCTGTCTGGCCTCCTCTTTCTAACCACAGTGAATAACTTAGTGTTAAGTTAACATCGCTCACATTGAGCGATAAATACATTTATTAATGAGCAGCAACGCACAGAGTAAACAGATCATAATAACTGGTGAATAAAACCAGCGGGATATCTGCTTCTCATCTTTTTGACACTCCTCTGACAATCTTATTTACAGGGCATTAATAATTGTTGCCTTCCTTTAAATCAAAATCCATTTTCGTTCTGCAAAACATGCCTCTTTTTTTTTTTTTTTTTTTGCCCTTCATCCTCAATCATCTGTAATCTTCATCTCTACCAGTAGCCTTCCTCCAACTCCGCCATCACCCCCCTGCTGCCTTCCCCTCTTCTTACTCTTGTTTTTATCTGTTGTCGTGGCTGAAAAGCAGAGCAGGAGGCATGCAAGTTTGATCCTGACTGCTCGGTTGGCATATAGATGACCCACTTCTCTGCCTTGCCAGTTGTAGCTCTTGTGCAGAAATGAGGGTCTTGTCTCAGTTTAGTTCACTGTCAGCAAATGTATGACAAACACACACATAAACATGCAGCACTGGTCAGCTAAATACCAATGTGAGATTAGATGATGCCCACTTAATTTTCAATCTCTGTAAAGGGCTTCAGCTGCAAACTGAAAAATTATTTAAATGCAGAGAGAAAGGCTCTTGATGGCCAGTTATTCACTTTCAGATGTAACAAACCTACATTCATACATACAAATTCACTTTGCCCACGGAGTCCCTATGTTTTTGCTACAACCAAAGAAATAATTTGCATGCAAGTCTGATCTCATTGTGAGCTTATGTAATGCAAAAAGATCAGTAAGCTGCTGATGTTTCAGTGTACTAAGCATCTCCTCACTATCGACTAGCCATCAGACTTGGTTCAAGACAAGTTTCTTTATGTTTTCTGAAAAAATATTTCGATTCTACCATTACAGAATAGAGTGATTTAACCAAGCAAAACTTTGATTTGGAATTTTAATTTATTTTTTGCATGGGATGGATGAGAGAACTGACTCCACTGTCATATCTGTATGCTAAATACTGAGCTAAAGCCAGATGTTAGCTTAGCAAAACTGGAAGAAGCTGGAATCTGCTAGCCTAACTCTGTCCAAAGCTAACAAAATAAGTCTTCCAGCAGCTTTGAAGCTCACTTATTTAAAACATAATATCCATTTTACTTAATCCCACAAAACAAAAGTGTAGCAAAGACATGTTGTGGCTTAGCAGGAGATTTTTTTTAGTCTTTATGCTAATGTTAGCCTCCTAGCTGAAGCTGCATACCAAGCATACAGATATCCTAGTTATATCAGTCTTTTCATCTAACTTGCAAGAAAGCATGAATTTTCCAAAACATCATAATATTTCTTGCTTGGTTTCTTTTGTGAATCCCACTCTGTAAGAGCACAACCCTGCTCTATGGAGAATTGGCTAGCTTACGTCTTTGCAAAGCACCATGTAATTAATTGCAGTAAAAGTCAAATTATATCCCAGTAAATCAGAGTTTAAACATCAAGTCATGAGGTCCATCTGATGCTACCAGTCAAACTGCTTTGCTCATGTTATATTTACATCAGATACTCCTGCTCAGCTTGGTTCACGTGTAACCGTGATAGCCACGGCTCCGGGCTGGGTCGCAAGGCCTCAGCGGTGAAGGGAGAGGGAAAAGTTAAAAAGGCTATTGGGGGGGTGCTGTCATAATTAGATCTGCAGTGACACACTTACATGCCCTAGATGGACTGAACTGTGCCGAGGCGTGCTGTGCAAGGCAAGGGCTAGCTAGAGTCATGGGTGAGGTTTGAGTGAGGTCAAATAGCAATGGTCAGGGTCCAAGTGTTTGTGTGTGTGTGTGTAGAGGGGAGCTGTCAGAGTCCTAAAATGTACTTGGAGACAGTCGAGTGGCAGTGAGGGGGGTGAATATGAAGGTGACAACAAACCAAATGCATTTAGACATTAATGCCAGCCGAAAATAACATTGACATTTGCAAAGCACAACTTGGATGTCAACCGCAAGTTATTTTCAATTTGCGGTTTGTTTTTGAGGGCAGCAGAAAAAAAAAGCTGTGGCTCATGTCATGAGCTCAGTGACCTTTGACCTAACATAGAAAGGGGAGCCATCTTCTTCTTTTCATGTGATGAGCTATGGACACTGTGGATAGTACTTAAGTTGGACTACACGTAATGTAATTAAACCTTGACATGCAGAGTGGCCAACACTCTCGCGTGTGTGTGTGAGATCCCATTCTCATGATTTAGGCAGGATAAGGACTTTAACTGATCTTCTCCTGTTGTTGTTGAGTCATGATTCCTTCTCTCTCTTTCTCTCTTACACTTACACAAACACATGCAAACACACACCCACACAGAGGGAAGGTAATGTCCTTGCCATACAACGGGGACAGTGCTTGGCCTTCACAAACACACACAAACACCCTGAGGGGAAAGGAGCAGGCCCAGTGTGGTATCTGATTGTCACAGCAGTGTCACATTGGCAATGTGAACACATTTATCAGCCCTGCACGTGGACTGTTTGAACACATGCACATGCTAACAAAGCCATATGCACAAACACACTGAATAAACAGGAAGTGATTTGTGTATCTTTGTGCTATTAGACTAGACTGAGTTGATTTAAGATGAAAAAGAAACGGAAATATTGAGGTCACTGACTGGATGCCTGTCAGAAATCAGCAGCATTTCATGTTTTATTGTAGCAAAAGGGCACTAATCGTCTTCTGTGTATGTGTCCGAATTTGTTAAAGATGTGTTAATGTGTGTTTAATGTTCACACAATAGAGGAACCTCATAGATGCTTTATATGCTTCCATAACCGAGCCACAGAAAAACAAATACATATGTTGTTTGTTTGCTGTATGGAGGGTAAAAAGTGCCAAAATTGGACAAAGCCAAAACTATGCAGTCAGACTAGTGACTTATAAACTCAAAAACCTCTTGGCACTTAATAGAAGGCCTGTTTTCAATTGTTTTTGATCATTAAATGCATTTTGTATATTTGTATTTCCAGAGAAACATCACATTAGCAAAATGAAGCCATGTGGAAGAGTTTTTGTTGTGGTGTTTCCTGCTTGTAGGGCTGTGCCAAGTGAAAGAAAGCCTCCTCTCCTAAACCCACACCATTACAGTTCTTCTGAGGGCTGCTACTGTTGCTTCACAATTTATGTCATCATTTAACACTCACAAGGCATTAGTGAATCATCATCCCTTTATTTAAACCAGTACAACATCCCAAGTTCACACTCAGGATCACCTGCCTTCATTTTTTCCTGCCTTTTTCTTTTGGTTTTATCCCATTAAAGTTTGAAGTTCTCCTTACTTCAAAAAAACAATGTAACATATTCCCTTGGTTTAAATACAACCCTAAATGTAGCACATGAAATATTATGAGTATTTTTTTCATTTTGTTTGGTTTGTTTTCCTGGAAATACAGCACTGAAATAGTTAAAGCCGTTTGTGTTACTTTGTTCAGCTTAGACTTCTACACCAATACTTGAAAATGGGTCAGTTCTGGCAAATATTTGTGAAAACTGTGAAAATGCACAATACTGGGGAAACAACCCCTGAAAAAATATTACATAAAAAAGTTTTTTCATGAATAAATACAATGTACAAACAGCATCTGTTTTCTTTCCTTTTCTTCTTCAGCTTTAATATCCCACAGTGATATTTAAATACAACACATGCATTATAAGATATAATTTTCTTTTTGTGAAGCTCCTTAAGAAAGTATGTCCCTCAAAATCAAGCATACCTACATTTGGCAAAAATTATTCAGTCATTTTAAATGAATTCATAATGATCAATGTCAATTTATTTCTAAAAATATGTTTTAGAAAATAAAAAAATAATCATCTCTAAAAATGATATTCAGTGTTCAACTTTGATGATCTGAATTTAGTATTCAGCACAGAGTTTCCTTTGCTCTCTGACAGATTCGCTGTGCTTTGCCTTCCTTACCAACTAATTACACTGCATGAATGTACTAGTTTCATCCATACATGTGTCAGTTCAGGGTGGTTTCCTTTCCAAACATGTTGGGCCATGTGTTCATTCACTCTGCACAAATCCAAGAACCAGATACCCTCTGACTCTTGACAAAGATATGCAGTCTTAAGTGCTGAATTGAAAAATCTTGAGAGCCTGCACGCATACGAACAAAGCCTGAGGGTACACATACATGGCTGAGCACATGATGTGCTGTATGCCCCGGTCATCCGACAGATTTCTATAGCATCGGAGGGATGTTACCGCTCTATATGTGCCCTGTTTGTTGATGACAGTGATTAATAGCAATGAAAGATAAAGAAAGAGGATCTGAGAGAAAGAATGGGATTCTTTAGGCTTTCTCTTTTGTATGTTCTTCTGTTGAATTGCCAGTTTATGTGAACAACTTTCCATTCATATCCATCTTATCCTCAAAGGGGATATTAAGGATGCAGAGGAGGATTTACTTAAAGGTGCTATATGTGACATTTCAGCACCGACTACAATACAATTTGTACATAGAAGTCAATTGTCTGCTGTTCTTATGGGGCTAATTTCTAGTTTAAACCATGAAATGGAAATACAAGAGCACATGCACAACGAAATTTAAAAGACATGTAACAATTCTTGTACAAGCAGATGAATTCCACTAGTAGACCATATGAGAAAAACTGCATGTTATATTGTTACACATCAATCTAGATTTGGTCAAATGATTTAAAACAAATCTCACTTTATTTTTAAGCAACAAAATCATTAGAGTTTTCCAGAATTATACTGCAATTGGTAATAAAATATTTCTTGACCTTTAAATTCAAGCTTCATTATTCAAGATAATATAGCAGAGCATTGACTAACTCTCAGTAGCTTCAGAAAGTTTCTCATCTTCTGGCCTAACTAAGGAAAAGGTATCAATTTGAAATAGGTAGTTGACATGCATAAAGCTGTTTTTTTTTACCAGCAACCTCTGCTTTGCACCTTCATTGTAACTCTTTAGGAGATCTCAAAGGTTTGCAAGTACTTTATTAGATTCCCCCCTTTTTTTTGGTTCATCACTGGATAAATAAAATTACAACATTAAGCACGTAGGTAAGGATTTAAAATTAATCTCTAGTCTACAACATAAGCAGGTAGCTGATATTTTTCCTTTCAGGCTCAGAGAATCACTGCAGATATGAAGGACACCGCCTCACAGTTTTTTAAGACAGGTTTGGGATTTAACCACACTCTTAAAATAAAAATGCCAACTAGAACCATTTTGGGCTCTTCAGGTTTCCACCATGAGAATTCTCATTTTGGATCCCGTTAGAGCCATTTACACTGGTTCAAACTTCAACCCTTTTAGATGGTTTTTACCTAAAACACAACATCAAGGGGTAGACCTAAAACCATTTTCAAATAGTTCAAACCAAGAACCCCCAGAAGAGGTTCTACGGAGAACGGTTCTGTGGTAGTTACTGAAAAAGGTATTTTCAATTGGTTCATATTAGATTGAGCCGATTTAGGCTCAGAAGCCAGAGCAAACCCCTTTTATCTACATTTAAATATACTAATTAAACATGGATAAAACTCATTCTTACGATCATCCCCGAAGAACCCGTACTTTTACGAAATACCTCAAGAAAAACCCCTGGTGGAACCCCTGTTTTTGAGAGTGCACCGGTGGCTTATTGAGAGCTGTGAAAGCTCTGGATAACAGTGGAGTAGAAAAACTGAGAGGAGCTGATAAGGCAAAGTAACAGTGTACTTGGTTTTAATGGAAGTTTTGCTGAAAATTGTTGATACTGTGGCTCGTCTATAAAATGCACATTAGAAATTCAGGCAGCAGCTTCCGTCCGTCCAGTTGGTCTCAGTCCCAGACCTGCAGCCTCAGTCTTTGCTATCCTGGTCACATTCCTAGGCTGCACATTCACAGCTATATTTACTTAGCTCAGCGCCTGTTAGTATGTTGCAGTGTCTCCCTCCATACATCCACCTGTCCCTTGTGGGAAACCAAATAATCGCTTTATCACTGTATCTCTGGCACCAGACGTTACTATTAATACTCCGATGGTGTCGCTGTTAATAGTCGCAAAAGCTCTCTCTCATTCTTGGTGATCTCTGGGATAATACAGGGGCTTATTGGACACTGATCCACAGAGATCTACAGGCTATTTTGGTTGAAAATGACTTCCATCAATACCAGGAGTGACCTATGTTGAATTTCACCTCCTAGAATTTTTATACTTAAAAGACCTCCAAGCATGGACGTATGACCTTTTGAGGAATTGTCATTGATGGCATATTTAAGATGTTTATAAATTAAACCAACAATTTTTTAACACCTTTTTCATTATAAGACTTTCAAGGCCTGTATACACCCCGCAGACAATATTATGTAACTTTTTATTTAAATGTTGTGCTGCAGCAGTGTAGATCAATATTTGTTATGCTTAAGCCAGGCGCTCACAGTGCAACCCCCCACACTTATGTAAGAGATTGGCATTTAAACTGCATGCGCATGAGGACTACATCTGGACTGTCGCACTAAGCCCTGAATAAGGACAATAACTGCTTACTATACAGCGTGATGTCATTTCCTATTTAAATCAATCATAGTTATTAAACCCCTAAAACATCCCACAAGCTGGGACAACAGGGGTTCTTATAGGTAAACTCTAATTACCATCAGTGTAATTACGGCATGTGAATGTAGTTGGATCCCACACCTCCCACACTCTGCCAAGGCTTTTGTGATAAAGCCAGGCATCAAAAGCAGCTCCTGAGGGAAAGCATCAAGATCCTTTACACAATTATAAGCTGAAATTGACTGAACGCATCATCTCACCTGTGCCTCCCTTGTCCATTATTCATTTCTGTGAATATTAATAACCTCTCTCACATGAATAAAACATAAACCTCAGGCCTGATTCATTTGATATGGACTTACATTCCTTTATCTCCACTGTTGTAAAACTTATAGAAGCTCACAAAAGGTTGAGAAAATCCAATAAGACGATGGTTGGTTGAATAAAAAAAATGCTGAAAAAAAGCAGATGAAGAAGTTTTTTTTCTCAACATTCAAAGTGAATCTTTTAATCAAAGTTGTTTGAGTGTTGAGAAAAGCATTCAGACATTTCATAGTAATTTACAGCAGCAAGGAGAATGTGTGAAACATTCTTGAATGTCGTTTTGCTTTAACAAAGTTCATGGGTGTGGACAGTCATGTCTGGTCATTTCACATCCATTCACCATATGTAGCACCTCCATAAATCTAAAACAAACCAGCCTGTTCTCTTACAAAAATACACTGAGTTACAGCCAAGTTTTATGATAAAAGAGTTTATTTCTTAAAGTGTTACTTATGGCATAAATCATTTGGTTTTGAAGTCTGTGTGTATTTTAATAAGGTTTTATATTGACAGGCAAGACATTTAAGGGAAGTTTCTATGAACCTGCTAACCCAAAATGTGTCCTTAGGAATGTTAAAAACTAATCTGTAAAGCATGAGGTGGACAGTTTTTAACAGTAAATAAAGCCACTTTGGTGTCTTATTCCAAAGTGGCTGATAAAACTTAAATTTTTTTAATAATATTAATACAACTGAAATATAGATTTAATTATTCACACTAAGTCAGCAGCAAACAAATTAATGTGTTAATCCTAAATTGGATCACTCGTACACGTAACAGAAACAATATTTATCTGTGGAGGTTTTTAATTATAACTGGTTTATTTTCACTGTTACATCTTTTTATCTGGCAAAAACTAAAACTGTGTACAGTGGGAATTATATTCCACTATTTGCTAAGTGAACTAAAGCCAAGAAACAACAACAGATGTGGAGAGAACGTCCGCTGGCCAGCAGACTGTGGCATTATCTGCAGTCAGACATGTTTGGATGTAATTAATGTGAAAGCTTAGTGAGCACATGATTCCTGCCCTCACCCTCTCTGACCAATAAGGGAAAAAAAAGCCACCAGTGACGTAGTTTGGCTGTATATCTTGTTTAAATAAACACACTTTAAAGATAAAAGCATGCAGATGTTGACGTGTTGCACACTTATATAAAAAATGTACTTATTTTCTAGATGCTAGAAGCTACAGCTATTAAATTAACATGTAGTTGGAACAGATCAGAGGTTATCTAAAGACTGTACTACATCATTTTAAATGTCTCATAAGCAGATCTTTAGATTTTATAACAATCAAGAACAGGAGCAAAAGGAATAACTTTTGGATTCAGTCAATTTAAAGTATGTAAGCCAAATTTGAGCAGCACAACACATCTGCTGACACCATCCCTGTTTAATGTGCAATTAAATGCAAGACGCGCGCTGAGTGAAAAGGGAAAACTCCATGATTCAGCACATAAGGAAATTAACCACTGAAAGTGCTGACAGAAATTAGAGCTCCAACTGAAACACATTAAAAGGGACATTGATGAAATAAGTCAAAGTCTCCAGCTGCAAGACAGATTTGATTATATTGCAACCGCTGCAATCAAATCATACTTTAAGGAGGTTCAATAAGCTAAAAAAAAAAACTGTTGTACTGTTTTGATGAAGCTGATGAAGCTTGGGTAAAAACTGGGGTTGAACTGGAGGCCAGTGCTGTAGAAACAGGGAATGCTCACCTGAGTGGGAAATTTAGAGGGAATGCACCTAAAAAGAAAAACAGCTACTGTAGCCAAAGCAAGGGGAGGACCTCCAGTGCTTTTTATTGTAAATAAACATGGACGTCTTACATCAGTTGCACTAGCAGTTAAACATGTGTAAGCCTCTACATGCGCTGTATGACTGGTGTTATATATTTTTAATTATCATGGTAACATTAACAGATACTTCCCGTCATAGAAAGACATGCACTTCCACACCTGTTTTTCCTTCTCCAGTGTATGTTTATGGGGTTTATTGTCTCATTTTTTAAGCCCCCCAGTGTTTACATTAAAATATTTGGAAAGAATATAAAGAATTGGGATACACAGTATACAAAACATTTTAGAGGGACACCAGATCAAGTTGTTTTTGCTGTAGTGTATGAGTTTTAAGAAACAAAACCCTTTTTTGAAAATCATTAGCAACTCTGCAGGGCTGGTGACACTCAAAGCCTTCCCCCCCTCTGACATCTGTGATAACGCCTGTCATCCATGGTCAAGTCTTTTGGATAAGACTTTAATCTGTAATCCATTCACACGCCAAATTAACATTGAAATTGCATGCACCTGTTTTTTGTTGGGCCACACCTAAATACAGAGAGGCAAGGGCTCTGTTTCTGGACTCTCAGGATACACGTGGAAGACTAAATGGAGTTTGAAATTAAAACTCTCAGTTTAAAGCTGCTTTGAAGTATCAGGATAAGTAATGATGCCGAACTGCATAATCCCTGTGAGTCAGATAAAGACAGAGAGGGAGAGAGAGTGAGGAGAGAGTGATAAAGGAGGAACTGAGCCAGGCAGGTAATTAAAGGTTGGAAAGCAGGGATGGACTTACTGGTAAAGTGGCTCAGGTGTTATTTATCATGCATTATGTTCATGTCAGTGCAATGGTACGGTTCTCAAAGCTCTGCTTAACATTTAAGCACGAATATCATCCATATATACACTGTTGGGAATGTGAATGAGTGCACAGGTTCAAGGTAACTAATCCAATAGTTGTTCAGACATTTTACATAAATCACAAATGATAGTCTTACATAAAAAAATATAAAAAATTGGTGCTAATCTGTGAAATAGATGTTGAAATAGTTCACAGGGAATCTGAAAGCTGGTGACGCTGGAGAAGTGGTGGAATCCCAAAAATCATTTGGGTTTATCCTTGATGGATTATGGATATTTGCGTCAAACTTCATAAATTTGCCATCCGGAGAGAAGCTAGCATGGCTAGAAATCATAAATTTAATTGATTTGTTTATAGAATTTTTTAAATTCATATTTAAAAAGTGTGTAAACAGTGTTATGAACACAAACAGTCTAAGCCTTATTGCTGCTCTGCAGAGTGAGAACAGCTCAATTAAGCCAAACTCTAAAAAAATATATTTTTCTTATAACCCATCTTATTTTCCTGATTATGTTTTTATAAATTTTTTTTAGAAACCTTGTGAAATTAATTAAACTCTTCACACAGTGTACCAAGTGGGTTACCATAGTTAGATGGCAGATTCTCTTCTTTAAATTAGGGGCAGGCTTTAGAAAAAGCAGCCCATATTGCACTGCCACATCGGCACATTGTGCAGGGGGGAGAGAAACGGGGGGGTGAGGTCTCTCTCCACTGTTAGTGGATTACTGGATTTGGATTATCTTTGCAGACTAAATTACCCAGCAGGCAAAATTGTAGCATGGTCTCGCAGAGGTGCCAGTGCTTGTAAAAGGTTCGGAAAACGGCAACACTAACACAATAATGTGACCTGAACAGCTCTGCAGTGCATTATGGGAAACACCTGAGTGACCAGAATCGACAACACACTGTTCATCAACACACACACACACACATGAGAGCAAAGGCACATGAAGGAATGATAAATCTGTCAGCAGAGCATGGAAGGATGTGTTCAAGAGCTGCTAATCATCACTCACTTGGGGTGGGGGGTGATGGGAAAACTCAGAGAGTAAGGGTGGGGGTTGGGGAGGGGTGGTTCAGCTATTTTTATCTGGATTCCATGAAGACAGCTGTCATCTTCCCGAGTGTTTGTTAGACGCTGCTGCACTTCACATCCGCACAAAGACAAGCGACATGAGAAATAAAAGAAGAAGTGCTGTCAATATTGGGTATGTCTGTTGTATTTGTGGTGAATTAAAAACAAGCGTCTCTCAACCTTTCATGCTTTCATTAAAGGCCAGTTGTGGAGTGGGTGCTGAAAATCTCATAAGCTCATCCGCTTTAGCTGAAAGCTTTACAGACTTTGGGATCTGTAAACTGTCAGCGTGTCCAACTGTAATTCTTTACCTGAGGAATCACATTGATCTGATGCTGATCACACATTATAGTCATCACGTCTCGTCTCTTCAGATAAAAAATTAAAAACTAATTTTTGAATATTTTAGTTGCTCGCTTGGTTAACAAATTCAAGAATCTATTTCTTGATAAAATAAATGAAAACCAAACAAATTTATTATTTAAAACTTACGATTCCAGTCTATTCTGGTCCGTTTAAGACTAACTGGGAATGTGGATTTGACCATTTCAGCAGGTGGGGGGGTTCAGGTCACATTTTATGACCCTGACATTCCCGGGACACTTCAGAGGGACCAGGACCCCTCCCGTCCTTTTGGAGAGGGACGGGTGGAGATAAGGGTGGACAGAGTGACACTGACATGCCCCACACACAAAGCCATAAGCCGGTAACGTAACTCTGTGGATGGTGGCCGGGTGCCACAACGTTGGGGCTCTGACAGAAGCCTTAGACCCCCCACCGGCATTCTCCCACAGCCCAGTTTAGCTCTGAGCCAATGAACTCTTAAGATGGAGGACTGAGCTGCATATCAAGATTAAGCATTAATTAGAAAACTATCTTAACATGCCCTAAGACTTTCTGCCATGCTATTATTCTTCATGCCACCTTAAATTAAACTGTGTTTAGTTTTATACGGCTCATATTCAGATTTAATTTTCCACTGTGTTAAGAAAATAGTAAGCATATTTACGCCCCGCTATGACTGTGAGGATGTAAAGGGCTTTTACAGTGTAAATCAAGATGTTTTGGTAAAGATTTTACCGTGCGCTAAAATGAATAAACTAATGTTAAATCAAAGCAGCATTTCCTAATGTGCAAGATTATTCATTAAGTATTTAAAAGAGCAAGCTGAAGGTTTTAAACGGGGGCTTAACAATTGTCATGCACTGAATCAGTGAATAATTCACCAAATAGAAAAAGACCATATTGTTTGCTTTGGTTTCACTTTTTTGAACACTAGAAAGATGAGCCAATGACATGACTGACAATAAACAAACACAAGACAAAGTAGACAAATAATTTGTTAGAGAAATTTCATTCATTCATTTCCACTTTTTCCATGTAAAAATAAACATTAAGTTGGGCTTTACTGTAAAAATCATTTCAAGAGTTTTTCAGCTCAAACCACAAAACTTTTTAGGACATTTTAAAATGTTGGTTTTCTTTAATTCTGGTACATTTTACATGGATGTATATGTTGAACATTTGTCCTGGATCTGAACAAAGATGGAGACTTTTGAATTAATTCACAGTCAAGATGAAATAGATGACTGAAGAAAGTTAAATCTTTAGAAGTGAACTTCAAAGTTGTTTTACATTTCACTATTCAAAAAGACAATGACAAAAATTGTGAAATGCTGGACACAAAAGTCATGTTTCCATCAAGCAGTTTGGTTCAGTTTATTACATATTAGAATATTAATATTAGCGTTTAAAGGTCGTTGATGGTACCAAAATGTCCACTCTTCATCACAAATAATTGATATTCACCCTTCTTCTGAAACTCCTTGCTTATTGATCAAATACTAAAAGGTGGGCATAATTCAATGTTATAAGGCAGAAATGCAAAACAGGTCAAAGATTTTTGTTGGATTTAATATGATTTCAAGGCAGCTTCACCAAAAGTGTCTGATGGAAACGAGGCTTTAATCAACCCAGAAGCCAAAATCAAACTAGAGAATCTCTCTTTCTGAAGATCATGGACCTGTTTACAAAAAATGAATTTTAGTTTTCTATGACTTTCATAGATTTATGACTGTTATAGACGATCTGTTTTTCCAAGAATCACACTGCAAAACTTCTGCTTGTTTGGATGCTTGTTTCTCCCGTGTGTCTTCTTAAGCACAAACCCTCTACATGAATATACACAGAAAATATGAACTGCACTCTTAAAGCTGCGCAAAAACTTTTTCTTTTAAAATATACAAGTTTTCTACAAAGAAAATGCATGAAAATCTATCTCCTGATTCACTTTATTTATCCTTTAATCCCAATAAACCACAAAGTTCCATTTCCCTCCAGTCCACGTGCGGCATTAAGAGCTTGCTTGCAGAGAGACGTGTAACAGAGGCATCCAGCTCATGTAGGTTTTAATAAAACTAGCTCCTCCAACTTGCAAATGTTTGAGGCCTTGACCTGAAAAAGCAGAGACAGAGAGATTATTTATTATTATAGAGTTTCAATGCTTGAAATGACACAAGTATTGGTATATTATTATTACCCTAAGAGGACGAAAAAGACAAAACTGGGAATTTGAAGACGTGCCAGATGACAAACGAACAAGTGTAACGCTGGACAAACACACCCCCAAAAACATACATAAAAAAAACATTTTGTTTTCCATCCATCCTGTGCAATTTATCAATTATAACTGTAAATTAAATGTGAGTTTCACATAGACAAACACTTCATGATTCAGTGTGTTAATGATGGGGTTCAGATCTCTTTTAATCTGCTATTTTGCTTGTGGTGGGCCATTAAAATGCTGTACAAAAGGATATATTTTTTTAAAATCTTGATTCGTATTTAAAAATAATAGGCTGTTGTACAATTTTTCAAGAAAACAACTGGCTGCTATTTTATTGTTGCTGCAATCCATAACGCGTATACAGGTTAGCAGAGAAACACAGCGACTGTAAAACAGAATATACTGTAGGAGGAGGACAAAACGAAAAAAGGCTGACAGAGAGGGATTATTAACGGCATGCGAATGTGTCCAATAGGCTAAGCCTCGTCTCCACACACTCCTGCACACTTCAGAGTGCATTCCACTGGAACACACCTCGGGGAACGCTGGCTGCCATGTGACGCACAGCAGCAAACCGAGGGAGAAGCAGCATACGAGAGGAGAGGTAGAAAATATGGGATTGAGGGATGAGAGACAGAAAAGGAGAGACTGTAGGATGGGAATGAAAATCTAATCACAAGTGGGCAATTATTAAGGAAGTGCTACTAGAGGATTGAATAATGCACCACCCATTTCAGGGACAGCAACTTTCCACAGGAGGTCAGAGTGACGCATATTTAGCATGAAGATCAGCTTTTTTAAACACTTTTTTTCACTGTATTATTCATTTATTTTTGTGTCTTTTATTCAAAATTGAAAGTACAAAATAACAACAAAAGACAAAAACAGCGTACAATGCATTAAAAGAGCAAAAAAAGCTCATTTTAAATAAATAAAGGGGGGAAAAGGAGATAAATGAGGGTAGACAAAGTTTTTTTACATCTGAAAAGGTTCTATGGAGGCTGATGTTGTGAAAGATAAATGTGAGCTTCAGTAGAGTTTTTGCACCACAGGCACAAAACACCACTGCCGGGGAATAATGTGGGTCTGTCTGTCCATTACGTCACACACACACACACACACACACAATGAAAAAAACATAAAAGACATCAATTAAAAGCAAACATATTGATCGCACTTACTGGTTTGCAGACCCAAAGGTGTTTCCAGAGAATCCTACAAAAGAGGAAAAATTGATCTATGTATGATTGTAGCTAAAACATCATGAGTGACTGAGCCAAAACATGAAAACTCACAATACCAAAGCAAATCTCATTTCACAGCATGATGAATCAATAACAAACACATCTGTGTGTCTGTCTCTGTGCTGTGATTGTAATATAAAATTTAGTGCATAGATGTCATATAAACAAATAGATAGATGTCCTGTACTGAGGTTGCAAGAATATTGACTCCACTTGAGCTTTGCTGCTTCAAGAGTCAACTAAGTGCAAGAAAACAAAAGGACATTTGAAGATGAAGAGGGAAGAAAAGAAGAAAATGGCAACTACAGGAGTCGCCTCACCTCCAGTTTGTGGCTGCTGTCCAAAGCCAGAGAAGCTGCTGGGCTGACTTCCAAACCCTGGGTTCTGCTGGGCCAAGCTTCCAAATGATGGAGGGTTCTGATTGGCTAGAGAACCGAAGGATGGGCCGCTGGGAGGTGAGGCAAACCTGAACGGGGAAGCAGACGATGATGATGTGATAAGTAACACGGTAACAAAGAGGAACACCTACTGTAACAACTAAGTTAAAGTAATTATCTGAGTAAAATGGGTTTAAATATAAAACCACAGAGCTGGATGACATTTAAAGGCAACGTTTAACAAGTCATTTATTTGTGCAAAAACAGAATAAAGGGGGATAAGTAAGAGAAAGGAGGATGGTGTAATTATTCCTTGTAAACATGCCAACAAGGAGGGAGGTGTCAGATGGTGTTTGTGAGGATTGAGAGATGAGGGTTTAAGCAGTAATCCCTTCTACAGGACCGACAGCCATTAACTCCCAAGGGAGGAAAAAAAGGGAGAATAAGCAAAACGATGGGAGAGAGAGAGGAAGAGCAGGACATTGCACACTGTAACAAAATATATGCACATGTGGACACATCAGGTTGATGCGGTGACAGAAATCCATCAGATCATCAGAAAGGAAATGTGAGATGTAGGAAAAGACAAAAAAATCCACTCAATTCCCATTTAAGTGAGTTAACTTGGATTCTAGCTTGTCTTCATATTAAGCCTCAAGTTCTACCTGAAGGTGTAAGAACAACACTGTTGTGTTTGCTTTAAAACATCAGATTGATTAGTGAGGCAGCAGCATCTCATGGTAAAAATACCAGTTTTCAGCAGGGCTCCTAAAACTCGCTCCATGTGGTTTATTTTATCATGTCATCACTATAAAGTTAATGGAGTGTTTAACAATGTGAGGAATTATCGCCTTAGTTGCTTTACGTGTTATGCTTGTTTAATAGGGCACTGAGAGAAAGAGAGATAGAGAGAGAGGGGGAGAGAGAGAGATAGATAGATAGAGAGAGAGAGAGAGCACAGATGTTTTGATTTAGAAAAAAAAAAAATCCTGCAAAATCCTTCTGCTCCTCTCCCTCCTCTGTATCACACATGAAGCCTGAGGACACTGACATTCTCAAATGTTATCCGCTCTGAAAGAGCCATGATCAGTAGAAAAACTGCAGCACTTGACCAACAAACAGCTTCACTTCATCACTCACTCAGTCAGGTACAGACTTTATGCATTTATGGTGATTTAGGAACTGACACATTTTTGTAAGCCAACTATTAGTTAGCATGGTGAAGGTTCTCCCAGTAAGCCAATGGAACTTTTTTACTGGATATCAGATTATTGCAAAAACAGAGGCAAAAAAGAAGTTAAGGACGTTTTGTTCAGTAAATCATCTCCACAAACACCTTTATTATGATTTTTGAAGTGTAAATCATATCTCCACAAGTAAAAAAGCTAGTGTTAGGCTATTAAAAAAAACTACACCATTGACTACAACCACCACTGAAATTACTACATTCTGCTACACACACATTATAATTCAGTATGTCAACGAGATGGTACGTTTAACTTGAAAATATGCGAAAACACGACATATGTCAGACATGTATGTGAGACATATAAATTTCTTACCCAAATCCTCCCATGTTAGAAGCTGCTGTTCCCTCTCCAAACACTTTACCGGTTGAGGGACCCATGCTGGTGTTGAAGGAAGCATTTGAGCCAAAAGATGCTCCTCCACCAAATGCTGGGGTGCTACCGAAGGAAGGTGGGCTCCCAAACACCGGAGCACTGCCAAAACCACCTGCAGATGGTAAAATAGATGAGCACTTAATAAAGTTTAGAAGAATAAATATGACTGCAGTTACATTCAACACGTGGTCTAAACCTAAAGGGTAAAAACTGAATAAATATAAAAACAATTATGCTAATCATATTTCCAATAAAAGTAAATATATTTTCCCAATTGTTTCTCACAACAAAATGTCTGTGCATTATAAATACAGTCGACAGTCGGTTCTTGTTGTGTACATGATTGTTTTGGAACGACTGAATGAACAATTCAGTCCGGCTCAAAGCCTCAGAGGTAGGAGTGGCAGAGGGAGAAAGGGTGCACTGAAATTACAGCCGGGCTGCAGCACGCCCCAATAAATAATTGATTGAGCTAATGTAACAAGATTACATTCCCTGTATGTTGGCCAGTGATAGGGCATTAGTGTGCTGAGTGGTACCAGCGTCCCAGCGGAGCTAAGGGATAGGGAGGATGGCTGCTTCCACTACGGCTACTCATGACTTAAAATTTAATTAAAAACAAAAGAAAAAACAAAAAGAACTGATATCAAATAAAGAAGCTCAGTTTACATTTACATCCTTAAAACCAAGAAACTGACCTGCGATGGAATCAGATAATCCTTCACACTTTAACCTGCTAGTTTAATTTGCACTTGGTCCATTTGAAACTGATACCAGGCAGTTTGAACCATGTGAAATACCCAAATAGGTGAAGTGTCCTTTATTTTTTTTGCTGTGATGTCTGACAGGCAAGCATCACGTTTAGAAAGTGGATAATCTTAAGAATCAAACAGTAAGGACTTTAAATTAAAAGCATTATGGGTTTATATACCTGGTTTTGTTGGACTAGAGAAGGAACCAAACCCCTGGGATGCAACACTCCCTGAACCAGAGCTGAAGGTCCCACTGGGTTTCTGCTCACCAAAGGACGACTGTCCAAAACTAAAGTTCTTAGCACCACTATTTCCAAACAGACTGTTGGTACCTAGAAGAGACCACAGTAAAATGGGGGCTTGTTTATGATGCTTCTGCTTTGCACTCTCAGTAGTCTTGTGTTGTTCTGAACAGAGGTAGCATACCTGCTGCCTGCCCAAACCCCCCAGCGGAGGAAGTGGTGCCGAACGGGTTCTTATTGGCAGCATCTTCACTCGGTTTCCCTCCCAGGCCAGAGAAGAAGCCTCCACCAGCAGACGGGCCGCTTGTATTGGCCGAACTTGAACCAAACAGACTCCCACCAGACGATGGCTGTTGCTGCAAGACAAATGATACTGGTACAATATGTCCAAAGGAACAGGAATATATTTTTATCTGAAGGCAACACTATTCACAGGTTTCTCTATCAATAGAACTAATTAGTGGTTTATACCTGTCCAAATAAACCTCCACTGCTAGACTGTTGGCCAAACACAGGCGTAGCGGATGAGCAGCCAAATGCTGTAATCAGAGGGAAAGGAGAAAACAATTAAGAATGAGACAGTTCCTGTTAATTCTGCACTACTAGACATGCCATGTAGCCAGTGATACCACATAAATATTCTAGTCAACACTATATAGTTTCATTTTCTTTCCCCAGTGTCATAAAACAGAATGAATTGACTCTAGAAACTCGAACTCCCCTCCTAAAAAATCTGTAGACAGGAGTGACAGACTGCTTGTTGCTGAGCTGATACACTCACATCAGCTGTCCGCAGACACGCACACACACACACACATTCCCATACTGCTCTGGGAATTTAGAGAATCTTTGGGAAAGGGACAACTCCCCTCTTCCCTCACATCACACCGCACCACCCAAAATCTCACAGCCATGTGCACAACCCTCCAACCCACTCAGGCTGGCACATTTCTCCAGACTTCTTTCCTGGAAGATGATGGCCTGTCAACCAAAAGAGCTGCTACATTTGACTTCTATCACCACAATCTGTGCACACTGAAGTCGATTTTTACACGCAGCCTTCTGCAGTCCGTTGCCTTTACAAACACAACAAAATGCCTATTTGTAGTGAGCATTCTGATTGGAAAAGATTATACCACTTTGACAACAGCGTCTCTGACCGACTCGTTGTTCCACTGACTGGTATTAAATTGAGAACTCTGTATACTCCATTACTTTGACAGCCCGACGGTGTCATTTTTCTCATTTATAAATAGACTCAGCATGAAAGGATTTCAGTATGAATCTAGTGAACTTACTGATGATACTGTGCTGAGGTGAAATAATGAATTGCACAAATTCACTTGAGTCAGTCAGGTTCAATGCAGCGCTCGCCACTAAGTGACACTGAAACTATGATTTGCATATTCCATAGCACGAGTGAGAAAGTGAGAACGTAGATGTCTAGACAAAAAGAGTCATTTTGGAAATATTTCAGATCTAGCCCATAAAATTATGGTGAAAAGAGCAGAAAACCTGGTGTATGAGGGAAACAAAAAAGGGAAAGGGATATAAAATAGTGTTGGCAAACATGAGAAAATAGAAAAAAAAAAACAAAAGGCGGGTGGTGCTTAGTCAAGTTCTGAAAAAAGTTCAACATTTCACCACCTTCTGAGGAACTTACAGCTCTTTTCACGATAAACAACACTGATGTAATTTACAAAGTACAGATCTGATCAGGTTATTAGCAGATAATTATTCCAGTTTTTGTAATCTACACTGTTTAAAATAGCTCAAAATTTTCACATGCACCAAAATGGCTAAAATAAAGATGGTTAACTGTAATCCTTTCTTTACTGTTCACCTTCTGTCTGCCAGTGTTGCAGTGCCGCTCTCCTTTACTGCTGCCTACATTTTGCTGCATATTGAGGTGAAAATTAGTGTGTGACCGTGAAAGATGAGAGCACTTGGTTCAACCTTAATTCTAACACAGGGGCTGACATATTACACACATTCACTAAGCTACAGTGCTCGTTATCATTAGAAGACAGCAGTCTACAAAATATTCTCATAATAAAGTTCTCAGTTCTGGCAAGTGTTTGCAGTCACATTTAGCAGTTCAAATGACAAACATTGGCGGTGGTGGATCATATCAGCTCTCTGTTATACAATGCTTGCTTTCCTCAAGCACACTGCACTCAGTCAAAGACCTTTTGTGAGGGAAAGAAGCAGAGGAGGGATATATCTTCCCTTCAGTCACATTAATTCAAAGGGTCAAATTCTCATAGATCAACTTTCATTCACACCATCATCAGGTTAAAATCCAAATGTTTTTAAACCAGAACCTCAAGTGTTTGGATTAAGTAGCGGCAATAGGGCATATCAGATTTAGAAAGCTTAAGCTGTTATTTCAATTTGCCACATAAATATATAATCAACATCGAAGAAAACGTTAATAATTGTACTGCGCTCTGTATCTGACAAAAACTGAACACTTAAACTGGTATCAGGGACAAAACATGATTGGAACTCCTGGTCTTTAAAAATCACTTGCTTCTTTAGCTATAGTACTACTGTATCACACTGACACATTTAATTAATCATTGGAAAGAAATAAAACTATTAACCACAAACCCTCATCATATTTTACTAGAGATAAGTAAGAAAGCAAGTGCAGACTCACACTCACCTGAGGGCTGTCCAAAGCTGAATCCTGTAGATGAGGATGTGGTGGTGTTACTCCCAAACACAGACCCTTGCCCAAACCCAGAGCTCTGGCCAAATGCTGGCGCTGTGCTTTGTCCAAACAGCCCTGAGCCAGTGCTGCTGGCTGTGTTGGCGCTGCTCGTGCCGAAAGAAAAAGAAATGGCACTGCTCGCAGTAGAGGCACCAAAAAGACCTCCTCCAGTGGTCGCAGTATTAGAACTTGCTCCAAATGCTGATTGGCCAAAAGAAAAGCCACTGGCTGTTCCAGTGTTGCTGGCAGGTTGGCCGAAGCCGCTCACCTGGCCAAATACAGATTTGCCAAAACCAGTTCCGGTTGATGCACCAAACCCAGCTGAGCCAAACGCTGTGGACACTGGGGTTGAAGGAGCAGAGGACACTGGAGGTGCAGAAGGTTGCCCAAATACTGCGCTAGGAGCAGTAGTTGTTGTAGTGTCAGCAGCAGTGGTGGTCAGAGTGGTGGCTGCTGGGGCAGCTGTGCTAATAACTGGTGGAACTCCAAGGGAAGCGCTGTCCGTTGTTGGAGGGGCAGGTTGGGTGAAAATGGAACCTGGTTTGTCAGAACTGGGCACCTGGAACGCTGCTGGAGGTGCCTGGGGGACGGGGGCAGGCGTGTCAGCAGGGGCAGGGGTGGCAGCAGCTGAGGTGGGCACAGGAGCAGTGGTAGCAGTGCTATCTGGGGTATCTTCTACTGTGGGAGCCACACTGGCTGGTACTGAAAGGGTTGCTTCAGCTGGTGCGGTGCTGGAGGAGGAAGGGTCTGGGGTAGGTGCAGTCGTGGTTAATGGAGGTGTGGGTGCTGCAACTGTGGCCGCTGTAGTTTCAGTGGTGGTAGCATCTGCTGCAAGCTCAGATACGACAGGGGGACTGGTGCTCTCTACAGCTGTTTCAGCAGCAGGCTCTTTTTCAGGGGGCGGTGTGGGCTCAGAAGGTTGTGGGGGGACTTTTGGCTCCTCTGAGGGCTCTGAAGAAGCTGCAAGGAGACTACTAAAAGATGTAGGTAAAGTTGAAGTAACTGAGCTAGTCTGGGGGACAGAGAAGGCCGGTTTGGGGGTTGATTCAGGTGGCTTGAACAAACTGCCTGATGCAGCCCCCTTAGATAAATCTGCTCCTGCAGAATCTTCTACAGACTTCTGGAGAAGTGCACCAAAGCTAAACTGTGCTGTTCCCTTGCTCATTCCAAGTCCGGTTTCCCCAAAGGAAAAAGAGGCCGCAGGGGGTTTAATGGATGAATCTTTGGCTTCTTCCCCAGGGCCCACACGCAGTCCAGAGAAACTGCCCAGAGTTTCTCCTCCCACTGTTTTAGGGGGCTGTGGCTCTATCCTGACGGCGGTTGTGGAGGAAGTAGGTTTATCTCCTGACGCATTCGTTGGCAGGGTGGGGGAAGCAGTGCCAAGAGCAGACGAGAATGACTCCTCTCCAGTTTGGCCAAACATCATTTTGCCGTTTCCACCAAAGATGAATTTACCTGCATCTTTCACTGTACAGGACATAAAGAATAAAAATGCTGAGTGTGAATATGTTTGACATCATGCAACAACCTTCTGATACAAAGCTGCTCTATTGTTTCTACCTTGTGACATTCCAGCTCCCTGTGCGACTGAAGCGAAGCTGAAGGCTGCTGACCTGCAAAAGATTATTTAAGTCACAATGAAATAACAGTGAGAGCATCTTAAAGTTCTGTGATGTGACAAATCTCTGTGTTGATGGATTATGAGTCAAGGGCAGAGAGACAAATTAATAAATTAGGACTCAATGAGAACAGGAGCCAGGTTATTTCTCCAAAAACTACGAACAATGCACAAGCAATAAGTCTGGCACAGTTTTATATGATGGACGATGTTATTTGGTTGGCCCTAAATCACACATGATTGGTTAAGTACACTTATGTATGTGTGTGCAAGTGCAAGATAAAATATCGAGAATATTTCCACCTTTTACAGGAAGTGAATGTACCATTTTTTGATGTATGATTTATTAAACATAATTTTATCATAAAAAATTATCAGTATTTTTTCTAAAATAAATAAAAGGGGCTCATACCAAACTTTAGGTGCTCTTTGACTCTCAGAATGGGTCTTATATTTTCCTAAGCTGACTTACCCTGATGTGAAGGAGAACCCTTTGCTTGTGCTTTGCTCTGCTGAGCTTGCAGGAGTCACAGAAACATCTGCTTTGGATGACGAACCTGAAAGACACACAGTACGTTGTCAGTCAAAATCATGTCAAAGATCATATTGCAAAATAATTCGTTAGGATAACTGTATGGATGCACGCCAATAGTAAAGAATCAAATACATTGTTCTAGACTGCAACTTTGTTTGTACATTCACCTAAGCTGTGCTTACCAAACACAAAGCTTCCCTGTTGGGTGCTTGTACTTTCAGCAGACAACTTCTGGATACCTTGGGTTGAATTCTGCACAGACAGTTTTAATTAGGAAGTGGATATTACAGAATACAGAACAAAACTACATATATAATACATATATATGAAAAAAATCATTACAGTGTCCTCTGACCACACTGCTACAGGCTACAGTGCATGTATAATTAACTGAAATCTCAAGGCGCAAGTGTTTTTTTGCACACATATGGCTGAAGATCAGTATGTTCAGGTCATTCCATTAGATTGAACTTGGACCTGGACTGTGATGAAGATTTGTGCAAGGAGTTCCCCTGTCACCCAGCTGAAACTTATAACATCAGCATGGGAGGGAACTGGAACATTTCTCACCCTTTCAGTTAATGGTGTGTCTTCACATACAAAACTGTCGTATATATGTGAAGTTTCACAAGTTCAGTGTTCTTTAAAATTGCAGGGACACTGATATTGATGCTAAAGTCACTAACAGCATGCCAATTGATTAAATAAATACATTAAAGACATTTATTTGTAGCTGCACTGAATCAATGTTTCAATATTTTTTATCAACAAGATAATCTGTTTATCAGAGAAACAGATGGTAGCTGATGAGTAAAAAAATAATATTCTCATATAATTTAAGGTATTTTGATGATGCTGAAACAATATTCATTTTAACAGGTTTTAAACATTTTTGAAAAATATTTGACTTGTGAGTCAATTTACAAACTATTTAAGGACAAAGTGTCACTTGAATGATGGAGTTGGAGCAACAAATGAATGAAAAGATGACGGGCAGTTTGAGCGATGGATAGACACGATACTCACCCGTTTGGCCTGGTTAGAAGCTACTGTTGCAAACACCTGAGCTGCTGGATCTGGTACTGAGGAGCTGGAAAAGACAGAGAAAGGAGCAAGTGTTTGTGTGTTTTACTTTTTTGTGACATGAGTTGTTAATGTTTAATAGAATAATGTGTCCACAACCAAACAAACCTGGAAAACACTTAGGCTAATGAAAACATTTGGTAGAATAATTTAAAATTCTTGAGAGCATTTATTTTTAAGAATACATTTTCATGTTCTAGTCCAATAAAATATACACATTGGTTCTCTGAGTTGAGTCGGTAATAATCTGAAGAAATGTCTGAAACATCACTGTTTGACAGAGATAAAGAGGACATTAGTATAAAATCAGGGAAAAGCTTGCATTCATAATCGTCTTACTCTCACAAAGCCTTGCTTTGCTAGTTTGTTATTGTGAGCAGGCTTTATTTGGGAAAGGCCCCAAGGAGGGATGGCCTGCTGAAATATCAAGCACAAAAGTGGAGCACAGCCCAGCGAAGCAGAAAGAGTAAGGTGCAGGAGGCAGGAAGAGGCCAACGAGAGACTGTGAATCATGAATTAAGAGCCAAATGAAAGACATGAAGAAAGGGAAGTGAAGAGGATAATGGTATAAAAAAGAGCATTGGACAGTGTACAGTCCATGTATTCCCATAGCTTTCTTTTGGCTCCTTTCTCCACCATACTGGTTTTTAAATTAAACTGTAAGGCTATAGTGTTTTGCCTTCGGCTCAACACATTTTTATACACCCCTTGAGGTAAAAGGGACTTCCTACACATTTGACACAATAGCCATATGAACATTCCATACATCCTTCAAAAGCTGAAAGTCAGGACCTTAAATTCCAGTGTGCTGGAGTCAGTACAATAAAATACAGTTTTAATAGCTAAAAAACTTGATTGTATATGACAGATCACAGACAGGATCATACACAATAAGGGAGAATCTTTGACTCAGAAAACTTAACAAAGAAAAAAGGACTATAAGGATTCTATACAGTTCAAGAGATGTGGTGTTTGAGGAAAGAAGCTGTGATGCAATGTGAGACGCCCTCAAAGACTGCTGGCCTCAGCCTGTCGTGTGCATTGGCTAAGTTTAGGTGGAGTCAGTGACCTGATAAATCTATACCGAGGAGACAAACTCAAAACAAACACTGGACCCCTCGAGAGCTTACAGTGACAGGCTGTCTGCTCATTGTATTAGGAATAGATTGAAGTGGATGCAGGAGTGATTTAATGCCAGATATATATTATAAAATGTTTATTATGAAACTGGAAACATATAAACAGGACAGATTAAAAGATAAGATTAATAGATAAAACGTTACTTCATTTAGCCCCACAACTGTTCTCAGAACTGTTCACAATTTACAGTAGGTTTGGTGACAAGATTTTCACACAGTAATCTGAAATTAGATTTAAATACATCAAATGGAAGCTGAAACTAGCTTAAAAGATCCAGCCCTGTCTTTGACTCTTCACTATGGATGCTACTGCTTTTCTCGGCAAGATTCTCTCTCCCTAATGTCTTACCTAACCTTAACCATTTCCACTCCCCTAGCCTTCACCTGACCCATCCACCCAAAGAATGCAACCAATCAGAAGCAGAGTAGATATAAACAGACACAGAATTGGCTCCATATGGTACATGCTCCTTTTGTGGAAAAAAAACGTAATGGTTTTATATTCCAAATGAAAATTTTTGCTCAGAATGATTCTAGTTTTTTATTCTTGCCTCAAAACCTCTTCTCATTTTGCAATAGTAACTATCACTTACTTGAGGACATTTCTTGAAATAATATTAATAATAATAATAAAAAATTGCATCATTTTTGATTTTTACCTCATGATACTGGAAACAGGCACAGAAGCTCCTTTGTCCTTGAGCTCCTGGACATTGACAACCTGAGGAACAGTCTTCAAAGTGGACTCTGTCAAAGAAGCACTGACGACTGCTGGAACACACAAACACAAACCATGAATGTGAAGAGATGAAGCCCACATGTACACACAACAAAAGTTTACCACAAACAACAACAACATACAAGATGTTATTGGTGTATGCTGTTATTGAATAAAATGATTGTTTCTATGTGGATTTAAGCCCAGTTTGAATTATACTGGATCTAACAGTATAGTTATTAAGTCTGATGTATGATCACACTGAGCTGGGACATAAAGCTATCACTGTATAAGTATTTGCTCTAGAAGTCTATGTCTCCCCCTGGTGAATTACAGCTAGCATAGCATTACAATATTATACAGACAACTTCTTATACACACTGTGTTTTCCATAAATGATTTAATTACATCTTTTTTTACCATTTAAAAATCAACAAATAATTGCAGTCCAAAGCTGCTGACTTGCATGTTTGTTGTACCTGTCTTCTGATTGGCCATCTGCCTGCGTAGAGCAGCAGTGGCTGCAGCCTGCTGGGCAGGAATGGTGACAGGGATGCTCTTCTCGGTTGGTGGGGCTCCATGTTTTACTGTCTTTGTGGCGAGAGCGGTGCTATCAGCCCCGCTGAGGTTGATCTTATTGGTTGGAACTGAAATGTCAATACAGAGAGAAACATTTTTTTATGCCTGCTTGTGACAGTTGCTGCAGCAGCGGTGTTAAGTCTGACATTTTGAAAACAGTCATCTCATTACTTTGAATGGCAATTCAATGCAATTTATTGCATAACACATTTTTAGAATAGCAGTCGTTGGTAGGATTTACTCACCAGGGCTGGCAATAGGGCTCAGTCCAAAGCCCACAGTTTGGACTGAGTGGAGTTTGGTTAGAGGGGTGGACTGGATGGCCCCAAAGCCTGGCTGGATTGAGGGTGTCCTCACGACTGTGGGGTGGCGGGGGGTGGACAATGCTGGAGGAATCACAGTCATGGGAAGGGGTTCTGGCTGTAGTTCCTCCTCCTCCAACTCCAAGTGAGCAGGGTGAGGCTCCAGGGACTGGGACAGGGAGGACGTGGAGCTCACATCATCCAAGTCCTCGTAGTATTTCGGGGAGAGGAAGGCTGATCGAGACAGGTTGGCTGAAAGAGAACACATAAAGAAAATAAAGATGATCAATAACTGTAGTATAAATGCATTTTCATTATATCTTATTTATCTTTCATTAAGATAGTCTTATCTTGATCAATAATCCCATTTAAGGAAAAAAATAAAACTAAATATCCGAACCTTTCATTTGTTTGAGTATTTTGAGTCCCACTGAGATAAGCACTTGTAAACTTTCAAGCAAGATTCAAATTTGTCACCAGTTAACCAAAAATGCACAAGGAAAATCTATAAAGATTCTCATGTCTGGATATTAAAGTAAACCTTGCTGAGTTAGATTAAAGCAGGATATGTGTACCTGGTGCAGTAGAGCGAACAGGAGGCATCTGTCCCTTGGAGAGGAAGTTACGCAGCTGGGACTGTTTCACTGGTGATATCTTGGCTGGTAAACACACATATTTGTCCAGTTAATATGTTGAACTTAAGAAATATGATATCTTTTAATTGTTTTCAATAAAAAATATGATAATGTAAAAGATTAATACCAGGAGATTTGGCTTTGGTCCTAGGAGGCGTGGATTCCAGCCTGGTTTTCAGAAAAGCATCCCTTAAACTCTCAAGCTCACTTTCCAAACTGTAATAAAACACAGAAGTTGTAAGATGTTTAAATCACAGTTAACAGCTTTTCTAAGAGCTATATGCCGTGTACTGATGCAAATACTTAAAAATTATTGTTATTATCCTTTAAAAGCTGCTACATAAAGAAATGAATGCAATCTTAATGTTATTTTGGGATTATGGTGATTATATTGTCATCTTTTATGTCACCTAGTTGTGAAAACAAGAACTGTAGCAATTTTAATTATTCAAAAGCTGTTCTGGAAAATTATAATATATTCAAATTGCAGCCCATTTAACTCATTAACTTGAAATATGAAGTCTCTGATTCCCAAACCCACACTGCAGTCTTCCTTCTCACCACAAACCAAATATCTTCAGCTTTTAAGACTCATTCATCCAATTTACAGTTGTTCATTAAGTCCATTTCTACTCTTTGTTCTGTGCCACCTCTTACCCAGCAGGTGTTGCTGTAGCAGTGTTGTTTATTGTTGGAGTAGCAGTCTTGTTGTAGAGGCGCAGTGAAGTGAGTTCATCAATCAGCTGGTCCAGTCGGTTCTTCTGCTGGTTGATGATGTACAGGTTGTTGGACAGTGTAGTGAACAGACCCTCACGGCCTGGAACGACCATGTGTCTGTGAAAATGAGAAGTATTTCATTACAAAAACACAAAACTTGAACCAAAATCTTTCAGCATCAAACACTTAAACATCTAAGATTTTGTGCTTACCTCTGCTTTTTCTTCTTCTCCAGATGTTTCTCCCATTCCACATCCAGCACATCATTCACATCTTCCACAGCAAACGTAACATACTGGTACAGTCTGCGAATCTCCTGACAACAAAACAATAGAGAAGAGCAAGTGTTTTAGTATGTAATAATGTAATGGGATTGATACAACTTTTCAATGGTGAAATTCAAACACCTTTCAAGCAACTTGAAACAAAAACGTCTTGACATAGAAATCTTTATCATGAGATCTAAATTCATTTATTTGTCAGCTTTTAATATTATATTAACTTTGTCTTTTGTTTAAATGCTTTTTTTTTGACACCACGGTCTATGAAAAATATCACAACAGAAAATTTTCATTTAAAGTATGTAAAGATTTTTTGTGCACATTAGTGATGAAAAGTGAAAATGGCTGAAAATCAACAACTTTTAAGGAGTATATATGAACTCATGTCACTTAGTCGTATCCTTGAAAATGTTCCATTTTAAATAAGCGACTTTCAAAAGTTTGTACAAACCCTGATGTAAATATGGTATAAAAGCATTTGTACAGTCATCATTTACATCGACCTCCTGTTTCTAACCTTGAGCTGTTCCTCACTGCGTGGATCCAGAGGTTTTTTGTACAAAAGCTGCCTGTAATTTCTGTCTCGGCCCAGCTCACTCTGGGCTTTGGCCTCTTCTGCTCCAGCAAAGCCCTCCAGTAAAGTGGTCTTCAGTGTCCCAATGTCTCCATGGAGAGACTGTAAATCACAACAGGAATTGAAGAGGACCACAAGTATTAAACTAAATCAACAAAATACTGAAAAATGTATGGCAGTGTAGTTTAGGGGCTATATTACACCTTAATTCTGCCTCAAACAAGTCTAGATACACGTGAAAAAGGCTAAAAATATTTGTCAGCTTATAGATTAAAAATGAATTTACCCAAAAGGTCAACACATGATGTGAGACTTCTGCTATTTTTGTCCTCTAAAGTGACGTTTTTTCCCCTCACTTTGTCGCATTTTGTCCAAAGGTTAGTTGAAAAAATAATACCCAAATGTCAAAACTACATGCATCATCTGTCCTTCCCACAAGACAGGAAGACAGGACACATGCTGGTGCTTTTTTAAAAAAATATATATATTTACAGCACTGTAAACCTACAACAGTGATATTTTGTTATTTTAAGACCACTGCATTATGAGTAAGAGGCAGCTGTTACAGGGTGGGATTTGTCTGGTGAGTGGGATTTGGCTAAAAGGGATTTGGGTCAGCCTGGACAATATCTGAACGTGTTTTTTGTTTTTTCTACTACCGCCTTACCTCTGTAGTTTCCTTGATCTCCAGGGTGAAAATATGGAGGTCTTCTGACTCCTTTCTTAACTCCTTCATCTCCTCATTGGTTCCAACCTTGAAGTCAGCTCTTGCACTCCTTGCTTTAAGGTCATCCAACTCCTTTTGGAAGTGTGCAATCTAATGGCGAGTCAAAGTCATGGTTATTTTAAAAACACTATAATGTTTTATGCAAAGTTGATGAGTTTTTAGTATGTAGTAAAATAGCACATTTCCAGCTGGTGATTTATTAAAATAGATTGCACCATTAAAACTAGGAAACGCCCTAACTAATAAAGATGTGTTTTGTGTAATATGATAGTATATAAATGTGCAAATTAGTCACTAGGAATCATCTGCTGCACTGAAAGTCAACTATGTAAACAGGAGGTCAATTTTGCATCACATGCTGTAACAGAACCTTCAACAATAATAATCCTATGAGACTGAATGATAAAATGTTTATATCAAAACATGCCATAATCCTAAAAAAGAGAGATAAAAGCACAATTACTTGAAAATTATCTACATATTTACTAGTAAATTTTTATTAAAGGGAAACCAACAGTTGTGGCCAAGAACACAACTGTATCAAGCAGGTATTTTTCCACCATATGGTTTGTGCTATAAGCCTCTCCCTTTCAAGTCAACCAACTGTAAATGGTTCATGCTACTTGAATGCTGACTGATGACATGGCTCACCTCCTCCAATATGCCAGCCATTATGGGATCTGAGTCTTTCTTTTGCTGAAGCTGCTTCTCCAGAGCCTTCATGCTAACAGCTGCCTGCAATAGGAAGTGGTAAAGAAGAAACACAAAACCAACAAATATATTAAGTTGGCAATAATTCCTGTAAATTTGCTAATAAATTGCGACACTTCTCATTTGTCACTTACATTTGGCTTCAGTTGAACATTCTGTTGTGAGTAGCAACAGTAGCTAACAGAACAGTTACATAGCAGTTACAGTTCCATCCAACATTTAAATCAGGGCTGTTACCAAATATTACATTTTATCCACTCTTCTGATGCCTTTGTCTAAGTATTATCATTAGGTGTGCTTTTTTTTAACTTTTCTTTTTTTGCTCTGCACCAAAATTGCAGACATATCAGAATTGTAAGTGTAGTTAGCATCTTTTATTTATGTTGTTTGTTAGCTTGTTAATTTGTGGCTGGCAGTGGCTATCTCAGCATTACTGGGTTGTGATAATTCAAACTGACACTTTCTGTACTGTCACATCTGCTCTGTGCTGGAGGTTTAAGTTTTCTTTGCCTACAATTGGCTTTGAGATGTGCCAAGATTTTATGATTTTAGGGAAGTGCATAGACATTTCCAATTTTGGTACAGCAATGTGAAAAAATCTCTCTTGTGAAAAACTTTGCTCAGAGACAAGTCAATAAAGACAAGATCTGACCTTTTTAGGGGACATAAACAGAGGAAAACCACATTTTTGAGTGAAGGGGGACTTAAAGATTTGTTTACTTATTTTTTCTGCAAACAGTTTCCCTTACTAGTCAAGCCACCATACTTAAAGCTGCTATTATACTCTGGCTGAATATTTTTATGGTCCTCTAAAACTCTAGA
This sequence comes from Acanthurus lineatus, assembly GCA_029814665.1. Lineage (NCBI taxonomy): Eukaryota > Metazoa > Chordata > Actinopteri > Acanthuriformes > Acanthuridae > Acanthurus > Acanthurus lineatus. The sequence goes on along the minus strand of JAPZDV010000011.1, from coordinate 14,895,148 downwards.
AAGGCTAACTGCACCAATGGACGGTCTGTGTGGTGAAGATATCTATCTTTTGACATACTTTTAATTAAAATAACAACAAAAACAGACAGGACCTGTGGAGTTTGGACACGTCCCTGGGTGGCAGGGGCAGGTTTCTGGACAGCTGTGGGTGGTGTACTGGTTTGAACCGGACGCACTGGGGCTGCAAAACAATCAATAATATATGAATCACAAACCAAAGCACGAGCATTTAAAGATTTAAATGATTCTTTGGTTAATAAAATTAGGAATTATGACACTCTTATGTTAAGAGTAATAGTCAATGAACTGAGGCAGGACTTACTTAATACAGCAGGTGGCTTTGTGGCAGAGACTGAAGGGGCAGTCAAATTACTGGAATTGGAGACAACTGGTTTGGGCAGGGGGGAACCGAAGGAGAAAGACTGTGCTGCTGGGGTCTCCAATGCTGAAAACCTTAGAAAAGAGGAGACATATTTTGTAAATGTGTATTTAGTCTATAAAAATGTTGATGTCTTGGTGCGAGTACTCCAACAAAATGACAGGTCAAAGATAATGATTTACCTCTCATTTAGATTCAGTTTTACTGTTTGTGTGGAGGGAGTAGCAACGCTCTGGGGTGTTGGAGCTGAAACTGGAGCTGGAGCTGGGGCCGGAGCTGGAGCTGGAGCTGAAGCTGGAGCTGGGGCTGGAGCTGGAGCTGGAGCCACCACTGCTGATGGTTTGATGGAAGGGGTGAAGGTAAATGCTGAAGGTGCTGAGGGAGTGTCAGAAGGAGGTTTAGAGGCAAAGGAGAAGCTTGTAGATCCTGAGCCAAAAGGTGTGGATTCCCCCAGGGAGAAAATTGAGGGGGTAGAGGCGGGGCATGTGGTTGGGACTGAGAAAATGAATGATGATGCTGAAGATGACACAGGAGCTGTGGGACCAATGCTGAATGGGGCAGCGGAGGAAGAGGCAGCTGGAGCTGCAGGAGTGGAAGCAGCTACTGAAGTAAGACTGAGGTTTGGGAATGTTGCTGGAGCTGATGGGATGGAGGCAGCTGTTTTAGGGGGTTGGGTTGCAAAAGAACCTAAAAACAGTAAAGAAATTTACTTTAATTAGATGTTATCACATGCTGGGCAAGTGTTAAACCTTCATAGAAAAGTGAAGTCTTCACAATCTAGCAAAAAAATCCTGCATGATCAAACCAATGGGTCTCGTTCAATGAATTTAATTTAATGTAAAGTGAAAACAAGAACTAATTTAATATAATAAAATTTTCACAACAATCAGAAATAAAATCATAGTAACTGTTAGCATTCAGTAAAACCATTTTGCTGTAAAAAATGTGATAAATGACAAGAAGATATTGTCTTTAACAAAAATTTTACCTGGCTCCTGCTCTCATCACAACTAAACTCAAACACAAAGTTTGACAGACCTTTAGACTTCATTAGTGGATTTGTTTTTTAGTTTATTAACTAAGAGAGCTAAAATTTTTGTTCAGAATAAATACTAATTACATACCAGTAAGATAAGTTTACTGATATATATTTGTACATGTGTTTGCTGAAAAGACGGGCCTCTCAGGCTGTAAAACTGAGCTATGGAGCTTGTCACTTGTAGGGTTTAACTACAACATTTAACAGGAGGGTAATTCCAAACCTAAAAACACATGTTCGACATGCCAGATATGTACATGTTGTCAGCAGCCTATAAAAGTTCCACACCTAAAACTGAAAGTCTGGGAAACACTTCAGTGTCATGGTGGTAAATGATTATTACTAAAACATCTGTTGACATCACTGGCTTGCTTACCTGGCTTAGGCACTCTCTCCCCCTCCAGGGCAAGAGTAGTTGGGGCTGAGACCAGCTGCTTAACCCCAGGATTGAGGTTAAGCAGGGCAAATGGGCAGAGTAGTCCCTCTGTGGATAACATGAGCATAGTGGGCACTGGAGGCAAGGTCTTCTCATCAGCTATGAGAGAGGAAACAGAGAGAGATGCAAACAGAGGCAGAGAAAAAAAGACATTATGACAGAGAAACAATTTAGTCCACGAGATGTGCAGTGAAAGATAATATATTTACTACAATTTCATTAAAAAAAAAAAACTGTTAAACATACTCTCTCCACCACAAACAACTCTCATTAACTCCCCCTCCGACACATTTTGCAGCCCTCCACAGTTTAGAGCCAAGTAGAATCTCTACAGCTCTGTGGTAGAAAATTTTGTCTTAAGTCTAATAATTAAGAGCCATATGCATATGCAACCTACATTATGCAGTAACAGACTTTTGTGAGAATTTTTCTAAGCTTCCTACACAGCTCTGTGCTTCTAAATCACACCACTGGTAAAGGGAGACGATTAACACCAAGTGTCCTCTACTCACTATGCTTTCTCTGTCCATGATGACAAAATGCTGTTCGTCACTTTAATAATCCACGAACTGATGGCATTTGAGCACAGTTACTGTATGTATGTCGGTGTTAATGTTCTCCTCTTGACTTGGTCATTCCATCCTCCAGTGGTATCACAATAGCATGGTATTACAATTAAATGTAGCATCATTATTATATCATGATTTATAACATGCTGTAATATTATATTATTACATTGCAATAGCACTATTACACTAAATACAAAGCAATTAGTTCAGGAAACTGTCCTAAGATGCCTCATTTACTAAAACAGGCCACTGTGTTCCTCTTTTTGCCAATCACCCGATCGCTTTCCTGTTTTTCACACCCACTTTCCTGAACTTTCCAAAATCACGCAGTGTGCTGTGGGCTGCAGACAAAAATGGCTAATCCAGTCAAAACCAACATTTAAAATGATGAAACAAACACCCAAATCAAAGATGCATTAGTCAGAGTTAATATTAGTCATTTCAAATATGTTAAAAAAAAACTAACTAAAAACTTTGTCCTCTTTGTGTCTCATACTTAAAACTATTTCTCAAGTAATAACTTTCACGGTCATGAAGGAGTGACAGCAGTTGCTGCTCTTATCAGTATATTTCAGTGTCTGATTAACTGCCACTGACTCACCTCTCTATGTTTTGCATCTACTGTATATTCAGTCCATGCACAGCATGTACAACTGACATAATGACAGAGCGTTAGTGTTTTATTGTATGCATAAATTTAAACCCTTATCTGTCACAGACACATACACCCACACACAGAAACGCATATACATATTCAAGCCAACAATTAGCGTTTTGTTTCAAGAAGTGAAGCTATCATAAGTTCATTATAAAATAAGCACACAGTGCAGAGAACAAAGAACAAATGGAAAAATGCAGCATCTAATGCCTAGATTCATCTCAATAAAGAAACTATAGTTTGAAAGATAAAGAAAAGAAAAGAGAGAGAAGGTGAAGGAAGGAGCAAACAGAAGGGAGAGGCACACAGTAAACCTCATCAGCATTCTGCAACAGGATTGTCTGGGCTTTGTTGTTTGTTGTGGTCCTCTGGCTTGTCTGAGCCATTTTAATGAGTGCATCGTTTTCCCGCAAATAACTCTCTCGTTACTCTCCCTAACTTTCCCTATCTAATATTTTACTCTGGATAAGGTTTTTATCAGAGTACAATCATGTCAAAATGTTGCTCAAATTGCAGTTTATTTTCTTGCTGGTGAGGGAGTTCTTAAAGTGAGCAGGGAGAGATGTGACTAGACAGCAACAGCAGCTCTACGTGAATGTCTGGCAGACTAGGCCATTTAAGATAAAACAGTGTACTGAGACGGTAGCTTATCACTATTCTTTACACATGCTGCAATGGAGCACTGCAGTGGATGCCGTGTGCACAAAGAAACTTGACAGAATTCAGCTTCATCTGATCATGAAAATGTTTTGGAAGCTTAAACAATGACTATGGAATACAATACAAGAGATAAACTAACTCTTATAAAATTAAAGTTAACTTAAATACCACAACCTCCCTGTTCTTTCAGCAATTTTTATACTTTCAGCAACTTTATACCACAGAAATCATCAGTTTTTAGATATCTGAAAAGGAAAATTTGTCTTTTTTTTTTAAGCATGTATCCTACCCATCCTCATGGAAAGTCAACAGAAAGTCTTTTAAGTATGCTGTTTCACTAAAACAGGGTGGGCAGTAACACTGGCGGCAGATGGTGTACAAACCTGCCTAAACAGGTTTCATTTTCTCCTAACCATCTATTCTGTCATTTACCTATTTTCTGACAAACCCACAGCATTCAGTGAACTTATATATGTCAGTATTTCCAACACCTCTTACTTCCAGCACCCTCACTTAAACCACAATCATCTTCAAACTAAGTCTTCATTTTGTACACAACAACGCACTTATTAAGTTTCGTGCCTGATTCCTGCACTTTAGTTACTATATCACATTCACTAAATCAGTCCACGGATAGACATACAGACTTATTAACACCTGGCAAAGTACTCAAAATTGCTTTTGTTGAAGTTCTTACTACATTACGTGTCACCAGGAACAAATTTTGCCATTATGACACACACGCACACGCCCACCCACAAAGACTCACAAGGAGAAAACAAAACCAGAAATGCTGTTGCAGCCGGTAAAAACACATAAATGACATTTCCAAGTGGGAGAGATCAGATTAATACCTTCTGAATACTGAAGTGGGAGATGCCATTTAAGCTTGACTGTGGCAGAGAAGAGTTGCAAAATAGGACTTTAAGTACAACAGAAGTGTCCCACAACAAGACCTACAAAATCAACATAACTGTGATATAAGGCTTTTAACCTTTGCTTTAATGTTTAAAAAGCCCCAAAGCTCCAAAACTGGTGTTAACTGGACATAGAGACAATCATGTTTGAGTGCCAGCTTGATATAGGGTTATAAACTTTAAACATTAAGGAACAAACAGGGTAAGCTTAGTTGCATTGTGCAGATGTGCAAGTCAGGTCAGACAGGTGAAGAGAGAAAGTAAGGAGAATAGCCAAATTCACTTACTGATGTAGATCTCCTGCTGGCTGGTGTAGTCAATTGCTAAGCCAAGGGGAAGAGTGTCTTCATTTGTCTCGGTCACTGGAAGCTCGGCCCTGCTCGCATCCTCCAGGATCCAAAGCTCCCAGATCTAAAAAGGACAGTAATCTATTGTTGTCACGACAGTCTTCAAAGTATTCAAAAATTAAACTAAGATCATCAAAATAACAGTTTTTCATAGAAACCAAACTAAGCACTGAACACTATTTGTTTACCAGTGCTGAACTACTAACATTTTAAAAAATCTATCCCAACCCCAGGTTGGCCTGTCATCAAGAGTCTTAGTTGGGTATGTGGCATTTGGTTTGTTGGATACAGATGGGGGAAACTCTGCTCGAATAAGTTATTTAATAGGAAATTGTTTTGAGTTAACTTTGTAGAACAGTTATATAACTCTTTCTGATGCTCAAAGCATTTAAATCACTTATATTGTCATGATTTTCTTTCAGAACCAGACTGTTCTCATAGTTTAATTGTTTCTTGTTACTTAAATGGAAATACATAATAAATAGAGAAACTTTTCATTTGTTTTTTTAATTCAAAACACTGTGTCTTTCAAGCTAAAGATTTCTATTATATCCTTCTTTTTTTCACTTAATAAGATACCTTGTCCTCTTGTCTTGCGATCACGCTCACTTCAATGGAAGCTGCTGATGCCGCAAACACAAGGTCCCTGGATGAAATAAACAATGAGGCAAAGCAACACATAACACCAAGTCAATGTGACATTTAAATAAAACTTAAGAGTTTGTAGGATTAAAAAGCACATTTAACTCAACAGTGAACTTGCTTGTAGTTGCTCACTATTCAAACCATTCCCATGAAATGTAACCATACTCACCAGTCCTCTACATGGCTGAGGAAATAGTGGTGTTGTCGCTCAGTACAGCTGCCGTACACCGTGTCGCTAAAGTTCAGATACTTTGTCTCCACCTTCTCATCCTTCTTCTACAAAAAGAAATGAAAACAGAACTCACTTTGTCAGATGAATTTGCTCATTGTCTATACACACACACACACATATATATATATACACATATATACACACACATACATATATATACACACACACATATCTCTCTCTCTCTCTCTTGGTATATGTGTATTTAACATGCTCAGGCACAAACCAGGATGTGAAATGCTGTGACCCAAGCGGCTCTATGAAACCAACAAAGCCTTGTAGAGCTTGGTGGTCAATTACATGAATAACAATTCATAAGCAGGATGATGTCCTCTGGTAGAAGCCTCTATGTAACTTTATAACCACTACATAAAAATATGGTAACACTACAAAGCATTTGGCCTTTATCGCTACAATACCTAACCTGGCAGAGCATCTAATGCTATTTTTGCTTCTTCACCTTGTTAATGTGGCCATATGGAGAAGATATCGTCTACCAAACAGACAACACACATGTGATTTCAAAAGAAATACATGGTCAAATTTATTGATAGTACTTAGAAAATAAGAAAAACAGAACTGAAGAATGGAAGGGTGCAACCTGACAAAAATTCAAATGGGTAAATGCATTGGACTATGGATGTAGGGCGTACTCACAGGGAGGGAGATCAACACTAGTTCAGGAGGGGTCTCTAGGGACCCATCTGCAGCAGCATATACCACTGCAAACACAAAAGTTCGCAGCCACAGCACATCCAAGACTGTAAGTGATAAAAAGAAAGAGAAGCATTTGTCACAGACGGGTTATGAGTACAGAAATCAAATTATAAAGGCAGGTAAAGTAGAATATGAAATATACTGTTGTCATTATATTTCATTTTAACCTAGCTAACTATATTGGAATACAACAAAGATCTCATTTAAATTTATGGGTATGGGACGCGCCTTACCTTTGACGGGTTCATCAGAGGTATAGAAGTGGGGACATGGGATGACTTTCTTTTCCTCCAGTGTCTTTTCAACAGTGGAGAAAAATCAGTTGTTTAGCTTTTCAATTAAATGATGCTGCACCTCTCAGAGAGAACTAAGTATTTTATTTTCAATTATAAACAATTCATTTCACTTACAGGTGTATACTGACAAACAGTGGCATTCATCTTTCCTGCAGCAACTTGTTTCCCCTTTGGACTCCAGCAAACTGTTTGAAACAAAGTATGTTAACTACAATTGAGCCACAATAACATTTTGAAGTAAAACTAAATTCAGTTATTAAGAGTCTCACTCACTGCATGTGATGCCACTTGAGGCCGGTAGCTCGGACAGCACTTTGACACTGTCAGCAACATCCAAAATCTGCATACTGCCGTCAGACATACAAGCAGCTAACATGGTAGCCTGAGCTGGATTCCACTTCAGGTCCTGCACTAAGGTGCCAGGGGGTACTGATGGCAGCAGGGATGCAAAAGGTAACTTCTGTGGTTTTGCCTGATAAGGAAAATTATAAAGTAAAAATAAAAGTGTATTGATAAAAGTCAAAATAAAAAGGGAATGATGAATCATTTTGGGACTAAATGAAACATTTTATAATAAAATTTGGTTGATGAGCTAATTAAAATAACTACTGCACATATTTCAGGGTTTCTCTACATCAGAGGCATCTGTGAGTCTACTGCTTAACATAGTAAGCTTTAAAAAGCTCAACATGTGCACAGCACTTTCATTGGGACAGAGCAGTACTTTTCCTGTAACCACTGTTTATTTTTAGTCGGTAATTTGCATTGGACACTTATTCCCTGGAGGACCATGGTGTTCCAGAGAGCTGCAATAACATCTTTACTCACATCACATCACAGCACAACTGGCAAATTGTCAAGTGTCTTTTAGTGTTTGTTAAACAAAGTGTTGTAAACATACATACTCCAGCATAATCTGAAACAGGCACGATGCATCAAATACAGTTGCACATTAAAATACACTGACTGAAGTATTCACCTTGTTCGCAAAAGTGCGGACATCATAAAATGTGAGGGACAAACCCGCCTCTTCAGACAAACCGCACACTGACAACGTAAGTTCATCACAGCTGAGGGCCAAGTGGTGCAGAGTCAGATCCATAGTAACCTCTGCCAATGCTGCTATCCCCTCAACTGGAAGAAAGAGGAAAATTGGAGTGAATTGGGACTGGCAGACATGATTGGATATAGAGCAAAAAATGCATTCTTAGTGATGGTGGATCAAAGGTGCAAAACTGAATAGATAAATATTCAAAATCAAAACTGTGCAATCATATTCATACCTATTTCATTTGAGTTTCCGTCAGCTTTGTCAGCAGCCAGAATGTCTTGAGTTAGGTAAACTTTGAATGTTTTGTCAAGCCCCACATAAGTCAAACCATATTTGTTTGAGATGGCAAGAAGACTTGATCTTTCTTTTGGCAAATCTTCAGCTGGCTCAAAAACTCTTGTCTTCTTCATCTGCCGAAACTGAAAATCCTGAAAACACAGACAAGCACTGTTTGTGGCTTTGGCTTGACCAGCTATGGGTGATAAACACGTGTGGTTACAGCACAGAAACTAACGCTTTACAGAGAAAAATGGTAATAAACTTTATAGTTCAAACACACTTGTATACATGGCTTGTGCATTTACAGTATGATTTCCAGCGAAATCTCGTTAAATCTGTCAAACATAAATCCGCATTTGACTTGTAAACAAATTTTTGGTTGCTTTCAACGTGACTATCATTTTGGCAACAGAGGTACTAGAAGCCTAGAAATGAAAGTGAAAACTCTTGCTTTTGGCTAACATGCTATGCAGTCTCATCCCGTTCGCTAATGAAGCTATGTTATATCGGTAACGTCATCGTTACTTGTACTAAGATAGGTATTTATCGATGTTATTTTACATGTTAGGTTGTTGATTAACCTAACCGCAAGGTAGCATCAATTTTCAGGCAGCACATATAATACTGCAATTACATGCTATTTGTTACAGTGCTAGCATAAGTACCTGGTTAACTTGAAACCAGCGGGAATAAAAGTTGTTTTAACCATTTTTTTTCTTGTCACACTTTCAGACCGAACTCGTCAGCTGTTAATTGTGACTAACTCATTAATGTAACTTAGTAAATGCTTTTAGGTGATACACAAAACCTAAAGCCCGACCAGCTAGCTAGCCACTTAAGCTAGCCAGAACCACTGAGTATGAACTGGCGGTGCTAGCAAACATTAGCTTACACATGCTAACCTGTCAACATAGCTTGGATAACAGATCGTACCTTCATTTCCCTCTCAGGAGGGGAGTCTGTGTCGTCGCTCATTTTGAAGGACAAGAGCTGCTGCCCTCCCAGTCGATCTGTTTTATTACTTTATTCCTTTTTGGCTAGTATTTGAGACTAAATTCAGGTGAGCCACATTAGTCTTAGAGCACAGCTGAAAACACGCCGCGCCGTTTTGCTTCAGAAGAAACGTCACAGCTACGTAGGCTGACAAGTAGATAACAGAGCGCCCTGAAATCCCCAAAAAGTGCTCTCACACTGAAACTCGTTTCAGATGGAGACAGTACCTGGTCATTTGGAATTTTTTTTTTTTTTTTGTGGTATATTATGCTATAACCTTATAAAGTTTAACACCTCTTCTCTATTGGTATCTTTTACAATGTTCTTATATGGTTGAAACATCTTCTCTGTGTGCTAATTTGTGTTGCAACATACTATGGCCTTGAGGTTGAAGCCTTACAGCTTCATCCTGTTTTTGTAGACTTATCCTGTTTTCATGGAATAGGCAGAGCTTTCACATGTAGTGCTAGACAGTTGAAGGGTTACATCCATCTAGAGTTGCATGCCTGGTATGGCGGTGATGTCTCCACCAGGCCTGTAAAAGTGAAATGTTTGAGCTGTATGTCAGAGATTCACAACGGCTTTGAATGCTCTTAGGCGGTCCAGGATGCCTGATTTATACTGTACTTCTTTGTAATAAACTTCATTATTCGCAATCAAGTTGGTGTCAGCGGAGATTCCTTCATCAACATCTATACGGCTTCACTACAGAAGATACCACATTTTTAAGAAATACCCTTTTACCAATTTATCAACAACACGTTCACCAAGCCATTACTCCACTTCTCCTACATTTGGTATTATTTAAGTCTAATAATAAACAGAGGACTTTGCAATGAAACTGTTGGTCTTTTACATAGAGGTACTGTGCATATTTAGGCCTGATAAACTCAATGATTGTTTTTCGATTGCTAGTGTCAATTAGAAAAAAAGGTTCAAAAGTTCTTGAAGAGTTTATTATTTAATAGGTCTCAGCAAATTCAAGCAAAGTTCACAGCACAGCCTTAGGGTTAGGGTTAGGGTTAGGGGGTCAGGCCAGACCTAAGCTGGTGTATGGGGTATGGATAGACCTAAAGGTGATGCAGTCTCTCAAACTTAACTCTACTTGTGGCCTCAAAAACAAAAAAAGAAAAAGAAATAGAATAAAAAGAAAAATTGCACTGCTTTTACCTCTTCTGTCCTATATTTTGGACAGCTGTGATATATTCCTACAAAACATCAAAACTTGCAAACATTTGTCAAACAAGGTAGTTCAAGGTGATATTTGTGGGTCAGCACTGTGTCTATCCCTTAAGGTAGTCATTAAGCTCTGGAAATATAACTGTCTCAAAGAAATAACTTTATAGCAATAAATCAGACACAAAATAAAGCACAGAGCAGTATATGGTGAAGTAAGGACTTTTATTAGAAAGCAGATTTTTCTGTATTGCATTTAAAGAAATCAGGTACTCTTGGACAACACAACTGAAACTGGTGATGGCATATACCATAATGGGAATGAAAGGTAGATTCTTATGCAACATCAAAAGTGGCAACTTGCATTTTTGTCGTATATATTATTGATGCTTGAGTCAGAAGGCGCATAAACATTTTGACATTATTCATTTGAAACATAAAGCAGTATCAACACTGAAATTGTCCCATACCAGTTTGTCTGGTCCAAGCCCTGTTGATAGTGAAGAACGTTACCATGATCAAAGTGTACGGTTTGCATGATAAGATCCTCTTTTGTCATATTAACTGTTGTCCATAGAGAGGTTATCAACAAGCCCGGACTTAGGACCAAGTTCGGCCCATGCTTACAGATAGATATGGTCCTTGAGGTCAACATGGGACAGCTCTGTTCACAAAGCACCAAGGAATCAGTCAAACATTTGCCAGTCCTTGTTGCAAAGACACACACTTACAGTATAACCAAGAAGGCTGGAGTAAACATCAGTATGTCCCTCCACTCTGGAAAGTAAGCTAGCACAGACCAAAGCAAGCCGGAGAAAGACAAAGCAAACAGCAAGAGCACAGCAAGTCATGTCAGATCTCCCATAATGCACTTTGGGTCTCTCCCCTGTTCTGATTGTCAGCGCTCTGAACACATGGCTTTAAAAGTTGCGTTTTCTCCTCATTCGTTTAACCCTTGGTCACCCCTTCCATTTTTCTTTTATTTGTCAAAGTAGTTCTAAAGTGCTGGCATTATGTTCAAGGACAAATACACTTACATACAAACTTTTAGTGCATTTTTTTTCCGAGTCTGCTGAAGGTTCAAATACACACTCAATTGGGTAGTTAGTCAATGTATTCCACTCTTAATAACTTTGCTATTATTATAATATTAGGTTAAACTTTACATAAGACATTCAATGAAAGGCCAGGCTGTGCGATAAAAATACAACCCTTCTCATTGCAAGACTCCACTGTCTTTGTTTGCTAACAGTGACAACAGTTATTCAGCATAAAATACATGGTGCATAAAGATCAGAGGTTTCATCGGGTTCGAGTGAGTGTCTGAATGGCATGCATTTTATGGTACAAGTGTCTTTTTGCATATAAATGTATTGTTATTTAGAATAAACCTTTCAGTGGACCAAAAACTACTGTGCCCATTACTTTGACAGTAATAGGGGATAAACAGAGCACTATAAGGTTTCAGAAAGTAACAATTTATTTGCAAAGAAATGTTTGTGAAAATAGGTTCTTTTCAACCAACAATCCCATCCTATCCCATTTTGTCATTTTTAATGATCATCCGGGCAAATGGCAGATATTGCAAAAGACAAATTTCTGTCACAAAAAAAAATTTAAAAAATTTAAAAAAACAGTTTTCTGTGAAGGAGACACTGATTCCAATCAAGATATAGTATATGTAAAATATATGACATTAAATAAATTTAACAGGACATTTTCTTTCAGCCACATCAAATAGAGCTTATCCTCCCAAGGCTTAGCCATGACATTCTCTGAGAATTTTTTCCCAGTTTACGGTATAGTGCAACATCAATCATGCTCAAATTCACCCTGCACAAGAAAAAAATCCCTAAGCAGAATAGAGGGGGGAAAAAAAAATTAAAAAAAAGGTTGGTATTTTTTTGCAGTAGGACAAACAAACAGTAAAAAGCTGAAATGTGAATGCATCAAGGGAAAAAAACATAAAATATTTATGCATGTGTGGTTGTTTTGTGAGGATAATGATTTCAAAAGGAAGTTTAAAAAAAGGGATACTTGTACAATAGATTTTCTATAGTTTTTCTAAACTTTTTGGGGCTATCTGTCAATAACAAGACACTGTCAATCTAAGGGATTCAAGTTGTTGCTAATAGGCAGTTGGATGCATTTAAGTATAGTAAATCTGTTTTTAATGAGCTCGATTTAATTGGGTTGGTGCACATTTTCTCTGAAATGATGGCAAATGTGAGAAACTGACTGAATAAAATTACATAAATTAGCGGAATTGAAACTTAAAAGAAAAAGAAAATCTGTCAGTCTACCCCTGCATATACTTTGTTTTGTTCATCCGTGAACATAAAGGTTCAAATCACAACATCCACACCCACACAGTCACAGCCTAAGGCACTGCTCCACACCCCTTCATTACCACAGTGGAGTACATATGTTTTTCCCACTCTATGTTATTAGCCAGTTTGTTTTCATTGGAGTTCATATCAAATTCCTCAAGTCATAGTCGTGGCCATGCACATTTTTGCCTGTTTGCTATAGTTTTTTTTTTCTTTCTTCCTTTTTTTTGGTGCATAAACACACCAGGAGAAAAGAATGAGTATATATATGTTGCACAGCCTAACAGTGTACTCAGGTTTAATTTTCTGAGGTTGCTCGCTGATTAAATTGCAAGTTATTTTATTAACTAACATAACTTTTGTTTAGTTATTCTAATATTCTATGCAAATGCATTACGGCAAGACTGTTACCTTGGTTGGCAAAATCACAAGTGCAGGCAATCCTATCAAAGGTCTCCAAATTAAGGTAGTTGCTTCAATAAACATCTGAACAACATAATCTTATTTTTATTTTTTCACAAGAGCCACTTTTGGAACTTAAGCTTGATAAATTATAGAGGAAATAAGAAACTATTTAGAAAACCTTGAGAAATACCTGTACAAAAAATTTCAGGATTTCTCAGTTTTGTGTACATCTCAACATTAAAGAAATACACTACTCAAATATGTGAAAAATTAAGGATCTTGTAAGAATAAAAATAGAATAAACAATGAAGTAATAAAAACTTTTACTTGAACTTCGCTCAGTTTTCTGTATACTAGGTGTTCACCATGTTGGAAGACTTTTTTCACATCAGTTTAAAAACCACAAAATCACAAAAGCCTTAGGTGAGAACATCGCCCAGGCTCACAGTCTAATTATATTATATTATGGCCCATTTTTTAAAAGTATACAATTGAGGATAAAAGGAATCAAATATAAAAGGATTTGACTATATTTAGTCAAGGCTTGGAGCCCTCGCCAGAGCAGTGCTACAGTTTACATTCATTCATCATCTCAGTCATTCTGTCACAGCCCTGTGTTTTCTGTGGTAGATCACATTTCTTCCCAAAGAAATTAACAGATACTGTAAACGAAATTATTATCACCTAGTGCAATTATAACAGGGCCATCTTAAAGCTTCCCCATAAGAGGTCAAAACAAGATATGCAGAACACAGACAGAAACTCGGCCCAATCTTTAAAGTGGCTCAGCACTGAAGCATAAACAGATTAAATATATCAAGGGAAAAAAAAATATTTGTTTTGCTTGGTTGTTTGAAGCTCCTGTGGTGAATTTCTGTAAAGGAAAAATCTGGTAATTTCTATTCTTTTTTTAAACCTCTACACTTTCCAAAATGTTTGTGGCTTAAAATAAATTTAATTCATCTAAATTTTAAAGGTCTGACCTTGTGATGAAATGTGATTTGACACTGATCAACCTAGAAAACAGAGGAAAAAAAACATACAATGGTGTATATCTAAAACTCAACACACAAAACAAAACAAAACAGGAAGGCTGTTTGGGACCTTGGGCGTCTGCATGCGTGGCAGAAAGCATTAAAACAGATGTTAAAAAAAAAGAAATAAAAGAAAATGAGTATGACAAATACAGGTTTAAGTCCCTGTTCGACTGTTTGCCTCACTCCAGTTTTCTTCCTTCCAAACCCCAAATCCCCTTTCGAATAACTGATCGGGGTGATGTGGGAGAAAGTATAACTCAAGTACAGACACTTTTTTTGCCAAACTCCTTAGCTTCCTCCCCTTTTAACCCTTTATTTATTTTTTTTGAGTGCAAATGCAATAAGCCAGCAGAAATTGCTCTTTGAAGTTTTATTCAATAATTTACCCCCCAACCCCTCCCCACCCAGGGTAAAAAAAAACAAAAAAACAAGATGGAAGCAGGACTATGTAGGCTTGGTGCCAATCATACCACCACATCAAGGTGAAACAGTGCATCTCTCTGACATGTTTCCCTCTACCACTCGGTGTAGTGCACTTCCTCTTTCTACTCCTTAAACTCGGCCTCCTCTACCTGTGGTGACAGCACACTCCATGGTTAAAAAAGAAGATCCAATCGATACTGTGTCAAACACAGCAAATCCCGGGTCAGACCCGGGTCAGTTCTAACACGAGTCAGACTGAGGTCAGATCCCAGTGACAAACTGGATAAAAAAAGTCCTTTTTGCGCATTAACGGCGTATGTTGAGGCAACAGTAGCTGTTTTTTTCTTATTTCACTGCAGGTTTGTGGCTTTGTTGTTGTTGTTGTTTGCAATAAATCTCTGACTCCATTGTTTGTATTCATGCATGCAAGCTATTGTGTTCTGGTTCATGTCTCTCTCTGTATCTCCAAGACACAATGATGTTATTTAAAAGGATTTTTCAAGGTTAAAAAGCATAGTTACACTTTTTAGACGATGTAGTTTTAATGCATTGGTGCAGAGATTAAAGGCTAGTATCATAAGGTGAGAAATGTGGGCACATGAGTGTATGTGTTTGTATGCGGTTGGGAGGGGCGGTCTGGAGCAGACACAGGCATCACATTGACAATCTAATCCGATATGTCATGGGCAAATATGCATGAAAAAACAGACCCACTGTTTTTTTACACTGTTGCACCGTGGAGAAATCTTTAGCTTTTGCACGAAAACTTTTCCTCATCTGTATCATACAAATGGCGTGCATTTTTAGGAAAAAGAAAATAGTTTTGTTGCCGGTGGTAATACAGTACTTGACTTTTAATAATAATACAGTCTTTGTTATATAATTATATATATTTTTATCATACAGCAATATGATGTAAAGTGGTCAAACACAGCAAAAAAAAAGCTGCTTTTCAAGCGAGCTGTGTTTCCTTATCTGTTCTTCCCAAGGTTACGTGGGTTATTTTCAGATGCAGCTTTCCAAGAAAACGGAATCATTTTACAAACCATTTTACCACAATACATAAAGTGCCAGCAAAGCAGCTGTTGCTTTTGTATTGCACTGAAATGATGAATCATTACAGCCATTTGTTCTGCTATCAAGCCTTTGAAATATTGCTGCAAATGCCGAGATACCAAGTGAAAGACAGAATATATGAAGGAAAAGTTGGAGCGGAAAGGGTTAATTTTCTCAATGTACTAATGCCATGCCTGTGTCTACCTCTACTATCATTGTTCACTGCTTTACTTCCACTATCGGTAATTATGCGTGTACACAAGCACAAGTGTGCACATGCATGTGTGACAAATTCTTGAATAATAAGACCTATGAGCGCAGCTCTTTGTGCCGAATAATTCCTGGTGAGGAAGCACAGAGGAGAAGAGAGAGTGGTGGACGAGATGTTAGAGTAAGAGAGCAAGCAAAAGAAAATGCAGTGTTTTAACACATTTCACAATGTGAGAGGCAGCCTAAGGGACATTCACTGTCCATTCACCCTCAGACCTTGTCCAAAACTTTCCACTTCCTGCTCAGGCGGCGTGTCACCACAGTTGCCCGCCTCGGCTCCTGGGATCAAAGTTGGCGCCCCCAGTGATCCTTCTACACCCTCTAACCCAGCTTCATCCTCATCTTCCTCCTGTTCCTCCTGGACAACTTCTTCACCTTCACCTTCAGCCTCTGCTCCTGCAGCCCCAGACCCGGGGCTGCCTTCTGTCAGCGGTGGGTGAGTCCTGAGAGGGTCCTTGCGGTCTGGATACAACCTTTGCTCTAGGGTCTTGAAGTCAGGCTCAAAGGGGAGGGGCACCCCTGGTTGAGGGCCACCCAAAGCCAGACCAAGACCCACAGCAGCACCCATGCCCATCCCTGCACGGTACACCTCCATGCCATCAGGCAGCATGGACTTGATCTTGGGCAACCATCGCTTGCGGACACGCCTGGCATTTGTGCACATGTCAGCGGCAATCACATTCATTTCACTCTCCTTGAAGTTAGGGTTGAAATTTTGACAGTAGACTGTAAGAGAGAGAAGACATTTAACTTCATTGAGACAAACTTGGCTTTTTTAAAACTCCATCACAAATGTTATATTATAAAGACAATTAACCTACGTTTGACAGCATTGAGGACCCTGCTGTCCAGGGGTTTCCTACTGGGGTCACTAGTAGAAGAACGGATACCTGTCCCACAGCTATTGGCTAATGTGTTTCTGCAGGAATACAGAGTCAACACCAGGGGGCAGAGTCAGTGATAGGCACATACAGTAGATAAACATAGGAATATACACACACACACAAAAACACACAAATACACAACTAACCGCATTGCACAACATGGCCACAGATGGAGTGTGAAAGTTGGTTTGTGACAACAGCGGCAGTGTTGGAGTCAGACACAGAGCTGAAATCTTACAGTGGGCCAATAAAGACTAATCCAAATTGTTCTGCTCAGTTGTACATGTCTTCATACTCACCTATCAAAGAACGTGGCTAGCAGACGACGGAGCAAGACTTTGTGTTTGATACCAGCGCATAGATGGCAGTTCATCAGCTGGCCTCGAGTCATGAACACCTGTGTACCTGGAGTGGCATGAAAGAAGAGGATTTGCTGAGAAAACTGTTCATGTTAAAAAAACATTTTCCTGTCTTCAAAGACTTTAGAGGCTAATGGTGTGTTATTTCTCTCTTTGGTCCAATTATCAGTTTGATTTTTTTTTATTCTTTAGCTCTGAAATTGATGTTCAAGGAGATTTGTTAAGATCTCCTTCGCTTAAAAATGTGTTTTTTCTCTCTTTGTTCCCTTAAATGTCAGACCTTGACTTTAGTGACTCGTATCTGCAAAGTTTTGTTACTGGAGAGCTGTTTCACAATGCTCTTCTGAGGGGGGCGATGTCTGTGCTCTTCCATGAAATCTACCTGGACAGTCTAGATTTGATAAGTCATTTCATTCAAAAGCCAATCACAGTTAAAGAAATCAAAGACCTCCAGCACAGAGCAGACAGGAAGTGAGAATTTGCATCAGCGCAAACACTTACACTGTGTAAATAATTGCCAGCTACAAGCTAACAAGCTAACAAACAGCATAAACATATTCAAGACATTAACTAATGCATCCTTCTGATACGTATGCTCCTCGTTGATTTGGGTGTAAAACAAACTACACACTTAAATCTGAATGTGATTGAGGCTCAAACGTGACTGAATCCCTCAAGTTTTTCCTCTATGCTAACATTAGCCATCTTGCTTTGATGTGCACTGCTCTATCACCCCTTAACCTTTCACCAGAGTTTTTCAATAAGAAAGACAGAGAAGTTTTGCTTGCAGCCCTTTTCTTTTTTTTTTTTTTTTTTTACTTTCATGTAGTTTGTCGTGTTGAACAAATAGAAAACATAGCACAGTATTTTGACTAAACTGGATAATTTTGCCTTTTTTTCCAAAACCATGCAGATGCACTAAATTAGTCATTTCTACTGTTCCATTCTGTTTAATTCAATTAAATTACATCTGATTGAATCCGAACAAGTTTTTTTGATTGATTACTGACTGCAACTGGCATCTGCATTTGTCATCGTGTTTTGACTTTGTCTGTCTGTAAAGTACACTGGGTGGTATTCAGAGTCTTACAGATTCTTTTGTGCAAAAAAGATTCAATACTAAACTGATTAAACTTTTTTTTCTCCACGCTCTATTGTTAGAACTATATTAGGTTGATGTTGAGTGGTAGCCGATCTGGTTTTTGGTCTGACTGCCAACAGCGATATCTGGCAGTCAGACCAAAGAGTTCAGCATTTGTCTCATCATACCAAAAAAATCTTTCTCCTCATGCTCTCAGAGGCCAGTAAGGGCCATTTGGCAAACTCAAGGCGGACTGTCATATGCTTTCTACTCCAGACTGACTTCTGTCTAGTCACTCTACCATAAAGGCCTGATTGATGGGTACTGCAGAGATGGTTGTCCTTCTGTCACAGTCTTCAATCTCCGCAGAGAAACTCTGCAGCTTTGTTCTGTCCCCTTTCAAATCAATACAGTGACTTGGGTCAAAACCACTTTGGCTACAGAATCTGATTGAGTGTAGAGTTTTAATTTGGGAAAATAATTAAATGAAATGTTATTAATGTTGTAACATAATTGAAACAAACTGTTTTTAGCACTAATGTATATTAAAACTAAAGCTGTAATTTACTGTAAAATGGTGATGACCAGACATTAACCTCTCATTAGCAACAGTCTCATTAGCATCAAAAACAGGCTGAATACTTAAGTCTCCTGCATAAAATGGATCTTAGGAAGAGTTACTGGTTTGCGGCTAACTTGCAAAGTCAATTGTCTTTTTGTTGAGGTTTTAAAGCTCCTCAATTTATTAGTTGAAATTAATTCAGCTAGTTAATTTTAATTTTTCCCCTTATCATTGCTAGAATTTTGAATTATCCAAATGTGCATACAGGTGGATGTATGATTTATTTCCAAACTCACTGCATGCAAGTTTTTCCCTGCATGTGTGCATGTGATAAAATGTGAGCAAATGAAGTGTTAGAGGATGCATGTGTTTGTATGTGCATGCCTACCAGCAACCAGTTCCAGCTTCTCCCCAGGGTCCCCCTCAGTGTAGAGCTTAGGATGGCAGCGGTAGCCTATCTGGCTGATGAGGCTTGCAGGCAGTGCCACGAGGTCCCTGCGGATCAGCACACAGTTGCGGTTCTCCAAGGCCAAGGGCACCGCTGCCACCTCTGGCTTATCCTGGACTGATGAAGGCAAGCAAAGAGAGAAAGAGTTCAGAAAGCGAAGCGGGTTTCGTGTTACATAGCAAAACGGAAATACATGTACGTGGGTGCGTACAGATATTTATCACAATGTAAAGTGCAGAAACCCAGTTATGCTACATCCATACCCTCAAAGCCCTCTATTTAGATAGGTGCAACCAAAATTTAATTAATAAAGCACGTTGGTGTAATTTTACACAAGTTGGTTGTGTTTCATAAATGTTTTAGAGCATTGCAGATTTATCCCAGATAAGTCACGATGCTGCATCAGCAACTTGAGCTTTAGAGGGGGACAGATCCAAAGCTGGGTGTTAAATTCTTACTTACAAAATTGTTTCCCTCTATCCTCTAAGATGACTTACAAGTGTATGCATATGCACTCACGCGCGAACACATACACACACGCATATACACAAGCACACACTTTTTCCATCATTCTTAGCATCCTGCAGCTAAAAGGCATCACACCGGTTTGTCAAATTCTAGAGTTTCAGATATTTATGAAATCCACTCTATCTGCAATCAGTCAGAGCACCCCAGGGTGACATTGTGGGATATTTGAGATGCTTGCACCTCTTTCCTGTCTCTGTGTATGTGTGTGTGCGCTTTGTTTTTTGTGTAAATATAAGTGTGAATGCACATGCAAATGCAACCATTTTTTTTCTGTACTCCATTTGCATGTGTACTTGGCAATTAAATAGACTAATTTTTCCTGATCTCTATGCGTACGTGGGTGTGTGTGTGTGTGTAAGTTTGAGTGTTCACAATCAGTTTCCGGTCCGGTGTGAATGCAAACTTAAGTGAATCCATATCTGCATTTGTAGGACAGTCTGCACCAGAATGAAAGTGTGGCAGAAAACCATAACAAAAAAGCAGTACAGAACAGCTGTTGTAGCTGTGATAAGGAGTGTGTTGTTGGTCACGATGCACTCCCATCTTAACTCCATAAAGCTATCTTTATGCTGAGAGAGCCCCCACACACACACACACACATACTGGAGGCACAACATCCTGCTTTTTTAAGATGTGCTGGATAGATGATTTATAAAAGATTAAGCAATGAAACTGGGGTAAAATAAACGAGCATCACTTTGTTGAACAATACATAACAAGCCGGGACAAGGAGCAACTATGTTCCAAAAATTCTGCTTTCACAGTCATATATTTCTGCAAGTCATGCCCACTTTTGCTTTTAGATCTGTCTGATATCAAATGAAGTTTCTTCATCGAAGCCAAGGGCAACTGAAAAAGTAATTTACTTACTCAGATCTGACATGACTGGAAAGAAAAAAAAAACTAATGCGGGTTTGCCATTGAGATCGTCTTGTTAGCATTTGCTCATTTAACCAATATTTCCATATGACTTTTTACATTTACTAAAGCAAAATAATAAGTACAGTTTAAAAAGAAAAAGTGTAATGAAATAGAATATTTTGGAGTCTGTTGAAATGTAAGAATTTGTTCATATCTATATTTGAGGATATATTGCATTTTAAGTTTCAAATTATGAAAAATATTCCAGAGTAAAGCTTCAGTGATAAGAGCTCTCCACCAAATGTAGAAAAGGTGTTTGAAATTCACCTGAGCACTGCAGCTCTTCACAATGATCACATGAAAGCATCAATATAATACAATACTCACTCCCATAGGGGTTAGCTGAACGTCCATAAAGATGACTGTAGGCATCCTCTGTGATCCCGTCGTAGGGCTCCTCTTCAAACTCTTCATCTTCATTCTGATAGGATGTAGGACTGTCAGTGGTTGGCAGGCTTGATGCTCCTGGACTGGACCTTTCAACTCCACCTCCTCCTGCTCCGCCCCCACTGGACCCTTGAAGTTGGTAAGAAGTCATCCCGGGGATGGAGGTCACGCCAGCAGTGGAGTAGAACAGTGAGCCGGCCCTCGCCAGCCGATTTCCCAACTCCGAAGATGAGATCTTGCTCTGTGTCGAGGGTATCGTCACAGGAGTCGGGTCACCCCCTTCTACTTTAATCTTGCGTTGCGGCATGAGAAGGGATGGAGACCAGCCCGGGGTTCCCAAAAGGGCAGCCACCGCCAGTCCATTACCATTATTACAAGGACTCTGGGGCTCTGATCCTGTTTCCTCTAAAGACCCTGCTGTTTGCGAGTCACAGTGAGGTGAGTTCGCCTTAAACATTAGGTCCATGCCTCTTTCAACTATATGCTGAATTTGGAGGTAGCCAGCTGTGTACATGACCACTAGCTGTTCACTAGCTGCCATTGTTAGCTTCCCTGTGTAGCAGAAAGTGAGGATTTGCTCAAAGCAAGCAGGTGTGACTGAGGAGGGCAACTCAAACTGTGTCTTTGTGGAGCTGCTGAAGAGGTCACGGAAGTAGAGGCTGCTGGCAGCCAAAACGGCTCGGTGGGCTTTGAAAGCCTGACCTGGTTGACAAAAATAACATAAAACAGAAAAGAAAAAGTTGAAAATATCAAAATAGAGTTTCTAGCATTGTTTCAAAGTTCTGTAACTTAAATAAAAAAATCAACAGGTTTCCTACAAACCAACCTTTGACCAGGATGGATACATCGCAGTAGTGTCCCAGCAGGCGCTGCTCATTAAGGGAGCCCAGAACTGTGGCTCCAAAGTTCGGGATCTCCACATGGAGCAGCTGGGACATGTTGGCTGCAGAGGAGGTGGAGGAGGATGGGGTTTCAGATATTCACTGCAGACTCTGCCACTGAGAGAGGCATCTATAACAAAAAAAAAAGAAGAAATGAAAAGAAAGGCATGGAGAACGCGTTGGAGAGGAGAAATGCAGTGATGAAGAGAGGAGTGAAAAGAAAATGCGTGAAAGATGAAAAGACATGCCACAGGGAGGTAGCGAGGCGAGAAGGGAAAATTGAGAGAACTTTAAAGGAGGCAAGGAACAAGATTGAAAATAGAGTTGAGATAAAGTGAGAAAATGAATACAGTTGAGGGAGAAGTGAGAGGTGTGTGAAAGAGAGATGGATATGCAGAGATAGTGGGTGAGAGAGTAGAAGGCAGGAGAGAGAAAAGGAGGAGTCAAGTCAGTGAGGAGTACAATGCCGTGCCCGCTGTACATGAGAGCATTGTGAAGTACATTAAGGCTCTGTTGGTTTACACGACGCATATTCCAAGAGCCTTGGATTCAGTCCATGTACTGCACTTAACGGATCAAAACATGTCTCCTGCAGCGTGGACTTTGATGACCTGTGAGCCTTGACAACTTTTCTCAGCCAGAAAAACCACATTGAACACAAGCAGTTTTCTTCATGTCACAGCTCAGAGACACGCAATGATTTCGCTGACTCCGCACATTAGCGAGCATTTGTCCTTTTTATAAACTCTGACGGGAAAAACTAAAACAACTCCTTTCATACTCATAATGTCATATTAACTTTTGTGGGGGGGGGGGGGGGGGGGGGGGGGG
>JAPZDV010000011.1:14858947-14872254 GCA_029814665.1 Acanthurus lineatus | reverse complement strand
TTTAATAAATTATTAGGGTAAAAATTAAAAAACTCACTTACATCTACTAATTGAATTTTAACTTTTAACCCCCCCCCCACCCCCCCCCACCCCACACTTTTCTTCTTCACAGTAACATTCTCCAGGCATATTTTGCACCTTCTTTCCTACCCTTAACCTTGTGTCATTGTTTTTTTATTCCTCCCCACCAACACACACATACACACATTCATATACGCACTAGTTTCATTATTAAGCAATGCTGCAGAACAGTTTCCAGGAATACAAACTGAAAAAAAAAAAAAAAAAATGTCACCGCCTCTCTTCCACACACACACACAGACACTCTGTCTTTCTCTCCCACTTCATGCACTCCATGCACAGACATGCACTCTGCCTTACTTACATAAAAAAAAGTGTGCATGCATAAACACACAAGCATATACAGTACAGGCTGCATAAGGAAATTACTGTGTACTCTGGCACGCAAACTCTCACCTGGGGGAAACCAGCACATGACTTTCCTCTGCAAACAGTCTCTTAACACATGCACAAATGTAAGAAAAAAAAGGAAGAAAGAAAGAAAACAAAAGTGCTCAGTGTTATCCCAGACAGTTCTGACCTGTGTAAGCCAGTCTTCTTGTTAAAACACACCATGGAGCCTTTTCGGAAAACACACAAACACACCGGCAGCAGTCAGGACCAGGACAGAAGAGGAGTAGTTTGAAATGGAAGGAGAGCACTCTGATGCACTCCGTCTGGTCGACTCTCTCTGTACTTAAAGTGTCATTCCTGCTGTCTCAGAGATGACTCTCTCTGCTGTCAGACTTTTCTCTGTCTATCTTTCCCCAGAATCCTTATTTTTCTTCTTCTTCTTCTTCTTCTCCTTATTTTTCTTCTATCTCTATACCCTCCAAAGCCCCATTCTCTCTGCTCGCTGTCTGTTCTAGTGCTGTCTCAAAGCCTCCCTCTGCCTCCCTGTCATTATCTCTCTCTGTTTCTCTCCCCTCTCTCTATTCTCTAAGGGTTGAATTCAACAAGTGCCGCTGTAGAGAGAAAGAGAGAAAGAGAGAGAGAGAGAGTTAAAGAGAGAAAAAGAGAGAGAGAGAGAGAGAAAGAGAATGGGGAGAGAGAAAGAAAGCAGAGCAGAGCACAGCGAATCAATGATGAAAGGAGTGGGAGGCTCAGTGTGTGTGCTAGTGTGCGCGTGTACGTGTGTGTGTGTGTGCATGTGTCTGCGCGCGTGTGTCTGATCAATGCAGTATCTATACGTCGCAGGGAGTGGGAGGGAGAGAAAAACACAGGCTACAGTTACAGACGGAGACAGAGACTGGGCAGAGCGAGAGAGAGAGAGAGAGAGAAGCAGAGGAGGGAGGGAGCGAGGGAGGGAGGGAGGGAGGGGAGAGTTGAGACAGAGAGAAAGTCATTTGAGGACAGTACGAGTAGAGAAAGACAATTAGGTTGAAGCAACTTCTGCCACTTGCCCCTGGACACAGATGCCTATATGGTCTTCCAGAAAGAGGAGGAGAATGACTAAGACAAAAGAGAAATGAGAAAAGCTTGCAGAAGCCATAACCACCGTTAATTAATTAGAACGTCGAATAGTGAAACTTCTGAAATCCCTGTTTGACGCAAGTCTGGAGAGAATGCGTCACCTCTTGGTAAAGCAAAGCTTTACTAAACTGTAAGCTTTAATATACAAGATGCAGTAATCCTCTAATCCTTCCAATTGTAGAATTTTTTTGTTTTTTTTTATAAAAAAAAAAAAAGGTCAATCAAAAAACACTGCCTTTTTAAGGTATTCCCCACTGCTTTGTAATCTGTGGAAGACAATAGTTAAAAAAAAAAGAGGTTTTACTTTTTGAGCAAGTGCTGTGTGTTTTCTGTGAATCATGCAAAGACCTCTCTGCCAAACACCTACACACAAGTGGAGAGAAGTTCTGTCTTCACGCAAGACTATTTTGTATTTTCTACATGAATTGATAAATTAAATGATTAATTTACGCCCCCACTGTGGTGGCTCAGCTTATTCAAGTGACATTTCTGTGTTTTCTGTTTTTTTTGTGTGTGTTTTTTTTTTTGACCAGCACACTGAAGACCTCCATAAAATGTTGCATGATGCAGATGAGTAAGGACGAGAGCCAGATGTCACGGCCTGTGACAGGCAAAGAAAGATAAAAGACAACAGCTAACGGAGAAGATAACTTCCAGTGAGATGTGTGTGGGAGGATCAGAATGCAAAAACTGTGGCGACAGATGAGTAAGTGCATTATTACAGTATGTGCGCGCAAATACACATGTAAATGTCCTGTCAGAGCAAAAGAAAAAACACAATAGAGAAGACCACTGAACTCTGCACTGCATTTCAAAAGAAGGGACGTAAAGAAAATAGACCTCATGATATATAATTTGTTGTAAAATTAAATAAACAAAAAAGAGCTGATGCAGATAATTTTTATATCTGCATCCCCAGAAAGTATCCTAATACACTGCGCTTCATTTTTTTTTCTTTTTTTTTTTTTGTCAGTGAAACCTCAAGTGGAGAAAGTTGTGCTAAACTGAGCAAACTTTTACTCTTCAGTCACAACGGAAATATGAAAGGGAGGATATCACAAAGCGTTGAATACAGTGAGTCAGACTTTGGTTTAGAGAGCTTTGCCCCAGCAGTGTGATATCTGCACAGCACATATAGGCGCACATGAGTGAGCACACACAAAAAAGCACAGTCAAACACGGGAGACACACATCCGCAAACACACTAATGCAAACAGACATATGCACACTCCCCCTGTTCTCTTACACACAAGCCAGTACACAGTCAGGTAATCTCCCTTTGCACACTCAGCACAACATATTCTGTTTGTTTGTCTGTCTGTCCCTATGTGAACCTGCCATACTGCTTGTCCGTCGGTCCGTCTGTCAGTTATTGTGACTATTGCGTCCTTACATCGCCTTCTCCTCGCCTCGCCTCTCCCTTTTTTTTTTTCTCTCTTCCCTTCCCGCCCTGCATACCACATACCCACTGTCTCTCTGCCAATTAATGCACACAGGGCTGCATTGCAGTGAGGTTGGCGCGTGCCACGGCAGCAAGCACAGTACAGAGTCTACAGACATGCATGTACGTGCCAGCCGGGCAGAGCGAGAGGGAGATGAGGAGGAGGAGGAGGGGAGGGGTAGAGGGAAAAGAGGAAGAGGGGAGGGGAGGGGAGAGAGAAAGAGCAAAGGAGAGTGAACGAAGAATATGTTGAGTCAGGCAGACAGGACGGCAGCGTGCCACAATGCACATACACACACTAATGGCAAACATGCATGTACATGCATATTAAAAGGGTACGTTTATACACATTTCGCAAGCACACAAAAACACGTATATACACACACACACACCCAAATGTTCACACGGAAATTGCAGCCTCCTCCTGCTTGCATTAAATATAGACTTTGCACATCCCTGATAAAATGATATAAGGCAAGAACGCCCTCAACTTATTTGTCTAACGAGTGATTATGTGTGTGTTTGTGCATGCCTTTCTCCTGCTCGTGTCCTCATTTCCCTCCGTGTGTGTTTGCATTTCCATGTCAAAGTTTCTCGCATACCAAGGTGTGTTTTTATAATCATCGTTATATACCCGCATGTGACTTTTGGCACTGTAATGTCAAGCGTGTGTGTGTGAAAGTCTGCTGATGTATGAGATTTGAATGTAGTTCTGATTGCTGTTGTCTGCTCTGCTGGAATGTGTTACATTCATTTTAATCAAGGATTCATACCTACGCACAGTGTTATTAACTGTAGCAGCAGGTCCAGGCATATTTGAATAATATGAAGAAATGAGACGATTCGCCAGATGGCACACACATGCACACACATACACACACACACACAGATTTAATTACTAGTTATACTGTAGCTACCAAATGACAATAGGGTAACATTAAAACATAAAACAATAAAAATCATACACAGCTATGATTCATGTATTTCCCATTTAGCACTTTATGGAATAGTTCAGATAAGTTCAGACTTGAAGTTAAGCTGGCGTCAACAACTTTTATTGAAGATGCAGATAAGAAAAACCTGACTAATCTGAAGGCATAATAGGAGGACAAATATAGTTGAGTGATGACATTAATTAATATCTCAGTTAAAGTACAGCAATCGAAGGAAAAAAGCACACTACAAGAAAATTTTAAAGTGAGCTGATCAAAAGCAGCTCCTTCTCCTCTTGCTTATGTTGCCTCCATACAATTTCAATATGAACAGTCCCCTCGTTATAAATATTCAGATCCTGCAGTTGTTCTCATGTCTAAAGTGTACCAGACAACAGATTCTATCCACGTTGAGACAGCAACGCTCCCTGGCAACAGTTCTACCAATCGGGACCGTGCGGGTGTCTGCCTGAGTCTGTCTTAGTATCATTATGGGATGTCGAGAGAGAGAGAGAGAGATAGAGCGTGAGAGAGAGAGAGAGAGAGAGAGAAAGAGTGAGAGAGGCTGCTTATCAATGCTTATAATGCAACATCATTCTCTGTGTATAGACCCCACCGGGTGAAGTTGTCTGCACATAGTCAAGATCAAAATCATCTTTCTTTTTTAAAAAAAAAAAAATATATAAAAAAATAAAAAAAATATCCCTATGATTCATGCAGTTATGTAACGAACAGACAACTATGAAATGATTTGTTGTGGGCTGAATATTGTCTGGTATCTTTCCACTTGTATTCACTCAATATGCACCAATACTGTAACACGTGGTCTGACTAGGAGGGAAAAAAAGGCTGAATGTCAGGTTTAAATGATGGCACAGTGCTGCCTGTGGCTATAGAGAAATAACAATGTGAGTTTAAAGTTACGCAGACAATCACGTATAAGGGCTGGATGGTGACTTTAAACCTTTATCATTATAATTTGTTGCAATCATATATTTGGATTAAATTTAACCACAAGTATTCTTGTTAACACACAAGTAAGTAAGTCCTGATTAATAAAGTACGACCACTTATGAGTGTTCTGTACTTTTGGACTTGACCGTAAGCTGATTCATTTATTGAATTCCTGTATGCAACAATTAATCTGAAGTCGCCTGTCAGACTGTCACTAAAAGCAGCTAGAATCAATATGAATCAAATCTTGACTGTGTGTAAAGTAAAAGGAGTCGCACAACTCTGCAGTTCCCCTCAGCTAAACAGGGCTTTGAAGCTTCTTACAGCACACTGTTTTGTTTTTCTGGCCCACAACTTTATAATTTTGGTACACTGAAAATGCCTATAATTGCAATTGCATATCTGGCAACAGCAGCCACCAGATATGCATAATGATTTAAGTTGACTTTAACCCACCTGTTTAACACCAAAAAAGCAGACAGAGTTGGCTGTGAACATCATGGAAAATTTAGCAGCTACAGAGAAAGAGATTTTTTTTTCAGGAGATGGTTTCATTTGAAACAAAAAATAAAAAAAAAGAATGAATATTCAACTTACTTTTGCCAAGTGGAAAGAGACAAGACTCAAAACTAATGTTTGCTATAAATTTGCTCAACTGCATGCAAAAAAAAGTTATTCATATTTTGGTTCTGGCACTCTAAGTGACCAAAAAATGAGGCAGCAGAAACAGTGCAAATGGTCTAAACAGTATCAATGCTACAAGATATTCAAAATACAATTTAGTTAGTATTTAAATTTTTTTCAAGCGAGCAACTTTTTAGGCTAGTTCTCAGTAATTTAAACTGGGCAGACCTGACAGTTTCTGTAGCTGTTTTCAATTTTATTACACGCACTTCAGAAAATTAAATTTAAAGTTTAAGAGTTGGATTGGTAAGAATTCAAGATTTCAGTAATTTGATTAATTCTTTTATTGCCCGGCCCTATTACATATTGTATTATGGCCTGCTGCTGCTGTAATTAGTGGTCACCATTTATTTCCCCTTAAAATCAAACATTCAGAGGCTCAATTGCCCTTTTTTTATGCAAAATGAACAATAACATCCATTCATCCATATGAATATACACAAGTAAATATACAGCAGCTTTGTGCAGCAAGTTTTAAACTATCACCGCTTACTGTGCATGAAGTCTGACCTTTCAAAGTTAGTGGGGACGTCATCAAACACATCGTGTTTAGTGGAAAAAACATAGTGGAAAAAAAAAACAGACAGTGGGTAAGACAGAGGAAGAGCATGTACGTGTGTGTGTGTGTGTGCATGTGTGTATGTGTGTGTGAGTGATCCTCCTGAGGCAAAGGCATTGCTAATGAACTCCAAGTGGCTGTGGGAGGTAAACAAACAAACAAACACTAGCAGCGGCTACTACATCACACCAAACGCTGGTGACTAGAACAGCGGGATGGCTGCATACACCCATACACACAAAACGCATCAACCCACATACCCTTGAACATACATGATGACTTTTGGGCGTGCAGCCGAGAGTTGGAGAGACAGAGAGAGAGAGGGGAGGATGATTAATTGAAAGAGGTGAAAAGAAGGAGTGGAATAGAGGAGAGATACGAACAAAAGGAAAGAGCACAGAGAGAGGGAACATGTGTGAAAGATGCAAATAAAAAAACATACAAGCGAGAAGTTGACAAAGCACAGTTACAGGGAGAACAGAGACCGACAGGGAAAAAAAAAGGAAATTAAGAGGAGTTGATGGAGAAAGGTATAAACTCCAAAAAAGCTTTGGATGAGGAGTTTAAACTGTTGGAGCCAAGACGATGAAAATATGAGGCCCGAGAAGAAAATTCTGGAAAGAAAAGATAAACAAATCAAAATCCTAATATGCTAAATAGACCTGATTGGCTGTGCCGATCACATTCCCATTCAAAACTTGATCAGAATGGGCAATAACTTGGTGTGTCGTGTAATTTGATTTCAATTCATTTGGTGTCTGCTTTTCATAGCGAGGCAACAGACGAAGCCAAGTGATATCAACAAACTGACACTTTGTTCTAATCAAAAGAGATTCCACCTCCACAATACTGACTCCAAAATGTCAGCACCACCAAAGAGGCTTCCCAGACTGCCACGCTCAGGGAAAGCAAAGAAAATCCCCTCATATGACTGAGGGAAACGGGAAGAGAACCCAGCACAACATGAGACTGACATGGGAAAGCGTTAACGGACAGAGACAGTTGGACTTTTCGGAAATGCTAAGCTCATATTGCAGAACCACGAGGCTTGCAGGTCGTTCCAGTTTATAGCAACACATTCATATGACGTTATCTCGGGCTACGGACTCACGCAAGACTGAGATATTTTGCACAAACACTGACACAACATCAAAAATCCCCCTATTTCCAACTTAAACCGAAAGTACGTAAGCTGCATAGGAAAGAAAAGAGTGTCCACCGACACAAAGAACGATTCAAGAGGCACCAATAGAATGAATGTGTGTATGTTGAGCAGCAGCATTCGGGGGTGTACACAAGGATACAGTATACTGCAACATGACTGTCATGTGATAACCCTTTTTTTGGGACAGTTTCTTAGTAATAAATCCTCCTTGCTGGCATCGTCTTGCAGCTGCCTTGTGACTGGTGGGTGTCCAAAATACAACACAGAACTGTACATTTTCAATGAGCCTACAGGCAGTAATTTCGTGCCAGCACACACTGATCTTCTGCCAGCAAAGTATCAGTTTTGATGGGCTCAGGCAGATTTTTTCTCACCTTCGTTTGTTTTTCAAGGATCACTGTTACATTACTTGGAAAGAAATGGTCATTAGAGGGCAAACTGATATCAGTGCATGGCATCTTTAATTGCAGTTTAACTGCACCTTTATGGATTGAATGCAAGTTATTGTCCAAAAATAAAAAAAAAAAGGAGGAGGGTTGTTAGTTTTAGCCTCGTGCACCTATAAAACTGTCAACAGTGTGAATGCAGAGACTTTTATGCATCTTATTATAATACAAATCAATGTGCATGCAAACAGATAACTATTCAACTCCAGAAAAAGTGAACTCAGCTTGAAACAAACATCATTTGCCCTTGGCATCACAGAAAAGGTGTCGTCCTCCATCCGTGTGACTCTGCTTTCACAAAGACATCAGTTTACACTCAGGAGAAGCTATTGTGGCATCTCAATTGTGCTGCCTCATTTCAAAACTGTGATTGTGCCATGGCAGGGAGTGTGCTGGTTTAAGAAGGAGCTAATTGGCTGTAGTTGGTGCCTGCCTTTAGAGCTCCATGATAATTTATTCTTGCAAGTACAGTTACAAAGCAGGTGTGTTACTGCTGTGCTAACGCTCCTGGCCACAAGACATCTGATACTGAAGCATGCTAAAACAAAGTGGATATATGCAGTTGCTTGCACTTTGTTTTAAAAGTACAGAGCCCTTAAAATCTCACTGATATCCTCTTTCGCATGGCCTTAATCTGAGGACAACAGGGGCCATGAGTTGGCCTGCTGAGTGTCACTGACTGTCACAGAAGGAATACAATTAGGTTAGATTTCACTGGACGCCTGTATGTTTGCCAGCGCATGTGTATCAGTGGTGACACTCCCTATGCATTTGTTCCGAACATGATTTGATTTTCATGGTGTGTGAGACAGTAAAACATGGAGGAAACAGAATGAATCAGCATGAAATGCAAGTGAATCAGTGGTAACCCTACAGAGGCATTTACTATACAGGAAAGTGATACCAAGTAAATGGAGTGAGTATTGCATTATAATACTGATATGTTGAATAGATTTATTTAGAATCGAAACAAAAATCAAAATGGGTTTTCCATTAATTGATGAATTTATCTTGATTTGTCACACTCAAAATGTTAGAGGCCTTTCTTAAAGTGGTGATATGGAATTTACAAAGAGGGACCCGTGAGAGTTGTTGAGTAAATTTAATTAAAACTATTTTTATATTTTAATTTCTGAGCTGTTTACATTCATGTCCCCTGGCTTGCAGTCTTCCTCTGCCTTCAGTTCTTCTTACTCTGCTGCCTTCGTGGGCGCATTGGAAGTTTCTTTATGTTTTCGCCTAAATAATTGTCTAGCAGTTGAATAGCTGGAAACTACCAACAAGACCAACCCACTCAAAAAAAATTGTTAACAAGTTCACCAGACATAACATTTTTCTTCAACTCATCTCTTTCAGGTCTAAGTGTCTTTTGTCTCACATGTGGTTAGTGGATATGTAAGTCTTTTTATCAGCATTGCGATCTTTGTCGAAGAAGATTTTTAGTCATCCGGGTCAAATCTACGTATCAAAGCCAGCTGGGTTTGCTGTTGTAGACTCATCCAAGAAGCATCATCAGTTCTACTGACTGGTGGGTGGTTCCTCGCATTTAAATCTCAAGAAGCTTCATGTTTGCAGGGGGGATTTTTAAGTTTTTGGTCTTTTGTTTTTAAATCAAAACCCTTTTGAATGCCAAAACGTAAGTCATTTAGCTATATCTGTACTGTAACACAGGGATTTTAGGGTTTTTTGCTTTTGAAGAAATCCCTGGGTCTTACTTTTCCAGCAGCATATTAGTGAATATAGTTAAGATTTTTAGAAAGAATGAAACCTAATTCCTATGCCTTCATGCTGAGTTGCTGAGGCACAGCGCTGTACATCAGGCTAAATGGCTGTACAAGTTCTAGCCTTCTCTAATTTAAACTGAAAAAAAACTCTCCTGGGAAAAACAGCGGGCCAGACTGTTTAAACACCATTTCATTAATGTCTGTCGTGGCCCTTATTTAACTCTACGGCCCACTTCAGGCCTTTAAACATGAACGAATCTAAATGGGTGGAAGTTTGTATTTTCTT
This sequence comes from Acanthurus lineatus, assembly GCA_029814665.1. Taxonomy (NCBI): domain Eukaryota; kingdom Metazoa; phylum Chordata; class Actinopteri; order Acanthuriformes; family Acanthuridae; genus Acanthurus; species Acanthurus lineatus. Next base: position 14,862,530 of record JAPZDV010000011.1, on the reverse strand, counting down.
GTTTCACAACATGAACTTTATCTGTTAGAAACACATCCCATGTTCTCATGGGTCTATAAGTGTCCACTTGTTGGAAGAAGGTGACGTTATGCCAGTGGCTCTTCATTTAAGAACAATTAAAAATGGTGGATAACAGCTGCAGCAACAGTGTCAGCGCATATAGGGGCATGCATGGTTAGGGGAATTTAAAAACACAGAAAATGAGGTTGTGCTCTGACAGGATTTTCACACCTTAAAGTGTGAAAGCTGATTTTAAGCACTCTTAAGCAAAGTTGTTGCTTTTTTCCCCTCATGATGCATCTCTCTGGATTGTAGTTGTGGTGGTGCATAATGAGAAGAAAAGACTGTTCAGTGTATATCAGACTGTAAAAGAATGAGTGACTGGAAGAGAATGACACAGAAGTAGAGAGAGGGTGGAGATAACGGAAAGAATAAACATGCTTTTTTGATCACCCCCCGCTGTCGTTTCTGAGCTGAATGTTCGGCAGTGACACATGCGTGACATCAGAGCAGCCCAACATGACCGCCAGAGGAGCCCAGTGCCATGCAAAAATGAGGACACATCTTTCAGCATCAGTGCTCCACTGTCTACAGACAGGCATACACAAACACACACCCACACACCCACACAAAGACATACAGAGGGAGAGCAGTGCCCACATCCACTGTACATTTTTCAATTAGAGCGGACAGAAAGCTTTAATTCATTCTCTTGCATGGAGAAAAAAAACACAGCGGGGGAACAAAATGCTGTTTGATGTCAAGATCAGGGTAAGTTCATCAAAACAATATCTCATGACACGCAGCAAATACTTCGCATGATAAAAATCATAGTGTTATCTAGTGCCATAATGTACCATAAAAGACAGCTTGTTCGAGTTCACAGCAGTACATACACATTTATTTTGAGTGCATTCACGCCCCTAACCGACCCCCACCCGCCTACACACACACACACACGCACACACACACACACACACTAACTGTGACCTAAGAATCTTTCAGTCAGCACCAGACTAAGCTAGCATACATGTGCTCAAATAACATGTCACCTTGGTTAACCTCATCACACTTGTATAAAAGGACCCTAGCTGACCTATGCTAACAGCACTTGTTTATCTCTGTCTCAAGTCAGAATTGAGTAAACAGCATGGGGAATAGACAGCACCCTCACACAGCAGCAATCCTGTACAAAGGTATCATAGTTGTGATAGTCCTCCTTTTGGGCAAAACACAAATAAAGATCGATATCTTAAGTTTATAACTTTTAAATGTCTGTCAGGTCATTTTGAATTGATAGCAGTGATATATGGACCAATACTGCTAAGAGAGTGATTTAAGTCTATACTTTTTTACCCATAGCCACGGAAAAAAAGTTATATTTTTATTTACCAATAAAAATATAACTTTATTTCATGGCACTGCAATAGTTCTAAATTTTAGAAAATCCATTTAAACAAAAGTTTGATGAGGAGATCCATTCGACTCTTATATTGATGCAGGAAATATATACTGTAGCTATGCCAGCTGCCAGTTAGCTTATCTTAGCATCACAGTAACAGGTGGAAACTGTTAGCATAGCTCTGTCTAAAGGTTAAAACAATTCTGGCAACCAGCATATCCAAAGCTATATTGTTATAAAATCTTGTTTGTTTAATCTATGCAAAAACCTACATGTAAGGATAATAACTGGTGGGGGTTTTATGATGAGTTATGTGACAAACCTTTTTTGGCTAATGGTACAATTGACTTCCTAGCATGCTTTTGTTGATGTGAGATTGTTGGAGGACCATCATTCTTATTTGGATTAAAATAAAAAAAACTGGATTAGGTGTTTTGACTGGTGAGTTTCAAAGGTGCTGGAGGGCAGATTTTTAAAAAATCTTGCTGGCTAACTACATCCCTTGTGTTGTGTCTTTATACTTTATATGCTAACCTAGCTGTACGGCTACTAATTGAATGGACAGTCATGAGTGTGATATTAATCTTTTCATCTAAATATTTGCAAAAAAACGAAATATATATAAATATCAAGATATACAATAAGACAAAAAAAACAAACAACCCCCCCCCAAAAAAAATTGCATTTCTGTTTTATTTAAAAAAAATACTAGAAAGGCTTGCAAGTTTTAAGTACGGGTGGCTTTCAAAGTCTGCAGTGAACACTGCTATAATGAAGGCATGAGGTAGGTATTTAGCAGTATTTAGCTTTGGATATGGAAAGGATAGGGGGGGCTGTACAGTGAAAACTACCCGCCTCAGATTCCTGTCTTTTTCCACTGGCCCCTACCAGCACTCTGCCAGGCTGTTAGGACATGAAGAGCACATACAGGACAGGTCATCGCCACAGAAAAGGGGTCAGCCCATTTGCTATCCTCACTTAATCTTACGCACTAATTAGCAAGCTTTGTTTACTGGAAGGAGTCTTGAGAGAGGCTTGAAGTTTGCAGCAATTTAATTATGTACAGCACACAGCAAAAGAGCATGGAAAATTGAGGTGGGCTGCAGGATAAATGCCATCCACAGTGCTTTCTCTCTCTCTCTCTCTCTCTCTCTCTCTCTCTCACTCTCTGTCTACTTGTGTGTGTGTGTGTGTGTGTGTGTGTGTATCTGCATGATTCTGTGGGGTTTATTTATGCGTTTTTGAATGTGTGTGTGTGTGTGTGTGTGAGTGTGTGTGCATGTCTTCATGCGTCATCCCCCGAATTATAGGTTTGACTTTCACAGTAAATCTAATGTCCCCTCACAGAAACTCTAAGGATCTGAGAAAATTGTTTTAAATCCACTCGGGGTACTGTCTTCAGTTACACTGATGCCTTAGCAAAAATGATGATGGTTCAAAAGTTTAATTAAGCCCACAATTTTTTTTCTATAGATGTATAAGTGAATGACAGTGCCCTTATTGATTGTAGTCCTGATGCACTGTTAAATATATACAAAAGGAGTTCAAATATGGTTTATAAAACCGGAAAACAAGTGACAGGGGCAAAAAGAGTAAGGTGTGATTACACGAGCATAAACTACTTGGAAATCTTCTAAGCTGGCCAGAATGGCCTCTAATGCATATGAAATTAATGAGTGAAATAAGCTCTATATATGGCGACATAACCTTCATGAATTTTTAATATGCTGATGCCAGAAATATCATCAAAAGAGGCAAAAATTGTTCTGACTATGAAGTATTATTGTGCAAAATCTAATTTTCCATCCAACTTAAGAATGCAATCTCATGACCGTATCAGAAACATATCCTCGTCATACTTCTCAGCACTCTGTAATTCTCTGCTACGGCTACGTGCCTCTATTCATGCTGAAAATACTTGGAACAATCAAATGTGCACAGGCTCCCTTTCTTTTCTTTTTTTCTACTCAAGCACAAATGCACAGACATACACAATCACACACTCACACAAACACAGGCACGACATTCATGCCATGTGATCTTGCTAGGCATTATGCCAACGGCCAAACATGTCACTTACCAGAAATCTCTCTGAGACAGAGCGAGATAGAGAGAGAGAGAGAGAGAGAGAGAGAGAGAGAGAAAGAGAGAGAAAGAGAGAGAGAGGGAAGGAGAGAGAGA
>JAPZDV010000011.1:14830135-14858847 GCA_029814665.1 Acanthurus lineatus | reverse complement strand
TTGTTTTTCTGACATGGGACAAATTTCTCTTTTAAGATATATCTCTGTGAGAGAGAGAGAGATAGAGAGAGAGAGAGAGAGAGAGAGAGAGAGAGAGAGAAAGAGAGAGAAAGAGAGAGAGAGGGAAGGAGAGAGAGATTCTTCACATTTGCCAGTTTGTGAGAGCTCCTTGTCAAGTGTAAGTACAGTACATACACAGGGAACATGAAATTTTGCTGCTACAGTTATCTGCAACGTACTGTGGTGTGGGGGCTGTCGATTCTGAGAAAAAAGGCGACACGTGATCTTTGAGATCTAATGTGGAATTGTTCTGAGGAACATGCCATGTTTACTGTTCATTGTCTAAATTCTTGGAAGGCTTCCTGAAAAGCACGTAGCGAGCCAAAGCAGCCCGAATCAGTTACATTTCAAGATTCCTAAATGGCTTTTGCTGATCCTCTCTTTCTCTTGTTTGCTCCTTCATTATTTGCCCACTTTCCTGAATTTCAGTGTGTACATAAATGGACTGCACCTGCATGCTTGTGCCCGATAAATAATAATAAAGCTGGATGATTCATCCTTTACAGTACCAGATATTTAGGTCTGTGGCAACATTATTATCTGTGTGGACCACTAGAGGATTAAGATATTTATTTTAAAGCCAGACATATTTTCCTTTTTTTTTCTTTAAATCTTACCTTCAAATCTGTATTTTTTAATCTAACAATCAAATCTGTGAGCGAGCCTGAGGGTATGAGGAACTGTCAAATGCTAGTAATGAATTTCAAAGAAAAGAAACTACAATATTACATAGCAAATGAGCAGTGAATTAGAGGAACTGCTAACACTGTTTCATGGCTTTGGAAATCACCATTCACGCCAAAAACGGATAGTGTCATATCAGACACTTCGGTGCCTCCTTGCACTTATACAGAATAGCATCAAACGAACCACTTTACGACTAAATAGTTCCATTTTTTAAATATCTTTTCTCTCTTCCTTCCCACTCATTTTACCACTGATTCAGGTGGAAAATGTTAACCCGTACGTAAATTGAAAGAAAGACCAGTGGAGAGTATTTTTGGGCATAAATTAATTTATCTATGTTAATTAATCTTTTGGCAGGGCTGCCAGATTCGCTTATTGTGTAGTCAGTCTGATTTAATGTGACTCCAGACTTAATTTTGGCTTTAATAAGAAAATATGTGGACAGTGTGAGGTCAGTGGGACCTCCATCTCTGTTTGCTTTTCACCTGCACTTCAGTAGTTGAGAATACCTCCTTTAAGCCCACACGAGGAGTTTAGTGGATGCTCTTCCTCCACCAAGTCATGTTTTTTTATCTTTCAAAGCTTTTGGATGGTTTACAAACTTACTGGGAATTTATACTGAACTCCTCTCATACTGACAAGCCTATCAAGAGAATCGAGCTATCTTGCTTTCCTTTCAGTCTTACTTTCCTTAAATAATTTATGTGTTTCTGCAAAAAAAAAAAATGCCACGAGAGGAAAAATAAAAAACTACATGACAAAACATTCGTGAGTGTGTGTAGGCCAAATAGAACCAACACCATACAAACCTGGAAACAGTTAAGTATAATTTGCAAGCAGATTTTTTAATTGTTGCTGCCAGCAAACCACCTTGACACCTACACAGTCAGTAAAAAAAAACTATACTCCGTGCTGGAGTGCGGACCTGATTTTTTCCAGAAAATATCGATAAAATTCAAATTAGTTTCAAAAATAATACATCATTTACATCTCCTACATCTGTGACATTAGGTGATTTGATGGATATCTGTACTGGATCCCTCTGGCTTGACATGAAGTGGAAAGTTATTTCTTCACAGTTAACTGTTTATATTTCAGTTCCATTAACAGCAACCAACAAGCCTGAACACACCAGCAGAAGCAGCAGCAGCAGTTTCTTCTTTTTTTTTCATCCATCCCGGTTTAACTAGAACAGGCTCTGCACTACAAATTAAATACAAGACTAATGCATGAGAATATGATGTATGACTGGTGCCCTGTATCGCATACCATCAGCAATGACTCATTACTGTCTCAGGAAGGGAAAATCATACACACGTAAACACACTCCTCGCTTGAGTATACAAGAATATACAGTGCAAAGAGAAGTGCACCAAGCCTGAGGGCAAGCACACAAAAGGCAAATGAAGCAGAGACAAAAAACAAGTGTCTAGTTTTTTACATTTAGTTTGGATGAATACAAGCAGGGGAACAAATCCCTGGTTAGGTTTTTAATACATAAAATCATGTAGTCTTACTCTTCTAGCTTCTTTTTCTTTTTTTGTTACAGATGTTGTAACTTGAAGATACTTTTTTTTTCACAGTGTATCTTTCTATGTGTTGAGTCAACATCAACTTTTGTTCATTTGCAGGTCTAACAAGAGATGAGGCAACACCTTCAATGAGGCAAGGATCTCTCAATCTTTGTATTTTCTCCCTCTTTCTGTCAGTATCTGCACCGGTTGCATTTGAAACCGTGCTGCCGTTCTCTCTCTCCTTGACACTCCCCACTTACACACAGCCCCGGGCCCCCTTGTGGAATGCTGTATAGTGTGTGAGGCCTATGGAGGAAGGGCATCCCGGGACACAGCGAGAACACACACTCACACACACACACACACACACACACTAACACACTCACCGGCACACGCAAACACTCACATACACACTCACACACACAGACAAATACAGCTGTTGAGAGCCATCACAACCCTTTGGCAGGCGCCCAAGTCAAAGACGAGTGGTGTTGGAAGGCCTCCGTTTAGAGAGAAAGAGAAAAAAAAGTTCAACATTTTCCATGTATGTTGTGATAAACTCTGAAGATAGAAAGTTGGCAGTACGAGACGACATTACCCCAAACAGATTTCCACATATTTTTGGGGGGGAGGAATCTCATAAACTACCTTGATAAAAGCTGTCTTTGTGTTGCCTTTGGGCTGGCAGCTCCACCTGTGAATACATACTGATTTACTTATTCAAAAGGGAAGTACAATACGTCTTGTTAGTCGTCCCATGATATTTCTCACATGGGAGAAGCCGAAACAGATGGGCAGTAAAACACTCTAAACCCTCTGAAGTTGGATTCAAAGAACTGTAAAATGATAAGGGACTCACTGTTAGATGCAATACACCCCTTAAATGATTCATATGACTCTATGAATGTCAGCTTTAAGTTGTCATTTTAACCTCTGACCTGACTGGCACCTGCTAAATATACTACAGAATCCACACTCGGTCGCTCACCGCAAAGCAAAAACAAGATATAGACCGTAACCAACTTGCATACATTTGGTTTTGCTTTTTCTTTTTCTTCTCAAAGTCATCTTGAGGAAAAACACACACATCTTGACAGTACAGAATAAGAACGAGAGTATGTGAGAGGGAAGGAAAGTGACAGGAAATGAAGAAAATTGCCACGAGCTACACACCGGCTAGCCACACACTGCACCCATGTAGACACAGGAGGGGGAGGCGGAGGGGGGGGGGGTGTATGTATAGTTAGATAGATGGCTCCTGCAGGGTTCAGGTAAGGTAAACAGAGCCACAGCTTGCACAACAGCAGGCAACAGTAAGTGTTTAAATTAAAATCAGGCCTATTGTGGCTTTGTTTTACTGATCATATTTTTACAAAAAAAACTCCAATGTTGCTTAACACAGTGAAGTTTGCTGCTTCACTTTGACTCACCTCAAACATTTTTTTTTTTTTAAATCTATATCAGCCTATTTAAATTTATAGAGAATTTCTAAATGCTATAGATAGCTGTCATGCCTCTGGTTGTGAAGCCGCATCTTAAAGAGATCATGACAACCCCGGCAACTTCAATAGATCTTTGTTTTAAAGTCCTTGTAGCAATCATGCAGCATGTAGCACTACAATGGATGCACTATGGGTGGAGGTTTTCATTTTGTTTAGATTTCAGCGTGACGCAAGACCGATAATATCATGCCACTTTTCACAGTCATACAGCAGAAACTAATGGCAATACTATTTCCTAGGACGATGCGGTCAAAAGTACCGTCAACCCTTATAATTACAGCCTGCTCTAATTTTTTAAGGTGATAAGAAAAAAACTACAAATATTATCAGATCAAGATATTCTTCTCGGAGCGCGTGACACTTATATGCGGGAATCACCTACCATCCTCCGGCGTCAGAATCTTCAAATCTCGTGCTTTAACTTCACGAAAGTTGAAGAGCCTAACTTAGTTCAGCTCGTAGTTTTTATTCAAAAATTAACTATCGTGCTGTAATGTCAGTACATCGTGGGGTTTGCGGCTAAAAGAAGTGGACGCGAGAGAATAATGCATGTGTGTGTAAAAAAAAAAAAAAAAAAAAAAAAATCCTATGCGTCATACAAAACAAGCACTGTAAACATAAAGCCAAGACAGAGTGGGGATATATTTACCCGATATGTCGCTATTCCATAAACTGCGGCTGTCAGCTGGCGCAGATGTGGCAGGCTCCCTCTCTCTTCGGATAACCTATAAAGTTTGCGGGGTGTTTTAAAAAAAAAAAAAAAAAAGCAGGCCCCGGTTTCCCCCTCGTCCGCTGCCTCACTCTATCACTCTCGTCCTATCTTGGCCGTTCGTCCCCCATCTCTCTATCCCACTCTCTCTTTCTCTCTCTGCCCGCTTCTGTCCCTTTGCAGGAAGTGAACGCCGCTCACATGAACAGTATACGGGCTGCGAGCAGCCTGACATCATGCACCACTCGGTAAAGAGTTTCTTTTAAAGACACAGACATTTTGGTCGGACCTGCCAGGTTACTGTAGGTAAACTGTCCCACTGTAGTCTACGCGGTCAGCAGTGCTCGGTCATATCGTGCCGCCTTTACGGACACATGAACTCGCTGCACTCTGCGGGCTTAAAGGTGCAGACTACTGTAGGTGAAAACAAAGCCGAGTTACCTGCAACCAACAAAATGAGTGATGTTTAATATATGTGATGGAAAGACAAACATCTGGGAGCACATTTGGAGTGACAAGCACGACGGGTTTGCCTCATCGTGCTCCTGAATAAAAATTTACATGTGTGGTTACCTCACGTGTCCTTTATGTGATGACAGCTCGGGCTGATGCGCATGTGTGCTGTTCCGCTAAATTGTAAGCGCCAACTGCTGGCGGTGGTGTGTTTCAGGTCAACTTGGCTTTGCTGCAGGAATACAATAGGCCCATGACAAAGCCACAGCTCGCTACATCACCGCAGGGTCTACTGTGATTTATGATGGCAGGATTTTCCTCCTTAACATTTATCAATTTACATGGAACATAACGTTTTAGTTACAGCATTTCTGTTTTTCCACAGCAACATTTTAAGGTCTTAGTAACCACTCTTGTACCAAGTAAGCCTATGTTCAAATGTAAAACCGTGTGATTCATCACTCTTCCTACATATGCTTGGCAGAATGTGAATCAGTGGTGAAAAGTAACTAAGTAAATATATTAAAGTAATGCAGGTTACTTGAATAAAGTTGAATTTTTAGGTTTCTTGAAATACTTTACTAACTTCACTTAGTTTTTTTTTCATTTCTGCTGCTTTATATTCTAATTTACTACATTTCAGAAGATACTATAACTTTATTTTGAAAAAAAACTTTAGTTCTCAGTTACTTTGCAGATTAAAAAAAGTTCGAAAAATCTTAGTTGTACTAAAATGATCTTCTGCTGACACTCAAAACCTGCCTTACACCATTTCACATACAAAATAAGCCCCACCTTTAAGAGCTGCAGCAGCGATCTTAATGCATCAGTAGGCTAATCATAATTCAGTAATATACATTATTCTGCTATGGGCTCCTCTGCATATTGAGCACTTAAACTTTTTGTGCTTTAAGTATATTGTGATGCTATTGATTTTGTGCCTCAGTTGGCTAACATCTTGAGTGCAAGAGCTTTGCTTGTGACAGGGTTGTATTTTAATATCATAATTCAATGCCCACGCTGCCTCTAAGCCAGTGACTCTAAACAAAGTTAATCCAAATCATAACCTCTCATCAAAGTTTACATGTTTTTATGAGCTGTGAGCTCTTTAAGCAAAGAGTGATTCCCACCTTCTCAGATTGGTAGTTTGAGGCCTTAAGAGGTAAACTGACCAAAAGCAAAGACAAGAGACATGTCACAGTATTTTCAGATTCAGGAGAGTTTCATAAATCATCTTGTGATCCATTAAATTTATACCATGACCATATAGAGTACAAACCTGGTAACCCCCCAAAATTAAGCAACTACCAAGTACAGCCATCACATAGAAGTTGAGTTAAGGCAAGATCCTAATGACCTACAACGCCCTCAGACCTGTAATTTATTTACCATTAGCTGGATTCAAAAATGTATTTATACTTTAACAGTCATTGCAAATTGCGCAATAAAATGGCTGTGCAATTCATAAAGCAGTTTCATTTCACATTCCACACATGCACACACCCCCACACAAACACGCACACATACACACCTATAAGCACACTTGGCACACATACTAATAATAATAACAAAGTGAAGATAATAAGGAGTCATAAAAAGATGTGGCACATCAGCAGATGGACATTGCACAAAATGCAATTGCACCTCATAAAAAAATTATTGCTAAATATACTGTAGATTCCAGATTGAATGAAAGTAGTATTCCAGTTGTTGGACTGGAATGTTGTGACGATGTTGGAGGCATGCTGGTGGTGAGGATAGTCTGTTGCAAAGTTCAGTTCACTGACGGCTCTGGGGTAAAACCTGTTTAGGGGCCCGGAAGTGTGGGTCGTTCCCTGTGGCACCTTCCAGATGGCAGTGGAGAGAAAAGATGACGATAGGGCTGAGTTGTGTCCTTTAGGATGCCGCCGGCTCTTCCGAGATCTGACGATATCTTCCAGTGAGTGCAGGGGAAGTCCAATTATTTTCAGGGCTGTGTTTATGACTCTCTAGAGAACTCTTGTGTTTGCTACCGAACAGTTGGCATACCATACTGTACTACAGTGTGTCAGTACACTCTCTTTAGAGCAGTTGCAGAAATGCACAGGCAGGTTGATAGAAAGGTTGTTTTCCTAAGAGTTTTAGGGAAGCAGAGCAGCTGTCGAACCTTTTGTGCCAGAGCAGTGGAGTTGATGATCCGTGTGAGATCCTCTGTGATGTGGGTTCCTAGAGACTTTAATTTGAGTCCACAGTGAGTATCTAGTTACATCCCACCTCTGCTTATACCTGAGTGAGACTAAAGTCCGGCTTTTCTCCTATAGCTTCTCATCTCAATAGCTATAATTTCATGAACTTGTTAATAATTAATGCACTCAAATGGCACGATGGGACCTTAAACCGCATATCATTGTACAACCTTGTGTTTTAAAATGCTAGTATTATAGTATATTATTTCACATTTGTGACCGTCTCGTGTGGAAATATTTTAGGCCTTTTCTGATACCCATTTTAATTTAAATTTTAAATAAAACATACGATGCTGAAAAATCTTGTCAGGAATTCTGTGGTGTTTCTTTATTTGCTTCCAGGGGGTTGATGTCATTTTTGTAGCTTACAGTGCTCTTATTGTACCTCTTAGTATTTAAAATGCATGATATTCCTGTGATATTCCTATAGGGGCTATCATGTGTCTGTGGTACTCACTGGTGATTTTATAATGACCTAATTGTGCTTAGGTCTATGCCATTAGAGCAATTGTATTCTCATTAATGTTTATAAGGAAATTAAAGATGCTTCATTGTGGCTCATTGTTCAGCTAAACTAGTAAAACCGTAACTGAAGCCTAATAAAATGGCAGATCATAACACTGTAGCTCATATTTCATGATCCGGCTCTGCAACAACTAGATGAATGAAGTTGGCATGCATGACAGGTTTTTAATTCACTCTGAGTGATGCCACATATGTTCAGTTTTTAATAAATGATAAAAAATGTGGTTTTTAAAGGTGCAAGTCAGAACTGGAAGAATTAAATCAATCACAGGAGAGGTGTCATTGTTGATTAATGAACAGGGCAAAAAAAATGACAAGTCATTCAGACTAAGCAACTTCAGCTTTCTCCATAAAAAAAGAAGAAATGAAAATGAATGAAGCTTAATCATCAAGCCTACCTATTGCACTATACTGACATCACAAGACAGTCCATGTTCTCTAGTTCTCCTCTGGTGTAAGTGGGCCTGGTGCAGAGTGCAAGGCATATGATGTGTTGATCCCCAGAACAAAAGCTTATTGTTGTCCCCTGATTATCCATGTACAGCCTGAGGCCATACCAGTCTAAAGCATGTCTCAGTCAGGCCACCGGCCCCCGTGTCAAAAGTTCATATCTAAAGATGGAGTCCTAGTCGTTTAGGGCCTCTTTTGCTTAGTTTCCTGCACCAGCTGGTTATAAACATGACAGTTTGTTATGAAGCTTTTATATGCGGAATTGAAATCCTAACATTTATAGAAGGTAAATTGTAAAACCCCTTTTTTATTTTAGTGCTTCAACCTGATGGTGCACTATAAGTGGTGGAGGAAGTTTTCAGATCCTTCATTTAAGTAAAAGTACTAATCCATATTGGAAGAAATACTTTGTAACAATTGCATTTAAAGTTGATTCAGTAAGCGTATGGAATTATAATTGAAAAAAAGGTATTTTAAAGTGCTAAAAAGGTACTTAGTGCAAGAAAATGTGAATGTTTTGCAATTATATATTATGTAATCAGAATTTTAGCTTTTTACTTACATGGTTGCCTGAGGTTGAGCTCATTTTGAGATACTGTGTATAAAACTACAGCTAAAAAAATTTCTAATTATGAGATAATTTTGCGATTATTTCCTACATGAATCTAGTGAATCTAATGAATCTGTTTGTTTGGTTTGTAAAAAAATACAAAGAAATCTTGCTACAATTACACGAAGCCCAAATTTGTTCAATGAAAAGTTCAAACTTCAACACGTTTAAAAATATCAAGATAACTAGGGGAAAAGAAGTAAATCTCCCACTTGGAAACATGATTAGTTTACATGAAAAAATTAAGTTTATGAAAACTTTTGTCAATTTACTTTTAGTCAGTTGAGTAATTGTTGCCTCAAACATACTAAATGTACCACAGTAGTAACTAAATCAGTCAGACAAATGCAGTGAAGTAAAAAAACACCCCATTTGCCTCTCAAATGTAGTGGAGTGAAAGTAGAAAGTGGCACGAAACAAAGGCTCTCAAGTAAAGTACAGTACTAGAGTAAACATACTCAGTTACATTCCACCACTCGGCCCTCGCAAGATCCTGTAAGCACTCGTACTTCATGCCATGTGAAAATGAGGCTATATAAGGTGATTGGGACACAGCCATTTCCATTGTTATGCTTGGCAGAAACAGGGGGGGGCTAGTTGTGGCTGGCGTTTGCGTGCTGGAGGAAGCTAAACAGAGAAGTCTGTCAGAGCAGCTCTCGACTGATGGAACACTTGACCCAAAGACGTTCTCAATTTGAACTGTCACACACTCTTATGACACAGCCCGAGGCATGCCATCATGGGCGTTACACAACGCAGTCGATACATTCACACAGGCCGAGCATTTTTAGAGCAGAAACATTTCACCAACAGAACATTTATTTACAAAAACAGTTGATTTTTGTCTGTTATACAGTTTTTTTTTTACTAGTTTTTCCTGTTCCGCCTGACAAAAGCACATTACACATACTGTTGACAACTTGTTTTTGGTCACTTTATCCATCAGAAGTCACTGTATATCAGCTTGACCTCTGTGTACTCGTACATGACACCGTGTTTCCGCTAAACAAGACATTATCCAAATAGCCTCAATCCAGGAATCATGGTACACTTTAGTGTTTGGAGCCCAACTCGTGTTTTGGCACAAATGACTTTCTTGCATCAAACAGGCATGATGCACATCAGTCATGTGTTGTGTCACTTTTCCATGCAACAGGGACATAGGCGTTCACATTTTCCAATATTGTAAACAAACAAGTTTCTAGTCAAGATGCCCTTTAAAATTTGCAAAAAACAGTTTACAAATGGAGAGTGATGACTCAAAGGTTGATTATGTCCAGACTCACTTAATGCAACATATTTAATGTTCAGACATCAGGTGGTTTTCTCAGGGATACACAGGACCAACAGTTGTAAATGACTTTACACGCATGTTATTCAGACTCTTACTGGATTCACACATTTGTGAAACTTAACCAACAAGATTTGGAGTTGACGTCCAAAGGACCTTTACAACTAAAGACAGAGCCATACAGAGTTCATGCTGTCCCATAGCAACACACATGTTGAAGGTAAAGTGTGAAGCATCCACATTGTGCGCCACGTCAACCAAGCTGCTAACATTTCAGCTACATGTCCACAAACACCATAAAGCACCAACCGAGCCCCCCCACCAAGAACATGGTGATCTGCATGCTGTAGATGATCAGGTCATTGAGAACCCCAAAGTCCAGGCGTCTGTGGCCCAACAACAGCAGGATAACAGACAGCTTGTACTGCAGCCGCAGGAGTACGCGCACACTGACGTACTGCAGGAAGAAGAGAGTGGACAGCGCCACCCAGAGCAGGGAGGTCAGCAGACTGCAGCCGAAGTAGAGGAGGAAGCGGAGGAAGCTGTACATGCAGCGTGAGCGCAGGTAAAGGTCAAAGTTATTGTACTTGGTGCGCACTAGCTTGGAAGCATGTGCCGACCCGCAGGCCGAGTGCATGCAGGTGGTGTGGGGGCCATGGAAGCTGCGCACCCTCCGTGGGATGGGGATCACAGGCATGGGTGGGCTACTGGAGCCCAGCAAAGCACAAAGGAGTTACAGGTGGAGTCTTCTGTGAGTGCTGCTCTTGCTGAGGCAGTTAGCATCATTTGGTGGAGGAGCAAAAAGTGGCTCTTGTAGGAGCCCAGGGATGAGATGCAGCTGCTGATGATAGTGTCTGTCTGCTGGGGGGGTCCAATCAGCTAAGGTTTCTGCTTCCACAGCAAAAAGGTCCTGTGAAGACATAACACTGTCACTGTATGCTGTCTGATCATATTTTTTCGAAATGCATTTGCACACATTGTTGCAACCTGAGACAAGAAATGCAGGCTGTTGCATACAATCTTACTTAAAAATAAAATAGCTAACGCTGCATTTTAGGAGACACATGCAAACATTAAGAAATATTTTTCAAGTTTTGATGACTTAATCATAGTAAACACATAGTATCACACCTAGAAAGGAGCTTTCATGCAGATCCTGAGCCTAAAAATAAGTGATCGTGCAGAAATCAATGGCTACCTTACATGCAACACTACGTCGTCTTCCTCCTCTCTGAAACAGCAGGTGTTTGCTTCTCAGATGACCGCAGCATTGCATAACATAAATAGTTGGCTGTAACATAAACACGGGAGATTTGTTTTCTTTTTTTCCCCCCCTTCACTACGCACTGTTTAGCGCCAGCGGCGACGGGAAGCGACGGCGAGCCGGTGCTTGAATGTCCTGTCGCAAATTATACGAGTCATCCTGCTGTGACGACAGCTGCCGAGTTAAAGGGGACGCGCTCCTCCATAGAGGATGCTGGCTCTGGATTTCAGTGTAAAATACATTATGCAGGAAATATACATTACAATAAAAGTCAAATAATTAGAATTTGTTTGCAGGTTCAAAACTGCATTGGAAAAAAAATGTTATTTAGAGTCAATACACAACTAATTGGTCAGTAAACCAATTTTTAGTGATTGAAAAAAGGTGATCAGATCTTAAAGTTAGGTTAAGTAAAAGTAGCAATACCACATTTATCATAAAGAGTCATTAATATGATCTGAAGTAAAAGAGGGTTACTCATTCAGAAGACAATATAAGCTACAATTGCATTTATGTGTATGCTGCAGTTTTCTAAACATGCGCATTCATGTTTGTATCCACATTCATTTTTTTGCAAACTGGTACAATTTAATTTTTTTAATTTGTAAGCTTAGTTTCTTAAGATTTTGACATTTTAGTTTTTTTTGCCTGAGAAGTTTTGCAAATGGTTGAATTTAGGTATTATTATTCCTCCTATGTATATTTGTGTGTGTGTGTGTTAGCCTTGCCACCGTGCACTGGGAAACAAAAGTAAGGTAAATGATTTTTTTTTGCTTCACCACAACAGATTTGAATTTTTTAGGTGATGATATATAGATGAAAACACAATCCTGAATATTATTTTTAATTTCTGCCCTTTTCTACAAATGCATACCATTAAATCCTACACACTTGACCTTTAAGTATTTAAGGACCTCTACTTACTTTGGATCAACAACTCTTAAAATGTAAGAGAGAGTTGTTCACAAATACACAAGATTTAGGAACCAATTGTGAGGAAATGTTTATCACATAATTTTTAAATTAGTATTTCTGACATCACCCATCTACCTGCAACATGGATGTAAGAGCATTAAAAATGTTTATCCCTTTTTATAACATCTCACGTATCATCATCACCATCATACTTGCAGGAAAGTAAATCGGAGTCCTTTGACCTCCTCTGTACCAGCAGCAAAAAAAAAAAAGACTTTGCAGAGGTCACGTGTGCATTTGTATTTATGTGTCTATAAACCTTACACAAGGTTGCTCAGTGTTGCCCACACACACATCCTGAGAAGTGTGTGAGCCACATAAACGTGTTACAGCCTCTCACTCTGTATATCAAGTAACCTTCACAGACCGATTTATGGGTCGGCCGAATGATTACATCTCAGCTATCTGTCAGCGAGCCAGATGGCAGCAGGTGACGATAACTCATAATAAATACGGGCTTTTCCAAAAGAAGAGTTTATTACAGTTGTTAATAATGCACTGAAATCACTTTACTGGGAATTTAAGGTGTATTATACAAAATTAGAAAAACAAACCTTATAATATTTAATCAAACATACATAAAGCTGTCAATGAGCTTTAACATATTAATCTGTGTAATTTTCTCTCACATCATGGTTGAGTTCAGTTGTGAAGTCCATAGCATAATATTTTGAGTAGCAGCCAAAGTCTGAAGTCAGCTTTGATCGTAGAAATTAAAATGGATGTATTTATTAATTTGAAGAGTATTTTCTTTGTCCACAAGAGACTGCTAAGAGTCCGCTACTTAACTGTGCAACTTTATACCCTAAAAAATGACAAGAAAAGTTTTTAGGTCTTAATAATGTGCAGCATTATTTAATAATATGTACACAATTAATAATAAATACAGAAACAGCTTGTTTCTAAGCTAACTTACACTTCCTACAATTGGTATTTTTTAGTGGGAACCAACTTTTCAGGCTCAAAATTTTGACTTTGGATCTAAATGCTCCAAATTGGTCAGGATAGGTTCAAACCAGAATAGAACCAGCTCCATGTTAGCAGACAATTCCTAACAGTGATCTGAAAACCAGAAAAAAAGGATAAACTCAGAGACCTTTAAATGAATCCAATCCTCCCAAATGCTCAGCTTATCATATCACATCATTTCTCATTAAAAGTGTCATGTCAACATCAAAGTTAGGGTGAAAATTGTGCGTTCCTATCAAAGCTATCGTTCACTTTTGTTCAGCCTGTTGCAGACAGTATTGTTTCATGATGCATTTACCATGATAGTTCAGTTTGATGAAGAATTTCCGAGGAAGGCTGTCTGATAAAGAGTCTTTATAGCTCAGGGCCAAGCTGGCACATGTGGTGCATTTATTGGAGGAGCTGCATTCAGTGCTCTCTTTCATTTGCTCATGTAATTCTGATGCTCCTGTGAAAGCTTAATCTTTAGTGCATCAATGCCTCAAATATGAAAAATGACCTTTAACCATGGCACAGTCTTTTCATTGTAAATATCAAAAAAGCAAATGTTACTTTGGGATATTTGTCATAGAAACCCTGAAAATTATATGCACCAAAGTTCACTTATAGCTTTGTATTGTAAATCACTCAGTTATCACAAATATTTGGCAATAACCTGACACACTTCCTTTCTATGGGGATATTTATTCCCTCTTTGCTCTGAATTGGAAATTTGGCATCAGAATCTACTGTGGAAGTTGTTGCACTTTCTTTGGCAGTAAACTTTCCTGCCTATCTTTGTGTGTAACTCCCTTGAAAGTTGTTCACATAATAAGTTGCACTAATTTCTGGGTTCTCTTTATGGAAGATAAGTGGTTTGCATTTAGAAAAAAAATGAAGGTTATCCTTGTTTTTGAAATGATAAAGAACTAAATTTCTTTCTCAGGGATAAATAATGTTGGCAAAGTATAAGAGAACACATGTGGATCAGAAGAATTTCAGCTTTATGTTGGACAGGAACATTTAAAGCATGAGCATTAAAAATATGCTTCAACAACAGCAATGTAACTGTTTCATACTTTTTAAAACACGGTTTAGTGATTTACAGACCAAAGTAAAACAGTACACACATGATAGTCAGCAAGTACATAAGAAAAGTACTAAATGTCAAGATAAAATCTAAAAAACCTTATAAAAACAAATCCGCTATAAAAAAAGCCTTCATGTGAAAGTAAGTTTTGAGGAGTGATTAAAAGAAGATACTGACTGTGTTAACATCAGTCCTTCAGGCAGGAAGTCCCTTCGCTTTGGGGCTTAAACAGAAAACTGGTTTCCTTTTGTAATGAGTCGGCTCTGGGAACATTTACAGGAGGACCCTTCCTTCTGTGATGCAGGCAGGAGCAAGGCCAACGCAGGCCTGTGAAAGTAGGCCTGATTAATATAAATTTGATGTCAATTCTGTACCTAACTGTACCAGGCAGCCAGTGCAGCCTCACAAGGACGGGGAGTGATATGATGTTGTCGTTTTGAATCTGTAAAGAGTCTGGCAGCCAAGTTTAAAGCTGAGCTGAAGGTTGTGCTGGAGAGCTGGCAGAGAGCTGAATACTGGAAGTTACAACAATCCAGAAGTGATGAAATAAAAGGACGGATGACTTTTTCAGGGTCTGGTTAAGATTGAAAAAATGTGAATTTTTGCAGTGTTACCGAATTGGAATTGCAGGTTGAAAGCTAGACATGGGAGGATAGGTCATCTTCTCAAGGTCTAAGGTCAGGTTTGGGAACCTCAAATCTAGATGTATCTTAACATGTTAAAACTTGTGAATAAACAACTTGTAAAAGGAAAAGAACTTTCTGGGATTTTTTCTTCCCTTCTGTGAAATTTTAAATAAAATTTGCAGTTTGTTTGCTTATAATTTGACTGTATGTCCATAAACTGATGTGAACCATTTCACAACCTTGCCAAACACAGATCAGCTGTTTCTTTTTAATGAGTCTTAATCACATGAGTTGGCCTATTTACAGGGCTCACTGATCACAGAACAAAGAAATGTTTGAATTAAGTTATGAGGTCAAGTTCCAAATTGTTTCACAATGGGAGATCTGATATAATCTGCTCATGGGAAAACAGGCCTACGTTATATGCTCTTAAAAATGTGTCTCTATAAATGTTAGATATGCAGTACAAACCATCATAAACATGATTTTTCCTTTTTTTATATTTGTTTTTATTAGCTAGAACTCGTCATTGACCTGGAAGGTGAACACACAAGAGAAACAATTTGATCTTGCTCCACTAGAGGGAGCTGTTTGCCCAGGTTTTATTGCACATTAACAGTACTCTTCAGTCCAGTGCTTGAGAATAACAGCACATTCAAGGGCATGGCACCAAGCTATCCTTCCTCCTTATTGTATAGGCTTATTTGAACAAAATCCAGCTCCTACATTATCGCTGTCATTGACAAATGGACACACACGGCACCTTTACAGCTGGAAATACCACTAAATTGTGCCAAGTTTAGATGCTGCCTTTCTCCCTGGATATGGTTAATAACTGCACCCAAGCTGAGGAAGCTCCTCTGTCTCGCACCATTATCAAGAAAAACGATGTCAATAAAGCAGACACTAGAGATTTTAATCATGCATTATGGCAATATTATTGACTCATATTTTTCTCTTCCAAAACATAAAGACCTTTGGAGTGTTGCCTCATCATTTCGCTCAGGGAAAGTAGATTCTGTGTGGATTTAAGTTTCTTTCCAAGTTTGAAAGTAACTGAAAAATGGTGCTTTTAAAAGTGTCATTACCAAGGCTGCTTCTTTATTCACTGACAAACTGCAAGAGGACAAATCTACTCTGTACTTTTAGCCTTGTGGAGCGGCGTTTTCAATCCACAACTATCCATCCTTCACTCCCGTAAACCTTTGCCAATACATTGCCATCATGACCCAAAAAGTGTCTAGAGTAAGCAAGATTAAAGGAGCAACATGTCAAAATCCTCTTTGACTCCCTCCAAATACACTTGGGCTAAATCAATTAATTCATTAACTAAGTAGAGGTCACAGCCAATAGTGGAGCTAAGACAAATTAAATCAATTAGTCGGGCTAATAAGATGAGGGAGACTTTAATTAGTGAAAGTTTAATCAAACCCATGTTGTGCTGTGTGCCATATTATGAAGCAGCTCAATAGATCTCCTATAGAAAGATCCATTATGCCTGTCAGGTGAAACTTTGCACATATATTTTAAAATGTATGTCCCCTGTTTTATCTGCTCCTGAGTTAGTTTCATTTTAGTAATAGCAGTGTCTGCTTCTAAGGGATGTAATGCACGTGGTTGCCAGTCTGTTCCTTTGGGCTGAGCATGTTTTTCTGATGAGGAATCAATTTTGAAACTTAAAAAAAAAGGTAAAATAAATAAAATTAATAGATGAGAAAAGGTGCCTAACTCTGATCCAGGACAGTTAGGTGTGTGCAGAGGAGGCCAAGTCTTGGAGAGCAAATTAAGTACCCAATTACACTAATTAAATTAAGACATGATGCAGGCAGTCAGGTCAGACTTCCAAGTTTCTTTACTATATAAAGTTGAATTATTAAGGAAGTCGCCTCAAGCCCGTTCAAACACTTTTAATCTCCTTCTGTGTTTTTTTTTTCATCTCATCTTTGTGCATGTGTGGGTCTGTCAAGTGCACACATGTGTGTTTCATAATCCTGTCAAGCCATCTGTTGTCATTAAAACCTGCTCCTGTTGCACCATAAAGATCCTGTACTCATCTGGCCAGATGTTTCCTCTGACTATCTCAAAATTTTTGCCAGTTGTTTTTGGAGAAATCTCAACAACTTTTAACAGCCTGGAGAAATGCATGGATTGGAAATATCAAACATTTTCGTTTCAACTATGTACTTTCTGCCCAAAATCAGCAGTAAATCCTTGAACAAAAAAAAAAAAAAAAATTCACAGGCATTGACATGGATGCAGATGTTTCCTTTTTGGTCCGTTTTGTCCATCTCTTGTCCCTCCTTCTGTCCGCAGCCTCATGTAGCTGGATTGGGCCTTGCTAGTGTTAATCCTTGGCATAAGGGTGCTAGGCAGGATTATAGACGGATGTGGAAACATCTGTATGGGTGGCTGAGAGGGCTGTGAAGCTCAGACCAAGAAACTGAGGAGGGGACATTTGGGGTGGACTTTGACCTGTGAAAGCATGGCGAGACACCAGTGATGATGAAGCCGCTGCTAAAGATAGAGTATAACTGGGGACGAGAGGGACAGTTTGAGTCACAATGAGTCATTTCCTTGTTTTTTTTGGTTGCACTGAGACAAATTAACATGCTTGAGTGAAGACTTTGTGAGTGTGTGTGCATGTGAGCGTGAACGATGATCATCACCACATCTTTTGATGTGTGTCGTCTCTTAACTTTCCACTTCATGCATGACAGAGTACAGTTATCATTCACAGAATTAAAGGAAGAAACTGTGCCAAAAGTTAAAAGGTTAGAAGTTAAATGCATGTTGTGACAAAAAAGAAAATGTCCAGTCTTTTTTTAACTTGACTTAACTGCCAGTTTACCTCTACATACAACTATCACACATCTGGTTCTATTTTTACTCATCATGAGCCATAAAAAACAAGGCCCGGGTTTTGTGCTTTCAGTATTTTGCATATAGACCTGTTTCTCTCTGCGCAGAGCTATTAATATGCAGGGATGATTTAGAGGGCAGGGGAGACTGGGGGATTAGGCCTGATTCAGTCCTCACTGGGGGGAGTTTGAAGAAGGAGGAGGTTTACATCAACAAGCCCTGATTTACATTGGTGAACAGATGGCAGAGAAATTGCTCTGTTTGGAAAAGATGTGCAATTTATTTTAGTTGATATGAGAAAGAGAGAGAGAGAGAAAGAGTTAGTTGTTGCAGAGAAAAAGGCTGAGAACTTACAGGGTGAACTTTACTCTCTTTTTATGGTAAAAAACAGGTGAAGCTGGAAGCTTTATGGCAAAGCTTCTAGATTATTCTTATACTTTTCTTGGTTGTAGCCCATTTAGTTCCTTTATTAATGAGATATGTTTAATGTAGCTGGGTCAGGGCCACCACAAATGACATTGCAAACCTTGTACTGTGAGTCTGGAACATAAAGAGTTGACTTACGGACCAGAGTTATGGACTGACCTTTATGTCTTACAGGTAAAATGGAGCATTTGCAAACCTCAAACTCCCACACAGCAATCTGACCATATTAGCTGCTTGGTGCTGCCTGTAAGACACTGTGCTCATGTCGGATCATAGCTTGGCATTGGCAGATTTAAGAACTACAAATGTGTCACCTTTTAGCAAATTATATGTTTCAGTTAAAAACATAGCAGTAGTGTGAATTGTTTAGATCCAAAGAGTTTAAAAGAAAGCTGAGCATCGTTTAAATTGCTGTTACTTAATAAAGCTTCTTTTCTTAAACTATTATGGATCATACTATGATTGAGGAAGCATGTTTTGGTTCAATAGAGCAGGAAAACCCCCCTCAAAAGAATGAGTAAATGTTTATTTATATCTGGTGGATGGCATTCAAAGTGCATTAGCATGCTAGCTTTAGCAGGGTATTTCCGTTCACATAACGCACCCTACAAAGGTGAAACAAATACTTGTCAAATGCACCTTAATTGTTTCCAAATAACTTGTTCAAAGATTTAGTTGGTGTTACATCTTTGGTATTACTGACTAGCATCAATGAGTCACTTGTTGCTCTGCTTGTGCATGACTCATCCACATGTGGTTGTGTGCACCAAAGCCTGACCCACAGACTGTGTTGGTTTGGCACAAATCTACTAACCTTTAAAAGCCTTTTTTACGAAAATATGATATGATGCTGTGATTTCAAGCATGTCAAAAGAGTAACAATGAGGAGGAACAAAAGTGACGTTGAAATCTCGGTAAAGGCTCCTCAGTGGAGTTTGATTTCAGAGCTGTCACCTTGAGTTTGGCCTGTCCACCCCCACTGTGGCATGGAAACCCCTTTGTCAATTAAGGATCCATACACTACCATTACATCAAATAAGTAGAAACATGATACAGTTGCCACATACTGGATCTGATCAATACATTTTCTACTGCCACCTTCCATCTACTACTACAACACACACACACACATACACACACACACTAAGCATTTTACTATGTAATTGATTTATGGAGATTTAGCCTGCAGAAACATATTGATCCCCATGAGACAGTTTTGATGGAATATGGTGATTCTGCATTTTTATTATTAATCTGAACAAGTGGTCCCAAATGGGGTATTTTGTGCCATTTACTCAAGATTGAGAATTGTGACGGCAAGAAGTTAACTGTGACTCCAAAACAGGCCAGACGTCATGCTGTGTTATTGTAGTATAAAGTGAACTGGTCAAAGGGATGTTGATTTAATAAGCAGGCAGAGAGAGAAAAGGTCAATGCTAACGAGAGTCCTTCAGTGAAGAGTTTGCCAATACAGGCAGTTAAAATCGAGATGGGTTAGAAACCTCGGGTGTGAAATAGGACTGGATGTCATTCTGTGCTTGTTTACGTAAGTGTGTATGTGGATGCACATATAAAAGGTACAAACGAAAGGATACCAGTGGGGTAAAGCTTGAACCACGAGCCGCCATTAGCCTGATTGGCCAGAGAGGTCAGCAGGGGTCAATTGTCGGGTCAATCGCATTGTCGATTTGACGACCCAGCCACATCGGTACGGCAAATATAGGGCCGGACACTGGACACACTCGCTCTCTTTCCCTTCGTCTGAGTTATTGTGCATGCCAAAGCTGTGTTACATTGCACGGAAAAATCTATCCGATCACTTATGCTGATTTATGCCAGGAAGTCACTGCACCGTCAACCCTCTTGACCAGCTCAAGAGACCATTTTTTAATGCAAGAAGATTTATGTTGCAAATTACTGCACTGTGGTAAAATATGAGTGCATGAGGTCTGACATCTGAAGTGTGCTTGTGTTGGATTTTTTCAACCCAGATTTAGTAAATAAGAAAAAGAAATGACTTTCTTGTGTTTTTTCAACATCACATATCATTTATGTCACTCAATTTATTTTCACCCTTGTATCAATTACAGGCATTAATTTTAAAAAAGCAAGACCCACTTGTGATTTGAACCAAAACGTGGCCTAGATGGAAAACACAAGATAAACGCATCGGTTTTCAGTTTGTCCCCTAATCTGTAGCAAAGTGTCAGAAGATCTGCGTCTCTTTATCGGCGCTCCATTAATGATACAGTAAGAACAAAAATATCCCAGCTCAGATGCCACTCTTCCTTCAACCTGCTAAAGCCAGATCTGCCAAAGCCACCAGAAAGAAATACCTCCACATGCTGCTCACGGTGACATGATGTCAGGGGGCAAAAGGTTAAGGGGTCAGGAAAACAGGTGACCTCACCTCATTGCTTACCTAAGTTTTTTTTTCCTCTTTTTTCCTTATTAGTTCCTTATTTTCCTTATTAGTTTTTTCTTATGATCAGATTATACAGAAATTTGAATATCTGGTCCTGAAATAAAATCTAGTTCAAATTCACATTTTAATATAAAGAAATGCAGATTATGACAATTCCAGAAATGAAACATGACCTTACTTAATCCATA
This sequence comes from Acanthurus lineatus, assembly GCA_029814665.1. Taxonomy (NCBI): domain Eukaryota; kingdom Metazoa; phylum Chordata; class Actinopteri; order Acanthuriformes; family Acanthuridae; genus Acanthurus; species Acanthurus lineatus. Next base: position 14,838,020 of record JAPZDV010000011.1, on the reverse strand, counting down.
TGTCTTAATAACGAAGGTGAATATTTAATAACTAATGTAATATCATTTTTATTTAATATTTTTGTTTTATGTGGCCTCTAATAAACAGTATTTCCCAGACGCAAATGCTAGTGGTGTCGGGTCAGCGAGACGGCCCTCTGCAGAGATGTCAGCTCTGCCTCACTTTCCTCTCATGTCAGCAACCAGTCAAATCTGCAGAAGTGATCCGTATTTTCACCCTGTTCATGCTGTGCAGCGAGGCATTCACTGTGGCAGCTGAATAAAAATCTGCAGCAGCGTTAAGTTCAGGGTATGACGGACAAAGACCTGCCTCTTCACCCAATGATTTCATCATTGGGTGAAACAGGCCAATGGGCAAATTTTATCACTGCTGAAGAAAAGAGGATGGCAGGTAGTGGTGACACTCCATTTACAGGAAGCAGGGCTTTTTAGATGTGACATCTGTGAGTACTTTTTAAAAATCCATCTTTCACTTTTCACATTATTTCATCTTTTTGGTTGCTGCTCTCCATTTTACTCAAAGGGCTTCCAAAACTCTCTTACCATCATGAATCTTATAGAAAGAAAAATACATTATTTATGGCATTTTTCTCCTTTGGCACTTCTAATGCAGCATTACAGCTGTAAACAGCAACACTATCACAACAGAAATAAACTGTATCAGTAAGTGAAGCAAAGAAAACAAAAAATATCAAGTTGAGAATATCGGTCCTCTGGGCTACAGTTTTTTTTTACAATCGCTGTGTTGAGCAGTGCTGCAGATCAGGTGTCCAGCTTCACACGCAGTGACCCCAGGTTTGCAGGTTTGCAGGTTTGCGGTTACCTCAAACTCCTCCAATATTAAACACAGACATCTATTATCTGCAGCTGGTCTCCCTTTACACAGGAACACATGCAGAGACACACATGCAAGCACATAAACAAGTATCAGCCTCTACGTGTGCACGTATGTTTTGTTTGGTAGCATTGTGCACCTGTGTGTGTTTGTGTATATATATATAAGTGTGTGTGTGAGCTAAGGACAATGGATGGGCTTTCAATGAAATATTTAAGAAAGAGCACAACATAGCCTGTAAGGTGTTAGAGGTCACATCACTACAAGAGAGAGGAGAAAGAAGAAGAAGATTCAGGTAAATGTCAAACTTTTTTGTTATTTGTACTTAAACCTGGAACATTTCTGACAAACATTCACTCACTGTCCTTTCTTTCAATTGTTTCCTGCTAAAGTTAGCTTTAGCTTTATAGCTAGTGCTTTAGCTTAATATCCATGACATTTAATCCCACTTACAAAGGTCTACAGGTGTTGATTTCATAATAATTATGAGAGAAGTCTGTTTTGATTGTTACTGTTTCAAATAATATGTTAAACAGTTATTATTTCATTGTGTTTCCTCACACTGAGATATGCAAATACACTCCATAATAAATAAATACCTATTTTATCTTTTTATTTTGTGTATAAATGCTCAATCCTTAGTGTTGGTACTAAAAAATATTCTTTTCAATGTAAAATGAGCATTCCCTACCATTATAATTAGATTTTTCACATTTCTTAGCATGTATAAACACTTGAATGCTACAAGAGCAGACTTGCTTAGGAGCTTGTGGTAACGTATCCTGCCCAGGTGGGATTTTGTCCCAGTCTGCTCACTACAAAGAACGTTTAGCCTCTCCTGAATAATCCAATGAGAGCATCCGGTAGATGGAGACCTGGGGTTTGAAACCTGAGAGCGACATCTGACACATACACACAGGAGGGACCAGGGGACTGTATGACTTCGGGTGGTTGTTGTTGTTGTTGGTGGTGGTTGTGTGGTTTCTGGACATGTCACCTAACCAGAGCTCTCTCTGCCCCCCTGCCTTCACTCCATTAAATGAAGCAGAGCGGTTGGAATAAACACACTCTCTAAGCTGGTTTTATAGGGTCCAGTTTCCACCAGACAGACTCAGACTCTCGCCTGATATTCTTCCTTTAATTTGTGTTTGCAACTACAATATATGCAAGAGAAGAAATGCTAAGAGACGCTGTGACATTTAAATATTACCTCATGCAACCAACTCTGATGACTTCTTAAAAAAATATTTTCAAAAAGCTGCTTGAGCAAACAAATAAAAAAAACGTGATTAATAAATACCTTTGAAAAATGCAGTGTTGCACCTTTTTCATACATTTCTCACCAAAATTCGTCACGGTGCATGGCACAGCTTTCACAGAGCCCCATGTCCCGGCTGTCAAGCAGTCACAATTACTGTGTATTTGTTGGCCACCTCTACGTCTCGCCCTGAAGGCAGCGCTCAGTAACTTATCGCCCCGTCCCTAACCTTTCTGGGCAGAGGCCGCATCCATCATCTTAAAGTGCGATCTATTCCAGTCCACCTTCAGTTAGGAGGGGAAAGGCCTCAGCCAGAGTGTATATATATGTGTGTGTATATGTGTGTGTGTGTGTGTGTGTATAGGGGCACAACTTATGAGCTGTCAGCGCAAAGTGCAGAGCCTTGCCGGAAACTGACAACCACTGAATGACTGACAGGGACATTGCACCATTATGTTCCCTATATGTGTATGTACGCTTGTGCGTATAATCATGCACATTAAACCTTCCCTCAGTTATATTTCTCTCTTTTTCCTAAAAGATCTTTCTATTTTTCATGCCGCTCTTCACATAGTGAGGCGACGCACAGAATCACTATTTATCATCATGATGGCTTCAGCGCTGACACCAAAGAATGTGACTGTGGCAAATTGAACAAGCCTCCTTTGCTCATTGCCACAGTAATGGCATTCATTTTTTCCCAGAGACTCCTATAATTCTTTCTTTTTATATTTCAATGTACCTCCATACATTTTCATATCTTATGCCTGAAAATATATTAATTTCCCTTTGGGTGAGAGGGAAATTAATATGTGCACTGCTGTCTCTTTGCTTCTTACTGCAGCTCTTATTTTCAGATTTTCTCCTATATGACTCCTCCTCCTTCATTTCTTCTTTTTTTTTAGCTATGTTTCTCTCACTTTCAAATGTTCTCCCCTCTTATTCTGCTCCTTCTCTGTAACCACGTGATCCCTCGCTCCATCTCTCCCCCAGCCGACCCTCCTCTTTCCCATCAGCACCCAGGGGCTGATGAATGCGTGGCCTCCTATTGATCGCGATGGGTGATGGATGATGGCTGGGAGATGAGTGATGGGGTGCAGGCAAAGGTGCCAATAAGAGGGCAGCCAGAGGGTGGGGTCTCCCCTACTGGTGCTAATGGGAGAAGACTAGGGGAGACGGCCGCTGTGGCAACCACTCAGCCCCGCCTTGTCAACCCAAACCACGTGCGGTCCTGCGTTTGAGCCCTGCTTTGCATTTTTCTTCCCACACATCTATGGGTCACACTGTCTCAGATAGGGATTGCAATGTGTGTTTGTGCATGCATGTTTTATGTAATTGCATGAGGTTGCAGAAAAACGTGTTCCCGTATGTATGTACGGCCATGAGTGTGGGAGGAAAAGCAGAGGGTGAAAAGCATGTATAACCGTGCATGTGTGTGTGTGTGTGTGTGTGTGTGGGTGGTGGAGGAGAGCTGGGTGGGGGGTGGAGTGCCCAAAGTGGTGGTTAGTACGAAAAGATGATGGATGATGGGGCAGGAGGGGAAGACTGCTTCACAGCTCCAAATTGATATCCCGGCAAATGTTTTTGTCTGCTGTGAAAAATGGTGCTGCAACTCTCATCTCCACTGGCCCCGACTCCTCCCCTCCCTCCCCCCCCGCCTCGGCCTCTCCTCTGGCTTCACTCTCTGCAGTGAATCACGCCTTGCAATCCATTTCCAACATCTAAAGCTTAACTTCCCGCTTCCCAGAATCCTGACAGCACCTGATCACTGCACTGGCCTCCTGGCTTTTTTTTTTTTTTTTTTTGCTCACACACTGTATACCTGGCTCTAATTTCTTTGTTGCCATAGAAACCTGCCTGGGATTATTGTCCCTGGACCGTCATCATTTATCCCTTTTCTTTGCCTTTCCCCTCCTGGCACAGCATTTAGAGAAAAGCACCTATCTGAGTGGACCATCAGCCGTGACTATTAGTGTAGCTGTTGGGGGAGGAGTGGAAAAAAAGTGAAGGTACATCGGTGAGAGGGCGGCTTGTTCTCTAATTGAGTGGTATGATGAGAAAGTTTGGTAATAGAGCCATCGAGGTCAGAGAGATTGCAATAATCAGATTTTTTAAAATGTACCCTTAAAAAAATATTGTTTGGAGCAATAGTCACATGGTTTAAAATAGCATTTGTAAAAAGAAAGGTAAGTTAGACTGAAAATACACACCCAGGAGAAGTTTCTTTGGCTTAATACACACTGATTGTAAAACAGTAAGCTTCAATTGATACTCAGTAAGTAATCATTGTTTAATAGATAGTGGATAAAAGAAAATCAGCATTTATTAAAGATTTAGCTCTGAACAAATACAACATTTTTTGCAATTTTTGATTGCTTTGCAGTGTTAGGGTTTTACGTACATTTTCCCATCACTTCAAACACATCGTCTCCCAAGCTTTTCTCTTCAATATGAAAATCAAGTAGCATACTTTTGTCCAAATTTGTGTTGGACAGCATTATTGTGAACATCAAGTCTGCATTATATCATCACAATAATGCAACTGTGACAATGTTTTAACTATGATAACAAAACCCATAAATGTTTTAGGGGTCTGCTAATCATTTTCATGTTGTATAAAGGAGGATAGAAAAGTAATGGCTACTTGGAAAACATGTCATCATTGCCTTCAATAATAATAAATCTGCATTCTAGCAAATTAATTGCTGAGATCTGGAAGTGAGGAAAATTTCCAAAAAAGAGTTGAACAATGGTATAAAAAACACATTTTAATATTTGGAAAAGAAAATAAAGAAAAATGGTAAAATTATTACCCAAGCTGTGCATCTAACTAGTTCTCTACTTTTATTTCCAGTTACAAATCTTAAAGTACAGTGAGTGACTATTATTGTCTAGTTAACAATTCATTTAATAATCCGACTACTTGTTTCTTGCCATGTTTGACTTGTTAAGAACTCATTCTCAAACTTATGATTATAATTGATAAAAATGCTCACAATATCTACCAAAAATGAGACATATTTAGTAATTATTCTTTTCTTTAACAGCTTATTTAGGTTTTATTCAAGGTTGCTATTTTCTTGCAATCTGTGATAGTTGGAAAAAAAGAAAACAAATGCAAGAAGTAAAGGTGACACATTTCCACTGTTGGATGGCATTTTTGAGAGTGCTCTGTGCTTCAAGGTTTAAGGGAAAATCATGTGTTCAGGATGAGAAATGAGGCAGTGATGTCAGGAGAAAGGGATGAGAGAGTTGAGAGATAACAGGGGGATAACAGGAGAGATGGGGATGAGCTCACTTCTTTTGCGGTGCTTAAGGAGAGAACCATCTGCAGGAGAGATTGTGCCTCAGATTAGGAGTGAGGCGAGGCTCCAGCGGAGAGGATTATGCCTGCGAAACAGAAGCAACACTAATAGAGGACAATCCAGCTGCCTGGAACGAGCTCTGCCACCCACCCAGGAAGGCACATTAACAGGAGAAAAAGAATGCAATAACAAAAAAAAAAATACAGACAGAGAGAGATACGATATATATGAAGTCCTCACAAAACTATACTTATATCAAAAGTGGATTTTAGAGGTAAAAATATCAGGTTTATTGTGTTTCACTCTGACAGTTTTGTATCGGGAACACTTTTGTACTTCCTTTTTTATAGTTATTGTTTAAAGGCTATCATCACTGAACATAACATTGTCAGTGAATGAGTGAAACTGATGCTAAAACTTCAACGATTTGATGAAACCATTTTGATTTAGTGGCTTTAACTGTCCAAAAAACCTTTTCTTTTTGTTTCTGTTCTTCTTCTAAAAATCAAAGACTGTAAAAATGTATCAACAGCAGTTTTTTTTTTTTTCATTTACAACCGCTAAATCTGAGGATAGAGTCCGGCTATGTTTGGCTCCAGGATATGTCGTAACTCTAATCCTAGTTCACTAACTGGGCTGCCCAGTGAAGGGGCCAAGAAGACCATAAGACCAATCCATCTGACATCTGGGCCTCTGCCTTTCTCTGGGCTCCAGACAGATGTTGGATGATTGTTAAGCTCCCAGGGTTCTTAGGGACGTAGAAGTGAGAGTGGCCCATCTTTGGCCAGCGGCTATAACATAGTTCTGTGTCAGTAAGAATGAAAACGCTTAGGATGTAAATCTGAGGTCCATTGAAAGATCATGTGATGATCTTGAAGTCTTAGAATTAAAGGGTCACAACAAACTTAAGGACAATTTCAGCCATGCTAGCAGCTTAGCTTCAAGGATAGCAAAGGTGGTCTGTTGGTCCTGTACCACTTTCACTCAGATTGAATTATAATCCTTGGTGATATATCTTAATAACTTTGGTGATCTGTTGACTTTTGCTTTGGTGCCACCAGAAAATTGACATGTATGTTTTTTGAGTTAAATGTTTAAATGACTATCAGAAGAATTTCTTATTTCTTATTTCAAGATGAATTGCAACCGCTTCTTTGATCTTTTTTTATCTATTGACATAATCAGTTAAAAAATGAATCTATCCTGTACTAAGTGCAAATAACCAAACACTTGTAATACTTATGACATTCCCATCAACCTCAGCTGTACTTTCACTTTTGTGAAGGGTTAATTGCTAAATCATGCTAACACACAAAACCAAGATATTAAACATAGTACACAGTATAAGCTATCAGAGTTGAAAATATGAGCATGTTAGCATGATGATGCGCTAGCATTAAGCTTAAAGCTGCTGAAGGGACGGGGTATTTTTTGTAGGCCAATCGAAAGCCCTTTATTCAATCGGTTTGTGTTATAAATCTTAAATCTTACTGCATTGTAAATGTAGTACAATTTTTGCATAACAGTTATTGATTGAATGAAGTCATTGGACCAAAGTCACATTGTTTATCTTCACGATAGAAGAGGCTGCCGTCACAAAGGAGTTCAGGTCAGAAAAATCTTCTCCACTACTTCATCAAATCCAGCTCGACATCAGCCGACTGTTTTCCAACCACTGAATGACCTCGTGTGTAAGTCATTCAGTCAATGGAGATGTGCTAAAACTCCTATCAGGATCGTTTTCCTGCCGCTGCTAACTTTAACACTCCCCCCAGATTTACAGTTGGTGGGTCAGATCCCTTGTTATTCTCAGTCTGCGCAGATTTATGGACTTTGGGTGAGTCGCTCTGGTCAGACGGTACCGAAATAATTAACACATCAATGAGAAAACACACACACACACACACACACCCACACACACACACACACACACACACACACACACGTACTGACACAAACATGCATTAGCAACTATTTCTAATTGTAAATTAAGGCAGAGCACACACATTCATTTACACTCATGTGTAAACAATCATACACAAATAGAAAACATATGCATAAATACACAGAGTAAACAGACATGAAAATCCAGGTATGCACTGTGGTTTCCTGTCTGCACTCAAAGCCACATTGGGTTCGATCTCATCTGCTGGGCAAGTCTGTCTAACATGGTTACAATTTCTTTTACTGAAAATCTACGCAGGAAAATATGCAGGGGTAGTAATATTTTTTTGTTTTGATTTATTCATCATTGCTGATAATAACTGCATATCTGTGAATTGTGAAACCTGTATGGTTCTGATAAGATATGATAGCAAGAAAAGTTGGAATTCAGCTCTGCATTACATGCATGCTTATATTTACTGGATTTGGTTTAGGTCAGACTTGCACCATACTCTCAGATGGATTTGGACAGCAAAATGCACCAAGAGCTGCTCTCTAACCTGAACAAAAACACTGATATCAACCTGCTATCTAACTCTGCAG
>JAPZDV010000011.1:14803672-14820707 GCA_029814665.1 Acanthurus lineatus | reverse complement strand
CCCCCTTGTACTCTCCACCCACTGTCCCCCCCCACCGCCTACCCCCAACCACCCCACCACCCCACCCCACCCCAACGCACACACACACACACCACCGTCACTCATCTCTGCAGAGCATCCTTTGACATGAATTATGAAAAAAAAATGAAAGAAAACAACAGCCAAGGGTTCAGAGTGAGAGAGAGAGAGAGAGAGAGAGAGAAAGAGAGAGAGGGCTGGGACAAATGTTCCAACCTGGATTGAGCGCTGGCGACCGATGGCGGCGACCTTGGGGGGGGGCCCTTGGGCTGAGGCGGGATTGCTTCTTCTTTCTCTCTGGGAAAGACGGATAGCGCAGCTGAAAACACGGGGAAATAGAAACCCGGCACTTATGCTCAGAACGGGTACAATGAATTCATTTACAGATTGGCTATTTTTTTTTTACACAGCTACAGTTTTGCTCGTATCTCAGACAATACTATAACATATTATACTAGCACCTTACTTAAAATTGAACTAGATATCATGACTGATGAGATATGAAGTGGAATGTAAACAAAAATCATTGAGCAGTTATGTATAGTCAGAAAGAAAAAAACTCATCTCCATCTCAAAATATTAAAACCACCTAAAAACTGGGCTACATGGACAGTGGTAAACTGTGGTTCCCTTGTTTGCCTATCATGTGACAAATATCTATCCTGTTTTGTTAGACTGTATGAGAGAAGACATGGTTCCTGCCACATGTATTTGTTCTCAATGACTGCCTGTTGCCCTGTGGATGCAGCGTTCAAAAGGGGAAGATGTAAAAATTGATGCAGGACGGATAAAAGAAAAAGATATTCATGAAATCAATGTTCAAGTTATCAAACCTACCAGGGGCAGACAATGAACAGGTAACATGTCAAAACACAAACAGTTGATATCAGGTACAAAACATCACATACTAACAAAGGAAAGAGACGGATGAATGAATATTGACTGAAGGAGCAATGAGATAATGACAGGAGGGTGTGTGAGCAGGTGAATGTGATAATCATGTGAGCAGGATTTGTCGGGGAAAAGTCTGAGGGCATCTGGTGGACAGGTGGAGAAACGCAGCTTCAGAAAGGTCCTCAGAAATGCATGGTGGGCCTGGGGGAAGTGGGAGAGTGAGTGGGCTGACAGAGCAAAACAAACTAAATTTAAATTTAAACAATAACAGTAAGGAAAGGATGCATAATGTGAAGGTGATATCAGTGTTGTATAGGAAGTGGAGCACCAACACCAAAAATCAGAGGACTTTTTTAGTTTCTTCCTCATCTTTTGTTTAAGCAAGAAAGCAAACTAAGTGTTTTCTAAAATGCCATACTATTTCTTTGTTGAGAAAGTTTATTCAGTGAACAAATAGCAAGTAAATTCTAGAAAGTTATGATAGAATATCTGTCTCTAGTCAAGATTTTTCTTTTCTCCATTTTCTCAGTAAAAACTGTTGCCCAGAAGTTGTAGATGATGCAGATGTTGTAGCTGATTGTTGCATATTTTCATCTAAAAACAGCCAAAGGAAAATAAAAACACTACACATATTCAGTGCCCAGATCTCATTTTCTTCTCCCTACTGTGAAGCAATATTCAAATTAAAACACTAACAAGCAAACATGCAGGGCTGCCCTCCCTGCCTCTCCTCCCCTCCCTTCGTTTCATGCAGGCAACAAAGCCGAGCCATAAGTGCCTCAGCTCCACACTTCAACTGCTGGCTTCAAAAACAACAATTATACTAAGTGATTTATCGCCTCCTCCAGCCAGAGATCAGAGCATAGACTCTGTACTGGAGGACCTTCTTCCATGGTAACACCAGATGTGTTACAGCTGCTTTGCTCTCATACAGTGTATTGCCAGTACACTGGAATCTGTTTTCCAAGTTTTTGGATTCAGGAATTCTCAGTGCTCCATCCCTTTCTTGCTCCTCCCCTTATCCTCTGTATCACTGACAGCTGAGCAATGGCCTTTCCCCAGCGTAACGATAATTGAAAAGCGTGATGGCTGGCTGCTGGTGTAGCGACCATCTGTGAGTCTGAGTGGTTTGGTAAGTGTTGCGTTCGTGGGCGGGGAGGTCGAGGGTTATGTGAGAGCCAGACAGCCTCCCGTGGGGAGCTGTTAACACCTCATAGATGCCAAAAGGCCCAGAGATGGCCCTTTTGCAGAGCCGAGGCTCCTAATGAGAAAAAGGGTGATTATCCCACCGTGAGGCAGATATAAACACGTGCTGTTATGAATCCTGACAGCAGCAAGAAAAAGACAAAAGTCCCATAGAAATATGATAAAAGCATCAGTGTTAGAATTTTTTCTTAAAGTCTTTCAGTGCAAACACAGCAGCTAAATCGTTGCTGTTAAATTCTACCAGGGAATTTGTGAACATGATGGAAGATGGAAGATTTATTACCTATTACAAAAAAAACAATTAATGCTGAAATGATTGCTCATTTATTCAGTTGATTCATGGGAAATTAATTAAATCCAGATTTAATAATCTTTTTTGTTTTAGTCATTTGTCAAAACAGCTTCTAAATGCAAAAGAGCTGGCTACTTTTCTTTGTTTCCATCTTTAAAAACTGAATATTTTGTTTTATGCAGCTGAATAAAAAAAACACCTCCATCATTGGGAAATATTTTAAGCTGCAACCAAAAAGATAGACTAGAAAATAGAAGTGCTGGATTTCAATAAACTTTAAAAGCAATACAGTAAATATTACTGCATTCACATACAGCTTGAGTGTAACTTTAAAGCAGTCTTTAATGGTAAACATGCCGTCTGAAAATCAGTATGCTTCTCATGCACACACTCCTGAGTTAATACCTGTATGAAGCGCTTTGAAGATTGCATAAAAAATGACAAACACCTAAAGGCCAGCTGCTAGAAGAAGCGCTGAGTGATGCATTAGCCGATACATTTCTAATATGAATGTTCCCGAATGCATTTCAGTCAACCATTGCAGACAGATTACCAGATATTGCATTCCCGTCTAAGAATGAAATGAAGAGATAATTATGCAGCTGGCGGGTAATGGAGGGGTGGAGCCGTGATAGATTTGATTAAAGTTGTCAGTAAAAACACACGCTAATGACCATGTTGATTAGTTAGATTGCTTTAATGCTGCTGCTGCCATTAATCTACAGCATAAACAAGAATATCCTGTTGGTCAGTGCTGTGTTTGCAGTTTGTTTGCTTCTGTGTATGCACCATCATGGGGAATCAGTCAAATATAATGTTTAAAGCAGCTTTCATGCTGAGCTTTTGTTGTGTTGCTGTTTGAAAATAGGAGTATTTCAACCCAAACCCATTCATTTGTACTAGTAAAAATTTTTACAAGGCAAAAAAAATTTGGAAATGCATCTGATCATTTCTTGAGGAAAAATACAGCACTTTCTCCTCTCCCATCTCTGCCTCCATGCAGCCTCAAAGCTCCAACCACTGCAGGATCTTATTCATTAACATGTTGCTTTAATTGATATCTGTACTACAGATAGTCCACTGATCTTCTCCTCCTCTCTTCCCCACATCTCTTCATCTTTCTCCTCTGCCAGAAGTCCAAAAATGGAAAAGAGCACATCGCTGCATCCATGCATACATTTGCACACACGCATGCACGCACATACACATGCACACATGCACATGCAGGAGCCAAGCGGCCTCCCCTCCGTTGCTGCTCCATTAGGTCTGAATTGTAGCTGTGATGTGTGGGACCCAAGGGAGGTGTTATTGTCAGGCCTGATTTACTCAGCACCATCTGACAGGGGGCTGGGGGCGTGTGTGTGAGTGTGTGTGAGTGTGTGTGCATGTATGAGAGACAACAGGGGTTCTGCCAGATTTAGAGTCCTTTACAGAAGGGACAGTCAAAAGCAACAGTTTAATAGTTTGGTGAGCAAAAGGAATTTTTTGCAGTCACTGAGTTAGAACTGTACAAACTATTTCATCATTTATACCTTCAAGGTTATATTTCATCATTATATTTCCAGCACTATTAACTTTGTGAGAGGTGTATTTTTTATTTTTGTGTTATTATTTTTAAAGTAAAACTCAATAAAATGTCTAATCTTTGCTAAATTATGAGTTTATATGGGTAAACAATTAATATTGAGATGCCAAAATATTCTTGAAGCATTTTGATGAAATGATTTTTAATTTCATAATTCTCTCAGTGTTTCCTCACTGAAACTGAGGTGTGATTATACAAATGGTAATATGAGTTAACTCAATTAAGTTTAATATTTTTTTTCTATTTGGACCTTTCAAGGAATCCTGCCTGTATTAATCCCAGCATTTTGATGTTTTACAGCCAATGTACAATAGGACTACCTGGGCATGTGCTCCTTTGTGCTCTCGTAAACATTTCAAATGTAAGCATATGGATTTAAAGTAAATCTAAAAATCATGTTTGCTCTGTCAAACTGTTATTCCTCGTATCAAGAGCTCTGTCTTATTGCTTGTTTATAGGCCTGTAAAAATCTCACTTGATGCACTTTTACTGTTGGAATTTCAAAACATCAGTTCTAAATAATTTAAGACTGCAGTGCTCTTTGTTAAAATCATTGCACACTCACAATCAGGAAACATTTGGCCTTCAAATGGCTTATAATATCTATAAAGCCTTATTGTGTCTGAAACCAGGCACAATTTTTGTTTGCTTTGTTTTTTTAACCTTTTCTCAAAGTATTTTTCTTTAATTTCCCACATATGTAATAACTTTAGATAACATCACTTTAAATCACATATGTACATGTCATTTACTTTCAAACTTTCAGTGCCTTTCACTTGTGTCTGCACGAGCCCCCCAACTCTGTCTTTTTTCTCATACCCTTTCCCCAGCATTTGCTTAATTATTTTAAAGCTATGAACACTTGAATTGTTGACACTAACGCGTCACTGACAAGTCCTTTTCTCACCTTACAATGCATCTCACAAATTCCACACACAACTTAATCAAATTCTCCCCTCAGAAAATGGTGGATTTCCTGCTCAATCTGAAAGAGTGGGGTGGGATAATCCCAGTTATTTTTTTAGAGGAGTTCATCCTTTGGTCACCAAGTTCTCATACCTGCTGTGCGACAGTGTTAGTGAAGTTGAGTGTATTCATTTGCTGAGAAATAATTTGTCCTCTGTGTGGCATTTAAAAAACCATGCAGTCGTTAAAAGTCTTAAAAGTTCAACAAGTGCATGTAGCTTTAGCCACCCTGGTTGTGGGAATAAAATACTGGCATTATATGTTTTTAAAAACTACAGATACATTAAAATCTAAACATTGTTAATGTCTCATATTATAACCATAGTTCTATAAACAAAGACAGAGTTCTTTACTAGACTATATGGTTTATTCTTTTCTCCATGGTAAACACCTTGCACACTGAAAATCCGCAAATATGTAACTGGTCAATCAGGACACTAAATGCATTCCTTTCTCTATTAAAAGGGCCATGCCCACTGCCTGCCATTTCTAACCACCAACAGCAAGCAATGTTGGAGCAAAAGAGTGCATAGGTAGGAGAGCTGAATCTGTTCTCATAGAACTAGGGTTACATTATAATAACCTTTTTCATTTTCGCAGAGGCTAAGCCTTCTACTTGACTTCATGAATATTGTAGGTTAATGTTTTAATGTTGACACATCATGAACAAAAAAAGTGAAATATAAATATGCTTGAAGTTCTAAATGTAATGAAACACAGATATGAAACATATCGGAAATGTACAATGCCAACATTTTAGGCTGCTATAGAATAAAGTAGTGCAGCAATCAGCTATCATTTGGGAACTTCTGGTTCCCTTGTTTAGAATCAATGTGTTTTCAGAAACAGGTCTTTGGAAAGATGCCTTAAATAAGTTCTGGGGTTAGCATAATGGGCAATGCTAGCTGTGCCAACAAAAATACATCACCCCTGCAGCATAGGTGGCCTACATCTCAGCTTTGGTAATCTGCCTTTGTTGTTGAGCTAAATGGAAATTAGACTTATAAACAAATGACTTCCTGTTAAGTCTGCAACGAATCAGCCTGTCTAACCCCAAATACAAAGAGCCTACAAAATGACCAAGCAGGGTATCTCAGAGATTAACCCAGCCTTTCACACTTCACTCTCACCGCCTTTCTGTCTTTGCCAAACACCCTTTGGTTCAAGTTACGCACCTGTCGCTTTTGAGAGGAAACAGTGATACCTGCCACTCAGCTGGAAGGATTCAGCTGAATATCCTGTCTGGTGTTCCTTTTCTTGTTTTTGGGAACTTGAGGAGCAGAGCAGGCAGCCATTCGTGGTGGAGGAAGTCAGAGGTTGTACTCCAAAACAAAAGGTTGAAGCACAGCTGGCTATCACCTCAGTGCATGTCATACCTTACGGATCTGCTCACACATGCATGCTGCAGACAGAAACACACTAAGTGCACAATGGTAATTACCTTCACTGCTCTCTTCTGAAATGAAATATGACTTTTACTACATGATTATCATGGCCTGAAGAATTCACAATAACAGTATTATTGCAATAACCCTAAAAATATCAAAAAAATCTGTCAAATTGATCTTTAATTTGTTTATTGTATGTTTAGTCTTTTTTAAATCAAATTTATTACACTTGAGTGTATGAGGTAAGTGAGGTGGAGAGTCTGGACCATATCTGTACAAAAGCAGACAAAATATTACTACCAATAACTTTAAGTGGAAGAACAAGTTTAAGTACAATGATTCTTTTTTGTGAAATAACACACTACTTGGCTTTTTTACTTTAGTCTTTATGTACGTTATGTTTGTTAATGATATGTTTTTCATATCAAATCTTAGTCGACAAAGTAACTCCTACATATGATTGTAAGATGAATGTAATAGTGTAAAAAGTAAAAACATTCCCCCTTGAAATGAAGTAAATGTATTGTATTTGGTTGCAAAGAATTTAAACATTTACTGTAAGTAAAGTGTGAGTAGTTCAATAGTACACTTAAGTACAACAGTTGTGTTATATAAAATAATAAAATATAGAGTTCAATTAATATATTTAGTCTTTGATTAACAGTTAAGGGGCTGTAGAAAAACTGCACAAGGTGATAAGTAAATGAATAACAGATAAATAAATAAAGAAGGCAGACGGTTTAAAATATGGCAAACAATGTATCACTTGATAGTAACCTACGACCATGCTCGAGAGTTCTCTCACAAACACACACACAGACACAAATCTTCAGCCATTGTAGAAGCAAACATACAAACACATATTTGCACGCGCACACACACACACACACACACTCACGTGAATGCTACGCCTACGCATATACTGTTTAATCTACTTAATTGAACCTGACTTTGAATAACTAAACAAATGAGGAAATTCACAAGGGGCACTTGATCCCTTCTCGGCTAATGGATTGGAGATTCCTTTCCCATAGGGGCATTTGGGCAAACAAGACCCAGTAATCTCTGAATTGATGAGTTGACTTTCTGTCTGCATCAAATTTCTCCACTAAAGAGCTGTTGAACCCCTGATACAGTGTTGGTAGTTAGCCAGATACTCAATTTGCAGACACAGGCAGAACTGTGGGCTCGCTCTGGTTTCACTATCAGCACTGTGATGTGCTATAGATATGCAAGATAAATATATAGGATAGACGCTGCATGTAAGATAGATGATAAATGTGAAAGAAAGGCTCTACGTGGTTTGATGTCTCAAGTTTCTTGGCTTAAAATGTTAAAAAAATACCTAACACTATTTTTATTTCCATTATTTTAAAAATATATTATAGTTCTTTAAACACAGTTAATTCTACGATCAGAAATGATCAATTTTGTCACATTTGAATGCACAATTGTATAGTCCAACCAAAAAAACAAAAAAGATAAAAGTCTATCTTGAGTTTGGTGACAAATTTATTAAAGTCCTGTTATTTAATCAGGAATCATCAACCGTATCATCATTACCAGAAGGAATAAATAAGACATAAAACATTTTTCACATAAACAAACATATTCATCAGACCCCCAGATGCTACAGCAGTTCCTCCTTTGGGGTCTTTTTTTTCCGTAGAACAAAACGAACGAGATACATCTGAGAACACACAAATGCATAGAAGTAATTGGACCCCTAGGTACCGTTTAAGACAACATCTACATTTTTGCCTATATCCCTGTTCAAAAATGTACAAAGTCCTCATATCTGGGTTTGTATTCATGTCCAAGAAGGGGTTTGTATAAAAATAAAGTCTCCACAATGATAAACCATTATATATATACTGTATATATATATATAGACATTTGGCAACAACCAGACATTTAAAGACTCTGAATGTGGAACTGAATTCTTCACCTGAACACAGAGTTTATGAGAATAAATGGGGAGATGTTGAATTCAAATTATGTTTTTTGTGAAAAAGCTAGTGATATCTGAAAACTGAACATTTAAGACAGATTTCTTGCTTTAAATACCATTTTTCTACCAAAGGACAATCGATTAGGCCAAGTGCTTTTAATGATGGACATTTTCCTTCCTTCCGTACGTCCAGATCACAGATATTGAAAAGACCTGTTAGTCAGATGTTGGTAAGAGCAAAAGACAGCTGTCTAGTCTTTTACAAAATCACTGTCCTGTGTGACTAATTTTCCATCTTCTAAAATCCAACAGAAGACACAGAAAAACAAACAAAAAAAAGAGTCTGATTTCTTGTTTTAGACCAATCAAAACTGCCCATGGTCTACTTCATCCAACCAGGAGGCAGGACTGGCAGGAAAGTCCGGGTATCCTCCACTGCTGCCGGTGGAGAGGTCCGAGCTTGGGCCATTGGCAGCCCCCATGGAGACCCTCACCGCAGGGTTGATCCCAGGCCCACCTCCCTGGGTCATGATAGAAAGGCCGGAGTCGGGGTAGACCAAGCTGGAGATGAGGGGCTGGTGTCTGGGTAGCGCCTGGAGGGACCCCGGCGACTGAGGAAGGCCATAGGGGCTGTTGGAGCGAATGTCGTGGAACTGGTCTTGAGAGGGGAGGACGCCGTGCTCCACCGGGAAGGAGCTGTGGTTGTTGCCCCCCTGTCGGCCTCCCATGGCTGGAGAGGACTCACTTAGGCTGCTGTAGATGCCGTTAGTGAGGCCCAGCTCTGACATGGGTGGTTCGTCTGTGCAACAAGGACAAAAAAATTGATATTTGTCTTTCTGTTTGGTGTGCATTTACCAAAACACTAATTTTCCACAATAAAAAATATGAATTATTTGTGTCTATGAATTATATCAGCCCAGTCAACGGTCCATACAAAAATTTTTGTGTGAACTTACTGTCCAATTAGCATCTGAGCTAGCATACTCATGTCATTAGCTTTACATTTGTCATTTGTCACTGTTGTCACTGACTCTACCTGTAAAGGACACCTCGGCATCACTGTCCATGCCCTCCTCCTGGATACTGTCCTTGTCGGATTTGGAGCTTCCTCTTGACCTCTTCATGTTGCGAAAGTACTGCCCCCACCTCTGCCGACCAGCGTCTTTCTTCAACCTTTTCTCTTTAGCTCGCCTGTTCTGAAACCAAACCTGGAGGGGAAGAAAAAGATGAGATGTGTTATTTGGCAATGATTTTGGTGACTGATGAGAAAATCTGACTGTTTTGTACAATGTCTTAAAAATTTCCATCAGAGAAATTTGTAGATTTGGTTTGAATTTTTTTTGGAAATTACTGCATTATACACCTTTGCAACATTTGCAGCAATATCACATTATATAACAATCAATTTAATTTAAATGTGTCCAACTTATTCACATAAACATGGCAGGTCATCATATCAAAACCCTCTACATTCAAATTCCCTCTATCTCTTTGCTCTTTCCTTAATGCACGTTTTGTCCTCAAAAGCATTAAAGCAAAATTAATTTTCAAGGACTGTCTGGACTCTGCTTTAGAGCTTTGTGCCTTTGAGAGTCCTGGGTTTGGGGACTAAACAGTGACACTGACCAGTAATCTTAGGACCAGCATCCCCTACAAGAGATTTATCACGCATTTAATTAACTTCAGGACAGCTACAAGTTGTCCTCACCTCAGGGAGCAGACAGGTTAGCATGCCACTGATTTAATCTATTATTTTTTTTTCTTTATCCACTTTTGATCTGATCTATAAATTTTTACCTCACATTTAACGAAAATATAGTCGTAAACCTAAACAACTCATAACATAATTGCTTACAAATTCTACCAAAACCTAATACAAAATGAATCAATTTTCCTTTTAATTTTTTTTTTATCTTACATACAATTTTAATTCATTTGAGTCACAAGCACATTTTCCTTAATGATATTCCACCCTGAGTGAACCCTCTTCACCCCTTCCCTTTCGCTGAATAATGAGGAGCATTTTAGTGGCTTCCGTCCCTACTTTTGTCCTTGCAAATAAAACAATATATATGACCACCACCCTGCAAACACCGTGAGGCTCCTCAGCAGCAGACAATATGCGAGGGGCCCTCTTAGCATTGTTAACGAGCTCGCACTTAAACCATGCTGACTTTCACGTGGACTTCATTTTACTCCATCTAGCCGTAAATCCCCCCCCCAACACACACACACACTCGTTCCTATAGTGGGCTTGTGCCAGTTTGGCCACAATTGTCCTGAGATAATGCAGTTAGGACACTAATGGAATAGCCCTTAATGGATAATAATATACTTTACCTGCACAACCCTCATATCCAGGCCCGTCTCGGATGACAACTGCTCACGGACGTGACGGGCAGGTTTGGGAGAGTTATTGTAAGCGTTCTTCAGGGTTTCCAGCTGCTTAGCAGTGATGGTTGTTCGTGGCCTTTTTGCAGTCGAATCTGCTTCTGAAAAATGAACAAATGACATACAATGTGAGTCAGTGCTGGACAGTAATTCTGCTGATCTGTGGACTGCAGAGTTTTTGTTTTTGTTTTTTTTTTTTGTTACATTTTTTGGCTTAATATTTCAAGAAGAAAGGTTATGTTTTGCAAAAGGGGCCTCATTCAATTAGAAATACTTAATTAAATTAATTAAATAATGAACATAGTAAAATTTCCTGTTCAACATTGATTTTAATTTACTTTCTGCTATTATATTTCTATGTACTGTGTTTTAATCCACTGCTGTCCCCCATGCTATAACACAAAAACATATATGATAATAAAATGAGTAGATCTCCCTATAACAAACACTTTGGAGTATTTATGTATTTTGGGTCAGTACCATAAAATTCTTTTAGCTTTCATAATATACAACTTCTAATTAAACATAAATAGATAAATTCCTCCCTGCCTATAAACTAAAAGCTGGCGTTCTGTGCATAATTGCATCATGTCTGCACATCTGTTGGCCAGCACAGCAAAATACAAAACCATCATCCAAATGGATGCTGCCCAAGTAACAGCGCCCTCTCATTAGTAAAATAAACGTGTGTGTTTTTAGTGAAAACTTGCGTTAACTCGATGCATTAATCAACACTTGGTGTCCGGCAGTAAATTCAAACAAACAGATGGGGAGATAAAACTTGACCATGGCCAGTCTGCCCTGTCAGGAAGACAGCCTGCTGGGATTTTCAGTAAAGCTAATGTGGCGACACTTAATATAATCAGGGTACGTAATGAAGATGCTTTTGGGCAAATAAACAATGTTGGAGGAAAAGCTGAAGAGCTATAAAATATTTCTCTCATAACTTAAGAGATAAAAAGCCACTACAAATAAACTATTTAAAAGATATCTATATGCTTTGGCTGGTAAATTATGTATTACAGTAGTCATAATCTAGCTGTAAAAGCCCAAAGTTCTTGCCATTGAATAACAAATTGCTTTTACTTTCATGCAAGTATGTCTTTAAATACATTAATTTTTAATAGAATGTTAGTGTTTATATGGCTTATTTGATCTTTTCACAATTTTTTGTCAACAAGAAAATATTAAATAGGAATTATCTCAAGTTAAGAGTTCATATATATATATTTTTAAATATATATGTGCTTTGAACAATCATTACATATTACACAAACTCTTTTTGGTTGAAGAAATGAAATATTTTGAAAGCATACATGTTACAGTTCCAATGCATTTTCAATTAGTTTAACTCATAAATGAAATTTTATTATGTGTCTGACTCATTTATCTCCTTACACTTTTTATTTTAAAACTCAGCCTGTTTACATTGCACTCTTGCAAATACAAGACAAGTTTTTTAGTCTTGTATGAATAATCTCTCTTGCTCAAGCATAATTGCTACCTACTACATGACACATATAATGGCACATATAAATCAAAGTGGTACACTTTAGTGTGAATTTACTGCAAATTTAAACTGTCAAGAGAGAAATACTACAGTTTTGCATTGAAGTTTAATTCAATTTATAATTTTTTTAATTAAAAAAAATAATTAAAACATTATTTTGAACCACTTATTCCAAATATAACATAACAGACAATAACAGTGTCTTTTTTTAAAAAAAAAATTGGAAATAACAGATTCTTTTAACATCCTTTTTGCATCCATATTAGCTGTCATCTCTCTCATCACAACTCTGCACACAAACACACACACACACACACATCTCTCTGTCTGTGTGTTTCAAGGCACACGCGAATAATCAGAGTTATTGAAAGCTGACTCCTTGAAGGGCCAGAAGAGTGCAAGGCCTGCGCTTTGCTATCGATTGGTCTGCGGGCAACGATGCAGTTAAGCACAGGTGGGTCAAAGTTTATGGGTGACCTCATTGTCACGTCAAATTGCAGACAACTTTATCACATAACTAACAGAATACGGTCTGCAAATGCGCCCATTTGTAAAATAGAGCATCATGTTGCAATTATCAAGCCAGTAACAGTCATTTTAATCGCTCTTGAATGCGCCTCACCTCTCTGCTTGGCGGTCTCGTAGTCGGCCTTACAGACCAGCCTGCTGTCTTCCATCAGGTAATACTCGTCACCTGTGGCCAGCTGCCTCTTGCACACAATGCAGGCGAAACAGTGCAGGTGATACACGAAGTCCTGCGCCCTCCTCACCACCTGTGTGGGCGGTATCCCCTGCTGACAGGCCGCACATTTGGTCCCGAATCTCCTTTAGGGAAATAAGACGGTTGCCATTAATACCTAATGACGTCCCCAAACATCATTATTGTAATTTCAAATCACTGGCTAATTTTTTTTTTCAAGAAGATGAACGAAAAACAAGATGTCCAAAATATTTGACAGCCACTCACTTGAAGAAATCGTCTTTGCAGTAGACGCTGTCGCCCCTGCTGAAGCACTTCTCCGCCAGCTGCGCCTGGCAGTCGCTGCATTTCAGGCACTTGCTGTGCCAGTGGCGATCCAGCACTTTGAGGATGAAGCGGTCCACGATGTGTTGATTGCAGCCCGCACACACTGGGATTTCTGCGGGAGACATGATGGGATCACCTCAGTCCATTTGGTCAGTTCAATTAAAAAGTATAAAGAGAAACTGTCAAAGACATAGAGAATTAAATCTGAACTTGATCGTTGTGCTTAAATATGTGCACATTTCCCATACTTAATGATTATATGTCAATGACCACACTTCTCACTGTTCATAACGTAATTATGCAAGACGAGACATCCCACTTCAAAGCTAAAATAGAGATCAGCAGCCTGTATACACAAATGGGGATATGCGTAATTATCCACTTTTTGATTCTTTTAATTTATTTTCTTTTACTTTTCTTTTTTCCAATATGATTATATTGAATATATATAAAAATTCCATCTAAAATTTTGTTGCAAAGGTCGTATTAGACCGTTCACTTTTGTTATTTCTTAAATAAATCAATACATCTTTCATAGAAAAAGTGAGCCAATCACATTCATTGCTAATACTACAATAGCAGACCAAAGCTGAATCCTGCTTAACAAGATAGACATAAACACGGTATAAATACACACACAAACAAATAAAGAAATTAGTATGTAAAGTATGTATGTGCACGCGTGAGATCAAGGTGTTTTTCATCATTATAGGCTTAATATTGCCTCCTCTAAGCACGTGTCTATCATGTGCAAATGTCTGATGGTATAAGCACCGATAATAACTTCCTCTGCGCAGAGACTTTAATGCACCTACAATTTTTTTCAGGCACCTTGAATTTGGTCTTCACGTGCTCGAGGAAAAGAATTAGGCAATTAGGCTTTATTCACCACATACCTAAAATGGAAAGCCTATACTGAATATTAGGTAACTAGATTATTTTATTTCAATTTAAATTCCATATGAACTCCTTTGCCTTGGCGAGGAAAAGAGCATTTCATGACCTCAAAATTAAATTTCGAGAGGGTCGCTCTTATAGATTTATTGCCTGCAATTAGGTAAAATTTCACTTGAAAAAAACTGAGGCTTACTTTTACATCTCACTGATGGATGGATATTTAAATTGCTCATATTTCTTGAAAAGTGAGGAATTTTTAAAACCTGTTATGACTTATTTTTTTAGAAATAGATATGATATAAACTATAAATAGACAAACAACTTCGATACAAATTGACATTCACACGCTTTTCTGCATGCTATACTGAAGTGCACTTAATAACATAAATGCACAATTGTGCAGGACAACGTTTGTAGGATTTTCAAGCAAAATAAAAACAAAACGAAACAAAACAAATTATGAAATGCATTTCAAATCCCTAAAAAATGTGTAAGCTGAAGCATCGTCTGAGGAAATAACAGCACAATAATCGTATGATAGTCAGCTTAAATTTAAAAAGGAAAAAAATAAAAAAGGAAAACCAAAATGTCAAGTAAGACGTTATCAGGCCGCTTTATTACTAATTAAAAAGGGCTCAACCACTTCATATTCTATCCGCGCAAGGAATCGCATTCCTATTGTTCTGTTGTGGACAATTCCTGAAACATTAATGAAGCATTTCTTCTGGCATCACCAGCGAAGCTCTGCACAAGTGCGGTGGGAGCCACGTTAAGAACAGGTGTATCCAGGTCATCATTAATTCAAAAGCGTTCTGTAAGACTAGAAAGCTGCAGCCTATAGTCTCACGGTACAAACCAATATGGTGTCCAAGCAATTTGCTCGCCTTTCGGGTCCCACTTGGAATATTAAAAACAGGGATGCTTCCAAATCCCGATCGAAATCTCTAACTTAAAATTCACAATATTGAACTTTGGAGCCGGTGAGGTCAGACGGGTCAGTTCTCATAATTGTTCAAAATGGAAATAAAATGCATAATTGTAATAAATGATAAACGTAAAAAACATATGTCAAAGAGAAAAACTCTAAAAAAAATGTCCATACGTAACAGGCAATTAAAACTGCGTTGTTCAACACAAACAACCTCCTTAACCTTTACAACAAAGCGTTATGACAGACTTAAAATGCGTAAAAATAATTCCAAAAGTTAAACTCAGCTACGCCTAAGTTACCCTACAAAACAGAGTACTAAATTTGAAATATTATTGTCAAAATTTGAACGACCATCAAAATAAATTTATATGTTAAAGGCTGGTGCGTAAAAGTTGCATCGTCGAGATCTGGAGCAACGAAAATGGCACATGTCCTCCGTGTCAACAGCTGTAAAACAGATTTGCACGACAGGACAATTTGTCCAAATTAAAACGACCGCACATCTGGCATCCATCATCCATATACCAGTGACGATAGTCTGCAGTTATTGTACATTATCAACAGACTGCAATTTGTCCTACAGCCACACTTAAAAGCCCAGTATTTATGATCATATGCTACACACACAAATATGTGTAATATAAAACAGGGCAAAAACGAATAAACTGATAATATTCCTCCTCCGGTTACCTTTCCGTAGCTCCTCACTGTGTGACAGCAGAGCGAGGAGCATCTCCGTGTTATTTGGTGCCTCTTTTGGAGAGTTGCGCTCACCATGTCCATCCATTGCTCATGACTTATACGCTCACATTAATGCAAATCTATCTTGTCTGCGATCTGTCCACACTTATGCACGAGGCAGGTGTTGTCAAATTTGCGTAGCACGAGCCCTGGTGCGAACGCAAAGCGCGCGAGTGTGCGGTAGAGTTTGCTCTTATTCTTCACTGTGTTGAAGCCTGTGCAGGATTACGCTGCGCCGTTTCCCGGGTGACGGGAAGATAGATTAGCATCACCTACCGAGTACCTTTACCCGGAAGAGGAATAAACAGGAGGTGAGAGGAGAGGCCAATCGAGTTTCAGTGTTGGGTGGTAACGTTACACACACGCGTCACAATAAATGTGGCCTATTGCATAGGAAAACATTGAAAGTTGATAATTTTCTTCACATCTTTTTAAATGTGTAAATTGATTATACAGAAGTCAGTTTCTCACACATTTAATGATATGATAGCAATATTTTTTTATTGACCTACTATTACGTTAGGAGGAAAGAAAGAAATATTCATGCTAATGCCGCTAGAAAAGTTTGTAGGGCTATTTTTGTTAAACAAGTTTGCAAAAATGGAGCATTTAATTATGATAACACTTTTAATATTTCTTTAGGCGTACTATCCTAACGATTTTGAGTTGGGCCTGTAAACATTATATTTGAATGAATGATTCTCTCGTGGACATTAGACGATGCACTGGGCACTGAAGAACAACAACAAAAGAAAGATAAGAGATAAACAAAACAAATACTACAACTGCAGCCTCGAACAACAACAAATTAAAAAAAGGAAAAAGAAAAACAACTACGTTTTTGAATTATTTTGTAAATTTATCCAAGTGGCATCTCACGTGAGTTCTCAATCCATCTTATATTCAGATCCCAGTAGTGCCATGCGTTAAGGAAAAAGACTGGGCCCTGAGGGAGCACTACAATCTTGCTAACATCCTTGTTTTTGGCTGCCTTTTCAATGCCTTATCCTTTTTTTGCAGGGCATACAACAGCATTTAATCGAAGAAAAAAACAAACGCTAGTGCAGCAATTTTGTGCACTAAAACTTGCACCACTATTTTTTTTCCCCCAAATAATTAAATAATCTCATTTTTTACAAACAGGTAAAGGTATTTTCACACTTGGAAAAAATGACAATACCTCAATTTTCTTTGTTGCTATTATTATTATTATTATTATTATTATTATTATTATTATT
>JAPZDV010000011.1:14790221-14803572 GCA_029814665.1 Acanthurus lineatus | reverse complement strand
CGGACAGAGAGGTGAGGAGCGCCAGACAGACAGGTGAGGAGGCCCAGAAAGACAGGTGAGGAGGACCAGACAGACAGGTGAGGAGAAACAGACAGACAGGTGAGGAGCAGCAGACAGACAGGTGAGGAGAGGCAGACAGGTGAGGAGAGGCAGACAGGTGAGGAAAGGCAGACAGACAGGTGAGGAGAAACAGACAGACAGGTGAGGAGAGGCAGACAGGTGAGGAGCAGCAGACAGACAGGTGAGGAGAGGCAGACAGACAGGTGAGGAGAAACAGACAGACAGGTGAGGAAAGGCATCACGAACTGAACGGAGGCGAAGTGGCTGATTTTCGAGTTCTTTGATCTTCTGCCGTCTGACGGCCGTAAACTTCGTTCCCTCCGCGTGTGTTCGGAGTTTCTTGCATGACTCGGCTGCAGCGTCCTGATCTGATCTGAGATCTGCAGCCTGATGCGTCTTTGTGTCTGTGAACAGGTGATACCTGATACCTGCAGGATCATTTCACCTGTTTGAGGCTGAGCGGAGGAGCGATGAACTGAACCCAGAACGCTGATCTCAGGTCAGAACAACAGACCAAAGATATGGATCATCTGATGATCTGGATCATCATCTGATCCGGATCAGATGATCCGGATCTGAGGACAGATTCTGTTTCCTCGCTCAGTTTCCAAGAAACCTAAACACAAACGAACGGAGCTCGGCGATGAAAACGAGAACTCCCACCTTCACACCCCCGTCACTGCGTCTCAGTTCTGTTCCTGTGACCCGTCGAGTCCAGCATGAACATCGAGAACCTGGAACCTGATGTTCCTGAGAACATCCTGAGAACATGCTGAGATGTTTCTCCACAGGAGGAAACTCGAGGTAAACTGGTTTTAGAAACGGAGAAACGGAACCACAGAGGAAGTTTGAACATGTGCAAACAAAGGTGATCTCACCTGTCTTTGACTGAAGCTGCAGCTTTCAGACGGAAGGAAAGAAAAGAGAGACACGGTTACTGTTCAGTTTCACATGAACGAGTGAATGAATGAATGAATGAATGGATGAATGGATGAATGCTTCAGAGAAGTTCAGACACATTAGAAAAATATTAGAATTCATTACGTTTGTGTCCAAACAAAGTGTGTTTTTTCTCTTTATTCAAGAACAAAAATGGAGAAGCAGTTTGTTTTTTCTGTGAAACGTTTTTAAGGACGATCAGCTGATTCGAAGCTTCACACCGAAAGTTCATCGACTCGAAACACTGTGACTGTTTTTTAACATTTTCTCATTGTGTGTGTGTGTGGATGAGTGTGAGTGTGTGAGTGTGTGTGAGTGTGTGTGATCTGTCCTGCTCAGCAGTAATCTGGATGTTAATCTTCAGGATGTGACGCAGTTCTTAGTTGAGATGATAAACGTCTGACTGCTGTCAGCGATACACGACAAGCTACTTAACACATGCACGCATGCACACACACACTCACGCACACACACACACACACTCACACACACCTCTTTGAACAGAACCAGCCCTCAGCTTTCATTAATGGCGGTCTGCAGGTATCATGTGACCATGATGTCATCACAGTGACAAAGTGCAGCAAATCGGCTCCACCGATCGTAAATATCTGATCCAGAATTTTTTCATCAGCTCAAACAGTTTGTGACATTTGTGTCGTTCGTGTCTCACACCAAACAAAGTGCGACAGAAACCTGAGGAACCGTTTAAAAACACACTCAGCTTCCTATTGGTCAGTTTGAACTGAGGGATGAGGAGGAGGGTTGGTGATTGGTCAGTACCTGGTTCAGGTTTAGGATGCATCAGCTTAAAAGGAAGCTCCAAGGACACGTCACTGTGAAACACACACACACACACACACACACACACACACACACACAAGGACACACAGGTGAGTCAGATGTGATGTATTTCCTCACATCAACATTCAAACAGCAGGTGGATGTTGTTACCTGGATCCGATCGTCCTATCAGAGTGAAGCAGAGAGAACAGAGAGACGTGATGAGTTCAGGAACAATCACACACTTTACATCACAGCAAGAGAAGATCAGAGAGCGAGTACGATAAATACTCCAAAGTCCTGACCGTGTGCAGACTCAGTGAACGCAGCACGGCTATAGAAAAGGGTCGGCACAACCGGAGGAGGAGACAGGTGGAGACAGAACTACACCTCCTCACCTCATGTTCAAAATACCAACATTTAAGAGTAAAATACTTCACACTTATCTCCAAAATATACCATGAATTTCTACCAAAAACAGACAAAGAGAAACTCTCATATGTACTGATGACGTGCAAAAAAGTGTGACGACAGCAGCTAAAGTTATATGTTCATGCAACGAGCTGAGGACGACCAGAGGAAACTAAATTATTATTATTATTATTATTATTATTATTATTATTATTATTATTATTAATATTGTCGTTATTAATGGACAGTTATACATTTTAAATTCATTAAATAAAAAAACAAAATGTTCCGTGAGATGATTTTAAACACGCGATTTTAAATATCACACACACAAACACACACACTATCTTCATTTAGTGTGTTGAGTGCTCAAAGACAAGTGTTTATTTAGGGGAGAGATTGGCTGTTCAATAACATGTTGATCGGGCCAACACCCCAATGAATTTTATTGACACTGATCTTTGGCACAAAAGAGCGCCTGGGGAAATCACGGGTAGTGCCGCAGCCGCCCGGGCCGCTGATGAATCTAAAATCAATGTCCTATTTGCCTGTATTTCAGAAGTATATGAAAGACGTTTTGGAGAAAGGTGTGGCTCCTCTTACTTTTCAGCTTTGTAATAATTTTTATGTCATATTGATCGCGCACTTTTGAGGGGGTGAACCCGACATTAATGTGACAACAAAGCGATAAAATGGCCATCAGAGTAATGGTCAGTCAGTTAGACAAAGTCGCCAGGTTAATAGAAAAAATTCATGTTTTTGGTGTGACTTTTTGCCTCCCTTTCAATTGGTAAATTTGGTAAAAATGTTTAAAGTACCCCGATTAAAAAATGCATTTTTTTAGTTTTCTTTAACATCATCTATTTTTGAAGAAATGAGATCGTTTTGTGTTGCCTTAGACAAAACGAATGCCTCATTTTTCACTAAAGCTAAAAAAAACCTTCTCCCATCTTTTGATGACACTAAATATTTGTACAAGCCACTAATTATTTATATGTTATTAAAAAGCCTTGAATCCACGGTAACAGGCTCCATCATCACCAACCTCAGGTGTCCCACCTGTCGGTTCAGGCAGGTATGTGACACCTGTTGAGCATTTTGTGTCGGTGGTCTGCGGTTGGAGAGCAGCTCCCCGCCTGCTTGCAGTCTGTCGCACGGCCGCAGAGAGGCTGCTGTCGCCACAGTGGGTCCTGTGGTCCCTCCATATCCGCTCCCTGCACCCTGCTCCCGTTACAACCGCGGGCGGCGGTGTGAAATGACAGCACGCGCATAACATCTGTTCGTGTGATTCTCCAACAATCAAGACTCATTACAGATTCATAACGTCTCCCGCACGCAACGCAAAAAGAAGCGCCTCTAAACAGCCTGTATACATTAACACGAGTGGGTGGATGAGGAGGGTGTCTGCAACTGTTACATCCATACACTCTTTTTTTTTTTTTTTTTTTTTTTGGCTGCATCTAAGCTGCAAGATAACACACTCAAAATAATATTGAAAGTTGGTGCTCTAGTTTATAGAAAAATGAATGTTTCCCACAACAAATAAAAACACTTTACAAGAACAATTTCAGAGTTCACTCTGGAGACAAAAAAACCCCTTCAGCCCCGCTGTCTGATGTGCTGTATCATCCTCTATTTCACGCCTAATTGTATCTCATTACCAGACCCCAGGACAGCAATTAACACCCAGTAGTGCCCGTATCCTCTCCAAACCCAGATTACAATGCAAATACACCGTGAAATGAGACTCCTACCTTGGCCTGAATTGTACCGGTTGAAATTTCCGGTGTTTTGACAACTTGACCCCGGGTGCTCAAGCAACATTTTGAAGATGGTCCGATGTTCCAACGCAGGAGAGCAGCCTCGGAAGACGCACGCCTGGGATTTTAAATTTAAAAAAAGCCTAACAGGCTACAGAGTAGGCCTCTGCAGTGGGTTCAAACCCGCACTTTTCCCGTAGATTTATCCTCTTGAGAGTGAGTTGAGCTCTGGTCGATGGCACCTTGATTTCTGCAAAACGTTACAAAGGACGCCGGTCGACCTTTCTCCTTTCGTCAGCCACTGAGAACGGAAACTTTGAATATTCATCAAGTTGTTCTTTGATTCCGTGTTGATAAGCTCGGGATGAGGTGGAGACGAGGGCCGGGTGGCAGTGGAAAAGTGTCTGACCATTAGCGGCGTCAGTTGACCTGACTGTGAGCCCGGCGGTGCGACTTCACCTCAACCACACGAGCGGCGGTCAGCGCTGCCTCTGTCCAGGGTGCTGAAAGGGGAGTTTCTCTAAACAGGCTGGAGGCGTGTGTGCCGCTTCTATATCCCCCGTGGCTATCTTTATGCGGTCAAACACACACACACACACACACACAAACATGCGCGCGCGCACACACACATTTGCCCTCCCCTCTTTCTCCTTATCTATTGTGGTGCACGTGTCTGTCTTTTAAGGCGCACAATGGAGCAATTGGGCATCTCTCGGGACATTGTTGAGGCATCGGTGCGTCTGTTTGTTGTTTGGTTAAAAATGCACCACGTTGCATTAATGGCAGGCTACAAGTGACATACCGTTAGCTTAACATTAATGGCGTCACGGTTGGTCTTTACTATAATTAAAGAGGAAGGAAAACGTGTATATGTGGATCAATTTTTCAACATGCAAAAGTTATAAACGCAGTTTTAAATGGAAAACCGCTGAAGTTTTTTCATCCACTGAGTCTATTTGAGAATTATGACCACAGCGTCACAATAAATAATATTTATGATTAATAGGTAAAATGGGTAAAAAAATATCGTCTGTAGGCCTAATTTATGCTTTCCTGTAAAATTTCAAGCCAGACACGCGCTTGCGCAGGGGCTGGTTGGCTGGGTGCCATGCCTCAGAACCTTTGACGCTGTGCCAATTATCACCACAACGCACAAAACTACTCTGACGTAGTCCTACAGCTTTGATTCAATTTTACTCGCCCAGCACGCCGGCTCAC
Source organism: Acanthurus lineatus (assembly GCA_029814665.1). Classification (NCBI taxonomy): domain Eukaryota; kingdom Metazoa; phylum Chordata; class Actinopteri; order Acanthuriformes; family Acanthuridae; genus Acanthurus; species Acanthurus lineatus. The sequence goes on along the minus strand of JAPZDV010000011.1, from coordinate 14,798,404 downwards.
AAGCGGTGTAAGCCAATTAGACCTACTCTGTTCATTAGTCCACTCAGGGCAATTAGCCTCCCAAACTTGGACAAAAATAATCACCTTTTTTTCTTTCCTTATACCTTACTGCCTTTACAACCTCCTTCCACCCATTTAGCAGTGACACAACACTCACATGATGCCAAGATTTTCAAAAACAATATCTAAGTGGATGTTTTTTTGTCATGGATGAAGAGAATATATGTATATATTCTGTGTTTTCATGGGAAGTATAATCTCTGGTCAACAAGTCAGTGTGGATCTTTATGCAGATTAAGGGAGAACTGTTTGTAAATCTGGAAGGAGCTGTACACAGTAACCTAAAGCCAACACTGCATCAAAGGAGCTTAGACTACAAGCACAACAACAGGGCTGCTTTCCTTTTCCCTTCATCCACTGTGAGAAGAGAGTCTTTGCAGACTGTCTTTGCTGCCATTGCAACACCGTGCCTGGTTACAATTTGCATTGAAACTCATGCATGTTTAAAAGCTGGCAAATTAGGATTCCAAATAATGCTTTTACTAATAAAGGTTAATTAAAATTGCTATAAAGCATCATAAATGTTTTTTCTCTATTTCAGTATACTACAACAACACATATTTTGCTTGTATTAACAATTATTGTATGTTTTTATAAGAATTCATAATAAAAAAATGAAAACAAATATTACTTTTTTAAAACTTTTCTTGCAGAAACACTTTGTTTTCTGAGATACTTAACTCTCTTTCATTCATATAAAAAATCAGCCGACCCCTTGAACCTGCAGAGGCTTTTATCCTGTCTTGTTTTTCCTCTGTCCTCTAAGCATCATCACAGAAAATTGGTAAAGTGTTAATACACCTGGGTCCTACTTGAGAAAGCAGCTGCAATCAGCCACTAATGGTCCTCCATAAAGACTCGGCCTTTTGCACCTATCAGAACTTGATTTTTGACCTTGAATATGAGCTGGTTCAACAGGCTCATGAGTGCCCTGTAGATTAGACAAGCCTCAGTCCTTGAAGGATTACTTCAGAAGAACAAACGGTACCCTGCATGTGAAACCTCTGGTTTTCTTCAAGTGAGAGCACTTATCTGAAAAGAGAACAGAATGGTTATATGATAACAAATCTTTACTCAGATCTGCTGTTACATGCTTAAGAAAATGGCTTATTTTTTATTTTTGGCACAAAAAAAATACATATATTTTTTTTTCTTTAAGTGTCAACAATAATGAAACAATGAAATAATTCAAGCTACATTTTAAGAAAATGAAGGAAAATTTCCACATCCCCTTAGAGCACTGTTAATGCTTTTTTAAATTTATGACTGGATGGTGTATTTTTCTCTGTAACATTCTACAGAATATGTCTAGTGTAATCCATTAGACAGCACTGTTTAATGTAGCTAAAGAATACTGTTTAGATCTCATATGTTTAAATTAACTGAAAAATGTCAGCATTCAGCATTTTTGCTAAATCAACGAAACATAAACCAGTTCATCAGCAGTTTTCTGGAAGACAAATCTGTTACCACTTAAGGCTTTAACTTGATGACAAAATATTGGAGGAGGAGTGAAACATTTTGAGATCGAGCTCCTGTAGTGTATTGCTGATGTCTTGGGGAAATTTTCTCAGATTTTTAACAAAGTCTATTTAAAATTCATAGTCTGACTGATCGTCTGTGTGTTTTTACATGCACATATTGGAGCACATGGTCTTGCTTTGTTTGTACATGTCATTTTACATGCTCCTGGATTGTGTACATATTTGTGCATGTATGTCATTTGTGTGTGTTACTGCTTATGCACAGCTGAGTTGGGTGAGTGAGTGTTACCGCGGGGGGTCCATGTGCACCCATACCACCCCTCTGACACCAGGCTGCCATTGTGCTCCTGTCATGATCAATCATGTCCTCCAAAGACTGGCCTTGTTCGGGAGGGAGGGGACCAATCACACGCCTCATTACCCAGGCTTGGTTACTCCTAAGCGGAGTTGTCCCAGGACACCTCAGCCTGTTGCTGTCTGGAGGGAAAGAGGAAGAGAGCAAGTGTGTGAAAGACACACAGAGAGGGAAAATGAGACAGAGATGTAGCAATAGCAAGAAGATGGCAGGGCAGAAAAATTATATCTGAATGTGGACAAAAAAAAATTGATGCTACATATAAATTTTCAGTCGCCACTACACATATGACAGAGTTATTAGACCACGATTTAAAAACTTAACAAAAGAAGCTAAAATTTCTGCAAAAATATGCTGTTGACCAATGGAATATTTTTTTCAGATAATGCAAACCAAACCAACACATCATTTACTGTAAATAAACGCCCGCCCTCTGCATCTCCTGAACGTCCAGCCTCTAGTTTTCAACCATAGCAAAGCAGCTCTCATTGTTTTGAAATGGCTCCATCTGGCAAGGTTTCACTGACCAGGCCAGCCATGGCTCGCTCCCCCAGCAGCTGGCTAAACTGCCCAACCGCTTCTCCGCTTGGCCCTCGGAGTAACCGACACTATCTGGTGGCTTTGCCCCTCATGCACACAATAAAACACGAGGCTAACTGTCCCTTGGCCTGCCAGTCTTGGGGTCAGCTGGCCTGAGTTGAGGAAGGGGAGGGAGGTATACTGGAGGGGTGGAGGGGTGGAGTTGGCTAGAATGGATGACACCATTTAGGCTTTTGTTATTCACCCAAGAGAATTGGAGAAATGGCTGAAAAGTGTTATTTGTTCACTGTAAGACATATAAAAAGTTTTTTTGGGGATTTAAAAAAGGTACAATATGAAAACAAAAGCTCCAAACTGTCACTAAAAAACAGCTAATCTTTTAGTTTGGTCATCACTTATCACACTTGTTATCATTATGGCCTTAACTCAACAGCTGGCCCTTAAGAGTCAAATGCAGGTTTCATTATTTGTGCATGAGGGTCTACTTGAGGCTAAAAAGGCTGCCACCTCTGCCCAGCATCAGCCCCTTTGAATATTGATATGCTAATGATGAACAACACAGGGGACAAAGCCTGACTGCTACCACTGGAAACCAATACAATGGCCCCTCAGTCGAGCTTTGACACTTTTACCACCCAACATGTGTCCCTGGTTTCATGCTCAGACAATAAAGGCCAACAACTGTCCATCCATTTATATGGGGGATGCTCTTACTCGGTTTCGTTGCACCGTCTGGGAGACCCAACTGGTTATGTTGTGTTTTACACGTCTTTGTCCAGGGTGGGAAATATCAGCTTTTTAAAGCAATGATAAGCCACCCCAGAGCCATAATCCCTGAGAGGTCAGAGTTCAAACCTTTCAGTCAGAGCTGAGGCTTGACCTGGCTTGTCATTACAGATGTTGGTCTGCTGTGGGGTCTGTCTGGTTTGCAGGTGGCATATTTTGGTTGAAATGCTTCAGAAAAACATTAAAACTACACCTTTGGGCTGGTTTAGACTTGTCTAGACCTAATCAGCTTTCGAGTACTTGATAGGATGATTTTATTGCGTTGCAGTGACATGTTTTGATCCAAAACAGCCCTCACAAACTCAAGGTCCATTTAAAAGAATCAGATATGTGAAAATTGCTGCATTTTCTTATATATATAAGAATCAATCAATTTAAAAAAAAAAAAAAGGTCCTGCTAAATTTTTCTCCAGTGCAGAAAATGTTGTTTTAAATTGCTGATTTTTTTTGGTTTTTATGAATTAATACAAGATGGAATTATAGGGTGATCTTATAATGTATTTGCCAAACATGAACCATAAATGTTACACTTTGATAATAATGTTAAGACCTGAGCATGTTTTGCCCTGGTTGCCAATATACAGCACTTAGTTCAATATAAATGAAAAACTGACTACTTGTGTGCAATAGATTTTGATGTTTCTACAGAATTTAATATTTTTGAACAAAAAATGTAAATATATTGGAATTTATTAGGTTTTGTAAAGTTAGCCCACATTAAATGATTTAAGTGAAACCTGTGCACACATAACAATTATCTAACATCTTCTTAGATAAACAATATAAGGAGATCTCTCTCAAGGTGGATATTTTGAACTGACTGAACCAGAACTGGTTACATTTATGAAGATCACAGAAACAAAGGGAAACAAAATCAAGGCTCTGGCATTGAAACACCAGTAAGGAATGCAGCCATTATTTACACTATTAGTATTTTCCACAACTTGAAATGAAAATGTGAAAAGTCTTTGTTGTAGAGTGAAAAGTCTCAACAGAAATATTTTCACAGTAAAAGATACACTTTACTGTCTTTTTGTTGCTTTTATTGTGTAGATTTATGGACATAGATCTAATGAAAGAGAAGAAACCATTTCAACAAAATACAGTTTCTTACCCTTAAGAGAACACTGAGATCATGTAATATATTAACTATGGTAAGACATTACAGAAGTGTGCTGTTTTGAAAAGAAACATTTGAACTGTTATCCAGAAGCCACAATGAGACAGACTACCTTTTAATACATTCCTGATGAAACTGACGAAATAAAATTACTATCTCACAATGCAATTTTGTAGACAAAAGTTTTTATTTGTATACATCTATACACATACTTTTATAAGATCTAAGAAAAAACAACTATTATGACAAAAATAATCTGTTGATGGCTTTAACTAAGGATGGCTAAATTAAATGCAGTGTTTAGATCTTAAGGAGGTCATGTGCTTATAATTGAACTGTAATTGAAATCTGTGTCCTGCCCCTCTTTCTCTTTAATGAATCCTCCCAGACACACAGTGGACAGGAACCCTAATCTGGACCCAAACAGTGAAATGAGCAGATGATTCATAGTTTCCTCTCTGCAGCATGAAACAACCAAAAATTCAGAAACAATTTTCTTTTTGCTTCATTTCAAAGTGCTCTCTTACATTTACTCCCTCTGTATTTTTTTTCCCCAACTTTTCCTTTAAATTTTCCTGTCAAAGTCTGCACAGTCCCTCATTGACACCTTTCTTACGTTAATAGTAGGTAGAAAGTAAAGAGGGGTACCAATTAGCGACTATGCAGGGCAAGAGTGACTTCAAATGACAGATGCAATCACTCTTCTGCAAAATACATGTATTATTTGTAATTTATTTGCTGATTAATCATATTCCATGTCAGAGCTTTGCAGACAACCAACCTGCAATTAGTATCACTGGGTCAGCTCTTTAGAAGCTGGCATTTATCAAGGTTTTCGTTATTAGATGTCATAATTGCTGAGCAGGTGGGGATTTTGTAAACCATTAAACAGTTTTTTTTTGGAACATTGCAATCACACATCCATAGGGTGACAGGTCAACGATTTGTTCTACTTGTTCAATTTTCTAGTAATAATATCATGTTGTAATTGTTGTGAACATGTACTTGAGGATTTGAACGAGAGATGACTGATGCATTGGGAGTCAGTTCTGAATTGTCTTAGACTAACAGGCTTATGGATGTGTGTGTACTGATGGGTGGTGGGGGGTATGTGTGGGTCTATTTTTTTCCTTTCTTTTCCACCAAAAAGAGGGGATGTGTATGTGTGTGTATGTGTTTTTGTGGAGGGGGGGTGGGGGTGGGGGGGTGTAAACATTACGGATAAGAGGCGGCCCGGCACACGCCTGCCTGACGGCCGGTAATCCCACCGTCTCAGACTCATGACCCACTTTCTTGGAGGAGCGTGATGGAGCAGTGACCTCTTACCCAGGAGGAGCCTCCAGACGCAGTGTGGAGGGGTGGAGGAACCCCCCTCGTTTGTCAAGACAAAGGAAAAGACAGACACTTGTGAAGACTCCTGAAAGCCAAATAAGAGGTTCAGAAACACTAATACCTCAACCTGATGCTCTTATCATCTGATCTAATAAATTATTCAGAGGATGTGCCACTTGGTTCAAAATGTCTGTTTGTTAGGCTGATTTACTCTTGTTTGCACCTGTTGTTTTGGTTGAGCTTCTGTTAAGATACTACATTACTTCAACAAATCCTTGACTTTTCAAAAATGTTATAAACACTTTATGCAGATGATGTTCCATTTTACAGAAAATGTCATTTTATGCAGATGATGTTCTATTTTACAGTCAAATTCAAGCTGAGTGAGTAAAACAAAGTGACAAACATACCTTCTTCATAAGCTAAACCTTCATCTCAGATGGAGTATGATTCTTCTTGAGATGCCTCCTAACCCTGCACGCTTTTGTGTGATGCAAAGTCTCTGCCATTGTTCCCTAAATCAGGAAACCATGATGCTAACAATATTTAGATACGATCCGAGCCATTTCCTAATTAAATTGTTGAATTAAGCAGAGATCATCCACTAATGCAAAGGAAATGAAAAGAACAGCTTCTCCATTATTGTGTCTTATCCCTTGAAAACATACTGACCGACATCATGGCACGAGCCACAAGCAAATAGGTCAACAACTGCTGCATTGATGTATGAGATCATATCACCACCATACATCTTATTTTTTTTATTAACCACCACCCACCCCTCCTCTTCTCCTTTTTTTTGTTGTTGAAAACATCTCCCCACGCACACCACAATACATGCCGCTCTTACTTCTCTCTTTATCTTAATCCCTGGCAGACTTTAAGTATCTGGCATCGGGGCAAAATCCCAAACTGGAGAGGAGCATGTTTGGAGACCTAATCCCCTTACCCATAGACTCGAGCTGCCCTCAATTCACCTCTCCCAAACTAGGCCAAGAACAAGGAGCCACAACAAGAGATGCAAGCGGCTTCACGAAGGCTCAGCATTATCACGCTGGCAGACAGACAGACAAGAGTGGCACACACGCGTATACACAGACACACAGACGGACACATGGACAGATGATGTATAAGCTGATATACAGGACAGTATAGTAGGTTTACATGCGACAAGCTGACAAACCCAGATGCCAACCTGACTATCATGCACACACATGCTCCTGTGGTTTTCTCTCTTGTAGTCCTAAAATATGCTGAGTAACATATACGCTTGTCTCTAGTTATAGCCTCTTTAGCTCTTTAGTGATCACCCATTAATATTAGACTTTCTATGAAAAAAAGATCAGCTTCACTTCAGTGTCTGTATATTCTGTTTCTCCTGATTTGATAATAACTTTCTTTGATTGTGCAATGGCTTATGGGAACATGCTTTCTCAGTATGGCAGGAGAGGCTGAGTATAAGCTGTGGACACAAATCAATAATTTTCTTTCCCATATGCCGTTTTCAGCAACCTGTAAGCTTGTGCTGAAAATGCCCCAGGTCAAAGTCTGTGGAAGAGACACCAGCTGTAAAAGGCTTGTTGAAGATGGAGAGTGTTTTTGCACATTCAGTGATAGCACAATGGAATATTATGTTGCCATAAATGTAGGTGTAACTAAAGACATATCAGCCTCAAACAATCAAAGAAGAAGATGAGGTCATTCTTTATGTAAATGTGCATATTGTAGTTCCTTAAATGACAAGAATATACAGGTAAAAGTTATGTTTTCCTTAAAAAAGGTTATAGATGAAATTTTAGGTACAACTTAACAAACATGGATGAGAGTAACTTTCTAAATATGTTTCAACATTCTTAGATTCTGTATAAACCAATTAATAAGACATAAAGACCTGTACATATGACAACTTCATTTTAGTTTCAGACCAATTAGTCATCATGCAAAGCACATAACACTGAAGTTTCTTACTGATTTGTTGCTTAAAGGATAGACTCACGATTTTAAATGTCTGTCCTTACAAACACAAGACTAGAATGGGTATCATCCTGTGTCACAGTCTTTTCGGTAGAACATTTATCGCCTTGTGGTAACACTTCTACACCATAGTGCTAAGAAAAAAGGAAAAATTCACAGGACAGAGGCTGTGTTCTACAGTCTTATTGGAAATGTTTTTTGTGCAGGGAGGAACAGGAAGAACTTTAACAGTGTCAAAAGAAAGTTTCTGTTTTTGCATGTGAGAGTTGTGTTAATGTACAACTCATTTTTTCAGTTTCATGTTACTGCCTAGTTACCGTCTGCATGCTGTTAATGTATTTTATAACCTCTGTGCTTGATGTCTCAGGTAAATTCATGTAATAGTGGAGTGAAGCGCACTGCCCCCCTTTGGCTATCAGGAGAAACACAACAATATTTCAAATGTACTTAAATACTGCATAGCCCTGTAGGCAGTATGACAAATACATGAAAACTATATAAATATACGTATATAGTATGTATTTATAGTAAA
>JAPZDV010000011.1:14733081-14789917 GCA_029814665.1 Acanthurus lineatus | reverse complement strand
AACACACTAAGGGGATTGTCGGAGGCCTAAGCATTGTCTTGGGGATTTCTGCAAGATAACAGGCGTTTAAAGAGGTTTATAGATAGAGCCGAGAGACTTCAGTGCCAGTTGGATTCTCAGATTTACAGGCTCATCCATTGCTTTTCCACCTCCCTCCCTCCCTTGCTCGCTCCCTCCCTTCATCTTTCCTCCAAGCTCCCAAGCTAAGGTTCTGGAGAAGATTAGGTCTGATTTTCCCATTATGCAAATTGTTTTCTCCTTCCCAGCTCCCTGCCATCACTTAGTTTTCTCGAGAGATTGCTTTATTGTTAGTACTGAACTGCACATATAACAGCAAGGTTTTAACACAGTGTTTTATAACAAGCCACAAAGGCCTACTGACCTGCTTTCAGAAATTTAAAAAACACAGATGTTTGAGAGGTCATGAGGTCAACATCAGAAAGTGGCTTAAAAAGTGAAGGATTCAGCAGGTGATTACCAGGTAACTTTGCACCAGCAGTTCATGGATATATGTTTTATGACAGTACCCTATGAGCACAAAAATAAGCAAATGGTCAGATTACATATAAATTATTTTTTTATTAGTTCATTAAATATCATGTTGCCAGCCAAAAATTCTGTTATTTTTTGATAAATCCTTTCTGGTTGTTTTTAGCTTGGATAAATGTGATAACTAGGTTAATAAGATAAAGACTCAGTAAACTAATTAAGAGGGCTAAGTCTGTGATGGACTGCCCCCTAAAGTCCAGAGAAGAGGTGGGTGAGACAAAGATTGTAGCAAAGCTGACATCAACCATTGGCAACACCTTTGAGCTTCTGCATGAGACTGTGTATAATTTAAATACATATTACACAGACATATAATTATTCTTTATATTATTATAGATTTTTATATTTCTTAAACTTTTATTAGTCTGTAAATGGTGTATCAGGAGTTTATACATATATTTAAAATTGACTTTTATTATTTCTACCCATTTTTTTTCTTTTTCTGTCTTGCTATTTGTGTCATTTTTATCTATAACTTTTTCACTGTTTGTGCTCTCTGCTTTGGATTCCTGTAAGAAATGACTTCATATCTTAGAAGTTAAATACAAAGGTACATGATTTTGAATAGATGGATAAAAAAAACAGTATTAACAGAAAATATCTGAATATAATAGAAGTTAAATGGTTAATGTGCATGTATATATTTCTCTAGAAAAACTGTAAATCCCACTGATTAAACCAGTAAGGGCACATATTGAAAGTAATCCCTATGCGTCCTCACATGAGAGGTCAAGTGGTCTTAAACTGGCTTAATCCACATATTAAGCAGTCTGCACATTTTACACTCTTACACCTTTTGCAAGTAAAGTACAATTAATTATTTTTTGGTCATTTTGTGCACATTTTAAATAAGCAGTATTTGGAATTCACATAATGGTCTGAAGGAGACTAATGACGTAGGTGCTGTTTTTACAGCATACAGCTACAAATGTCTTATTCCTTCTTCACAATCAGTTTTCATCTTTTATTTGCTTTCTCTCACTGTGGAAAACTTTGTGTTCATTTATCTAATAATAACAAAAAAACTGGGGACTTTTTGGTATAATTGCAGCTCCATTGAGTGATTTTTGTTTCTTGCTTAAGAATCAAAAATTCTTTCTTTCTTCTCTTTTTTTGACCAAATTTCATTGAAACAGAAATTTCCAAATATGATGGATTTTCCAGTTTGCCTCAATTCTGCATCATGGTGGTACTTTCACTTCTGAAAGTACCACTTCATACTGTAGATTTGTAAACTTCTGACGAAAGGGGTGTTTCATTTACCTGGAAAAAACTAACCAGTTGGGATCCTATTGGTTATTAATTGTTATGTTATGATATTGCCAGTTATGAGCCAAAAAAGGCATTTTTTTCCTTTACATCATTACAGAATATGAACTTGTGATCTCTCTTTCTCTCATTCTCTCTCTCTCTCTAAATATATATAAAAATATAAAACTATCTTGAAAAGCTGGGAAGATGAAAGCTGGTACTCATAAAAGCTTTGCAGAGTGCAGAACCTCCAGTCTGTAGTGTTGCTGGTTCAGGTTGGCTTTTAAAGGATATTCAGGTCAATAACAGTGGCATCAAAACCACATGGATTATCCTCCTGGCTGTGTTGCCGCTGTGTTATTGGTATAAGGAGTTGGAGCTGTAATATGAGTGGAGACACTGGCACCATTTGATCTCAAGATAATTAAACAACCTGTGCCCTACTCATGATAGCCACCACACAAATGCTCCCATGAACAAATTTCTCAAAATCCTTAGAAATCCAAAACATCACAAAGGAATTAAGTTTAATTTATTCATTCTACTACCCACACTAATTTCCCGAGTACCGTGAATGTTCTTATCACTACCAAAACTTTTTAATGCAATCATTATTTATAAAAAATGTCTGTCCATCAGCACATTTTTAGTCTGCCAATCAGAAGCAACTCAAATCTTTATCTCTAATATCTCATATTGGTGAAATGTGGGAATCTAAATACTGTATTTCTTACACATGTTTAAACCTTAAACTGTAAACCACATAAAGACAGTAAAGACACTTTTTTATGAACAGGAGACACTGAAAAAGCCAAAGCTTGGTCAATGATGAAGATCAGCTGAACAATAAGAAAACAGTATGATGATGTTTCCCACATAAACACAAAATTATCCATGAGAAGTGAGGAAAATGCAAGCCCCTTCAGTATACATGTACTGAGTACCTAATACTTGCAGGCAGATGGTTTTGTTATTGTAAAATAGGCTGCCTCACAAAAGAGAAACAAATTTGAGTTGCTTGGTTTAAATCTGAAATCAGCTTACCTCAATCTCATTTTGCATTTGTTGCTCCTTGCTGAATATAATGAGCCGTTGCTTGTGCCGCTGTGCACAAGATCCAGCAGATATATGGCAGGAGGATTAAGGCAAAAAAACACAACAAAATGTAAAGTACAAGACTAGGGGAAAGAGATAAAACAACAGAATTTAAGAGTATGGAGAAGCTGTTCTGAGAAGCTTATTATTTCAAATGTGCAAGTGGAATTTCATTAAAATAAGTGGTTTCAATTGCAATAATATAACAGCAGACAATACAGTATAAATATACAGTGCTCTGAAGATTAGTGGCTGGCAATTTGTGCTCTGGGAACTTTTTTTTTAATTATCTTTAGTCTTTCAAAGCAGTTCTGAATAAAAATATAAAATTTAAGTCAATTTGATCAATTTAAAATTTAAATTCTGCTTAAAAATAATATGACAATACTAATGTTCATATAGTAGAAAGAAAATAAACAGATGCTGGATAATAATGGAAGATCTTTTAGCATATTATTATGTCTTATCCTCTTTTGAGTGATTTATGTTGTTTGATGAAGAAGCTCTATACATTAAGAGCATTTTCATGTATGTGAATCCCATTAGATTTTGTTGTGTTGCTATCAGCATATTAATCCCATAGAAGATGAGCATTAAGGAATGCTTAAAATCCACAAGACCTCATAAACTGCAACAAAAACAACAGGACTGTCAACAACACAGCTAAGAGCCTGAATGGCTGCACATGTGCTGAAGTTCATAGGAAAAGGAAAATTACCACTGAAATTAAAAAACACAAAACACAATGAGAGTCTCATCAAAAAAGAAGAACTAAGATCCAAACATCTGGGATCGAAGAAAACTAGAAATATGAATACTTTTAAATCATTTATAATAGTTTTAAAAAATATAAAAACTCTGTCTCTGTCATGATTTCTTTGGGAAGATTATTGCAAGGTAAACAGCCCTGATCACACTTGCAAAGAGGCAAAATAGGTATGAGCTTTTTTTTGGATCTAGTTATCTTTGACCTGAATATCAAACTGAACCTCAACAAAAAACTGACCTCACAAATATTGCATGTTATAGTAGTATATTAGCAGCAGTTTTATCAGTATTTTATATAAGTTATTAATGTTAACGTGTCCATCCTCTCTGTGTTCTAGTCATGTGTTCCTGTGACTGTAGGTTTGTCATATGATACAATGCTGCACTCTTATGGTGAACCTGAGGTACTGCAGAGACCTCTTGCTGTTGTAAACAGTGAAGCACCAATGGTGGCAGAGGAGCCAGTGGAGAAAAGGCCTCTTGATCTGACACAGCAAACACTGCACTGGTGTGGGTGCACTGGTCTTTTACAGTGAAAACCATGTGACACACCAACATAACACCACATGAAAATACACCAGAAATGGGTAAACTGTGCAAACAAGGTCACCAAGTTTTGTGGATCAGTGCAACAAACATTCTGTGACAACCTGCATCTCAGTTTGTACCCATAACTCCTGTTGGTTCATTTTCCCTTCACAGTGTGTGTTTACTTATATGAAATGACATACACAATACTTACAGAATGATAAAACCAGTTAAAAAATGATGGGCTTTCATTTTTTCATCCTGTAGGTCTTCAGATGGAGCAAGGGGTGGAAAAGAGAATTTGAAAAGCAGAGCTGAACTGATGAAGGTGAGATAATAATCCCAAAGATAGTAGAATAATATTAATGATATTCTATAAAACAAGTACTGCAGAAGAGCTGTACAAGGAAACCAACACAGACTGAACATTTAACAAAATGTATTTTATTAGCTCTGTAAAATAACAAAATTAGATGCTGATTAGAACAGATATGCAGGTCATTCTACAGTGCAGTATGCTTGGGAGGAGGAGGAGGAAAAAATGCAAAGTTAACAGGATGAACAAGGATGTGAAGGCTTTTCAGGGAAACCAGAAGTGATAGAAGTGATCCAAGTTCATGGACAAGATTGGATTCCCTGCCAAGGTCACATTGTTAAAAAAAAAATAGACTGAATGCCCAAATGTATGCCACCCTGCCACTACCCTAAAAATGGCTCAGATAGGCTATCTCAAATAACTTCACAGTTGCAATTTTGGCAACACGAAGTAAGAAATTATGCCAGTAAGTGAAGAAAACACAAAATACTTCCATACAAGCAACAGTGTACAAAATTAGTACAATTTAATATTTTTCTTAATACCCTCAAATCTGAGGTAAATAATAGGCCTAAAGCTATGTAAATCTAAAGGGTTTGAAACGGTTAACTCATAACTGAGTCACAACTTTTTGCATGCTAATGCCCCGCTGCATGTAGCTGGTGCCCTTTTATAATGTTTTTGACTCTATCATAAGCAATAAAATATGTAGAAAATAAAAATACATCATTTGAGTGTGCATAAAATGCGTTTTCACGTGAAACACAATTTGCCCTCTCTTCCTAGTTCACCTCTTCACGTAGGCCTCTAAGAAACTTCTCCGCATGTGACGTCATGTAGGGGGCGGGACTGTTTTTTTGTGGCTCATTTGCGCGATACCTCACTTCCTCAGCTGCTGCCATTGCTGCTGTGATGGTGTGAGGAAAAGAGGAGGGGAGGGAGTAAAGTGGTAGAGTAGCAGAGTAAAAGAAGAGAGGGGGGAGGGAGGGAGTGACAGAGGAGCGGAACGGCTCAAAAAACAGAAGAAAAAGGGTTGCTGCCTCCGGAGGAAACCATTGTGACGGGGGGCCCGTAGCGGTAGCAGGCGAGCTAGGAGGCAGAAACATTAGCAGCGGTTCTATGGCTCAGTCGGCTGCTAACGGGGTGGACCAGGATCTGGCCAGCAAGAGGCTGCACTCAAGGTATGAACCCAGTGGGGGTGCATCTTTAAAAAGGGAGGGTGGGGTGTCTGTCTGGTAACAAGTCCTTGGTTAACTGTCAGGATAAAAGCGAAAAGAGACGGCAGGGAGCGGCTGAAGGGCAGCAACAATAACAGAGAATAATAGGGGCTGCTAACTCAGGGCTTTTTTGCTTGCTGAGGAGGAGTCAGGCAGGCGGAACTTGACCAGCCAGCTTTCACTGATTTTTTAAAGCTCGAGACCCAGCCACAGCTGCAGCCCAGAGCCCATTTCCAAGCCTCATTCCTGGCTCGGGTCATTGAGCTGCTGTGGCTGGAATGTACAGACTGAGAGGAGCCTGAGAAGATGTGAACACAGGGGGGGAAGTACACTGTAGCAAGGAGTGTCTGTGACCAGGTTGGACGCTCTGACAGCACACATGGCTTTAGTTTAAACATGCCAGGTGGGTGCAAATTCACACCAGATGTGCACGGGCCGAAGATCAGACGGATGAGACATGCATATACATTTGTGTATGTGTGACATCTTAAAATTGTATAGCAGTACCTGTCAAAATGTTTTCAGATAAACCTCCTTATTTGCATGCTTGGTGAATATGTGATATCCATATTTCCACTCATTGCAAATTTTCTCCCTTTCTGTGTTAATGTGGTATGGTCATGACATAAAACAGTTGAACTTTTCTATCAGTGTCAGTATCAATTGAGTATTTATGTGCCATATCTCACACTGGAGTTAGTTAGTTTTGACAAAATAGATAACTGATGAACATTAGCAATATGTTAATCATAGTGCGTATTTCTTTGGGCTTAATTATCAGTAGTATTTAGATAAACTGATCACTTTTATATATAAAATGTCTGAAAATAATGAAAAATGCCCTCTACAATGTATTCAACATCTTTTTTAATCAGACATATAAAAAAGTTTTTTGTTTTGCTATCATATGTTACAAAGAAAATTAGTAAAACCTCACTTTTGGGAATTAAAAAAAAAATCTCTGTCTATCTTTGCTTGAAAAAGGACTGGGATGGATAAACAGCTGTCTCAAAAGCTGCAGATTGGTTTAACTTTAATTACATAATCAGTAACTGACTGATGGTTTCAGTTCCATGTATAAATATATGTTGATGGTAACACTTATTTGTTCATGGATTAGTTTTATTTATCTGTTGTTTTCCCTTGTGGCATATTATATCCTCAGCCACCACTGATCATAATTTGGTTAAACCCATGAGAATGATGCATCAGCCTTATATTTTTACATTTTAAAAGTATTAATCACTTTAACACTGACTATATTAAGATCTCTCCACATTTTTGTTTATCAGTTAAGCAGAATTAATCAGATATACCACCCACTGATGATGCAAACGCTTGACATTTTCCCAAGAAATGTTTTGAGAGAAGAGCTTAAAGTCAAATCAAGGTTATATAGTTAAAGGTTAATGGCTTGTTGTCTTTCTTTGTGGGGGAAATATGGAAGTTATTACTGTGTATTATCACTTCTTCAAAGCTCAGTGTCTGTGACACAGAGCAGACTGCAGGGAATGTTAATAAGTGTTGAGTTTGGAAGTGACATTCCTACGACCAGCAAGGTTGTTATGTCCCTGACAGATAGAGGCTCACACACACTTAAACTCACACACTTAAATACTCAAAGATAAATGAATAGAGTGGCTCACAGTGTTGGCTGTTATCATATGGACAGGTCTTACCCTCTGGTTGCTCATTTTAATTTTACAAATTGATAAAATCATTATATGACCTTTCAGCAATGAGGGTTTTGTGAGGGTCAGTGTTTTGTTGCTTTTGAGAAAACACAGGTGAGCAACAGACTGGATTAATCTGTAGGGTCAACAAACAATTCCTGTAAAATGCATTTGTTCTTTTAGAGCTTAAGTTCCAGACATTGATTATATTGATTGAATGTTGCCTAAATGAAAACAACGGAATGCTATTGGCAGAAATAACTCTAAGAGCTCAACTTTCTTCCTACTATGGCTGTAGCAAATAATTTCAAGCTAAGAAGCATCATTTATTTGAATTCTTAATTAACATGCATCTGCATAGGCTATTGCACATATTGCAGGGCTTTGGATTTTTATGTGAAGTGAGGGGATGGAGGCTGCCAGGTAGCTGCTAATGATGATTGCACATGTGTTAGAGCTGGGGGAAGACCAATGCATCTGGAGGAATAAACATCTGGAGACAGACCAGATTCTGCTTTGATCAAGAGCTGTTTACCAGGTGGAGGAGAGCTTGGAGTGATATTTTTTAACTGTAAGGATGAAAAGTTCTGGAGGGAAATGTACTTTACGTCCATGAATATATAGAGAGATTTGGAAAAAGGAAGAGACTGGAAGGATGTGAACGAACTGGAGTGTGTTAAGTGCTGAGTTCAGTCAGAGGCTTAACCAAAAACTAAAACACACCTTTGGTGCCTGCCTTTGCCTGCTAGTTTTCTACTAACAAGGATGAGCAAGGTGAATACAGATGATAATAGCAACCAACTAAATATCGAGATATGCTATTTCCTCTCAATGTTTCCTAGGATGATACGGGATGATACTGCACCATTAATACTGCCACAAACAACAAGGTTAATAGGATAGAAATTACAGGAAATCAAAAAGCAGTATTGCAGCAGAACCAGACTAAAGAAGAAAGAAGTAGGCAGATCTGCTCCAACTAAAAGAGACATGCACTATAAGAGGAAAAAACATTCCTAGAGAGTTTCTCTTTGGTTTCCCTGACAACTAGCAATGGCACTCTGTAATTATGGCTGGATTACTACTCTGACCACAAAGTTTCTTAGCCTGGCCAAGAATAATGGGGACAGTAGTGTAGAGCCCTGGATATGGAACACAGACCCAGGAACAAAGGAAGATCCCCTAGAAATATATGTTAGAGAAAACTTTCCTTACTTTTATGAAGAAATACTCATTAAATTAGCTCATCAGGCTTTAGTTGACTCAGATATTCTTCAGGCTGTGGTCAGGTATCAAATCTGAATATTAATCACTATTTCAAATTATGCTATTTAATATGATTTATATATCTTTATGGGTTTTCTTGCTCCCCTGTCATTATGTAAGGTAATTTATTTTTGTATGTACATTCAGTGTGGATGCCCAATTTACTTTGCCAAGGAAAGTTTATGGTATTAATTTTTATCCATAGAATGGCCTTATAGTTGTGTATATGATCAGTATCAGCTATGAGAAGAACATAATTATCGATTATTGGTATGGTCTAATAAAAATCCACATCACGCAACCCTAATATACACTGTGCACTTTGTGAAGTAATTGCAATAAGGCAATTATACATAATTAAATATTAATGAAGACAATAAAAGTCCTGATGAGACAGTTTACCCTTCCATAGACTCTCTCATGTTTCAGGATTTTGTCAGTGCGAGTTGCAGGCACAGCCAATGCTGACTTGAATTTCAATTCATATCAAATGTAAAGGGAGAATTGGTGTAATAATTTTTAGGATTAGCTAATCTCTAAACTTTGAAACCATCAAACTCTGATGTTTGATAAAAGCAAATGCCTGACATCTTTGCTTGGAAAATGCATCAAATTTGAATCAACTGTCAGAATTGATTTCATTTCAATAAAGCTGCTGTATTATGAGTACATCTATGAATATTCCTAACTGCTTTAAATGCACATGACCTCTTTTACTGCCCACAGCATTGCTCCAAATCTTGTTTTATGTCTCATCATCTTTCAGAAAGATAAATTAAATAATTTTCTGAATCAAATGAGAAAATGGTTGTAGTGCAGTATTATTTATGAACAGATTGTCAGGAACAGGTTGTGGTTTTAGATAAGGCCCTATCCCAGTACAGCTAATCTAGCCTTTTTTTTAGTTATTAAACAGTTCTGAAAATGTGCCAAAGTCCTGCTCAACATCTGATTGAGCTTACAGTTCACAAGACCTCATCTGACGTTTTTCTTTTTTTTTTTATTTCAGAAGGCTTCATTAGTCAGTCCCTAGAGCTGCATAGTAATAATGATGATGGGGGTTTAATTCATTTGTTAAGCTCAGTGTGTTTCAGCCGCTGTGCTTTCTTCTAAAGTCAGTAACTAAACTGTTAGATATCCAAACTTGACCCTAGCCTTTAAGTTGTATTCCTCGCTTTATCTTTGCAGTGTAGCATTTCTGTGGCGAAACAAAATGGTTTTTCGCCATTTTAAATCAACAGTGAATTAATTGGGATTGATGATTTGACAGAGGTTCATTGTTCAAATTGTGCTGTTTTTCTTCCGAAAGAACAAACACGGCATAGTTCGCCTTACAAACAACAGCTTAACTTACTCCCTGAAACCTGTCCAATATGTTACATGGCTCCACACTGCCATGGTAACAGCACTGGGAGACTCTCTCTCTTAGACCACAGGCAGGCTATTATGGGATGAGTGTCTCCCAAACAGACCAATTAAAGTGGTAATCAGAGGAGAGTATGGCCGACTGTACTGCAAAGATCCATTCTAACACCAGCCACAAAGATGGAGAAAATGAAAGATACTTTTCAGAAAATCCTCGCATTGAGAATGACATTTTTTTCTGTATTTTCTGTCTGTCACTTAGCCTCCAAGCTAGCTATCATGTTGTACTTTTAATTTACTGACTTTGACCAAGATGTGATGAGAAATTGTGGCTTGTAGCTTTTTAACTGCACAGCTTAAGTCATTAAACCATGTCGCCAGGCGTGACTGACATTATACACCCTCTTTCCACAATCTGTTTTACAACTCTGGATTTTACAGTCTTCTTATGGTTTCCAAAGGCTCCTGCACCATCTGCAGCTGGACTCAGTGTCCTTCTCATCTCTGTCTTAACTGCTTATCACTGCGATGCTCTTAGGAAGACACTGCGAGGATGTCCTTGAAAAGAAAAACATCGATCTTTTATCAAATGGATGCCAAGTTTCAATCTCTCTTGCTTGAATTCTTTTTGTCAGATGGAAAAAGTTTATTCTTCTGTAGCTCAGAATCATCCTGTACTCCCTCCATCAGACATTGCTCAAGATGTACCTCTTACCAGTCATGAGAAATCCCTTCATGACCACTGGTTTATATCCTCCTCCTTAATGACAGACAAAGATTGTTGTATGAGAAATAAAGGAGAAGAAGTAAAGCAACATCTGCTTTGATTCTTGTACGCTTGTGATCTTCTTGAGAAAACGCTGAGACCTTTTAAGCAGCATCAGAAACACTCAAAGTCGAAGGAACAGAGTCTGATTGTTAACTACATTTATTGTCTTCTACATTATGAGTTGCTCAATGTGAAATTACTCACTCTGTAGGCTTTTGTAACTACATTGAAGTTGTACCTTTCATCCCCCTGACTGCTGCTCTTAGTGCCTCCTCCACTTTCCTGTTTGCACTGAATAGTAGCTGTGGAGCAGCCCACAATTCTGCAGAACCTACTTTGATGAGCTGTATATATATCTACTTACTGGAATTATCAACATTTCTGGGCTTTCTCCTGCTGAAGGATTTCAGGAAGGGCTGTTGCAGAAGTAGTTGCTATTTTAAGTCTGTCTTGTTTAGTGCCAAAGAGATGACCTTGCACATTGTAAAGGACTATCAGATAGTGGTAACCAGTTTTTCCCAGAATGGTGACTTTAGTCTGTTATTGCCTGCCCACTTAAAACATGTTTAGAGTACTTTAGCCCTTGGGCTCGGATATGTTGCTCCAACAACAGCAACATTCATTTGTTGTGAGCAAGAAAGAAGGTTTTGTCTCTTCATTTTGCCCTTAAAATAGGGGTTTGGATGGTGCCTAATGTTTATTTTGGCCCTAAAAACGGCATCTTGTTAAAAACCAGTTACTGTATTCAAGTAATTTCATGACTTATTAATGTTTAATGTTTTTTTTTTTTTTTATTTTGACACAAAGTCCTCCAGACTTAACCAGACTGATAATATTGTACCATTAACAACAGTGAGGTTTGCACAATATGCCAGTAAATACTGTGAGGTGATTTTCACTTGTCTCTAGTTTTTGCATCTGCTTTGAAATAGGTCAGCATGTGAACCTTTTTCACAGAGGACAGCAAAGTCAAACAACATGTTAATGTTATTAGTTATACTTGTGACATGCTTCCGACATCTGCATCAATATGTTTCCATGGCGTTATACCTTTCCTACAGTCACAGGAGGGGTAGTGTTAGCTGCATGATAGCAGCAGCGTTTTCAGTGCTTTGGCTACACAGATTTGTTCAGGGGCAGCAC
This sequence comes from Acanthurus lineatus, assembly GCA_029814665.1. Lineage (NCBI taxonomy): Eukaryota > Metazoa > Chordata > Actinopteri > Acanthuriformes > Acanthuridae > Acanthurus > Acanthurus lineatus. The sequence continues at coordinate 14,777,977 of JAPZDV010000011.1, read as the reverse complement.
TTACTGAAGGTTTTTTTTTTCAGCACAAAAATATGCTTTGGCTCTTGCAAACCAATTTTAAAATTTTCTTTCCACCTATAACATTACTGTTGGTTGTGCGGAAATGAAGGACAATTGGAAGTGGAAAAGCCATCTTTAAATCACATCATAGTTTTTTTGCTTCAGAAGTTTTGGAGCTAAAATCAACTTTTTTATTCCAGTAACCCCTTTACTTAGTGTGAAATCTGCATGCAGCCGCATTATGGAAGTCTTACAGTAGTTGTTGCAATACTTTTTGTATAAGGAATAAAAATTTGAATAAATTACAATATTTTTAACAAGAAAACATGTAAATAAATAGCCCTCTTCCATACATTTGGCACTTATTGGGAAAAATAATACATGCACTCAAATAACAGTTATAGATCCTCTATCTCCTCTTTGGTCACAGTCTTATTTGTCTTGGCTTGTGGCCTAATAATGTTTTTGTCTGTGTCAGCAGATAGTTGGATTAGTCTGGGCCAATCAGTGCACTGTGTGGCCTCTACCAAGCATGTGCAGGTCCTTGGATTAGCAACTGTCTCTTTCTCCCATCCTTGCATTTGTCTCTCATCAGAGGAAGTGGTCAGACTTGCTTTGTCACTGACTGTTCCCTTGCTCTTACCCAAAAATGTTCACTGTGTTGCACCCTCCCTCATTTAAAGCAGGACTTTGAAGCGCAAGGCCGAACAGTGGATGTTGCTTTTACAGCTGAGGACAGGTTGAAGAGGATCAAAGACGAGGACACATTTTTGTTGGGGATAGTAAGGACTGAATGAAAGAACCATAAGCATCTCACTATTCTTGATTATATTCCGTTGGATTAGTGAAACTTGCATTCTGCAGACTCTTGATTCAACATGCTTTTGTTCAGAAATACAATTGTAAGTGGAGCTGCTTTTCTGTGGAATTTCCTACAATTCCCTCCTGGCAGCCTTTACTATGGAAGTAAAAAGTCCATCGTTCAGTTTTTGGAACATTCTTGAAGACTTGAAAAGCAGATGTGATTCTTGGCCTCTGTCCGGGACTCAAAATTTATGTATGATTGTGCCCAGGTTTGCTGCAACGTTGCTTACATTGTGGATTACTATGGAGGAATTCCAGAATGGACTTGGAAACTGGAAATTTCCTCTTAATTAGCTATAACTGCAGACATCGCCAAGTCTCAACATTGCATTATCAGTTATAGGTACACTTCTCAAGAATTCCAAAGTTGTTTATTTCAAATTTTTTGGCATAGCTAGTCCTGCTAGCTGTTGACCTCATGGCTTTTGAGCCTTGCCCTCTTACTGGAGCTGAGAGAGCTGTGTGTAGACTGGTCCACCATGGACCTCGACCTCAAGCCATGCTAAAGCCTCTGCACTTGGAGCTGCAGTTGTATGTGGATAAAACACGAACAAGGCAGAAACACAGGTACTGTCGTCGCTCGCCAAACAAGGTTTTGCAAACCAAATTAACCTGGTGACATTGATTCTAGATCAGGACACGTTGTGGAAAATAGAGATTAAATAACTGGCAGATGAACTTTATGGGAGGAATGTAAAGGTGTGGAGGATCTAAAGTGTCGCTTGAATGCTCTTATGAAAAAATAGGCTGCACTGTTCTTATATGTTGTTGTGTGTGAATGTGTTTGTAAGTGTGTTTTTAATTTGTGATTAAGCCGTGTTGAAGATAAATTTCTGTTTTTTACTGAAGACCAGACAATATAGTTCCCATTCTATTCTATTCTATTCTATTAGTGATCCCTGAATTTCTTGTTAAATCTGCAGGTGAAATTACATATGGCCCACATCTTAATTTTAAATGGTGCCATTTGTAAAACAGATTAGATTCAAGGATAATCCATACTTAACTCTGCATTCTAGTTCCTTATCTGGAATTTAGAGCTGCAACCAAACTGGCTGGTCTTTAGTTTATCCTGGATTATACAATGAATCTTAGGTGCTAACTTTCTGGGTTCAACTCACTGATGAGGCCTTGTTATAGCTCTCATCACTATATCGATACATGATTCTTTTGTGTCTTTCAAATTTGTCTGTCATGAAACCTGGTTTCTTATTGAATTTTAAACATTTAATTAAAAAGTCAGATCTGATCAGTGTGCATCTTAAAAGCTATTAAATAGACAAAATATGTTCCTCCAAATATTGTAGAATTTGACATTTCCCTATGACATAAAGGAAGTTGTGAATGGACACAAGATTAACAATCCTTGTACAGTCCCTGAATAAGTGTTATAGATCCAGTTGCCTTGGTAACTGATGCGCTGTGAACTTGGTCGGAAGTCTCCTCTCGACTTTACTTTTGATAGTTATTTCTGGAACATGTTTATTCTATTATTTTTCAGCCTAGCAGTGTAGAAGGAGTAAAAATGCACCAAAATCATCACGTGCTGATAAAAAAATGACCGACATTATTGACTTGCTTATATAAAATATAAACATTAAAAGCCACAGCAATATTTTTTTAAGAAAGGACCACTATACATTATGTTTTACTGATGACTGTAGTTAACAATTCATTATTTTGATCATTTAATGCCGTTGTCAAGCAAAAACAAATGAGCCTGAACAAAAGTATCTGTCTAACAGCAGTAAGGTGCAGACAACTCCTTTTTTTTCCTCTTTTCCTGACATTGCAGTCTTGGTCACAGGTAGACAGTTTATTTATAAAAGTTAGCCGGGCCCCATCCTCATGTAGTGCAACTTTCAACAGAATTTACAGACTGTCTCCAACAAAGGCAATTATTCTACAATAAGTGCCATAAAACCATAAAAGAAGAGGGGGCACAGCAAGATGATGTTATTGCAAGAGTACAAGTCAACTCAAACAATGGAACACAACAGGGAAATAGTGATGGAAATATGATGTTTTTGTTTGGAAATGGTAAATGGAAACGATTACAATAATTTTGCAGAATAGTTGTGGTCAGCTCGGATAAGTGCGATCAGGCCATTACGTAACAAGTATGAGAGGCTTATTGATACTCAGTTATCAACAAGAATAGAATAGAAAAGAACTTTGTCTTTATACATCACACTTTAAATAACAGGCTTATATGTGCACTAATAAGCAAAAAAAGGGGCAACACCTTTTCAAGGTGCTCATCTTAGAGCCTTAGTCTCAGTTGCTAGGGCAACAGTCTACAGATATGGCCACTGAACCTTGTTGTCATGGTAATACTGCCAATTTGTTTATCACTATCAGAAGATGTAACACACCCACTGTAATAAAAGTCCATAAAAAATAAACATTGAGCTGTTTTTAATACTGCTCATATGTTGATAGTGTTTTCTGTCTTTTCCTGTACGATTGTGTGAATCTGTGTGTGTGCATCATTTAGGATGGAGGCCTCCTGCTTGGAGTTGGCCCTGGAAGGAGAGCGTCTGTGCAAAGCTGGGGACTTTAAAGGGGGAACAGCGTTTTTTGAGGCGGCCGTGCAGGTCGGCACAGAAGACCTAAAGACCCTCAGTGCCATCTACAGCCAGCTGGGAAATGCCTACTTCTACCTCAAGGAGTATGGCAAAGCCCTGGAGTACCATAAACATGACCTTACTTTGGCCAGGTGAGCATTGTAATCTTTTTTAAAAAGCTGCTGCCTACTGTGAAGGTTACTTTTTAGTTTTGTGAGAACAGGTGCTGGAACAAAATTTATTAAACTATTGGAGAGACTGAACTATGCAATATGCTAACCAGTTTGTTAATTTGAAATACAGAATTAAAGGTATCATTATTTAGTTAGATAGAAGTCGTGGGAATTTTACTCAGTTTGCACATGATCAACAGTTTTTAGTTGTCTTTAGGGGAACAGCTTGTATATATTTGTACCAGCATCCAAAACCAGATGAAACTAATACTAAAAGTATAGTTTTGAAGGCACTGAATGCACATTTTTTTAATGCTCATATACTTTGGTGGCACCTTACTATGTGAAGGGATTCAAAAAAGGAAACTAAAGAACTGTTTAAAAGCCAAACTTTATCTTATTAATAACAAAGTGTGAAGGAGGTACTTCTTGTTACCAGCTACGTGAGTTTTCATCTAGCCTTACAAACGACAGCCTGCATTGCTGAAAAAAAGTGTTTTTTGATGCATCAGTGACTTTAGCAGATGAAGCTGTGAAACTGGGTAATTGTTATTCATATCACTACAAACAGCTCATTTATACAATAAGAACTCTCTCCATATTTATTGGAGGAATGATACAAATTATTCTGCTATTTTGTTTACAGACAGTTCACATCCATATTTTGTTTACTTTATCAGATGCACAAGGAGCATCAGGGATTTCATTATGTTGACAGTAAAAAAAAAAATCAAGGAAAAGTGAGGGGACTTTCATATAGACCTGGTCGACCACCATCAGCTGGATATTTAGCTTATGGGACTAATCTGATCCCCTGCAGCGAGTGCAGCTGGTACTTCAGCAGGGAGGGGATCAAAGACCCAGGGGAGATTTACCTTGTTACATTACAGGCTCACCAGGGCCTCTGGGACCTGGTCCTGGAAAATAAGCACCCAATTAAAAATGCACTATTCAGTGACTCCCAATTAAGTCTTGTTAATTGTCACCATAATGACTGTCATTTAACTAATTTACTTTAACAGTGAAAGACTGTACTACCTAGTTACTACCACTGATAAACAAAAATGTGTTTCGTTGCTTTCTCAGAACAATAGGAGACAGAATTGGAGAAGGAAAAGCCAGTGGAAACCTTGGTAACACATTGAAAGTGTTGGGACGCTTTGATGAGGCTGTTGTGTGCTGTCAAAGACATCTGGATATCTCTCAAGAGCAGGGCGACAAGGTTAAAAAACATGTTTTTATCAATAACATTTCCTGAAAAGACAAAAACCTACAATACATTTAGAGGTCTGCTGACAATGTAGTTACTCTGCAGAATTCTTATTTCATAATTGAGACATTTTTATGCTGTGTTTTTATACCTCCAGTGTATTTCTGAATGTCATCAAATATGTTATATGAATTAAATTATTAGTATTACCAATAAGTTTTGGTAATAACTTTCAAAATGTTCAGCACTTTTACCTTGATTGGTGCAGAGAGATTTTTCTGCATTAACTTTCACTATTTTTCACGTCTTTTCTGTGTTGTAGGTTGGGGAGGCCAGAGCACTTTATAACATAGGGAATGTGTTTCATGCGAAGGGCAAACAGCAGCTGTGGGGCTGCACACAGGAACCAGGGGACCTGCCTCCTGATGTCAGAGACACACTGCAAAGGGCTACTGGTTTTTACGAGTATGTATGGTTAAGTAATAAACACACACAACAAAAAATCTAAGTTGATGTCTAAACAAGTTAATTAAACTGCATGTATTGATATTAAAATGTATTTCATATAATACTGATACATTGAAAAGATTTTTTCTTTCCCAAAATACCCCCGAAGTTCTATTTAAGTTTGTACATGTCACTACTTTCATCCCCCTCTTTGACTCACCTCTTAGTGTTATTCCCCATTTATTTTATTACTGAATACATCTGTGCTGTCATGGCACAGCTGGATTTGATTTTTTCTGTTATTTTTGCCTCCAGATTAGTTTAATTAACTTGGATAAAGAGCATCTGTGTAGAAATTGAGACTTCTTGAAGACAAAAGACAGATGTTCACTTAATTTGGTTGGTTTTTGTCTGCACTTTTCACTTGCAATTTCACAATTCTTGGCAAGAAGCAGTCCAGACAGGGTTGTCCATGTGTGACTGTCATGTCTGATCAAAGTTAACTGCCCTAAGATGTTTCGCATAGACACAGAGTAAAATTTGAATGAAATTTGTCACTATTCACTATCCTCACACTTCCCTCATTGCTTAATTGTTGGAAACACCCCAACAGTAAGTTGCCACTGTCTTAATATAAAAATGGGAAGCTGAGGGAATTGATGATCTATTGAGTCATTTTTGAACAGAAAGTTCCCACAGAAGTGGTGCTGAGGATTGAATTTTATTTTCATCAGACCACAGAATAATTTAGTCCATGCCTCCAGTGTTTAATATGCTGTCTGGCTAACTCCAGGCTCATGTTTTCCTCTCTGTTTTTAGGCAGTTCCTCCAGGCCCTCTGACTCATAGCCCTGTTTGGTGAAATGACTAAACTAGCTGCTGTTCTTTTGACAGTGAAGAACTCTGCAGTTTGTTAGATTCGTGCTTGTAAAATGCTGTTCCCTCCAAACACAGCAGATATATTAAACTCATATTTTATCTCGAGATTTAGTGATAAAGAATTGCCGCTCTGACATGCTAGTTTATCTAGATATGCTGCATTCATTTTAAAATTTTGCGTTTTGAGTTGAATTGCTCACCAAACACTCTGTGACAATTTAAAGGAAATTGAATGCGTAACTCTAAATCTGGATTGCATCTTCAAAGATGGAAAAACCATAGTGAATATATTAAACACCAGGAAATACAAGCAACACATATATAACTTATATTTTGTTGTTTATGTGTTGGTCTGTGTTAAGCTTTAATTAAAAATTTATTGTATCTTAAGCGTAGTTAAATGAAGAAAAAGTGGCTGTGTAAAAAAGAAGTTTGTAAAGGTGGGAATGTGTTTTTGCTCCATTAATGTGAAACACGATGGTGTTAAAAAAAAGGGTGCACATTTGGTGTTGCTTTGATAAGTAAAACAAAATAAACCCATAGTAATAGCTCATCCCACAGGGTGTTTATCTAGGCCTTATTGAAGCTGATTTGTCCAACAGTGAAGAAGATAACATCATATTGAAAAACCTTCAAAGTTGAAAGAGTGTATTCATACATGGAAACAGGCTGCACATCGAAGGCTCAAGCAGCAGATTTTATTATCATAAACAAGAAAATACATTTAGCTCTTTGCATTTTTAAGGACTAATCATGATAGACATAGGTCTGTTTCATATTAATGTTTAGCAATTTGTTAAGGACTCACATATCTGCTGCTTAATGTTAGATCTTGCATACTAAACTAATATAATGGATTACTGGATGGATAAATGTAAAGATTAAAAATATTAAAATACATATAAACAATTTACTCAGACATAATTCACATACTGCTGCTTAACTGAGGTTTCCTCGTCTCCACAGGATGAACTTGTGTTTGGTCAAAGAACTCGGAGACCGAGCTGCTCAGGGGAGAGCCTACGGGAACCTTGGCAACACCCACTACCTGCTTGGAAACTTTGTCGAAGCTATCAAGTTTCATCGTCAGGTGAGGAATTCAAAATGTTTTGCCAGTATTATATTTATTCTGTTGGTGCATAGGGATCAAGTTATCAGTCTTGTTGTGCCAGAACAGAACAGTGACCTTGCTTCACTAGAGCAATGGCCTGATTTTGCTGCTGACACAAGGTCTTTCACCTTAAAGCCTTTGAGTCAATGATGCTGGTTCTCACTTGGCAGGGGTGAAAATATAAGTCAAGAGACTTAGTGCAGTTTTTGTTGCCAAAATATAAGTAAAAATATTTACTTTCCCTTTATTTACATAGATAAGCTCCAGAGAATACTGAGGACATAAACTGAAAAACGACTTCCTGTTTTATTCCTTTGTTTCCTTTGTCCATTAACAGCACATTAAAATATGGTTTAGGGTTGTTTGGTGGCTTGAGCACATGCTGTGTGGGCATGTGGTCCTAGCTGAGGGACTTAAAGTGTCCTCCATAAAGCCACATGATCAGTGTGCAGCATGATGTCTTCATCCTGCTCAGCCTCTTGCATGTTCTCCTGTCATATGCAGCCTAGAAGCAAACTGGTGTCAAGCACAAAATGCATGACTTCACCTTTTAGCTTGCAGGTGCTGTCAGACTACACTGCTATTCATTTCATTGAAGAAACACAGACTGTATGTGTTTGCTTCTTGTTGGAAAAAGATCTTACCTATTTTGCCATTCAGAAACTTCAGTCTGACCTAAATTTTACATGCAAAATAGCAAGACTTGCTAATGCAGCCAGTTTGAGAGTGAAAGGGGGACTGACCTCTGGTTAAAAATGTTTTATATCTGTCATTGAGTTGTGCCTATTTTAAATAGTCTGTCTGATTTCAAACACATAGCACTGGTGGCAGTGAGTGCAAGGACGGGGATGGTAAAGAGAAAATACTGTTTGACTAAAATCAGTGTCATTTTTTTTGTGGGATGGCAGTGTTACAAAACTAATCATGCCAATCCTAGCTTTGTTTTGTGAGTAAATACCACTTGGGTGAGTTTTTTATTGAATCACGATCCACCTCACACCACACTATTGCACAGTGTGCAGAGATTGATTGCCTCTACAGAAAAAAATAAATGGAAAAATCTGGTTTCTCGGTGAATCACTGGCTAGCCTGGCTTCAGGCTCTCTCTCCCCATGTTTCCTGTCATTCTTCATTGCAAACCACTTGTTTCCTCATGGGAGAGGGCAGCCTCTCCTTTCTCCCCCATTACAAATCCATCAGTGTGCCATGAGGGGAAGCACGCTGTTTTTAAAGGAAATCTGAGGAGCTGATTTGATGCATCACTGGTGCAGCAGCACATCTTTTCACGGATCGTGTGTCGTGTGTCAAACCGAGCAGACAACTTGAACTTGTGTATCTGCTTCTGCTTTTACATTGATTCAAAACAAAGAAGACTAAGGTAAAAATATACAACACGACAAAATTGTATCCCATTTAGCTGCTGAGTTTGAGAGTCCCATTAAACATAATGTGTTAATGTGATTTGATTTTAACTAACCCTTCTGCTCTGTTGTCCACAGCGATTATCCATAGCCAAAGAATTTGGGGACAAAGCTGCAGAACGACGAGCCTACAGTAACCTTGGCAATGCCCTGATATTCCTGGGCCAGTTCAACACAGCCACAGAGTACTACAGGTAAGGAAAAGGACGAGCCTGACACCTAGTGGAGGAAAGGTGCAGTGCACCAATTTCTGCAAAAATCAAGATGTGGCTGAAGGACAGTTAGAGTATGAAAAAAAGAGTTAAATGCATGAAACAATAACTCCCAATTATTTAAAGTACAAAGAAAAGAAAAGTTAAATTAATTTACTTTTTCTTTTATTTACCACGCTGTCTTTTTTAACTATCTGTTTCCTTCTCCTTTTGTTATTCTTCATATCTTTAGTGTTTTTTTCACTCACGTTATCCCTCCACTTTTTTTTTCTACAGGAAAACTTTGCAGCTGTCCAGGCAGCTAAGGGACCAGGTGATGGAGGCTCAGGCCTGTTACAGCCTCGGAAACACCTACACTCTCTTGCAGCAGTATGAGAGGGCCATAGACTACCACCTGAAACATCTGTACATAGCTCAGGAGCTTACTGACAGGTAGGATGAGACTGAACAACATCTGATGTGTACACACAAAAATGTATGAGCAGAGGGATCCGTTTTTTTCAACATTTATTCTGCATGTTAATGTCCCCTTAGAGTTGGAGAGGGTCGTGCCTGCTGGAGTCTGGGAAATGCTTACGTCTCTTTAGGAAACCATAAGCAAGCTCTTCATTATGCCCGAAAGCACCTGGACATCTCTAAAGAAGTGAGGCATATTTTGTAAACACTGTAATTCTCACAAAATGCACACCTTTGGTAAAGTTAAGGCTTCTCAAATTCAAACCTGTCTTGACCTGTCTGACTGTTTGTGTCTTTGTCCCTGCCTTCTCTTGTCTTGTCTCTTCTCTTTCTTAGATTGGAGATAGAAACGGGGAACTGACAGCCAGAATGAATGTTGAGCAGCTGATGGAGGCTCTGGGGGTCAATGAGAGCGACCTCTCACCCTCTAGCTCAGAGTTTGAGATGCAAGGTGACACTCACAGTTACTTTTTACCTTGTTATATGAGATATGATGCATCTATTAGTAGTTTATGGTATCTTCTCCTTACTTAATTAGAAAGTAAAGAAGTATATCCAAATCACCAAACTGTTCTTTTGAACTATAAAAAAATACAGTTGTTCACACAAAGTGAAAATGTGATCAGTACTATTTTAAATAACATAGCGTCTTTAAATTCATAAACAAGCTTAGGGTTGTTAAAACCAACAGAGAACAGAACGTTGTGTCTCATTCACTGACTGTGCGGCTGATGAAAAAAGCTCTGTGCGTATTTGTGTGTGTGTGTGCATGCGTGTGTGCGTGAGTGTTAAAATGTGGATGTAAAACAGAGAGTCTGTTTGCATTCTGTGGTTTTGGAGAAGCTTTCTGGGGGCTGTACCTGCCCTTCAGTCTTACAGAAATGGGAATAAAAAGTAAAACCACTTGACTACTGGACTTTGCTTTTAGTTTTAAATGAAGGACACTTACTAAATGGACATTTGTCATTCACCCTAAAGCAACAGAAGACAGACTTTGAAATCTGTTTTCAATAATTTGCAGATTTTCTGCTCTTTTTATTTTTATGTTTGTTAAAAATAAGACATGTGGGCTTGGGTAAACTAACTGGAGTTCTGTTTGTGTACACAAGGTGGCCATTTAAATGCAAAACTAACTTATGGTGAGACAGACATCACAGATCAAGAGTGTCTGTGTTATGTCTGAACTGAAGCTAAATATGAGAGAAAGCAAAGACTGTGTACACTTTTGGGCAAAGATGAGGAGTCTTGTTTTTCCTTTAAAGCACAGCCTGTTTTTAAAAGTATCCACAAATAATGAAGTTGATTGTTTTTATAGTTTATTGGTAGTATTTAAATGGTTGAAATTAAGCGTGTAGCAACTGTATGATCTCTGTCTGTGCAATCAGCCTGGCTTAAGTGTGATGTTTGCGTTCACCCTCCTCTGAGCAGAACTCACACCCATGTCCTACTTCTACCTCTCATGTGCAGAGCCAGCTAACAGACTCTTATTCAGAGTATTTGCTTGGTTGTCTGTCTAAACCACATGTCCACACCAAGCATCATGGGATCAATGCTAACACGACAAGCTTCTGCAACAAAGATGCCTTGCATGCTTCATTTAATTTTAGAATAAACTCTTAGAAATTCTACTTGTGTATTCTATTTTATTGTTATTGACTCACTTGTGTTTTTTGCCAAAGGTGCAAGACCCAAATTCACCAAGAGAAACAGCATGGACAGTGTGGAACTGTGGAAGTACTCCTCAGATAAGGTGATTTTTATATTTTAACACAGACACAACTATGCATTGATCCAAACACCTCTATTCAGAAGGTTATCAGTCCTTCTCTAACAATTTGTTCTTCCACTGCAGAATGGTGAGAACCACGACTTGGAAGGCATACCCAGGAGATCCAAGAGTCAGCTGTCACAGCCGGGTAAAAGGAAAGGCTATCCTGACAGTCAGTCATCGGATGAAAGGCCCTGGTTGGACTCTCCTGTAGACACTGATGACATCACTGTGCAAGTCCCGCCTCCAGTGTCAGTAAGTTGCTTCAACTTTTAACATTTTACTTCAACTTTAACCAAATAAGGTTCTTTTTATGGTATAAGCTACGTGAGCTTATAGCCCATGTTTCCAGTCTTTGTTGCTAAGCTAACTAGCTAGCAGTGGTAGCTTTAACTGCAGCTGACAGATTCACAGTGGTATCAAAGTCCTCATCAGATTCTCAGCAGTAAAGCATATTACATAAAAGTATTTCATTAAAAATTCTTGTTTATATTTGAAATTGGAATAACTGGGCTATAAAGATGAAACACAAGTATTGCACCCTCTGCCTACAAACATCAGTGCCCTCACAGCAGTGTCCAGCTTCCAGGAAAACAAGTATCAAAATTTAAAAACTTCTCATTTTTAAGACTTAGTAACTGCAGCTTTTTTGTCATAAAGCCCGAGGCTAAAGAACTTAATCTGAAAGTTTTCCTCTTAATTTTTTGGCAACAGCAGAAAAAAAGACTGCCCACGATTCAAATTTTTTTCCACCGAGTATTAAACCAACTCACCAAACTGCGTAATATCAGCCCTTGGTTCACATTTGTTGTAAATCTTAAATATGCCCAACTTTTAATTAAATCACTGAAAGTCCACCCTAAGAAGATGAGTGTAATTCTCCTCATCGAAAGCATCTAGAGGACCTGAAATGCTGACTTCTTAATACACTTAACTACTTTTTCCTTTCTTGTCTGTTCAGTCCTGTCCAAATGTCTTCAGGGCTTCTGCTTTCAAGACAAAATGGTAGTAATTAGAGAGATTAAATTAGGAAACACTCCCTTAATTTCCCTTGAGGTTTTAAAGTATGATGTAAGAAGTCAGACACAAGGTGAAAGGTGTCTTCTCATTAAATGCAAATAGTGCTCCCTTTGTCGTGAGCTAGATTCTTAATGAATGTGCCGTTTTGCAGCTGTTATGCCCATAAAGCACCTAATAATGCCTTGTTTTAGTGACAATGCTAATTGTTGTAATCAGCAAGCTGACATGCTAAATAAAGGTGAAAATTACTGGGCTGTGGGATGATAGTTCATGACAAGGGCCAGGAAATAGCATCCAGGGCTAAATGTCGGTTTTCCTGATGACACTGAAGCAAACCCGTTTTCAGATCTGTCAGTCTTTTAAGGACAGTCTTAAAGTTATAGATCCATGCATAGCAATGAGTATTGATCGAAATATCTTGGGACTGTAATGACGTACAACGTTTCTCCTGGAAGACAAGACATTCTTGGCCAGTTGCAGTAAGTTTGAAAGGCAATTGGTTGTATATATATATTTTGAATCTTCTTAAATAATTCTTTACTGTTCATCTTTTATTAGCACCTCATATGCAGAATGTATGCGGTTAGAATAAAACTTAGTGATATAATCTTGTAAGAACTGAAGAACTGATCCTGTCTTTAATTCTCCTACACCCTCCATTCACTTGCACCCCCTCTCTAATCACACACTCATTTTAATATCCCTACAACTAGTCGTCCCCCCTCCTTTCTTTCTCTTTCATCACCATCACGTGTTCCTTTCTCTCTTGTTCTGTCCCTTTGGCCTACTTGATTAATTGGACAATCAAAGAGGGAAGTGAGGAGACCTGCAGAGACTATGGGGCCAAGGACAGAGGACAGACACTGCTATAGGTCACAAAAAAATAGTGTGTAAGGAGCAAGTAAACAAAAATTACATGGAAGATTTTTTTAAGTGCATGCTAGAAAAAAAGTCCTTGATAACAAAGTGTTTTATTAAACTTTATCATGTGGGTTTTCTAGGAATAACGTGCTGATATTGGAGGTTTTTGTCATTTGAGGATAGTTGATCTCTGCTGGCCGCCACTGTTGACATGCAGTTTACTCATAACTGCACCCTTGCACCCATATTTCCACCCCACTGGCTTCCACCCCCGTCAGCCCTTCCTCTCTGCTGATAATGTGACCTTGATCACAGTGCCACTACCCTCTCCACAAGGTCAACCCCCCCACCCTGCTTCCCATAATGAGTTGTTTTCCCACAGTGGGTGAACGGGACAAAAATGGCCCACAGGAGAGCCACAGAGAGAGAGAGAGAGAGAGAGAGAGAGAGAGTGAGAGAGAGAGAGAGAGAGAGAGAGAGAGAGAGAGGAAATAAAAGAGAGAGAGGGACCGAGGGACTGAGAGGAAGAGGAGGAGGAGGGAGTGGACTGTGGAGATTCAAAGACGGCTGGAATAGAGGGATACAAGAGGAAATTAGAGGGAGGCAGTCGAGTACAGCAGGGGAGCAGATAGAGAGAGAGAGAGAGAGAGAGAGAGAGAGAGAGAGAGTGATGCAAAGTGGTGGGTGAAAGACGGGGAGAAGGAGGTGTGAGCCAGGCGTGTGGACAGAGTGAGAGAGACAGATAGCTCAGATAGACATGAGAGAGAGAAAGTGGAATAAAGGACAAAGAAAAAGTGCTGCTGGTAAGATGTTTCATTTATGTTTACAGCTTGAAAAACAACACAGGACACTTGAGGTTTTAGCTCTCTGTTCCTGTGGATTTTTGACACTTTTGGTTGAGTGTATTTTATTCAGTTTGCATGTTTTTACTGCCTGTAAGTTCACATACTGTACTTTGCTCCGTCTCTCAGGGAGTTGATGCAGTGTAAGTGTAGAACTTTTTTTTAAAGACACATAGTAAAAAGTTCAGTTTTTTTCTGAAGCATATTTTAATATTCCAAAAGTAAAGTTGCAATAAAAGAGATTCCTAGAACAGAGCTGAGGGAAATCAGGTGTCTGCTGACGCTGACCTACTTCACATTTTGCTGCAAGGCAAAGAGATTTAAAGTCCATCCGCTAGACTGTGTTAAAGGTGTTCAATTTATCCCGACTTGGTGATACGTGGGGATATTTTTAAGTATTACTGTTAATTGGTGCCTTGCTATTGGAGACAATTTGTTAAGGAGAAAAGACTATTGAAAGTTCTAAGAGAAGGGAAACTATCAGACTGTTTTCCCTCTCTGACGCCTTCTTTACATCATATTTTAACCTGCTTTGGAACATGTTGTTAAATTCAAGGCATCACAAATTGCTTTTGGCAGATGTGGTTATTGTTCATTTTGACCAAAATGTTAGATGTCTTCAGTCTTTAATCCATTAATTGTTAGTTTGGTTAAAAAACTTGCATCTCAGTTTAAAGAGGACACATTATTCATACAAAACCACATGCCTCTAAGATATTTTGCTGAGATCTGACCTGTAATGTAAGTTTTTGTTTGTCTTTCAAAAATTTTGGTGGAATCTTTAGTACAGCTTTTTTAAACTAGTTAAAGATCATTTTTGAGATTCAGTGTGTTTATCTTTAAATGTTGGCCACAGCCTTCATTATGGAGGTTTTAACTACTTGCTTTGAGATAAATGGTGTTAAAGAAAAAACTATTGATTCTCCCAGTTTCCAGCTCAAAGGAAAAGGTTATTAGAAAACCTATTCAAAATGGCACTTTTTAATTAATATTTAAGTTGGGTTTGCAGAGTAAAAGTTTAAAGAGATCTTGTTGCAGCTGCTCATATTTGAGATAAAAGGATTCAGGAGGAGGTTTCAGTTTATACTCTGCAGAATTAATACCTCAGCAAACTAGCCTCTTGAAACAGACCCCAGGTATTTCTAAGCAGAGCTATTGGAATTTGTTGGCTAAGTTGGAGAAAGTCAAATTCAACCTGTTGTTTTAGTTTATTTTGTTGAACGATACAGCTAAAGCATCTTTTTTCATTTACTATTTTAGCTTTTGTCTGATAGTTGAATTTCTTTGTTGGCAGTTTCTCAGATAGTCAGCCAGCTCAGCTTTTATTTTGCCTGAGTGTCACTTTGTAAAACTCATTTTATTGCTGCTGTCCAGTAGATGAGCTCTCATCCAGTAATATAACATCACAGTCTGATTGCCAAAATATTTCAGTAGCACGAGTCAAACATAATAAATTCCACATCTGCTTTCCTGGATCTGTGTTATTTGTGGCTAAAAAACATTTTTCATGCATTTGTAATCCACTTCAGTTTTAAAAGCCCGGAGGCATTAGCTGGACTGTGACTTTGGGAGAACGAGCATCACCCTGTGTGACGTGAGAGAGCACCTACAGTTGTGTTACTGCAAAGCAAACAATGGAAAGAGCTCTGCCGCTGTCAGAGGCAGCACTCAGTCAATCAGCGATCGAATCATTGATCAGCTGATCATTGATTAGAGATATATGCTAATTTTCAGCCCTGACAACTGAAACTGAAATCGATGGCTCTTGATGTTAAACAAATCAACATGTGAGAAAGTTAAAACTGGTAAAAACTTTTTTAATGAACTTATTGCTTTTTTCTTAAGTGAGTCAGGAAACAAAATAAATGACAAATAAAACAAAAACAGTTCAAGGAATACTGCATATATTAACATTCTACCAAAATCAAGCTATATATTTCAGATTTTACAGAGTACCATAATGTGGGCCATTTGCCTTTAATACATTTTTCAATATTGAACCACCTTCAGTATCTAGGTCAAGGTAGTCTCACCAGGAAGGCTCCCCCTGCGAGTTAATCAGATTATTTTTCTCTTCCACAAGCTGGCCATCTTGAATATCCTCATCCAGCTCACACTGGCATTGAGTTTAATTAATTTATCTGCATATCATGTTTCCTGGATGGAGGAATAGTTCAACAAAATAAGATACTTCAGTAAAAGAAAAACACATGATCTGTCATGGGCTGACCTCGGTTTCATCCCTCAGCTGTTTGAGAAAGAGCCTTGAAATAAAAGCATCCACAAAAAATGCATGAAGGAGTGGAGGAAAAGTTGTAGCTGGGACATGAGCCAAACTTTCTCCTATAAAGTCTGTGTTATTGGTAGAGAATACAGTGGAAGTCAACAAATGAACGAATTTCAGGGGATAAGCATTTCGGTCTTGTTATTGTTCAGCAGAAAAACAGACATACAGTGTTTTATGAACTTGTCCTTTATTTTTTTTCTTGCAGAAGCTGGGCCGTGACCCCTCTGATGAAGACTGCTTCTTCGACCTCCTCAGCAAGTTCCAGAGCAGCCGCATGGATGACCAGCGCTGCCACCTTGATGAGCCACAGAATGGAGACAACGGAGAAGGTGCCGCGAACTCTGTGCCATCCCTGAATGAGATGATAGGTTGGTTTGGAACAGTGTTTACATGTGGTTTTCACTTGTTTAATACTGAAATCAGAGAGCATCAAACATGTCCACTCATTGGGCTCTTCTTTCTTGTCTTAGATCCGTCAATCACCACCTCCCCCCAGACCGAGGAGCTGTTTGATTTGATTGCCAGCTCTCAGAGCCGCCGTCTCGATGACCAGCGGGTTAATGTCGGTAGCCTTCCAGGCCTGAGAATCACCCATAACAATCTGGGACACCTTGTGGGTGAGGGAGACCATCAGGAACCCAGCGATGACTTCTTCAACATGCTAATCAAGTGCCAGGTAAATCTCTTATTCACATGTTGTATGAAACTCAAGGTTTTAATCCTCTTAGATTCTTATTTTTCAGTTTTACTACGCCCATGAGATAAAAAGTTAGAGATATGCTGGTGATGGACACCTCATTAATACAAATGAGAAATTGTTCAATACAGTTTTTCTTAAATGCATCCAATGCAGACCGCCATGAAAGTGCCCTTGCTAACAGACGGCCTATCATATCTCTTGGAGCATGCCATGAGTGTTGAGTGATGTGTTGTTGAGATGTTGGGTTGCACCATGGACATGTGACCCAACAATGGAAACAGTGTGAGTGCAGACGATTATAAATTCCTTAAAAAAAAAGTACTGGTCAGCTTCTCACTTTTGGCTGTTTTTTGTTTTGGGGCAAATACAGTGAAAGCCACTTCACTTTACAGCTGGACTCAGCTGTAGTGTTCTGGTCACTGCTTGCTTCCAGCTGTTAGTAGTTTTATATTTATCCACTGTTAGTTTCTTGGGTCGTATTTGTAGCAATAATAACATGAATGTTTTCAAAGCTCATGTAAGACAAAGACACACAACAAATTAAAATAAACTCTTGTTTTCAACAATTTGACAAATTACAATATTCTAGAAAACAAAACGTTAAATGTGAATAAAATTCAGAATATAGTGTATGAATTCAACTTTTGTTCTCCTGGTCTTAAATACATATAAATCAGTAAAAATGATCATTAATAAAACTATTTTATTATGAGAAATTTTTCAGGTATATCTGCCAACCTAAAATCTTATCCACTTTGAAGATTGTTGTTTCAGGGATAGGGTTTTATAGAATACTAGACCAGTTGACAATCAAAACCAGCAGTTGAGACTGTCAGTCTTTGTAGACTAAATATTCACCTTTTGCTTTGGCAAAGAAAAGCAAGAAAGGAAGGAAAAACTCTCGCTGTCTTCGCAGGAAGTCAGGTGTGTTGTTTCTGAAGTCAGGCAGCATCTCGAGCTCAGACAAGCAGACTGAGGGTTTCTTCCAATGAGATCTTGGCTAATTTGTAAACATCCTCTCAGAGCCAATCACATACTCTGCTGTTTCACATTCATTACTTTACCTTTTGATGGTTTTACTCAGCACACTCGATGCAAATTTATCATGAGTCATGAGTGTCCTAATAGGAAATGAACCAAATTTCAAGCTTTAATTCAATGATGTTATTTGTCATTGGCCTCCACTCTATCAATTTATGAATCTTCCTGACTGCAGTCCTCTAGGATCGATGATCAGCGGTGCTCCCCACCAGAAGCAGGCCCCCACGCACCCACAGTGCCTGATGAAGACTTCTTCAGCCTAATCCAGAGGGTGCAGGCCAAGCGTATGGACGAGCAGCGCGTCCAGCTGCCCTCAGATGAACAGGACAGCCCCGAGTCCCCCGATCCTGAGCCGCCGGGTGGGTTTTCCAGCTAGGACTTGATGAGGAATGCTTCACAAAACTTCATGACAAAGGAAATTAAAGAAGACGAAGTGAAAGAACCATGAGCCAACATTAAAGACAGAACTGAAGGGACAAATTCCATGTGCAATAGTCGGAGCCCTGTCAAACGTTGCTCGATGTATCATGCTCTCAATTTGTGTAAATATGACAGGCAAACCAAGGTTGGTGGTGAGGGAGTGAAGAAAATAAGTTTGGGGTACCGTGATAACAACAAACACGAAATTTTTATTCAGTCTAATGCCTTAATCAGCATTTTTTTCAGACCCAAGATTGTATTTCCTGGTGTCGGCTGTGTAGAAACACATGATGGGCACACAGTGTAATATGGTCGATTAGTACGGGCGATTAATGTGAAGATCTAAAGCACGAGTCGTGAAAATCACAAAGATTCAATAACAGATACAGTGTCAGTGAAATCAGCAGAGAAATGACGGATTTCCAATCCAATCCAGTTTTATCAAAACATGAATTATGTTGTTTAAACAAACTGCTTTCAGGTCAGTTCTTGATCAGTGCTGCTTCTTATTCATCGTTCAAATGTGTGTGGTTCTTACAGCTCATAGGAAACTGGTGTTATGTGTGCAGTCACAGTATTAGGGACATTCATCCAGTGTTAAACAAACTGCTTTGGTCAGTTTAAACTTTGACTGATAACCACACTTCATTTTTTTCTGATTTTGACAAAGTAACAAAAAGGGCTGTACCGAATAGTTTAAAAGTTGACTTTCTCAATCAGCATTTGAATGCTGTACAGCTTTTTTTTTCTGTACATCTGTTAATTTTTTAAAAACCTGGTAATTCTGTTTGTTTCTTAGTATTACGGTCAATTCAATGTTCAATAACTTTATAGTGTTGTGCAGTCCTATAGTTAAAAGTTACTGAAAAAGGTGTTATCATTTCAAAATTCACAACCTCAGTCCATATTTGTGGGTGTTGAAGCTTAAAAACACATTTTGCAATTGTTACTAATTTATTATTTAAAGCCTTTATTGAATATCTGCTGCCTATAAGTGTTTGTGTTGACGTAACTGGCCAGTTATATTCATTAATTAGAGTTGATATCATAAATAAAAAGACTAACCAATTAAATTTGCTAAAAATGTTTGAAGGATTTTTATTTTTATTTATTTATCTTTTTTTAGTAAGTTCATAACAGACTTCAATCTTAACTGGAAAACCCCAATGAAAGCTTTGAATTAAAAAAAGACTTTCGGTACAGCCCTAATAATAACACTCATTTAAATAGACAAACTGAGTGAAGTGTGATTTTCCACATAAATGTTTTTATATACATTTATGAATATGCACCTCTTGACACAGTATGCAGTAACAGGCTGTAATGGCTGCTTACTCTAAAGACTGAAGACAAAAGCTGTGTGGTCATTTAAATTCCGATAACTGCTTCTGCTTAGCTCTTAAAGTAACAGCATCATCTGCTCATGTGGGATTCACCATCTGAAAACAGACTACTGCTAACTTCCATTGTTACTATCTCTTAACATAGCAGCAGATGATTAGATAAAATTGTCAGAATTAGGAGAATCAAAAGCAACGTGTAATATTTAGGCACTAATTCTAGATCAGATGCTGCTGATGTGCTGCCTCCCTGTGGTCAAAACTATGTATTACCTTTGTGAAAAAAAAACCCACAGTGCAGTCTTTTCCCTATTCCTGGATATTTGTAAGAAAAAATTGTAATAATATTGCAATATTTTGCAAGTATGAGGACTTTGGGAACTTTGTTTTGCCAACTTGTAACATAAAAGATTTAAGATAATAATTCCATTTGATTACATTTTAGTGTTTAATTAAAATCAGGCAGAGCATACAGTACATTTCTATCTATTTCTTGCTATTAAAATTCTATGTTTGAAGCATTTTGCTGTACAGAGCATCTTTCAAATGGTACTGTACAAAAACTATTTGACCTTATCTATGGGCTTGCTTTCTATCAGAAGTAGTGCATACCTCATTTTTGTACCTCAAAGCTTATGAACCCCAGAGATATTCCAAACCAGGATGGGTCATGCACCAAGTTCATAGCAGTAATGTTTAATTCATCTGTCATTGATAAACAAGCATTTGGGAGTTAAAGTTAATATTTTCTTTTTTTTCCTGTGAATTAACATTTTTAGACATAACCTGGTACGCTTCTATTTGTCTCTGCCATAATTTGTATATATAAATATATTTTGTATTTATGTTCCATTTGAGGACATGAATATGTCCCCTTATGCTTTTAATAAAATGTTTCAGATGTTTCTTGAGGCTCTTTTTTTTTTATTTACTTTTGCTTAAGTAATGAAGAGAGTTGCTTTTGTAAAGTTTGCACACACAAGTTGCTCTTTTATAAGGTGAACTTTGTAACCCTTTTATGATACAATTTTGGTGACTTTGTTTGGACGGCAATTCGTTTCGCTCTTTATAGAGATCTCACAAACTGCAAATGTACACAGGAATTTAAAATACATCAAAAAGTCATGTTAGCACCTGCACAGTGCTGTTCCTCATGTAAAGACCTCTGTCTTGTTTTTTGTTTGTATGCCTGAAAAAATAGCAGAATTCACCTGTAATCTTTAAAAATTACATTAGCATTATCACTTATTTTTTCACAGAATTTTCATCACATATATTGGGTACACTTGAAAATTATACGTACTGAGAACAGCACTATGGATTGCATTTCTCAAGCTCTAATCTCTGGTCAACAAAGCACAAAGGACTGACTGAACCTGTTGAACAACTGGTGTGGTTTACTTGCTTAACACAGATTCAGTAGGAATGTGGGCTAAATAATTTGTTATAACACAAAGGTATTTATTAAGTCTCTTTTTTTTCACTTACAATTGGGACATGTTATAATAATAATTTTTTTCAGTCACTTGCTCAGTTTTATCACAGAATTGTTTTTAGGACACCTACATTCATGCAAAAGAAAAAGGACACAAAATGTAAGTTTATAAGCAAAGTGAAAGAGAAGTCTGCAGAGACAAAAAAATCATCTGATCTAATGACTTATAGTCGAGCATTCTGCCTCAGCCCTCCCCTCCTCTTCCTTTGCCTCCAATTTCACCCCTGCCTACTCCTGTCCGTCATCCACCCTCCTTCCCCCCCGACTCTCCTTGTCTGTTTTTCCTCCCTCTTTCCCACAATGCAACGCAGGCTGAGCAGGCTCAGCTGAGCTATATAAAGGCATAGCATGGGGGAGGGAGGGCTGCCGTGCAGCAGGAACTGTGCAGACACACACACACACGGGGATCCAGGGACAGCAGCCCCTTGCACTGGGATCTAGAGCCACAGCGCGACAGAGAGGTCAGTACAGAGGACAAAGGCTCCATAGAGGAAGCGCAGGCATGAAAATGACAGGGACGGGCTCTAACTTTGTCAGAGGGACTGACGAATGGAGAGATGTCAGAGAGGAAGAGTGTGGGCAGGCTCAGTGGGCAGGGCTGTTGGGGATGGAGAGTGAGAAAAACATAGACTGTAATGGTGAACTGTCACTTTGGGTTGTCACACTGCTTAAAAATGGTTGACACTGTCAGAAGATGAGGCATTTCTGCAAAGTGCAAAGGCATGTAGCTCTTATGTGTCATTTACAAAGGCTGCCACTCAATGGATGCCATAATTGTTTACTCAAAACTGTGTATTCCCTTTATTTTTTTCCCTCCAGACATTCTCTCTGTAATTCATTGCAGATGGGTTGCCTTTCCTCTAATAAGATGTTAACATTATCCTCCACCTACAACCATTAAAGGCCATTTTCATACAAGGCTGCTCAATTCCAATGTCGTGCCTCCAGCCTCAGTAATGGTCATTAACATCTGATTAGCGGTTGAGTACTATTGATTCCTGTGAGTAGATGCTGCACATTAGGGCGAGCAAAAGCTTGCAATTTGGAACACAAACAGGTCCACACCAAAGTGATTTCGCTCCATCCTTTCACAAACATCATGGAATATCTTCAACTGCACTGACGTCAAAGGCTCCCCTGTCTTCCCTTAAAGGGACAGTACGTTTAATTAATTTGCAGGGTGCCTTAGTAACCAACGGCACACAGAGAGAATGCTCTGACAGCTCATGTGCTCAGTACTTTGTTTTCATCCCCTGTTGCATTTAAGGGTGGACAGTGAAAGCTTCATTCCCATGTGCTTTTTGAATGGTTGACATGCTATCCGGTAACAGCTGCAGAGTGACTGGGTCTTTTTTTAGCAGGGTTGAATGTTAAGAAACACTAATAAGACATGAGGGTGGGCTAAGCAAGGTGGACTTACATTTGGGTGGGGGCTGTGGTGAGTCCAGCATCTCTATATTTTAATTCTTGGATAGAATGACAAAAATCACATGTGCAAATGTCTCAGGTTCTCTTGGTGCTCTTACTTTCTGCATTAGCAGCACTCTCAGCTGCCTGGTGTTACATTATAAATGTCAATGTAAGAGATTATGGATCCATTCCTGGTTCAACATGCACGTGGCTTTGTCTACATATGACAAAATCCAGTTCAAACATCTTGCCACATTTCCAGCTCTGATAGAGGCTCTGTTGAGAATGAGATAGCTCAATCACACTTCAGCAAAGCCATGTAATGTTTCCCCGCATAGCAGGACTCCGTTCCAGCACTGACTGTGATTCCCTCACCAGGAGCCATGTAATGTTGTTTGCACCGTATTAGAACCAAGACACGTCTGACATGCCAAAAAGCAGGGGACCCAGACGATGGCACCATAATAGGCCACGCAGGGATTCTCAAAGAGGCTCTGTGCTGACTCAGATGCCAGCCTTCGAGTGACATTTACACAGGACAGGGTTAATGTCCGCTGACATAAAACTGGACACCTGAGAAGCAGCAGCACCAGTACTGAGGAGTGTTGCATGTGAGAATTAGAGAACAAGCTGCAGGCAAGCATTTGCAGCTTTAGTGTACAATCTGAGAAAGCTTACCTTAATAACACATACTAAAACACATTTCAGCTCTAGAGATAAAATATATATATGTCAGCTGGATTATTCCTCTTCTGAAACAACTTTTACCAACTTTATAATACTCTACTTTCCTTGAACCTTATTTATCAATCTAGCACTGGTGTTTGACTAAGAGGCATGTGCCAGTGAGCAAACAGCCACGTTGTCACAAGGTCAAATTCAAGTCTCGTTAAATCTAAATTAATGTCACTTCCTCCATTTGTATTTCTTGTAAAGTAGGGCTTCAAAATATGTGTAAGGGTAAAAGGTCGACCTTACTGAGGAGATAAGTCCTCGCAGAGAGACAAATTTAAGTTTAATGTGCATTTGCGTAATTTTTTGACATTCTTTTGCCTTCATTTGACACCAGAAGCAGACAAGAAATTGGGAAGAGAGGTCATGCTACAAAGGTCATCTGCCAAAAAAGGCAACACTGCGAAGGCCATGTACCCCTGTGGCATGTGCAGTGACCATTTGTCTGCTGTCATGAGGCGTCCTAATATCCATTTTGTCCCATCTACTTTGTTTTATACTGTCCCAATGCATTAAAATACCATGATTACACCAGAAAAACACAGCATAAAACAGTTGTGAATGTAATGTTCTTTGTGTTCAGCACGTCCTTTTCTTTCTGGTCACCATGCCAAGCTACTCAAATCCTTGCTTGAACTCAGTCCCTTTGCCCTTTATCACAAATCTGGTTTCATAAAACTCAGACCAGAAACTTCTGAGGACATTTGATCACCATAGTGTGCAAGTGTGTGTTTTGTAATGTAACTTGGTGACAAGCAAACACAATAGGCTAAACTGGAGTATGGTAAGGTTAATTCACTGTAACATAATAGTGGATAAAGACAGTGAATAATCCATGCACACCAGACACATTTACAGGTGGCATAAGTTGACATACTGAGTTCAAAATAATCCCAAACATCCATGTAAAATATCTGTATTAAAGATATTGAAACACATTGAAAAAAGAGCACAGAATAACAGTCAAGGCATCATAAAACTTTGCCTCTGTCTCTATAGTCTGGGCAGATGCATGACTATTTGGTTATTTCAGCATACACAACACCCTTTGAGCCAAATCTTGAAGTTATTTAAAGTCAGTTCTTTAAAAGCACACCCATTTACAGCCCGAGACACATGACTCAGGCAAGCTGCTACATGAAGATATCTATTTACACAGCCCAGCACCAGATCTCCTTCCTCATTCCTCCGTCTTTAAGTCAGCTGAAAGAGAAGTATAAACAGGAAACCATGGGCCTGTTGTCTTCTTTAGATATATTCAGTTCTGTTAATACAGAACCGATAGGCATTTCCCATCCAGATCAAATGTGAGTGACAACAACATGGTCTCTATTTGAACTGGCAGCACAACCATCAGAAGCTTGTACTGTCTGTGTTACTGCCAAAATGTAATTACTGTCAAAGGCTGCCACCAAACACTGTTATAATATACTAACGGTTTACTCGACACCTTTTAAAGTTATCTAGCGTTGTCATTGTGCATTGTACATTGTAATCTATTAATTAAAAACACTTGAAATTTTGATTAATTCACATTACATAACATCACATTCTCATTACAAATACATG
This sequence comes from Acanthurus lineatus, assembly GCA_029814665.1. Taxonomy (NCBI): domain Eukaryota; kingdom Metazoa; phylum Chordata; class Actinopteri; order Acanthuriformes; family Acanthuridae; genus Acanthurus; species Acanthurus lineatus. The sequence continues at coordinate 14,753,153 of JAPZDV010000011.1, read as the reverse complement.
CTCCTGGTATGAATCCTTTGAGAGGCGTGGAGTCATGCATCTGTGAACACAAACAATAACATTACAAGCAACACTAATATTGTTACAGCTGATTCTACAGATGTTTTTAGAAACAGAAAAACAGTGTGAGTTAAAAGGTCTGGAATTTGAGGTTTTACAACGCAGACCACTGCCAAAACGTTGGGTGTGTTGTTCATAGCAGAGATTTTTTTAGTGATTTTTTCCTTTACGGCATGCACTGCAAAATTAGGGAGCATTTTAAATAAAATGACACCAGCTCTCTGGATAAACAACACAAGCAACACCAAACATGAAATGCTTTTCAGGAAACAAATGTGAGACCTTGATTATGCTGCTTTTGCAATGAAAATAATTCACTTTTAAGAATATCTTTTGGGAGTCACAATGGGATGAACTAATTTGAAGATTTTTAAAGTTAAATTTGCTGATTTATCAGATCATTCTGATAGACTATGGCAACAACGAACTCCTGTAATAGAGTGTAGGCTTCTCAGATCTTGACACACTGTTTGTGTTTGTCAAATTTATGTACTTTCATGAATTTATTTGCTCTTCTGTGTCCTTTTCTGTCTTTCAGTTGAAGGAAAACACTCCAACGCAACACAATGGCAGGTAAATAATGTATTATATAAGACTCATCAAGCTTTTAAGTAATATCTCTGAATATGGATTAATTTTACTGAATTCTTATGTGTATTTTTATTATCAATATAATGGGGTCTCAAAAAGGGAGAAGCACATTTGTTGTCTTTTCTTAGTCTCTACTGCCCTCTTTTGGTGATTTTTGAAAACACAGTAGAGTTTTACAGTTAATGTACAAGACACTGAACTTTGAAATGGTGTTCCATTTCACTGTAAAATAGACAGTATATTTAAATAACAAAGCATCTTAATAATAATAGAATAATCACATGATATAGTTGCACATGTTGCAACACAACATGGGAACAGAACAAAGCAAAAATCTTTTGTTTTCTTTCGAATTTTTGGCTCACTAGTTACATTTGTACCTCAGAACTTTGTTGTAGTTACCTGTGAACAGTTGTACCTGGTTTCACAGCATAATTAGTTGACAACAGGTGCCATGGCAACACTGTTTGAATAGTAGCACAAACTTCCACCAAAGCAAGCACAGGCAAAACAGTCTAGTTGACCAGGAGACACTGCAACTTAAAAAATGGAAAATGAGTGTACTGCTGAGTCAACTCAGTGCTCTTCATGCACCTCTGATGAGCGAGATGGTTTGTTAAAAAAGCTTTAATGAGTGAATTTAACTATTTTATTTGTTTTCTGTATCACAAGTATGTACTCATAAAACCTCTTTTCTTTGTATCTCATTTCAGACAAAATCAAAGATGCCAAGATCATCTTTGTTGTGGGTGAGTAAACTGTGTCTGAATTTTGTCTTGTTTTGCAGCACACAGTTGTCTGAACCACTAAAAGCTTTTCCTGCTCCCACTGTACTGATGCTTGTTTGTGTATCTTTTTTTAGGTGGGCCTGGCTCAGGAAAGGGCACCCAGTGTGAGAAGATAGTTACAAAGTATGGCTACACCCACCTGTCATCTGGGGATCTGCTCCGTGCCGAGGTGTCTTCTGGCTCTGAGAGGGGCAAACAGCTCCAGGCCATCATGCAGAAGGGAGAACTTGTGCCCCTGGTAAGAGACAGGGACCTTGATTAAAAAAATAGAATTTTTTTATACAACTGGTGCCAAAAAGACGTTAACTACCTTTATATATTTGTGCAACGCCAGAAATCACGTGTACAGAGATACTCTTATGTATATTAATGTATATTAATATATTTGCTAGTTTTTCTGTACATTTACACTATAGTTAAAACTAATAAAGTAACACAACAATCCTACAATAAATTTAACCTTCAAGAAGATTAAGATGTTCAGCTCTTGGTAACACTGTCTGTTGACTGAACTCTGTGGTCATTTTAGAGGATGCAGCTTGCTGAGACTGAATTGCATTTTGCAGAGAGGTGTCTCTTTTGTTTAGTCAAGCCTAGTTGATATTAATGGGGAGGACAAAATAACAGGAACCACTGTCAGTGTAATAAAGTGGCAACTAGGAGTATTTTCGATCAGAAGCTCCTTATGCTTGTAAACGCTGATCATAATGTTTCGGGGTCTGCTTTCAGGACACCGTCTTGGACATGATTAAGGACGCCATGATCGCCAAGGCTGATGTGTCCAAGGGCTTCCTTATTGATGGCTACCCCCGTGAGGTGAAGCAGGGCGAGGAGTTTGAGAAGAAGGTAGGACAGGATATGAGATGTTGGTCTATAATTCATCCCCTGCAAACAATGAAAAAAAAAACCTCACATCAGCAAACTGTCTTTGATCCTAGATTGGCAAACCCTGCCTGCTGCTGTATGTGGATGCAAAGGCAGAGACCATGGTCAAGAGGCTCCTGAAGCGCGGTGAGACCAGCGGCCGCTCTGACGACAACGAGGAGACCATCAAGAAGCGCCTGGACTTGTACTACAAAGCAACTGAGCCAGTCATCGCCTTCTACGAGGGCCGCGGCATTGTCAGGAAGGTGCGTGAAACTGTTTTGATGGAGATAACTGAGTATATACAATGTATACATCCTTTAACATGGTTCCATTTTGTTTTGTCCAGGTCGACTCCGAGCTGGCAGTGGATGAGGTCTTTGGCCAAGTCTCCAAGGCTATTGATGCACTGTAGTAAAACAACAGAACTGGATGAGCTGTGTCTTTTTGTTGTTGTTTTATTTTTTATTATTTTCTCAGATCAATTTCATGAGGACAAATCATGAACAACCACAGAAATAATACTCTTCCCACTCATTTTGGTTAAAAAATACTGAATGCCATTAAGGATAAAAGATGCCTTAACTCGACTCCTACTCCAGCATTAGGAATCGACAGTTTTTAAGCTTAAACAACAATGAATCTGCTTAAAGCAGCATCTAGAAATCCATTTGTTTCTTTATACAAGTCTTGCTTCTGTGCTGAAAATTTATGTAGATGTATCTTAAAGGGTGCTGTACATAAGTGGTGTTAACCCTCTCCTGACCTTTAATGCACCACACACACACACTTGGGGGCAAACCTGCACTTTCCTGTCTAACCCTGCCATACAGAGTCCAGATCTTACGGGAAAATAACAGACCTCTTTATGGTTGCCATTAAACAATGGCAGTGATTTCTCTCGTAAAAGTCTGCATTCATGTGCATTAAAAGAATTTTTAAATTGTTTTTTTTTCTACCATCATGGACCTCATACATGTACAACTTTATTTAAAGCACAAAAAACTTTCTATTATTTTTTTTCATCAAGATGTACACATGTAACATGGGTGTCTATATATATATAATATAACAACCAACATAAAGTATACAAAATAAACATATAATATTTGAATTAGTTTAACTGTGACTGTGTTTGAAAATTTCAGAGATGCATTTATATATGACTTGCAATCTATATGACAAAATTCATTAAACATTATAGGCAGCTGTAAACAACCACGTAGACAAACATAAACAATGGGCTTCAACGACTGTTTAAAATTGAAAAGGGAAACACTTTTTTTTAATTCAGAAAACTTTGTCAAGGTGTTGGAGCACGCAGACACAACAGGATACAGAACACACTGCTGCAGCCATAGTTCACTACTGTTATTATAACTTTTCCTTTGAGCCTGTGATGATCAACAAGTCTTCCTTTACCTCTCACCTTCCTCGCACATACACACACACACAGACAAGCACGTCCAGCTGGCCAAGCAAACACTGCAACAGGTATCCGGACTACCCTCCAAGGAGAGCTCTGATCATGACTCTGCGCTGTAGGGATTAGGAAGAGGAAAACAGCTTCTGAGGGGGGAACAGGATGTGTCCTCTGGAAAGTCAATCAAGAAGAGGCATCCGTAAGCACTTTCAAAAAGTCATCGAGGACGCTGCATGAATGCTTGGAATGCCGCTCTTACCTAATAAAGGTACAAAACAAAGGGGAAGAAAGGAGGTGGTGGTGGTACTTATCACGTACAGCAGAGAGAGAAAGACATGTCTGTAAGTACAGGAAAAGAGGAAACTATGGACCTATAAAGTCCTGCGTGCACCACAGGGATTTCAACCTTAGTTAATCAGGTATGAATTAAGTTTAAAGATGACCCCTTGACCTGCCAAGTACAGGAAATGTAGGCATTCAAGACAAGTGACAGTCATCCTAAAAATGTCCGACCTCCCATGGTTTTAAGGCAGAAACAGAGGGCTACACCATTTACAAGATATATATATATACACTGACACATTCCATTTTTACAGCTTTGCAGTTTCAGTGTAAATTAACCAGGACCATTATTTTAATCGTCTTCTGATTGCTGCACTTCAAGCAAAAACCCTGAATTACGCTCAGAAGTAACATGATATTTCAAATGGGATTTTCCTATAAGGATGCTCCTGTCAATTAGCTGATTTATGGGATTCTCGTTGTACATGCAATGACTTTGTTAGGCTGACGGGCTCCTATTCATCTACTGTAGTATCAGACTCGGATATGACCGCTGCAAGGCTATGCGTCAGATCCCCCCTCAGAGGACGATAAGGAAATGAGAAAGCTGGCGCATATACTTGAGTCTCTCTCTCTGTCATTCTCTCTCTTTCTCCTTTGCCTCCTACTGTGGCGGACTGGCTGGCTGGCTGGCTGGCACCACAGAGACCCGGTGGCACCGTGCGGGAACCAGCGTCAACCTGCGATGAAAGACGATGGCCGATTGTTTCCTGTTATTGAAACACTACTTGTGGGTGGGGGTAGGCTCCAATAAAAAAAGGAAAGCCATTGAAGGAGAGTGCTACTGTAGATGTGTCCGCTGGCCAGCCTCTGATGTGATGGAGTACCTTAAGTGAATGCCAACTGTGACATATGCCTCTAAATCCAAGTAATTTCAAGAGGATTGCAATCATTTAAGTAACACAGAGTACAAGGAGGGTAAAATTGTCTCTACTTAGTGCGGTATCCCATGTGCATTTCTTTGTTCATGCTGCCTGAAGGAATGAGATCAAGGCAAGTTCAGTGAGTCAATGAGCAGAATATCAACTAGTCTTGGAAAACAAGGCTCTGTGTACGTGTGTTGTTTATGCGCTGTGGGAATTTAGCACTCCAAAGTGTCAATTAGTCCAATTAGTCATTAAACACTTGTGATCTACAATCATGGATCAACTAGATTAGGCCTGTTGAGTGTCTACAGTTCAAGTGCACATTAAGCTCAATTTGAATTACTGAGGCAGATATGTTCTTTCCACAATATCTCATGCGTGTGAATCAGCAAAGATTCAAATGAAGCAGTTTACTGATAATGCCAGTAAAGAGCTCAAATCAGAGCCATCACATTACTTTGCAGGCCTATACCGTCACCAAGCTTTTTGTTATAAGCTGTATGGTGTGTCTTGCAACTGCATTTTGTTTCTATGATGTGCAGAGACAGAGTCTGTTCCTGGATCACAAAGTCCATAAAACTGAACTAGCTTTTTTTCACTGAAGAGAGGATGGAAGGGGTTAGAGCTTGTTTTCTGTTCTCCTGTTGTGTGTACCAGTGTTGCTGTTAATACAAAGCCCAACAAACACACACATGGAGCCAAAACACAGAGAGATTGACAGGATTGCAGCGGACTTTGTGCAGAGAGTAGATTTGATGGGATGATGACTCCTTCAACTCTGTTCAGTACAAAAAGGATGTTGTGTCTACTCTGTTTTCCCTCACACACTACTGGCGGTGCAGTAAACCCCCTCCGAGAGAAGTCTTGTGCTTCCAAGAGAAGCTTTTGCTTTCTCTCATGTTAAAAGTAATGAATTAACAATGTAAAAACCAACATTTTTTTCTTGATCTGCAGATACAAAATATAATAAAATTCATTCAAAGTTCAAGGGGTTTGTGCAGTTAACAACAACACATCACTAAACACACTCATCTCTTCTGCTCTGTCTCCAAAAACCCACTTCACCCACACAGGTGTTTTCACTTATTTTGGTAAATTACACCTCCTCACAGGACTGTGTGGGCATATACAGACTTAAATTGATAGAAACTTTGAGTAGTACATCTTAGCATGTCACAAAAGCACAGTTCCAAACAATAAGATGAATGATGGCTGAGTTCCACTTGTTTTGCACTGTTTCGAGGCCTGCTATAGCCTTTTCACAGCACATATTCTAGCATGTCAGCAGTGAAAGGGACAGGTGATTGATTAATATGATTAAAATTGTCAGCACTCCATTTCGGTAAACTAGTTCCACGGTTTTAATATTGTGCATGCTGGTTACCTCACGTGCTTTACTTGGACACTTGATGGGAGTGATCCATTGTAAATGAAATTTGTGTTGTGTTTTTTTTCCCCTCTGTGACAAGTCAAAATGTCTGCTGTGAAAAAGGTCTATTGTTCATGCCTGCTTACAAAGTGTGTTTCCATCAACCCTTTCTCATGTGTATTTCAAATCTGTGCATGAAACCTGATTGAGTCACTGGAAAATAAAAAGTCAAAATATCACAATGCCTGTCCGTGCAGTGCGAATTCAATCAAATCTGAGATGTTTCATGTTTGTTTAGGACAGAAAATTTTCCAACTAAAGCTAACAAAAAAGTCAGACCATTTGGCATTTTTTTCAAAAGTTCCTAAGGTAATTAATCTCTTTATAGCAACATTGATTATCAAAGAAAAACACCTGTCTTGGTCTACTGAACCACAACTAAAAACAAGTAAATAATTTTTACTAAATCACACACTTTGAATTATGCATCTATTGCCTAAATACACATTCAGATCATAAAATATAGCACTGACCTTTAACTCATTTTTGGAGAGTAATTTTCAAATTAGCACTGTAATTACACTGAAATTGCTTCCTTGAGGCATACAGAAACTCACTTCTTCTTTCCTAAATTATACTCAAGTATGTGATAGATATATGTTAAAAATGGAAACTTAAAATAGGCTACATGAAAGTACAACACAAAGTGAGCATATTTCTGCTGTATTGATGTATTACCAAAACATGGTAACAGCTGAGGGCAGCTTGGACCAATCTATCTGGAGATACATGGAAATGATATAATTTCAGTGAACATCTGAACCTTTTTGTCAGATTGCACCATTATAAGTGGCAGTGTGAGATAATATTATCAATATAACATAGTAATTGAGCTTGCTGTTCTCATCAATAAACACGTTGCTCAGATTATGAAACATAGTTTTTACAGATAATTATGATACAGATACAGAACAGAAAGAAATGTAACAAAAAATAAAGATTGTTTTCAAGTTTGCTGCTCAACTTTCAAATACTATGTCACATTAAAATAAAAAATATATATCTGAAACATCTTAAATATCCATTTAAGCATCCCTCAAAAGTCACAAGTTTCTTGTGTGAACAGTAGCCTCATTACTACAGTATTATGGCCTATTTATAGTTAAGATTTAGGCTTCTTATCACACAGTGCCAGTAATTAAAAAAAAATCTAGAAGATCATTTGTGACAACAATGTTAGGATATTACTAATAGGAGACCTGGTTCTGCTGGGAAAAAGTTTGATGCTAAAATTAAACTGTTATGACTCAGTACCTGCTTCTTCGAATCCATATCCTTTGTCGTAAAACCTGGGATATTGGCTTTTCCCTTTTGACGAAAGATCCTGATGTTAGCCCACTTTGGAAAGTACTACTAAAAAGTGCCACAGAAGAATGTATTATGAAAAAATGAGAGAGATTATTATTCTCATCCATCACCGATGTCATCTGTATGTGGGCCAATGAATGTGCTATATTTGATTTCTCCTTTTTAATCATTTTAAATTTAAATTGAAAAACCATGTCTAGCACTGCATAAGCTTTGAATTCAGTGCCTATACATTTTTGTTTGCATTTTGGACAAAATGCTTTGTTAGTATTTGTTTAGAGGAATAGTTCAACAGTTCAGATAATTCTGCTTTGGAAGATGTAGAGATGAATACCATTTTCCAAAGCAGAAAAATGTGTAAACTAATGATTTGGCTACAGTAAAAAAGTTAGTAGCTTGGATTAGCATAAACACTGGTAGCAGAAATGTTACCTTGACTCTGTCAGGTAAAAAAAAAAAACAGTCTTTCACTTCTGAAAACTGACGCCCACTCTTTTAAATCTTCTTGCTCTAATATATACCAAAAACTATTTTTACAAAAGATAAATTGTGGTTAGTTAGGAGGGGTTCGTAGTTGGATTTTCTACCTAGGAACAAAGCTAGCCCACTGTAGGCTAACTAGCTGTTTTCTCTCGCCTTTAAAGCTAGCCAGGGTTAAAACTGTTCACTTCCTAGCTGTAGGTTAGCTAGCTTTTGACGAATATTAAATAAAATTGATCCCAAGTTGGCTTATTCTTTGCAAAAAAGCTTATTTATATTTCCACAAATGTCGAACTCATCCTTAAATGATCTTTATGTAATTTATGTTAAACTGATAAAAATAGTTTTGACTAATAAACGGCTGTAATATTTGGTTATATAACAGTTTTTTTGTGATTTACTGTCCATGCTACAATTGACAATTGTTTTAAGCGAGAATAAAAGGTCAAGCTGTAACAATAAAAGTACAGAAAAATGCTACCATATATAGACTACCTATAGATATAGCTTCCCATAGATGACTACGAAGTTATAGTCAGAACACAAAGGAGCCTATTTGAAGGAAAAGATAAATACTATAAAGTCACAATACTAACTGAATTGGAATTAAAGCGTGTTTTTATATGCTCAGGCAGACAATGCTCTGACAGGAGGCGCCTTAACCAGAAAAAGAAGGAAAAAGAGACCGGTGGGAGGGGTACAAAAGTAAATCTGCACCGCCCAGCAGCACAAAAACTTTGGAAAGTCTTGACATCTTTAACGTTTCATCGCTGAATGCAGCCACATGCTCGCGCGTGGATTATAAAGCCTGCCTTATTCCAGAAAGACACCTTTATTTATTTTAAAAAAAGTAAGTTTTATGATTCATAACTTTGTTTTTAACTTCTTTTTCGCCTCAGGGATGTCCGGTCTATTTTATTTCCCTTATGCCAGTACCGTTATCTTAGCCATACTCTTGTCTTTTTTGCTCCACCAGTCGGTTTAATGTCTGTTTTGAAATGATTAGCCGATGCTAACACAGAGGTCAATTAATAGAAGAAAGTGCTAAATATCAGAGTTGTTTAAATAATAAGTTGTGGCCCAAAAAGACGGACTGTAGCTTGTTTTATTTCGCCTCATTAATTTCATCATTTGTTAAACTGACTCACTTGCTGAACTTAATTCATTTCTAAAGAAAACTTTTGCTAGCCGAAATTTATTGCCAGTTAAAAACACTTTTTTTTTCCTCCAGTCAGAAGTTCAGGGAAATGACATGACTTTTTGTTTTCCTTTTAAAGTGCATAAACAGTTTACACAGGCTCTTCCTTTCCCTCTATATGAATCATATAACAAGAGCAGTCTCCTTCTTATCTGATTTCGGCATTGTGGTATTATTTAAAGAAAGCGATGCCGTAGTGTTTCCTGAAACAGTCGGCCAGAAGTTAGTGACCACCAGATAACCCTGAGGTTCAGACCCTTATTGTGCACCAGGAAGACGGGCAGAAATATTGTGGGCTTGTCGCAGGAGGGCTATCCTGTCATCCCACTGAAGGAATTTAAGACATTTAAGCAACATTTCCCTCATTTCTCTTTGAATAGGTTGTGTAAGTGACCCCTGCTCTTTTGTATCTCATAAGAAGTAAACTGCAATGATAATATTCATGTTAATAATCACATCTGTCTCCAGATATTTGTGTTAAATTCGAGCTATAACCCTTTGCTTTAACATCTTAGTAAGAGAGTGACAAACTTGAGATTGGCAGCTGATCACATCCTTAACATCTATCACGTTTCCTTATTGATCCCTGCCTTCTTTTGTGTCTTGACCTTTCAACATTTAAAGACTGGGATTGTCTGCTCTTCCGTTCTTACAGTCATTGCTGCTCTGCTGCTTGACAAGGACACATCAACCTTCAACACTTCATACCCAGGAGACCCCAGCTCATCTTCCACCGGCACCTCAAACTCAAACTTTAACAGAGATGGAGGGTCTCATGGCACAGTTTGTTCTGCTTCTGTGCATCACTTTTGCAGCTTCTGGTAAGTGTACTTGCTAACATTTGAAATTTTCAGCATTTAGACATTTTTTACGGGTTATACACACATGCATTTATTTTATAACCTTAGAAATGTTCCCAGGAAGATAAATCTAGTCCTCTGTTGTCTGACAACCGAAAGTTCAAAGGCAGTTATTACATTATATATCTTGTCCTGTCCTGCATTATGAGATCATTTCATTATCTAGACATAAAAGAATATTAAATGCTCCAGTGTTTTACAGCCAGTCTGTGGAGAGTGGTTATGTGCAGAATTGTTGTTGTGAAGTCTTTTGGCATGTTGGTGGTGTATCTTTACATTAGGGAGATAAATTTCATAACAGAAGAGCTGAGTTTCAAACATACGTAACTCTGAATGGCATTCAGGCTATTAAACCACAAAGTCATCTTGGGAATTATTTGTGTGTGTAGCTTTTCAGGTTTTATTGATAAAGAATATTTTATCGACAGACAGTCAATACTCAAGTCACAAAAACAAGAAAAACATATGCGGTGCTCATTGATTTTTATGTGATCCTCCTCCGTTGGCCTCTTCCAACATTCCCTCCACTGCCTGCCTGTGGCTGCCTGCATCAAACTCGAACCTGTAATCCATACAAGGTGGCAAAGGGAGCCCAAAACCTCCCTCTACCCTCAGGCCATAATCCAGCCTCACACTTTTATCAATGCTCTGCATAGCTGCTTCAGGGTGTTCTGATCTCTTTTCTTGCATCAGTCTGGCATTTGCTGTGGCCACATGGTTTTCAATGAATGAAAAAAACCCTAAATTATTTATCATCGGATAATTATTCCATTTTCATGCAAATAGGTGAAAGATGTACTTTTAAATCCATTAGAGATTGACTGGTCTCTTCAACCCTGTGATTGTGGTAGTTGTGCCTAGACATAGATGGACTGTTCCTACTATCAGATAGAACTAAATAATAACATTTTAAAACTCAGTTACAAGCATCTTTTTGATAGCAGAGTCTGTACGTAAAGTACTATTTCCCTCAGACTCGAAATGCCATAAAAGAAAGCAAAATGCACCCTGCTGTTATGTATTACAGTTTTAACATGAACTGTCAGCAGAATAAGGTCGTCCACTTTCATTTTTCACTGCTTCGCTTGAAGGTGAAACAAATAGCATTTCGCTCACTGTGTGTGTCTAAAAACATAGATCAGAAAAATAAACTGGCATTTCAGTTTGCCTTTAAATAAGGCAAAAATGGCCCTGGCAAGCATACGTTGCTGTTAAGAGGACATGCCAGAAAAACAAGCCTGTTCACTGAATCTGGCTTTGGTGCTGACCTACTGGATGACAAATCCCAATATTGCCACAAGTGCTAAACACTCTCTCAGCAGGGGTGCCGGTAGGAGGGATACAGGGCTAGTTTTTGGCCAACTGGCAGACTCTTGGAGAGTTGACCTCACGTAGCTTGCACCACAGGGGACCAGTCTCACTGTCTGCTGGTGGAGTCTATAAGGAGTTGTTGAGTTCAGCTTTAATTGCCCCTGTGACATAGTCCTGAATTTGCTGTTTTTTTAAATTTTTTTTTCTTGAAAGTGGCTCCAAGGATTTTCTCTTCCTCTTCCTCTTATTTTTGCATCTGCTACAGCGGCTTTAGGAGGAGACCCGGAGGGAGCTGTGACACTGTTGTCAGTTAGCAGGGGTACTCTGACCCTGTGTACCAAATGTTGAAGCATTAATCAAAACATTGGTGTGACATGTATGAGTCTCTCTATCTCAGGCGTTGTTTATTCGTCATATTATATTGTCCAGCTCTGTCAAAATAATTTGTCATTTTCTCTGACATTGTCTCCTGGGCTTGGCGCCGTGGTGTAGTTAAACAAATGAAGCACAAACATCGGGGATGACACACTGAGGCCAACGGTATACTCACCACAAATCAAATTTGCACATTCTCAGACTGAATAAGGTGCTGGGAAATGAAACATCACCATATATTTACTTTGATTTTAGTTCTGTTTGTTTAAAAGTATTCTTGCCAGCTGCTTGCCGCAGTGGGAGCAAACACAATGTGAAAGTTCCTCGAAAGAAGTAAACACAGAAAAAGTTAGAGTTAATTAAAAAAATGCCTGAAGCCTGCATCAAATCATACACTCTGCCAGTTGCATATTGTGTTTTACTTCAGCTCAGGTTTAGCGCTTTAGCTTTATTTATGTTTGACCTTCTGTCAGCTGCTTGATACCAGGCTTAATACATCTTTTTCAGTGTCTGAAACATGATTTAAATGTACAGCAGCTGTTACATTTAAAGTTAAATAAACACAAACACTCCCTGGCATAATTACTGTATAAATACTAGGACACATCATATACAGTAAGAAATATGGATACATAACTTGCCAAGTAACTCAGTTTAAGCCAGGGTGTGATATTTAAGTCAGCGACTGAGTCTCATATATTAGCTGTCAACTTCATTTCCTGAAACTGGAAGCTTAATTCTTCCTTAGAGCAACCCCCTGGCCTGGGACATGCATTTATGAATACATGGGCTGATGCAGTGTGATGACTGGCTGATTGACAGAGGAACTGGTTATATCCAGTTTCAACACTATCACATCACTTTGCAAATGTTTTTTAGTTACATGAAACTTTCATGACTGTTCTAATGGTTGTTTTAATGCCAATGCAAGGACATGTCAGTACTGTTGCAGCCCAGGAAAGCCCACTTGTCAAACAATCAGACCAATCCTACAAAATTTAAAGACTATATTTATATTTGATTGGATTAAAAGAGTAAAACTGTAGTTATACTGTGAAACCCGTTAATTTAAAGTTACAAATTCAAAAGCTCACTATTTGTCTAAAACCACAGGAAAGAAACCTAGACTCAGCTTTTAATTTTACCCCGACATTTGACAAAGATCCTGCTTTCACCAGCTCTGGCTCGGTTATAACCTACAAAATTTACCCCTTGCCTTCACCTTACACCTTGATTATTAAAATTCCCCTTATGTAGGGATCAGTCAGATCTCTGTCTTGTTTACAGCTCATCCATAATCTCTGGGCAGGTTTCTGTGAGGCTCCGATAAAACAAACAACATCACACTGGTCTTAGTTTCACCACATTGTCTCCCTGTGAGGTTAATTCTGTTGTAAAAAATTGCTGTTTGTTTTGAAGGTCTTACATGGTCCAGGCTACAGGTTTACTCTGATCATGGTGGTGCCACACTTTGTCTAAATCCCTTAAGTTATTTTTGCAAAGATCATATAGACGGTGATGCCTTTGCAACAGCAGACTTCAGTCTCACTCTATGCTTGGTCATTTGAGTCCTTCCTTTTCAATAAAACATACAAAAGGATCACCTTTTCTCCCAGGTTTAACTAGACTGTTGCAGCACCTTTTCTTACGACTGTGTTGTTTAAGTATATTTAATGGGTTTACTTAATTTGGCCTTTGCCCCAGACAGATCAATGTACATAATTTACTTCTAAATACATTTTACAAATCTCTGAAAGGGTTATGGCATCAATTTAGTAGTCCTCATTCATAATTAGGAAACAAGCTAAAAAAAAGAATATTGCAAAAAAAAACTTTTATTTAAGTGCATACTTTGTACCCAAAGGTGAACTGTGAGTTGGAAAACCTGGTTTATCCAGTAAGACAAAGTTTTTAGTCTGTTAATCTCACTTTAATCTTCAATTGCAACAAAAAAAAGACTGTTAAGTAGACAAACTGAGATCACAAGGTCAGATCCTTGTATATTGCTGGACTGTGTATGGTTACTGTCAGTGGGAGTGTTTATAATGTGAATTTCTGGACATTATATGTTGACATTAATTTCCTGGAGTGGTCACAGTTGTGTTTGTTCCTACAGTGCACTGAAGTAGACTATTAGATGACACGGTTAAGTTATGTTTGAGGCAAAACACAGTTGAAATCAAATATATAAGTGAGAACACCTTGAAAAGAGACACTGACGGCATTGACAGACAGGAGAAATGAGCTTAGGAGCAGCATTGCTTGTTGACTGGTGCAAAGAAATGTGCTTGCAAGATAATTGACCTTGGTGCTTCCACTTCTTGTGATCAGGATTATTTGAGCCTGTTCATTCTTAAAAAGCAACGGCCAATGGAGAAGCACCAGAAGTCGGAAGTCTGCCCAATGGTGCAACCTACTCACTCAGTTACTCACTCACAGACATGCAGATGCAGTTTTTGCTGTTGCTGTTGTTGCTCCAGCCAGAAACTTACCAATGCCACTACCATGACCACTGTCAAACACAATAGAAAAAAAACAACACATTCATGTGACTTAAAAAGCAATATATTTTTATTCTAGAGCTAAAAAAAAAATTAATTTGTATTTGCAAAATAAATAAATTACAAAAATAATGACCAAAAATTGCTCTGCTGCGTAGATACAACATTGCTTGATAAAAACTTTCCCCTAATATATATCAACATTGTTTTTAAATCAGACCTTCTCTGCCTTGTTTTCACCCCTGCATTACAAACTATACATCTTGAATATACTATTCAAAGGCTTTTGTATCATACATTTTTAGTTTCAAAGTCGCAGCTGAGATAATCCTAATGACATCATCAGGGGAATTTTCCCACACTGGTCGTAGCCCCCCTAGAGAGACAGAAGACATTATGTAACTGTTTTCGCTGGTAAAATAGTCCTCCATTATAAGTTAACTTATCTCAATGTGCAAAGTCATTGGAATTTCCCTCTAAGGTTTTTAAAACCTAGAATTTTAGCATATATGTATTTTTCATAGGAGTCATTACTGTAAAGGACTCTGCAGGACCTTAAGAAATGGACTCTCTCAGTCTTTCTAGCTGCTCCTAGCTGTATAACACATTCATAGGAGAGATTTTCAAATATTTATATCCAAACTATTCTATATTAGCAAGCACAATAATCGCTACCACTTAAGCTGACTTTAGCAGTTGGAGGCATTAACAATTATCTATGCGTCTGGCTGAAGTCTTTGTATTTACTGATTTTATCCACTGTGTGCCCGGCATTTCCTGGCAAGGAAGTAGTGTTGAATATGCCCCCTGCTGCAACAACTTTCCCAGTGGGAGCCAGGCATCATGATGTTAACTGCTAGACCTCCTGCTGCATTTCTTGCCTACCCCAGAGTCTCCCTCCACGGGCCAAAGGAAAAGCACAAAAGTGATTAGCGAGCCGCTGGAGAAGGAGGGAGGGCTGTCTGAAAACGAATCTTCAAGAGGGAAAGAGAGCCAGACAGACGGACAGACCAACAGAGATAACAGAATTCATAAAGACTGATTCATGGAGACAGTAAGGGAGTGGGGGGTCAAATCTGTGTGACTGTCAAAGAGCAGATAAGTGGTTCAGAGGGAAGATGTGGAGAAAGAGAAGTAAATAGGGGATTAAAAAAGCAAGATAGGAAAAAGGACAAGGCAAAGATAAAGACAGAGAGATATGGAGACCGAGTAAAAGTATAAGTTAGTGAAAGTGAAAAGAAGAGACTATGATTAATTACACAAAAAAGAGAGAAAATTATTCTTAAAAAAACAAATCTGTTTGGCTGAAAGGAATGGGGTGTCAGTGATATAAAAATAAAAAGAAATGGGAAGAGATGTCAAAGGAGGCCATGCTGTAGTAGAGTAAGCCAAAAGTTTTTTAAAAAAAAAAAAAAAAGGAAAGAGTAAACGTCATATTAAAAATGGCGTTGAGAGTCAAAACAGTCCACTTCCCCTGTTTTACTGTAGTGAGCCAGCTCTGCCTGCAGTCAGACTGGGTGGCAATGAGACGCGACCACTTGTCGCTGCCTCAGACCGATTTCAATCTCCTCCAATGTTATGCCCCTCCCAAATAACAATCCATTTCTGACTGCCTCGCTTTTCCTCTGTTTGAATACAGAATACAGTGTGAGAGAGCCTCACTAACGCCATGTTCCTCTCTTCTGTTTGTTCCCACATGATTTCATGAGCAACACATGACTGTTTATCAGCATGCAATGTGACATAAAAATGATGATATTTGTGGGATCCTAATGAAAAAAAAAGTAATGATGACATGTAATGTAAGTGGAAGTGGTGGTATGCATGATTTATGATGCCTAGGGGCATTTATTTCAGTGTTGGAAGTTCTCTATTTAAAGTTGAAAATAAATGATTTTACTTAATCTTTATCAGAATTGTTTTCTATTATAAAAAAGTAAAAGAAAATCACAGAAATCCTGCAGTCTCTCAAGTGTCAGTATTATGATTTTTTCTCTGGCTAATCTACAGCAAACTCAGAAGCTTTTTTATGTTATCTCCCCTTTTTTTGTTGAGTTTCGTTCTAACCCTATCCTAACATATTTTAAGCTGCCTCTACCATTACAGGACCCTGGTTTCTGAATATTGTGTTAAATGGTGTCCATATGCAAAAAAACTCAACAAAATTACCTTTTTAAACTGCATAAGGGATGTGATCTTAACCTGTTACATAACCAGGTCTATTTTAATCTCAGAATAACTACAACACTGTTTAAAAATGAGGTCTGACTCTTAAATTTTAAGTACAGAAAGAGTTTAGTATGTATCGAGTATGTATGAAGTATGTATAAAGTGTATAGCTATCTATAACATTATAAATTAGTGTATAGCAATTGTCATTACAAATTAGGTTTCAGATTATGACTCTTTGCTGAAGCTTGTGTAAATTTCTCCTAACTGTCATCACAGTGTGTCTGCAAGGTCTTGTGACCTCCGGCCCTTTGCTTTTCATTATGCAGTTGCATGAGCAGCGAATGGCTCATTAGTAGTGGGCAAGATAAACGCCTCGTCAGCATGGCGACCACTTGTGCTCATGTCAACGTGTCTGCTCCCTGTGCAGATAAGGCATGGCATTATGTACTCTTATCTCTGGCTCTGTCTGCCAATGGTCGACCCTGGGGTCTGCACAAACACAGGAAATGTACCTGTATATTTGGACAGAATTTGGAGGGAAAACCACTGGTGGGTCAGCTAACTCACCTATGACTTTGAGAGTCAGAGGTGGTCAAAGCAGGGTTAAAGAACCTTGTGGGAGGGTTTCTGACCTCTGGCAAAACAAAAAAGTATTTTTCCATTGCATGTCTACATGGACTAGAACTTTGTTAATTTTAATTTACAAGGCTACTGTTATGCATGGCAATATCAGCCACTTCATCTGAGTATCTAAGAACAAAATGTCCTTAATTAAAATGTTCTAAAATGCTTGATGGCATGTTTTTGTAGGAATAAAGGAGCTTTTCTGTTGTATTTTTTTTCTTGGCCTCAAGGAAATGTCCGCATAACTTATAATAGTTAATGTTCGTGCAGTTATTTGGCATTTTTCCACAAAAGAACATACTATTTTTTGGCAATGACATAACCTGATTTCTAAAATGGTCAGTGCTGTGCAAACTGTAGTGTGCAGTTCACTGTGATATAATGGCAAAACCACTTGATTCAAGCACTGGGTGGGTAGTTTTCCTGTTGATTCAGGTGCCACACCGGTCAATCTGTATTTAGAGAGCTGAAACCTCTCTGATGTCTGACTATGAATGCCTGTGTGTGTCTTTGTGTGCACAATATGTGTGTATATTTGACATGATAAGAGAATCCCTACTGGATTTGGACATCGGATTTTCGTTTTGCTTGTATTTCTGTGATATGTCAGAAAGCAGAATATGTAGCTTGAAGAAAAAGCCTTGAGACATCTGACAGATTATTTTAATCTGCTCATATACTGTAACTACAACAAATCCAACAGTCAAACTCAGGATACTTAATAATCTCCTCCCAGACGCTGGAGGGAATAAAGTTACACTAAACAACTTTTTCTAGTCCAGACACTTCCATTAGTTAAATAGTGAAAATGAAACCGTAAACCCGAGGCCATGTTATAGATCTCTCGAAGTATTTTGTGACCAAATAAATTTGAAGATATCTTTACACATAAATGGCGGTCTTTTAACTAGAGAGAGAATAGACATTTTTTGTATCTCAACTAGAGGCTGACCGATTTTTAAGGCTGATACATGGGCAGGCTGAAAGTGGTGGTTTGGAGCTGGAAAAAGACGATTGCTGGTTTGTTGCCAGATATCACCACCAAAAAATTTTTGGACATTTTCGAAAAATAACATGGTTTGACTCAGAAACTGGATAACTCTTGAATTGAACATCAAAGTTATAGAGATAAACAACTTCCATTATCAAACTAAAGGTAATCTTTAAATTAATCTGGAACTGAACAACAAACTGACAGTACAAAAATAATAGTCTAATCTTTTTTTTTTGATGCCATTATTTTCCATCAGAATAATTTAATACAGCAGTGAATCCTGATATAATGGAAGAAACAGAAGTCTGCATTGTCTCTAGAAAAGCGGAGACTAATGTAAAGTATCCTGACCTTGCTGAAATCTCACCCAAGGTGGAGGGTGGTGGGTGGCGAGGAAGCCATCTATTAACCACTATGGGAGCCAAGTTCTGCTGTTAGTGTGTAAAACTTCCTTTTAGTGCTGATGAAGCTGGCAAACTGAGCAACTGAAGACCTCTATTTACAACTTATCACAATAGAAAATATGCCTTTTTTTCATGGTGTCATCAGACCTACAGCATCACAAATCAATATTTGTCTGTTGTCTGATGTGGGATTATTAAAAGAGCTGTCAATCAATGTGGGAGCGATAGCTTCTGTGATCCTGTTCCTGCCCTTTGGTGATTTGTTGACTCTCATTTTAACTTAGATTATGGATTTACGTTTGACTTCACTCACTTTAAATATGTTAAAAACAAAAACAGAGCCCTTATTAGTATGCCATCCTCATTTCGGAAAGCATTAATATTTACTGGCAAAAATCGGTCAAGAAAAACGAGCTAATCTCTGTTGGTTCTACACGAAGCATATGTTGTGCAAAGCTACATTAATCTTGAATGATTGGGAGCAGCCACTGTGCAATGAATCTCGAACGCTTCAATCTGCTTTGGTTGCTTGCAGTTAGCATGAAACTTGCTAAATTAGTCTGTCTATCCACCAATTAACACTGAGAAGATTAATTGTGTTTTGCTAGTACTCTGTCAGTGTAGTGGGGAAAACATTACCACATAACTAAATGGAAAAGATGCATTAAACTAAGTAACTGATGGTGTCTGGAATGTAACAGATCACCTGAGAGCATATATGAGCAGCAACATAAAAAATATGGTATATTTTTCATTCCTGCAGCTGATGCTTGCTTAAATAACCAAAGCCCATGCCATTAAATGTATTGGCATTAAAGAATATGGAATGGCTTATTACAAGCAGCAGACGGGGTGTAAAGTGAGTGAGTGAACAACAGAGGAAGTGAACCGCAGACCTTCCATACGCCACTGCTGGACTTGTTGTTTAGCCGGCTTCCGACAACGATGAGACGACGGACGAATGGCTCCCAGAGGTGTAAACAGAGCTAGTGTGAAGACAGCCTGTCTCCAGACCTGCTATCACATCCTCAGTTCCTCTCCAGCAAACACTGGACGCAGGATTTGGCACAAAGGCGCACGCACGAAAAGTCTTAGGCCATTAAACTGACAAGACTAATCAGCGAAAAAATTTCAGGATTGAATTTTGGGACTTCAGGAGAGGGAGGTGAGATGGTCAGGAAGCTTGTGTGTTGTATGGAACGTGTAATGTGTAGTATGCAGGGGTGAGAGGCCAGGGGACAGTGCAGGCCCCTGCAGAGCACTGATAAGAGCTTGTTTACCTTCCTGTGGATGGTCAGGCCTCAATCTGCAGCTGCGGAAACGCCGGGACAATAGGTGTGTGTGTATGTGTGTGTGTGTGGAGTCCGGAGAGAGACTCGAGCCAGCCTTGAAGCTCCCCTTTCCATCTCCGACTAACTCTGATAGGGCCGCTGACCCCTACCTCCCCCTTCCCAATCATGACTCCGTCGTCCGACCCTGGAC
>JAPZDV010000011.1:14704324-14732981 GCA_029814665.1 Acanthurus lineatus | reverse complement strand
CTTACTGTGGATGGTCAGGCCTCAATCTGCAGCTGCGGAAACGCCGGGACAATAGGTGTGTGTGTATGTGTGTGTGTGTGTGGAGTCCGGAGAGAGACTCGAGCCAGCCTTGAAGCTCCCCTTTCCCTCTCCGACTAACTCTGATAGGGCCGCTGACCCCTCCCTCCCCCTTCCCCATCATGACTCCGTCGTCCGACCCTGGACACAAACAGTTTACTCTACCCTGAGGGACCAAGGGAGACAGTTGGTCTTGACGTTGTCTGCTGTCAGGGTTTCCCCTTCTGTTTTTTTCCTTTTCCTTCTTTCTACTTTCTCTCCAATGCTGTCATGCACTGTAGCTTCAAGTACTACAAGTCTTACATTTTGCATCTAAACTCTAAGCAAGTAGCTGATGCTCTTCTCCACAGTGACTTACAATGAGGGAGGGCATGAAAGACAGGGCATGAAATCAAGCCAGCCTGCTTGCTCGCCTCAGGTGAGTTAAAAGGCAGCTAGTTATTAGGCCGCAGGTAGTCAATCCCTTGAATCTAAATCAACATTTAGTTAAGGTGTGATAGTAATTTAAAATTCAAGAGCTCTCCACCGCCTGTCAGTACTCTGCTATGTCAGCACAGCACAGATGCTCAAAGTTGAGGCAACGGTCTTGCAGACAGGCAGGCACCTCTTGAGATCTTTAATTTACTGGCAGAAGTAGTCAGCTAACATAAACAGCCCTGGCAAGTAGCACTAACAGCAAACCTCATCAGCCTCTTCCACCAAATGCATTTGCACATATGCCGTAAAACATAGAGAATACATAACCTCAGCAAGTCACGGCAAACAATCTCAGCAAAAACGGGTTAGATCCGAGAAACATTTATCTGAATCCCTCAAGACAAACTTCTCAGTACATCGGTGATGAAATGCCCTTTTTTTCCAAGAAGTGACTTCTTGTTTTTTCTGATTATCACCCCTATGACCAGAGTTCTTTCACTTTAAAATTAAGTTAAAGTCACTTTTATTTCTGCTGACCCAAGAGATGCTGACACTCCGGAATATGTTCAAAACAAGAAGTGATAATCTAGGAAGTCAGAGCTGAGTTTCTACATGATAGCACTTTTACTTTTTGTTTAGTTATGGACAGTGTGCTATTTTTTATGATATGACTTATGAGCTATTTTTTATTTTGTGATTTTTTTGTCTTACTTTATATGTTGCTTGAATAGTCTTTTATCACTCATGTAAATGAGCTCTTCTCTCTTTAACTCACACTTTGAAATAAAGCCTTTTCCACTTTTTTCCGAAGGATGGGTTGAAAGAAAGTCATTTTTTCTTATCACCATAGTGCTAACATAATGTATGACAAAGATTTGAACACTAAATTTGGGTCATGGGCTATTAGCATATTGTTAGGCTTGTAGGATGAAGCCGGGAGTGCACTGCTCGCATACCCTACACACCTTTTTGCCTTACTAATGTCTCCATAAGCACTCACATTATAACACTTGTTTTCAAAGCATTCATAAGAATATTTTATCATCTGGTCTTTTTGACTTTGAATTTGTCCTTTTTGCATTCATGAGTGCTACTTACCTTTTTTGGCAAGTTTTGTGCTAAAAGTAGCAAGTCACTGCAGTTAATGTCAGGAACTTACTGGCTTTGTTTTCAGACGTCTTTCAAACGACAAAAAGCACCAGGAGAAAGGAGAAGTACAGGATGTTAGCACTGTGTAGGCCTTCTTTGATCCCTGATAATGATAAATCACCCCAAAGTCTCCACTAACGCCCAAGCACTGCAGTTGGTCTCAGTACATGCCCATGACGAATAATTGTTAACAATAAAACTAGGAGGTTCTAGTTGGCAGCATGAATTAATCCCATTTTCATGATGTCTTGCTTTTAACTGAAAAAACATTGGAGGTAATAATCTGATGCATACACGGAGAGTATTTTATTGGAAAGTTGTTGGCAAGGCTTTGTTTTAAAGATTTTTTTCTTGATCATTTCCAGCTACACATGGAAATGACAATAATTAATACAAGAGTTTTTAAATATTTTTCACATCTCAAGCTTCATGTGTCAGACTGAGATCCAGACTGGACTCTTCCTTATTGGTCCTTGCTCTACTAGCAAAAGTATGAAGTACAAACAGTAAATTGTGGTGCTAAGAGGCTAATTTTAAGATGACTGATGGAAGCCCAACATACTTAATGTCAAACTGATCTTGAGGTGCCCTAAAATGGTCATGGTAGTAGTGGTGCTGCTCTTGCACATCTTTGATTTGATGAACTTCTCTCCTATCTCTTCCTGCATTACCTTGGAGAATTGGAAAAGACAGAGCAGACAGACACTAGATATGTGAAGTTACCAAATGGGAGCTTTTGCTTTCCTTACTAGCTGTTGATTTGTGGTGCTGCGGACAACCGGGAAAACTGCTCAGGGCATTGTGTAGAGCAGCATTCTGGAAGTTGTTAATGGCTCCCAGATATTGTCACTGTCTACAAAAATGGGCTTTCAGCAAAGACTTCCCTAACAGCAAATTGTCCATTATAGATTTTGGCTTCACTCTCATATTTCTTAATTTTATAAGCATTTGATTAGTCTGCTATAATATTTTGAATACTTTTTTCAATAGAAGTTCTTGTTAAGTCTGGTAATTTGGGAATATTGTGTTGTTAACAGGGTATAAACTGTGTATTCAGGCATACAAATTAATTGATAATAGTTTAATATGACGTGTGTAACTACTGAAATGAAATTTGCATCAAGAATTCAAACTCAAGATCACATCAGATGATATGCACTTTTCATTAATTGAGGCTATATTCTGTCCTCCCAAATGTCCCCTAATGTTTTCTATTCCCGGCCTCCTCTCATACCTAACATCTAAATGGGAATCACCAGCATCCATAAACATGTCTTCTCATGGAATGGGAAATGGAGGGGACTGATATAAGTAGATAAAGACGACAGGGAATGGAATGGTTCCTCTATACCTCATTTACCAGCAAAGCGCTTAGTGAAGCCATTGGCATTTCCTGGGTCAAGAGGACAAAATGAATGTTCTTCATATCCTATGGTGACTCGTAAAGAGGGGACCGGTGACACATGGGTTTTACGCACACACGCACACCAACGCACACGCTCAGTCTTGCGCAGTCAGTGTGATTTATACCAAGACCTCTCGGGCGACAGTCAT
Source organism: Acanthurus lineatus (assembly GCA_029814665.1). NCBI lineage: Eukaryota > Metazoa > Chordata > Actinopteri > Acanthuriformes > Acanthuridae > Acanthurus > Acanthurus lineatus. The sequence goes on along the minus strand of JAPZDV010000011.1, from coordinate 14,729,804 downwards.
GGACCGTTGACTCTGTCACAGCAGAACAAGAGAGAAATAACTTTATGGATGTGGATATTGAGCAACAGACATAAACAGAGAGGGCCAGAATAACAGGAAACCAGCCTTGACCTCTGGGGTGAGGGAGAAAAAGAGATGGCAAAGAAGCATGGAGGACTCTCCATCTTGAATCGCAAGAAAAGCTGCAGTCTGAAGCTGAGCAGACAGAGACAATGATCCAAGAATGATAAATCCCCCTTCAGTTCCCTAATTTGGGCCAAATGTGTTTTTTGATTCCACTGAAAAATATTACTGAAGGGCAGAGGTGATGTGTCACTTTCCTTGGAAAGAGGGAGGATGGGAGTATCTCTATGAGACCCGAAAAAATGTTTATTTCCAACAAACTAATTAATTATCAGCATCTGAGATATTATATGTGACAAGCTTAATCTGGACATGATCAAATTAAAATGATATCTCGCAGTGTGTCTTCTTACATCAGGCATATTGTGGGTCAGAGATGTTATGAACAAATAAAATGAATTGAACAAATGAATAGAGTCCATAATGCCAACCAGATTTCTTTGTGGGGACAACAAAGGCGAAAGAGCTGATTATGTAACATGTTCTAGCTCCCCAGTTTTTTTTGTGCTGTTTTTCTTTGCATTCATCACTTTCTAGCCCATTTTATCTCTATGTCTGTCCATTCTCCCCCACTGCTGGTGATGACATTGCCTCGGCCAAGGTCTTTGATTAGTGCCGCTTCTAAATAAGGCACATCCTGTTGACCTTCCTAACTTTGCAATTTCCCATTAACCCTTTTTTCCTCAGTTTTTCTTTTTCTCTCATCTCACTTGTTTCACACCATATCTCCTCTCTGAGGAATTGCTTCCTGCTGGAAAAACAGACCAAATACATCATAAAAGTCAGTGGAGCGGTCTGTCATGCAGCATTACTTACCAAATTAGTTGTTGCTGTTATGATATCACCCTTACTTGCTTATATGATTCAGCACCAGCTATTTTGGGGGTGATTGAGGCCTGTGCTGTGGATGCTTAGACATATATTGCTTGTATTCACCCAACTGTAAACGGGCTTATCTAACTTTTAGGCACAAGATAGAGTAGCTCTGACTGATCCCATAAGAGGTGGGTGGCTTTAAGGCTTTGTACTGAGGGTTAAATCCAGATTAGAGACCCTGTTGTCCACAGTGGTTGCCACCAAGACTGCAATGCCACAGATTACCCCTGTCAGATCCTTTCATTTCTAATCAGTAAAAGGTGGGTGATGGGCCAGGAAGGAGATTCCTGATTAAGTTGGAAAAGGCATCTGACCCCCTACACTACATTCTCCGCTGTTCTTCTTGAGGAAAGAGGAAGTATGCTGGAGAATATTTTGTTCCTGCCAACTTTGTACAGGTTTGAGTGAGCATGTGCATGCGCATACTCACTTTAATCTAACACAATAGAAGGTACATTCATAGTCCAGGTCAAACACCAGGCATTTATATCCAACCTCATCCTGCACAGCCTTGGCTCAATTAATTCAGCCTCTGGAGGCACAGATCCCCAGGTTAAACAGCAGGCTCATAGCAGAGAGCAGAGTGAGCAGTGCTTGATGGATGACTGCAGCCCGGCATCCTGACGTGTCTGATAAACTTATACCGGCGGATTCGTTTTTAAACACCGTAGTCCTACCCACACATTTAACATCCATACTCCGAGACCAAGGAAAAGCTTTTAGAATGACTAATAACAAATTTAGCCCCTTTTAGACAAGGCATCTGTAACATTGCTAGGTTTGTATAACAAAGGTCTTCATTCATGTGCTGTTGTTGTCCAAATATGACTGGATTGTTGTGGACAGAGCTGCAATCTCACATTGTTTAACATTTGACACACAGGACAAGAAAATGCAGGAATTTTGTGGGATAATGTTGGAGGCAAGAGATTATTGAGTGTTGCCTGATTATATGCTGCTAACAGTGTTTCACTGTTTGTACTTGATTTCTTTCAGCATCGCATCAGACATGTGATCTAAAGGAGGTTAATGACAACTCCTTGGTCTACGTGAATGAGATGCTAATTGGCTGTTGGACCAGCTTCATCAGCGGGGACAAGACAGAGGTCCACATCCTTAAACTGAACTTTGACCCTACGGTAAGGATGTCAAGGTTATGCAAATGAGAGGCTGAGCAACTAGTGCTAATTAATGTAAGGGAAACAATCTGCCTGACAGGTTAAATGTATGTCACTATACTTAAATGTAATATTATAATTAAAAAAACCTCACAACCCACTTTACATATAAAGTAGCAGTAAATTTTAGCAGGCAAATAAAACCTCTGTTAAACAGATTGTGGCTGGAAAGCTGAAAAAGCTTCAAATACAAAGAAAGATCAAAAGCTGCGCACTGTAACTATTTGTCAAGCTGACATCTCAGTTAACCTGTCATTTAAACCCACTACCAAGGCCTGTCATGAGTACGTTATCATCTACCAATTAATCACCCTTTCCAGCTGTCAGTGCAATACGTCAAGTCCAGTCATACCAAAGCTGTAGTGTGCCAGTCAGTGCATTGCACACATGCTAACCTTATGTGCATATTAAACTTTCGAGATAACAGACCCTGTCTCTATTGTTACCAACATAGATATACGGTTTAAATTAATATTTTCTTTTATATACACAATCGGATGCTCCGTCAGATTATATGCAACATGTCACAGCAGTAAAATCTAGTAAATACGACTGTGGAGGCTTAGCTATGTGAGGGAGATTGATTGCATTTCATAGATAGGAGGTTTTTTTGCTCCTGGCTGTAGAATATAATGAACCATGGTAAAGACAAGGTGACAAAGTCATTCAAGTTAAAGAACATTCACCAAAACATTGTTATAGTATAATAACTACATAGTATAGTATGAAATGAACAGGGACAGACAAATCATAAATAGCTTTTTTAATGAGGAACATTTTGACCTGTCATGGTAGGAAATTACAGGTGTTATAATAACATTAATTATAGTTCAATTCTATCTAGCTGCATTGGCTTCAGGGGCTCGGACCTGCAATCATATAGTCAAAAAAATAGTCCCTCTCCTCCTAAACACTTTTAATTGACTTCAATGGAAAACCTAATGATGAAAAGGACAATGGAAAAGACTACGACAATCCCACTGCTTATACATCAGGCTACAAAATTTTGCATGGTGGATAATGAGCTTTGCATTACTTTAAATGTTGCTGGTGCAATGAATAGTGGGACTGTATTATCTGCTTTCTTTTTGTGAAGAATGGTCCAGTGTACCCTGAACCATTGGACCATTGCTGAAGGAGTTATGAGAGGAGCACTGATGCACTTTGATGAGCATTTGGAGAATATGACCAGTTCTTATGAAGGTTGCCACCTAGATACTTCCAAGTCATTTCACTCAGAAGGCTTCCTATGTAAAAAGACTGCTTGCCCCAGTATTGCGCATGCAGGCTCATTAACACAGTGTTTTTACTTACTGGGTCTTTTCCCCTATGACTAGTCAAAATGTCTACTCTGGAAAAGGTGACCAGAGGCAGGAAAGCAAAGACAGCATGTTTAGCCCAGCAGAGATTGACTGATAGTTCTGCTCTGTACATACTGAGGCTAATTGCAAACAAACATCAGCTGGATAGGCAGGTAAGAAGGTCATGTGATGAGCTGACTCAGCACTCATGGTTGGCAGGCAGGAGAAAAAGGGCGGATTCAGACTGACCTAATGAGAGGTTAGCGTGCAAAACACAGAGACCCTTTAAATAAACTAGAGTCAGAAGAGGCAAGAGCAAGGGAGCAACTGAAATAAATGTAATATTATAAACTAGATGCCTCAAATCAAACAATCTGGATTGTTTTTTTGCAGTGGTCTGAATTTAAATTGCACCTCTGCTTTACGTCAGGCCGAACAGTGCCTAAGCTTTCACTTTTCATTATTTTTGTTAACTTGATCTACACCAAATTCACATTATCAAGTCTGTTTACAGGTCCTACTGGTATAACTGTACAAAGCTCTTTATGCTGAACAGAAAGCTGTGCTAAATATAATAAATATGTAATGAAGTGTCACTCAAGTGACAAAGACAACAGCTTTAAAAAAATGAAAATCTTGTTGAAAATCAGGTTGTAGGGTTAACAAGTAAGTTATAAAACCTCATCTCTGCTTTTAGACCAGTGGCTCTGTTGATGGTTGAGTTTGAAATTTTGGGTAATGTAGGCACCACGTTAACAAGGACAAAAAAAAAGTACAGAATTAAAAAAAGGCGATATCTCGGATTCTGCTCTGGTTTCACAAACTTTGACCCTTAGCTTAAAAAAATAAGCCCCCGCAAACCTTCTCACACTATGATGTACAAACACACCCACACACTCAATGTCCAACCGTTATCAGCCAAATGACTGGCAAACTCTTAACAGATGTCATGTAGCAGAGTTTCTCAACATGCCACATTTTTTTACACTAAACAGACTTCTTTGTTAATCCTGCTCTGAAAGTTTGGCTCTGTGTGTGTAACATTTTCTTTCAAAGTTGTTTAGAATTTCTTTTTCACCCAAACAAAAACTTACAGTAATTGTAGATAGTGTATTGGATCATTTTTATTGTAAAATCTTAAGTTTTAGGGAATGACACCAGAGAGTAACTCCAGAAAACTTTTAATCTCTGTGTTGTTATTGCTGTGCCAGACTCCATTTTTCACTGTCCAACAATGTTGGTCAGCTCACATTAGTCATTTCTTTATCAGTGTGCTCTGTTTGTTTGCTTCTGCTGTTTGTTCTCACTTAGAGTCTTTTATGTAGTACTTTCACATAACTTGTGTTAAGCAACCGCTCTTTATTTATTGTCTCTTTTTGTTTTTCACCCTCCTGGTCATTCTTTCTCATTTGGGAGTGATTATGAGGAGGGAAGCAGATGTGCTATGTGTAGTCTAGCTAAGACACCATCACAGTATAGTGCTATAAGATTCCTGCCTGAATCCATCACATCTGTAAATCCTTCAGTTGCTTTTCGCAAAAGCTCCAGAGAATCCTGTCATCATTTCTGTCTTAAGGGAAACTTTCACCAGAAAGCTTAGCAGACTTATTCAGTATGAATGCTTCTTTCTTTAATTTTTTTTTTAGAATTAATCCTTTTAGATTTGACATTTTAGGATACTAAGGTTCAATTTAGATGTTATGAAAGGACACATTAAAATAACTGTCTAATGCCAAGATCTGTTAGAGGTGATTGTGCAAACACATGATTGTCTTTCCCTCATAGACTCTGTTGTTGGCATGAATATTGCTGAACTCTTGTGCCAAGCCTTTAGTCTCATTTAATGGACTGTCGCGTTAAAGCATGTTTAATGGACTGGAAATCAGATTCAAAGCAGTTTGATGACTACACAGATTCAAAGCATATTGGGAGGGAATGCTTCAGTCATCTTATTAGGCCTGAAGAGTAAAAACAGATGCATGTTGTTGCATGGGAGAGTAAGAAAAGAAGATTTTGCAAGATTTGTGCAGGATGTCTTGGAAAATAGTACATATTGGTGTTGTTTGTGTGGGGAATTAAGCTTGGGATCTGTGTGAAAACGTGAATGTTGTACAGAGTTAACATATTCTATTCTATTGTTGCATCATATTTTGAAGGTCTTTTTTGAAATTACAGAAGAAAGTGGACACAAGATCTCCAAACAGAGGTCCCTTATCTGCTCTTGACTGTCAGTTTAGAGCAAATTTTTCATATAAACACAAAGAAAGCCAAATGTCTTCATCTCCTGCCAAACTGTCCACTCAGATGGGAGGCTTGCTCTCCCCTCTTTCGCTCTTTGTCCTTTGAATTTTCTTATCACCTTGCTCCCCATCCCTTTTGTTTTTCATGCTGATTTACAGCCTGCCAGAGACAGTTGACTCTCACAGTTTGACCGCAACAGAGAATTATAAAAGGGAGCATCAAGGGCCTGCCACAGGCCAGGAGAATTCATAGGGAGGAGCTGCCTGTACAGGGCCCATTGATGTCACACACTGGCTTGGGTAGTGAGGGTCTTGGCATGATGCCGAGACTAGACCAACGGAGCCAATTCAAGTTAAGGGAGAGAGCCAAAAGAATAACTGGAAACTGCATCAGCAAAGGCCCTTCAAAAAAATGCTCTCGAAAAAAAAAAGAAAGAGTCTCAAAAGGAAAACAATTGTATCTTGAAAGCACAGGAACAAAAGTAGCAAAGGTGAGTGATCAGGGTCAGCAACAGTCATGATTCTGAGTTCAAAATAAAGAAGAATGAGAGTCACAAAAGGATGAAGGGAGGGAAATGAGACAGGGAGACAATGAAGCTCATTAGAAAAGAGTATTTAAGGAAATCACTGCTGAGTTGTCTCTGTGTGGGGCACAATGAACTCCACAGAAAGTGCCATTCATTCATTTATTGCACATATGTGCATCAGGGCTCAGGTAAAAACACAGCTGTACTTCTCGAAGTCTCCAATTCAAAGTCTCAGACTCTGATAAATAGTGACTCATGTTATAATAATGACTCATGTTATAGTCCCTCTTATGTTTCTTATGTCTTCAGGGCAATCAAGCTGTATTCTTTTTATTATTCATACATTCTGCATTGAAGATGGAAAGCAAGTGTCTTGTTGAAATGTTAAAAATACAACAGCAACAAGAAGCAAAGCAACAGTGAGCACATTCTTTTCAAGGCTGATCCTGACACCTGGTCCATTCACTGACAAATGTTTCCATGTTTTCACCTGGGACGCAGTGGTGCCCCCTTTGGCCAATATTTTAAAAGGAAGAGACTTAACACATTTATGAGGTGCAGCATCCTTTATGCAAAACCTTCTCTGTACAAGTCTGTGATCATATGGTGAGGGTGCGTGTGTGTATGTTGACAGATCCTTCTGTCCGTTGCACTGGCCGTGCAAGCCTCCCTTTTTCAAAGCATCTGTGTTTTGCTCATAGGCAATTTGTCGAAGGTCTCCTTAGACCTAATTTGTTCCGTACCGGTCTGAAAATTTCCATCGCGCAGGCCTGAGCTCATCACTATTCTCTTGGATCAAGCTCCGGCAGCATCAGGTAGCAAGTAAATGAATTTAATATTAGGGATTCACACTGTTTCCCCAGCATGCTCATTGTCTCCCCAGCAGGCTCGGCTCTGAAAACAATCTACCTTCAAGTAAACAGAATAAAGTATGTTGTGTGTCAGTAGGCATTCTGGATGGATGAGAGCAGAAATTTGTATTTATGGATGTTAAATTCCCACAAAAGCATCACACTGGAGACATATTTCAAGCCTTTTTTTTTTTTAAACTGCTGTTTATTTCAAACATATTGAGACATAAATTTAACAAATTTCAAATCCTGGCTCTTACTTTTCAAAACCCAATTATTGTAGGGCTGTAACAGAAGTAAAGGTAATTAGAGCCAGGATTTATTGGAACTAATCAGTATTAGAAAAAAAAATGTCTGGAAACCCAGACTTATAATTCCAAAGTGAAGGTTTATTCACCAACACTTACATACATAACACACAGTGCTACCGGCTTTACCCTGCACACACATGGAGCATGATAATTAAGGCTGATTCATAATGCGACTGTGGTGGTGATTAGCGAATCACATCAGCATTGTGTTGCCCTTAGCTGAAAAAATGGTTAATGAGGTATTACATTATGTGTTAAATCATGTTAATGAGGCTTTACATACAGTATATAAATACCACCAAAATCAGCCATGTGTGGGAGGACACTGAGCTGAAAGTCATAAGGAATACAGAAACTGATAATGAATACCCGAAATAGTTCTTAGGACGTTACTTCAGAGTATAAACTTTAAATTTTGATGCTACAAAGACACAGAATAAAATAATAAAATTCAGCATGTAAGATAAATATATGATTTTAATAGCTTTTGATTTGCTTTGGACTTTTTCTCCATGTTGGCTTGTACTGCTTATGGTGCAAGAGTGTAAGAATAGAACCAAGCTGCATTACCTCATTAATGTCTCTGTCAATACGAAGGCAGACAGCAAAGACAGCTTCCTGTCTCCGTCTTTACGAGCCCTCCTCTAGTGACTGGCAGTGCTTTTTCTGGAGGTATGCATGTGTTGACATCTCATAGTTGCAAAAACAAGGATAATTGTCACACCCCCTGCTGAGTTTTTGCAATAGGGCAGAAAAGGAATCAAACTCGTGTCAAATTAAACTGCAGTTGGAACTATTTTTAAAGTTGATGCTTCAAGCAAAATGTCGCTTTACTTCTTCAGCTTCAGGTCTGTTCATTTAATGAAACTCCACGCCAGGTGGGGAGGTTTGTAAATTGGAGGATGGTTATATCCCATTTTTCTAGAGAAACAAATACTGGCATGGAGTCTGCTTATTGGCGAGTTTTGATTCTGTGTGAGAGGGTCAATAATTACTGTTTGTTTTGTGTATCATGTGAAAACACAGCTCACAGATTTTTCCACAATTCTCATACTTTTGACACTTTAAAATACATAATTGACATGGTCATGATGTTTCTAACTGTTTGAATTTGGCAGTAACGTATAAATATCTGCAAAGTATTATGTTTATAAAGCCTGTCTCGTGTTCCCAGTTGACAAAACTTCACAGATAAATGTTCCCCTACACCGTGCTGTATGACAGCACAGTTAATTATCTGAACAGGAGCAAGCGGCATCGTTTTGAAGTACTCAAAACATGTCATAAAAGTTAGGTTTTCTTCAACTTTTTTTTTTTATATATACAAACACAGCTCAGACACAGCATGTTTTCTGACCAAAAAACTTATTATAGACAGCACAGTAGTTCCCATATGGATGGCTTTACAGGGTGAGTGAATATTAATGATACACTATTTCTTTGTGTTCCTAATCAGTCCCAGCGTTTCACCCGCAAAACTTTCTCTGCCTGCAACACCATTAGAAACTCCAGACACTTTGCTTTCACACAGAATTAGAAGTTATTAATTTATTAACATGTTTGCTGAATATGTTTTATGTAATTGCTATAGTTTGGGATCATTTTTTAAAGTGACTGATTTGGAATGTGTCCCATTTTATTTTTGAGTAACAAATCTTTGGTTTCCTTTCAGGATGCCAAAATGTTCTCTCTGGAGATGATGAATGCAAAACCTATGAACCTCATCCTCACATCAACAGACAAGGCCTTCTGCCTCTGCAACATCAGCACTGATGTTAAAATTTATGTGAGTAATGCCTCTTTGTTTTTCTATGTCAACATTCAAGCTGTGCTCACGCCTAGCATTTCTCCCAGGCACAGGATGAGAAGCAAAGGGAAAATAAAAAGCTAAACACGCCATCTACCACAAAATTTGTTTCATGCGTTATTCGGCTGTATATGATTCTATAACTCAACTTTTTATTAATGCAAGAGATTGTTTAGTACTAACAGGTTGCGGGGGACGTCAGTGTAAGTGCTTTTTTTTTTAGCATTGTATAATTTTCAAATTTCTCCAGATGTACTTGTGCCCCCGTCAAGAGCCAGCTGTTTACCATACAGTCAAACTGCCACAGCTGTGCAGCTCTCAGGGCCCTTTAAAAGACAGTGAACCATGTTGGCTTTCCATAGATATTCCCAAGTGGCTGCTCTGCATAAAAACAGTTTGTGTTTTTGTGTTTTTTTATTATCCACACCATAAACTTTGTAAGAGAAGTTTTAGAGTGGCAATCAAAAGGAAAGGGCTGATAGCATCGGCCGTAGAATTAATGTTCCAGTGAAATTAGAAATTCTGACTTTAATACACTGTCCTCAATTATGTCTTTGAATTAAATCTAGTGAGGTCACAAACCAACTTTTATTCACTTGCCTGAGTGTGTAACTAAATAAAGGAATAAAACTGTTTTCGGATAAAGTGTCACAGTGGTTGACATGTTGGTTATTGCAGCGTGTCAGAATGTTTTGATATTTAAATTGGTGATGAGCCGGAACATGGACAAGGTGAATCAAATGTAGACATGTTGTTATTGAAACAAAGCACTGAGTACTTAAATTTGGTTTTGACGGAAAAAAGAATATGTCACAGTCTTTTATCACCAAACTAAATAGCCTGTCTAAAAAAGGAAATCATATTTTTTAAAAAAAAAGCTTTGAGGCATCTAAATAAATGAGATTGCCTGGACTATTAATTCTAAATATGTTAATGATAAAACACCACATTTCAGAATAATAAACGTTGATTAGTTTTGGTTGTTGTGAGAACAGGGAACTGCAATGTCTGCAGATGAGGAATCTGTCCTTTTGGAGTCAAACCGTATTCGAATGTTAAGCATCAGTTGTTAAATAGTCCAGCTACAAATAAGCTCTATAGGTTACGAGTGCATTATTGCTGAACAGATTATTGGTCTGAGCAGTAAGCAGTTTCGACTTCTATCACTGTTTCGTTGCACCATTAGGTCGGCTCCTCATTGCATATTTTAGTTTTCATTGTCAGTTTCATCTGCCGAGGCTGCAGTTTTGCACACTGATTAATGTGTTTGTCTTACTTTGGAGGCTGTCATTGGTGTCAGTTCATATCAGTGCAGCTTGACAGGTGAAATAAGATTTGAAACTTCCTTGAGAGGAAGAATTACAATGAACATATCATCAGCTTTATTTTTCTCTGCAAAATTATGTTATCATTGTCTTGTCTCAGGAGTTCCCAAGATAACAATCCAAAATTGCACATTTAGCTGCCACATGGTAACCTCTAAAACATAAGATGCTCCTAAATTCACTTTGCCTCTATTATTAAGCAAGATATTTGTCTTCCATGTTTGAGCTTATGACTAAATAGATCAGAAGTCTGCAGCTGTTTGGCAGCTAACTCTCACATGTCATGGCTTTCCTTCTGCACATGAACGCATCGTCTTGAAGACTTTTCACAGCCTTGTCTCTTTTACTGCTTCGTGACACAAACAGTATTTCACTTTGACAAATAAAAGAAGATAAACCAGTGTTTACTGTTTTCGTAACCCAAATGTCAATGCACTTTTATACTGACATGTATTGAAACTACTGGAAGAAGCTTTAAAAAAGCCATGATACGCTTGAAAAATTGTCAGCAGTATTCTAAATTCCTCAGGAGATAAAGATGACAGGCAAACACATAAAGAGATAAATAAAAAGTTAAAAAATCACAGCTGACCAATCACAATGATGAAATGTGTATAAGAATGTGTCATTAGTTAGTGATATGCTGACAGCAGCGTCAAACCACATCCTGTATCATGTCCTGTCGAGCGCCTGGACAACATTGCTTGTGACTACAGGATGTTTTCATGGGATGAGCAGTATCACTGGGGGATAATAGTGTTTTACTGCAGATTGCAGCGTAAGAGAAACAGCATCTGTTTTGTGTCTCACAAAGTACGTCACCAGCATGACAGCTTGGCACAATGTCACAGTCACAGCTCTTGTCGGCCTCCCCAAGCTGACCTGAGAACACAGGGTTGTTAAAAGGAAAAAGGCGAGGCAAACAAACAAGGGCCCAGCAAGAATTTTGACTGATAGCTTTTGTGAATCTTTTGTGTTCTCTATATTATTTAACATTTTTATAGATGCAAGAGCAGTTTTTTAACTGATTTCAGCCATTTTACAAAATTCTTAATATACTTAAGTGGATAACTTAAAGAACAGGGTACATCATGTGATTTAGTATAAACCCTCCTGGGTGTGTTTGATGTGGCGATTTCATGCAGGATAAGCAAAGACTGTATTTTAGTCCAATTTACCGACATTATACACTGGGTATGATATTGAGTCAGACTGCGCTAAATAATTCAAAACTTTAAACCTTTGTTCATCATATTAACATTTGATTGCATAGGCTGGTACATGTATTCTAAGGTTGGAAGGGCAGAGCGGAGGGACAGATGCCAGCAGACAGATGTTGATAACGATTGCACCTATGAGATAGTAGGGAGCAGACAGGGAGTTTCCAGGGGAGTAAGCGCCCGGAGACAAACCATTCTGTGCTGATCTGGAGCCGTTTAGCAGCAGGAGGAGGACTTGGAGTTTATTTTTTTTTTAACTTTTGGGAATAAAGGGAGGATTTATCTTCACTCCAGCCTTCAAACGATGTAGCTGTTGAAGTCTTACAAGTAATGCAAGGTGAAAATGCACCTATGTTCTTCTTTGATGTGCTTCTGCTTTATTTGAAAACCTTAGTAAAAGCTTTGTCCAAAAAATAGCATTTTGCACCGTCCTTATAAAAATGCTCTACATAACATCTGCTTCCTGTGAACAACAAGAGCAGTGAGCCTCCTGAGTTTGCACCCAGTATGCTGTCAAAGCTTCAAGAGATGAAAATGAAGTGAGTAGAAAACAAAAAACCTTGCAAATAATTAATACCCTGTATCATCCAGATGCAGATGCAAATTTGTATGGGACCAATGTAGTCACATGGCGCGTGATTTGCATTGAAACTTTTACTTTCAAAATTAAATTCACACAGAATTTAGATTACTGACAATCTCCCAATTATTACAAATAACTAGCAATCCTCTGGCAATAGGGCTCAAGTCTTGCATGTGTAAATCATACATCCTTTCCAAGGCAGAGTTGTGGGAAAGAAGTATCAACAGAACTTTATGTAATATCCTCAAGACGAAGATGAGCTTTCCAAACATCTCTGTGTCCCTTGAACTTAACTTCGAGCCTGCAGAATATCAAACTGATATCACAGGCTAATCTGTGTTTATTCCCACTATAATCATTAAAATGACTACCATTCTCATTCCCTTTCACTTCCTGTCTGTCTTCTCCAACCATTCCTCCTCCCTGATTCTGTCGTGACCAGTTTTTTCCTCCTTTATTTTTGGAGTTTCCCTTCACGCTATTTTTGATCTCGTGTCAATCAAATATTCATGTAGAAAGACCAGTGACTCCCTCAAGCTTACTCGGCTTTCAACATTTCAATGCACACACAAGCAGTCACACACACCAGACAGGTACAGAGGGGGTTTTTTATTATTCAAACAAGCCTTTTCACACTTGATAAACATTAGTGGGATGATGCATGGAAAACACAGCCCTTTCTAAAATTACTCAGTGCATCACCTCTCTCCCATTTTCACTTTTATTAAATTTCATCTCATTTCGGTGAAATGCTATGAGCTGCAGTGTGCTCCTCTGCTTGATGGTTGCAGTATTGTGGTTATGAGTGATGAAAACACTGATGACACAAAGGAAGCTGAATAACTGTTGAGTCAGAATCCACTAAGTATGTATCACACTTTCCATGTAATGTGCATTGTAAAGCTCAAAAGATGACAATATTAAGACAGAACACACAAAAACATGAGATAAATATCTGTGGCTTATTATACTGTATACAGCCCAGTTTACTTAAACTTTAATCAACATTTCTTTAAAAATAACAAAATGTCCTTCAACAGTTTGTGCCTGATGATCTCATTGTGCCTGATGATCTCATTGAGAGTCCTTTAAAAAAGTTTTGTGTTTCCTGTAGCAAAATGAGCTGATCTTAACTGTCAGTGGGCATAAAAAGAAGAGGTGCAGTACTTATGCAGCATTTTATATTCCACTTTAATCTTTGGACTGCTGAAGAATAGAAGGACAAATTCACTCTTTTAAAATACACTGAAGGTTGAGACCAAAACAAAACTCAAGCATTTTATTCCTTCTTGAATTGTTATTCATTTAGCAAAGTTTAACATATGTCTAGAAGTCTACTTAAGGCAATTTCCACTCTTTTATGCCCAATGCCTTCTTCTGCCTTTTTATTCATGCAAAGCTTAATGTAAACTCCATTATTTCCCATTGGCCCAGACGAGGAAACAGCAATGTCTAGTCGATGGGATGGATGTATATATTTATACCTTGTATGGAGCCAGATTCCAGCCGACTGTGGTGACGCACAAAGCTAAAAAAGGTCCCATTTCCTGGCCCCATTCAGGAAGCAAAGGAAAGACCATGGCTCCAACAGGGTTGTGCAACTGAGCTCGTGGACACTCAACCATAATAAACATTTCTTTTTAACAAGACCCTGCTCAGAGAATAGAGGGAGAGTTGGGTGGAGTAATAGAGGAGAATAAGAGGGATGGGCAGACATGTTTGATATGAGCAGTGTGAGCAGACATGAGGTAAATAAAAATAAACACAAAACTGACTCATTGAGTTCTGTGTAATTGTAACAATGGGAAACAGACAGACTTGTGCATTTTGGGTCCAAAGTGATTCTGATTGTTCTGATTAATCTCGAAATAGTATGTAATGGAACTAACTCGCAGCACTTTGCCTCTAATTTGCAGGTAAACAATGACTCCAAAATAACCCTATTCAATCAACCCCAAAACATCTACAAGCAAGACGTCCCCACTCACGATGAGGAGCTGGTCGAGTGGGCGAGACAGAAGTTTGGGGGTGTGACTTCATTCACCACAATCCGGAACCTGCGCAAATTCTCATCAACAGGAACAAATGGTGAGGATAAACTGGCTCATACATTATTAACATACCTTTTTGCACTAACAGGGTTTCTCCTACCAAGTATGTTGTGGCCTGTATTTGCCATGTTTGAAGGAAGGCACCTATAAAGCCTGGAGACATGTCAGCATATGAAATGAGGAAATATGGAAGACAGCATTATGGGATTCAATCAGAAAGAAGGACGTTCTGCCTGCCAAGTAATGTTATGGATTTATTAGCCTTGACAGCAGGATTTTCTGGAATATGCCACCTGCATTCGTTTCTTGTGCTAAAGAGTCAATGTAATTACAGTGCGCACAACAAAAATACAGCCCCAGCTTATATAATCAGAAGTGAGTCTGCAGTACAGTAAGAACAGTTATCAAAGATAGATGCAGTGTTGTCTCCAGTGCTATCTCTGCCTGCTAACTTGTCTTATCTTGAGTATGCATGAAACACCTAGTTGATGAAATCACTGAGAAAACAATTACTGAGATGTAAATTGCCTTGCATCAAGCAACACCTGCTTATTCTACCTGCAGATTTTTACACTTGTTACACTTGTTCTGTATTTATTTCTAATGATATGATAGTCTAGCATGAACACATTTTCAACCAACATTACATAAATGGAAAGAAATCTAGTGTGCAGCTTTGGACATTCTTCTTTTAAGAAACAAGAAAACTATATAGGATATAGAATCAGATGATGACTGTGTTTAGAGTTTGACTAGGAGAATTGACAAAAAAAATATATGCGCCCTGAAGCTGCATTACATTGAGAACCAGACCCCATGCTGTTAAAAAATATTAAATCACCTGCCTGTTAGCAGAGCCCCGGCTTCCATATGGCCATTCTCCTCCTAAAGGCACCTTTAAAAAATGAGGGAATATACAGTCTACTGATAGAGGATCAGTGTGCAGAATATAGAAAGGTCTATGGCAGAAATGGAATTTATCATTTATTATTATGTTTTCAATAGTGTATAATCACCTGAATCCAAAATTTGTTGGGTTATTAATCACTTGCTTCAAGGGCCCTTCGTGTTCTTATATTCAAGTGATGGCCACATAGATTCTCTTAAGGCTGGAATATGTTTGCTTTTTAATGACACCTCTGCATAAACAACCGACTGTGTCATGAACATAATTGTTCAAATACTTGACTAAGTACTATATGTGTTACTGCATGACTACATCACTAGAGGGCAAGCCACGTGCCATGGACAAATGACTCAGATCATAAATAAATTGCACAACCAAAGCTTCATATAGTCCCAGGATTTGAAAGAAAGAAGGCCATACACGTTTGATGTCTGAGGGGTGAGTGGAGGGGTATTCAGTTGCAATTTTCAAGATGACCACCAGGTGCCCCTAATCCAGCACTCTTTAAAAATAAATACATTTTTAAAAATTCAATCTGTCTTGTCCAATTGAAGACATTGTCTCTCTTTGGTGAAGCTCTGTTCTACTTTGTTAAAAATAAAGTGATAAATCCTAAAATTGTATCATTACAACATCTTTCTGGGCCTGCCACTTTAGTTTTGTTACGTTGTTTATGTGTGTTTGCCTCACGACCACTTTTCTCTGCAAGACTGGCAAGTTGCATTTGACCATTAAGGGAACATTAGTTCTTCACTTCATATTTCCAATCCTGTTGTATGCATACTCCTACTGCATTATATATATTTATATGTATAATAAGACTGCCCATGCTAGTTTTGACACCTCTTGTGTGACCATTCTTGACATTAATCCTATAATCCTTTATCACAAACTGCAGTGAGCTTAACAACATCATGAGAATTTATGTCAGGAAGACAGAATTAAATAATCAGAGGTTCCATGCAGAGTTAAACAAACCCACCTCAGAAAAGTTGTATATATTTTACACACTGTTTGTGAGGCATCTAACATGTGAAGCTTTGCAACCGAACTGATTTTGCACTTTATTTTTGAAAGTAAGCAGCACTAGATTTTAAAGCCCAGTAAACCTCTTATAATGCTGCATGTTTGAAACACAAATACCCCTACACGTACAAGCTTGTTGCAAATATCAAGTAATCAGTTTAAATCCTTAGCTTGGGTAAAATGCTGGAGGACTGAGCTTGACATTCTAGTGTTAACAGGATGCCATTGCATGTGACATAACATTTAGCATGGAAAGCCATGGACAAATGACCACTGATGCTAAAGATGGAGGCACAAATACACTCTGATTTAAAGTGAGATTTCATGGTATGAGAAAAGACTTGACATTAAGAATATTATTTGCTGCTATTGCCAGCAGCAGCAGGAGCAATGGGGTGCTCGATGCAAGTGCAATTATTTTCTAACACAACCCCCTTAAGGCGCTCTGAGCCAGAGCAGAGGTCTGACACGGGTTTAAAGAGAAGTGAGCAGTGGTGATGCTGGAATGGTGGTTGCTGCTTCTGTGTTCAGGATTTTTTTTTTATAATGAATTCAGTTTAAAGTATTTCCTATCCTGTTCCAGGTTCATACAACAATAAGACTAATTTGATTATTTGACACACCCACACACATCTTTAAGCTATAAGGTGTTACAGCAGGTGATTGGTTAACATCCCTGCCTCACAATTGCATGCTGTGTCCTTTCCAGTAAAAATGTGATGATTAAAATTGCAATGCAATTCTGTGTTTTCAGCCACTCTTTGTTATAGCTGGTGTTTACACTGACTCATAGTCCATAAGGGCGTTCAAATTACTCAAGCTGTGGAGCAGTTTACATCGCTATTTTGCTGTATCCCTTGGCCCGTAATGGGGTGTTTGGTGAACTCGCGTGGGCCCTGTCGTGGGTGTTTGACAAGTCTGCGCAATGACTACACAGCAGGAGGCTGCCAATTTGAAGGCTCGCTTAAGAAAAAATACATGATCTTAAGGTTCCTTTAATGTCTTGATGTGATTTTAAATTCAGGTCATGCTATTGCTAATGCAAAAGTGGCATGTTCAGCTGTGTTACTGAAGCCACATTTAAATTCCAGTTGCCCAGCTACAAGCCAGTCAGTACATAGTACCTAAGAGTACCTTGAAGTGAAACTGCACTCAGAATCATTCTAGACCCCCCGTGGGCTTAAAAGGACGCTGTAAAAAGCAGGTAGTTTCCTCAGTGCACCGAGGACAGAGGCAGTCAGGTTGATATCAAATCTTAATATTCTTTAAAGTTAACAAAAAAACCTAAAAGCATAACACATTTGCAAAACCACATCTGTGTCATAATCCACTCCACTCTATCCACATTAATGTGCTCAACATGCTCCCAACCCCCATGTACTGTGGCTCAAATACGCTGCAAATAAGTGCGCTTTACCACTAGTGGGATGAGACACTATGAGGTGCTGTGGGAGACGTATATCATCCCCATTTCCAGTGTGTTGAAACAGAATGTGTGCGGCAATTTGAGCAGTGCTCCAGGGTGCAACCTTACACCATTCGTCACCATTATTTGGTCAGAGGCTGAGCAGACTGTACTCTCGAGAGACTACTCCTGGAAAATCTTCCATAACAGGGGAAGGCTAGGTGCTAATGTGTCTGCTCCAGCAGTTTGGTCCCCTGTTGCAAACTGGGCTACGGCTCCCCAGTGATGGCCTCCCGATAAAACACTGTAAATTGTCAATTCAGTTACCAGCCACACTAAGGAAACAGTCTCAGCTCTAAGATCGATCTTAGTGAACCTACCCTGTTAAATAAATCTAAGAAAGATGGGCTTTAATTGTAATTGCTTTTAACTTATTGCATCCACTACCTCACCTCCACAATGACATAGTCAAACAGATGTTGTAAAAATCATTTTTCATGGAGCTGCTGACTTCTTTATCATATGGAATTATGCGTGCAGGGTTACATGCATGAATGAATTGCATTACTGTCATTTTTGTTTTGCCGACAATGAATGATTGTCAGAAAATTAATGATTGTGGTTTTACAGGAACCAAACCTGGCTCTCAAATCTGCTTGCTCAAAAATGAAGATGCATTAGAGAAGCACTTTGTGAAGATCGAAACAGCCTCGAGTTCTTCCTTCAAGTCTTGCTCACCACAGCAAGAGACCCCGAGCGGTGAAGCCGAGCTTCACATTGTCAACATCCCGGAGAATGCCAACGTTTGGTAAACCTTGAGATTCACAAGATATTGCATCTTAATGCATTGTTTTGCTGTCTTTGTTGGCAAGATTTTTCTCTTGTAACATTTCATTTTCCACATTGCAGCAATATGTCCCTTCGTGTGGACAGTGAGAAGACGAACATGTTTCTGAGAGGCCCACAGGGCACCACATGGACCATCATCAACCCACAACTCACCCGCTTTGCTGTAAGTTTGCCTACGCACACACTCCAGTGGTTACAGCACAGAGATTTAGCATATTTAAAATCCCACAATCACATCCAAGACAGGATTTATTAAGATGGCAAGGAGTTCACTCTTCAGAATGTGCTTATATCATTGTCACCAGTGTGATATAGCTCACTAAATAACATTTAAATGATTTCATCGACTTAAGCTTTTCCATGCCTTTGAAATGTGCTTACTTTTTGATTACTTGTGCAACACAGTCTCTATGTGATTCATTTGAACTCATCTCTCTGCAGTCCAACAATGCCATTGTGCTACCTGGCATGAAGCTCAGGATCCCACCTACACTTGAGGTGAACAATGACAGTGCAGAAAGTGTACAAAAGGAGGCTTTAAAGCATTTTAAAGTCACTGCTTTCACCAGCTACACTGAACTCAGACCAGAGGACTCCCCGATTTTACTGGTTCTTGGGAAAAAGGGAGACACAGCAGGTGAGACGATAAAAGGTCAAGTTTTGTTGGTTTTATTTATTTTTTTTGCTTTTATTAACTTTGAGGCTTTTTTAAGACGGAGAGTGGAAGGAACAACACAAAAAGCCTGAGCCTACACATAATATATGTTACACAATGCCTGTAGTGTGAGGATATAATGACAGGTTTAAATATTTTCACACCATCATGGTTATCACATTTAAAATAATATGCAACGTGCTATGCTGCAATTTAAACATAGGTGTCTTTAGATTCTCAGTTCAAGTCTTTGCTAGATCCTAAATGCTTTGCTTTTTTATCACTCTTTTTGTCAACTATACCCTCCTCAAGACCAAATATCCAAAGTGAGATTCAAGAAAGTAGAGTGAAAAATTGATGTATTTGGTTTCTCTTTTTCTGATCCTTTTTTAATATCAGCCATTTCTCTCTCAGTTACAGCAACAGAACCAGAACCAGACACTGTCAATAAAACTAATGCGCCTCATCAGATGCCTCTGTTGATGCAGCTGTACACCTCCCCAGACTTCCGTTCTCCCCTGGACCCTAACACCAAGGTCCAGAGCGACAAGAGAATTTATGCAGAGGTAAGAAATCATTCGCCCCGTTAGCAGTTTTTCACGCCTTGTAACTCTGCTGCTGCTCAAAAATAGCTAAATGTATGATGAAAAATGTGGAAAAGCTGTAAGATGGTTTGTTGTTTACATAATTCAGGTCAGTTTGTCCCAAACATTTCAGAATCACTTTGCTATGGTCAGCTAATGCTCATTTGATAGATTCTTGTGCCTTTTTCCCCTTTCTCTCGTTTAATCTTTTCTCTCTTCTCTGCAGATTTCAGGTCACACTTTAGGAGACATCGTCTTGACCATCAAGGTGATCAGCTGCTTCGTGCGCTCTAAGGGCTCGTGTCCCATCGAGAAGGAGCTGCCCTTCATACCAGAGGCCTGCTCCTTAAATTCTTGTCCCAACAGCACCAGACTCAGCTTCTCCTTAGATCAGCTCCAAGAGCTCACATCCACCACATGGGACCTTGAATGTTCTGTCAAACTTTGCTACAGTGAGGTAGGAGTTTATTGTCTATTTATTTTCCATAGCACATTTACAAAAATGTAAAAATGTTCCATAAAAGGAAATATAACCTATTATACAGCTTTCCTCAGGCTGGGTTTTGTATTGGAGTGATTGTGTTGGTCTGTTCTTGTCGGAGGGTTTTGTTGGTACACATTACTGAAGCTTAAATGCATTTTTTTTCTTTCACAATCTCACCAGAAATGTGGAGATGGAGGAAGAGTGAAGAGGAATCTGGAGGTTACCCAGCCATGTCTGCAACCACCAAGTGAGTTCAGTTTAAACTCCAACATATGGATCAGTTCACATTCTTGAGTCCTGTTCAGTTATCCATATTTACTGTGTTGTTTTCCTCATTCAGCCTTCTCCAATATTCCTATAATCTTCTCGCATGCAGTGCACTTGTCTCCACTTTTAATAAAAAAAATGATTTATACTCAGAATTGTTGCAGTATTTACACAGAGATCTCAATTTCTTGTCAGGCATCTCAGCCCCTGTCTGTTGTTTTTGCTTATTTTCTCCTCTTTCTTCCTTTGTACTTGCTAAAATTAAATTTCAGAAAGAAAGAAAGAAAAACTCATTTTTTTAAAACTGTCAAGTACAGCATGATGTTTCACAATAGCTTTAGAGAAACAATTAGTAATACTAAAATGTGCTAATTTTTTTAGTTTGTTTCTTGATCCTGATTTTTGATTAATTGCCATACAAAACAAACAAAAAAAAACCTGTTTTGGTTGGGTTTTGTGGAATTTCACTGATGTGAAACAGAGTCCAGTTTCCAAAATGACCCACATAAAACTGTGAGGCAAGTTGTCCTGATGCTTTTTTTTTTTTGGCAAACCCTCTCTACAAGAATAAATGTTTCATATTTAATTTGTTAACAAACTCACTGAACTTTCAGAGGCTTTTAAATTGAATAACTTTTTAAATTTCCCTTTTTGCCCTAAGGACTTAATTGCTAGTCTGGTGCTCGGCCAGTGAATTGCTGCTTGCTGCTATAATTTTCATTCCTATTGTTGCTTTCAGTGCACAACAAGTGCTGCGCGGGCGGTTGTCATAGCAGTGAAGTCAGGATATGCAGTGAAGCCAGTAAGGGGTTGCGGGGCAGGGCCTCGTCCTTTAGGAAGGTCTGCAGGCTGACCTTGTGGCCACAATCAGAAGTAATGGCCCTCAGGGGAGGGCGAAGTCCTTTGTGTTTCCAAAGGGGGTCTGACTGTGTACGTTGTCCAAACACAGCCACTGGGCCTGGCGCTATTGTCGGCCCGCTTGACACCGTTGACTCAAACAAGGGAAGATGTCTTTCTTCAAAGCAGGAACAGTCTCCAGACGGATGATTCATCTCTAGGAAAAATTCCTATTAATTTCTGACTAAAGACACAAGGAAGTAGATGTTGATTAAATCGAGTATCACCTGGAATTAGTCAGACTCGTTTGTTAAAACTGATAACGGATTTGTTTATTCCTCAAGCTTCCTTTATCCTCCATTTCCTTCATGAGGAGAATGATAAAGGTTGGGTTCTCATTTTGCAGCATAGTGTATGTGCGTTAGGGAAGCTGACTTAGCGACTCATCTAAGCTTTCCTGTGTCCTGTTTGTCCCCTTTGCGACTTTGCTCCAACTTCTATATTTAGAAATATTTTCTAGAACACATTTAACTACAGGGATGAAAATAGTTGTTTGGTAAATCTGTTCATGTGAGTTGATTCATTAGCCCAGTGTCAGAGATACATGGGTTATACCAGCAGGACTAGCAGACAGCACTCTGTTGTGGGACTTCACCGGGCAGGGCCGAGCGCTCCATTCAGCAATCATTCCTGTTTTGTAGTTTTCATTCCGAGGGCTCCAGGGAGTCACGGCACAGGCTTGCTGTCTGTCTCCTCCTCCTCCTCCTCTCCACCTGCAGTGGAGCTTCTGCTTCCTGCTCCTGTTTACTCAGCTTTGCTGTCAAAGCCTCACTTATACAAACTAACTGATTGCAGAACGAAAAAAAAGAGTCTCAGGAGAAAGAGCGCTCGAGTTGCTGTGATGTTTCTGGCCCATTCAGGGTCAAGGAATGTTCCTCTCTGAAAGATCAACAAACTGGGTTGGCTGTCTGGGATGCAGTTGGCCCAAATGCCCACAAGATGTCACTGTTTCAGTGCTCTGGGTTATATATGTTTTTCAGATGGTATTTGCTATGTGTAATCAAATGCCAGCATTGTAGTATTTAATGTAGTCTTTATTTTAATTAAAAAGACAAATTGAAATTTTTTTGGAGTACAATATTCGACTTTGTACTTTCATAAAGTTCATGCAGTTCAGTTAAAATGATGTATATTCTGACATCAGCATTAGGTGAACCTCAAGGCAGCTGCACTACAAACAGACACTTAAATACACATGATGTGCAGGGTTGAGGCAAGTTTTCCACAAAGCAAACCCCCTGCTCCCTGTCCTTCCTGTCCTCTCTTTAATGTACCCCAGGAGAGCAGAGCTGTAATGTATGAGGCCCAGCATAGTTCTTAGCCTAGCACATTCCACCAGGAGGCAGGAGGCAGCCGAGGCAGGTGAGAGAAACTCGTGCAAAGGTGATGATTAGTTTCTTCCAAATGCTCTGGACACTTGTGGGAGGATCACTACAGGTAGCAGAAGAAGAGGCAAAGGAAAAGCATTTGTTTATGGACTTTTTTTTATTGATATACAAAAAAAAAAAAAAAGATAGCATGCACCCACTGGCAATGTCTGAAATCAATTTAAGAACAGCTCGGTCAGAAACAAAACATAGTGAAGAAGTCAAAGTTTAGATTGTGAGTAAAACTCTCCAAACGGACTTTTATATTTAAAAGTATTTAGGAACTAGTTTCAAAACATTTTAAAGAAGTTTTTAACAATTTAATAATAATCATATCTGGCATGTTTTTCTAGTTTAAAAAAAAATGCAAGCAAAGATTGATTCACTGCCCAGTAAGTAATTAGTCTGTACAAGCGGTATTGAAAAAGTTTCATGTGATGGTCTGAGTGAAGGGAAAAGAACGGCAATGATCCATTGTGAAGCCTTGTTGCAAAGATGTCTGTCTCAAGGTAATCCGTTCGTGGCCTTGCCAGACCACAATGAGAGAAGCACAGCTGTGGAATGGCCTTGCCAGGCTAGTTCACTCTGCATGTCAGAGGCTTGAGCGAGTTTCACTGTTTGTCTGTCCTTTTTACTTCTTCAGAGCCGAACTAAAGGGAAATGATTTTGTTTCTTTTTTTTTTTATTGCTGCTGGCTTAGTGTTTTATTTTTTCAATTAAGTTTGTTAGCCGTGAAGCACGTTGCGTAGGGCAAGCCAGCATGCGGCCTGCCCGAAGAAACAGCGTCGGTGCCAGACTTGATTGTGAATTGAAATTTGTATCAGTAAATTAGAACAGAGAAAATAATAGAGCTCAAATTTTTGTTGTTATTTCAGTCAGGCTTAGGTCAAAGCCTGCAAAAGTAATGACTGTTATTTACTGCATGGACACTGCTTCCATGGTCACGGTAACTAGGATGGAGAGAAGATTAAAAAGAAAATACTGCAGCTTGTGAAAAATGCAGATATTTGATACTCAGGTTACTTGTTGTAGAATCTCATCTGATTCTTTAAATCGACCATTTAGGCAGCTGACAGTTTAAACAGGAAGAAAATCAACTGGTAGAGGCACTCTTTTTTCTTTTTTTATTGTTTTGTAGTTGAAAATTTGATTCTTTAAAACGAAAAACAAAAACAAATCTTTACTGGTGCACAGAAGCAATCTCCTACATCTTGAATTCAATATGTAATCGCCAAAAAACACTCCGTAGACATACAGTTAAATTAAGGTTCAGTTGTTTTTATTTAACTGAAAGAAAATTTGCTTCTAGCAACCAGGACTTTGACTTCTTCTTTAGTAGAGTTCCCTGGAGAAATCAGTCAAATCGGATAAGAGCCAATCCTAGAAGTTTGTGCTCTCATCCAAGAAAAACATTATTTTAAAGTATCTCTCTGCAAGACTTAACATATGTATCAATATACTGTCAACTCTAACTCCAACCACCTACTGTGTGTTAAATACAATACGAGTTGCAAATGAAAAGCCAAAGGTGAAAAGGTGACACATACACAGAAATGCTAATTTTATGGATTTTCACTAGAGCTTGAAGCCAAATGAATGTCATGTCAATTACACACAGGAGTTGGCAGTTAGCGTTTTTGCTATCACACAGTATCTGTATCCATCAGTTTGACTTCTGGTTGTTGTGGTTGCTGTTAAACTTAAGCTTGCATACATTGTTTTTTTTTTTTTATGTATATGTTTCAGCCCCACCCTGCTTTGATTTCGGCCTGCCTGGTGTTCTGGGCATCGCATTCGGAGGGTTTCTGATCGGAGTGTTACTTATTGGAGCACTGTGGTTTATCAAAATTAAAACAGGTAATTTTATGACTAACAAAATAGAGTTTGTGTTCGGATATAGATTTGGATCACAGTTTGCCTGGATTTAAAATTGTCACATTCTGTTTTAATCAGGGTACCCGACCGGACTAGACATTAGCTCGACTGCAGCAAACCTTCCCGGTAAGAACTCTCTCTTTTCTTTGTATTTGAACTTTCATTTCATTTAATTTTACTCTTTTAATTTCTTTGCCTTCTTTTGCATCTTCCTTTAGGATGTCCCTGCTCGGGAGCAAAACGACAACCTGTGTCCAACAACCCCTCCCCATCTGAGAACAGCAGCGCCAACGCCAGTATTGGAAGCACCCAGAGCACACCGACCAGCAGCATGGCATGAGATGATGGCAACCTCCACCCGCAGCAGCAGGGCCACCATCTCCCTTAAAAATCACCTATACGGGTTTTGTGCTTTTGTCTTGTTTAGTAGTGCTTAAAAGCATTTGTCCCTTCCTTGCCCCCCCCCCTCCAAATTCTTATTACAAAAAAAAAGAAGCACAACCCATGTCTCTAACACAGCAAGCCCGAAAATGGATGTGATCTGGGAGCTTGTAATGGTGGATGGGGGTGTGGGGGGTGAGGGGGGATATGTGTGTGCATGTGTGGGGGTTGGGGGGAGGGGGTGCTGGGTGACGGATAACAGAAGTCTAATCAATGGCTTCTGACACTCACCTCTGCAGCCTCTCTGTAAAGTCAAGCTCCTAGACAGGAAGTTAAAGAGGGCAAGAGCAAAAAAAAAAAAAAAAAAAATTGGCTCCCAGCAACAGGAAA
>JAPZDV010000011.1:14689746-14704224 GCA_029814665.1 Acanthurus lineatus | reverse complement strand
AAGGGCTCATTCCACTCACCTCTGCAGCCTCTCGGTAAATTCACGCTCCTATACAGGACGTTAACGCGGGCAAGTGCAAAAAAAAAAAAAAAAAAAAAAATTGGCTCCCAGCAACAGGAAAAACAAACCACATCCCCCAAGAGCTAACAGGAAATTCACTGCATTCCTTTCAATGAATTGTGCTTGTGTGATGGCAGCACAATAATAGTCAGACAGGAGACAAACCAGTCAAAAGACTGACTTTGAAAAACAGATGAAAAGCTGTTTTGCATTCACATCCAAGCTAGAAAAATACGAAGGGGGCTTTTGGCTAGGTCAGTCCAAACAGTTATCAACAACGCCTGGGGGTTTGAAAAGCTCGAAAAATGCTAGGATCTCAAACCAGTCAATGAAATGCTCACTTCAAGGGGTATTTGTCTTAATTGGAGTTCGAGGTCAATGATTAACAGCTACCTCCTTTTCTTTTAGAAGTCTGGAGCTAAGTTTAAACTTAACACTGGATTTCTCTGGTGAATTGATCTTAATTTTTTTTTTTTTTTTTGCCTTTTTTTCAATTTGTGTAATTTTGTGTCACTCGTGGGTCATTTGAAACAATGTTATGGTGCCATTTCATGCTATTCAGTAGCTGTATCAGGGCCTTCCTATCAAAGTCAGTTTTTATTCCCCAAAGATATATTCTTGATTTCATAATAACTCAACAAGACCGGCCCTAAATCATATCTAAGGTCCAAAGGTAGCAATAAATTATGAAACATTAATAAAAAAGTGCTTTAATTTATGTGAGCTCAGAGATAATCATTCTTGTAATGTACAGTGCAGCATGCAGAGATACATGGCTGTATTCAGAGCTGAGTAATGTGCCCCTAATGAGGAGTTAGTGCCAAAACTCTGCACATCAGTTTTCAGACCTCTCACTTATATATGGAACCAAAGGCCAGTCAAACAGCTACGCCCACAGGGTGGAGTTTCCCTAAAATAGTCCGCAGAGGTGAAATTCCAGTACTTTTCCTTTGACTAGTATTCATCCTAACCGGAATCTGCAAGGGGACCTTCGCTACTGCCTGATAATTTATTGTAACCACAATTTGTCATTGTAAATTTGAATTCCTGTGATGACACATACAAATGCATTCATAGAAAAAAGACTTAAATATATTGCATTTAAGGCTTTTCAAGCCAGTTTAATCCCAAACACACAGACTTAGATGCAGATATTCAGGGTGTTTAAAGCATTTCTCTTCCTAAGTTTAAAGATTGTAATTGTAATGTGCTCCTCCATCTTGTGACTGGAGATGAGTGCCCAGAAGGGAAAGAATTTTTAGACCTCTAATGGATGTTATAGATCACAAATGCATTTAGAGACTGCTCAGTGACAAACAAGCAACTCTCCATCCCGACCATACACCAAAGTGTAGATGTGACCAAAACTAGACTTTTATTCCTTGTGTGGGGAAATTTTAGGTACAATAGGTTGAACTATTCAATAATGAAAGTCATATATTAATAAGATTAGAATTTCCAACAGAAGGCAATTCAGTCTGTGAGATTCAAGGCAAATGTTTGCACCTGGAATGGGATTTTCTAGCCCACTCACATGAAACAAAAACTGTCAAACTCAGACAAGGACTAATTTTATATGTAATTTTAATTTATCTAATCATTTGAAAGCTGCCTTACTTTTAAAATTTAAACTTCCATCTGTGACACCAGCTCTGAATACAGCCCAATTTGACTAAGACCACTTTTTTGTATGTCCTGTTTGCAACAATACATTGTGTTATAACCCAATGGAGACTGCATCAAAAAAACTTTATTTTCATCCGACATAGTTAATGATGTGAAAAAACTGTATTTTAAGAGAGATGTTAAAAGTTTTCTGTCAAAACAATTTACTTCTGTTGTCTGCATTAGGTAAGCAGTGTCAGCAAATGCAGTGCTATTGCTATTAGGCCTGGGCAGTAAAAAGAAATTGCAGAATACAGGAGTATATAGAAATGTTGAACTTCTAATCACTTTAAAAATACAATAGCTTCTCTTTCTGTTGAACTAATATGGAGATGCTGTATTGAGATGATGTATTATAGTACACAGCCACACCACCAGGGGTCAGTATTCACTGGTGGAAGCAGATAAGAAAGATAACAACTGCGAATGTTCGGGCTAGCGCTACAGCAATAGAAAAAAAAAGATGCTTCTAATCTTTTTTGGGAGTATTTTGGTTTAGTCCAAATTTAGAATGGAGTGCAATATTTCTCTCAACATAGTCGAGGCTAAAGAGGCTAACGTCAAACCTCTGCAAGTCAAGGTCCTTCAGTCCCTCAGCAAAAATCAAGGAGGGTGCTTCTTTCTCATCTAATTATTACTCCATCGGCCATCTATATTCAAATTTGGCAAGAGGTATCTAGGATAGCTAGCTGCACAATAAACATTTAGAATAAAAATAGATACCGCCCAGGCCTAAATGCTAGCCAAAAGCTGCAAAGATGCAGAATGTGGACTTGGACGAGTTCAACAACTGTAGAGAAAACGGTTGATCCGTGAACCCACTGTTTATTTCAATGTAAACATGTAAATGTATGTTATATTTTTTATTGCCACTCTTTTACCTCTTTGAAAAATATTCCCATCACACATCAAGTTTTGTGGTGTTAAGTAAGCAATTTGTATCCACAGTACATAGCTTTGATACAAGCATCCAAATTGTGATGTTTAAACCTTTTTCTTTGTATACATTTGACACACTGATTTACTTTAACTGATGCATATATATCCACACTCCCAGTAGTTACTCACCTTCTGATTTGGATTCTTAAAATGTTTTATTCACCTTCAAACCTAATCTCAAAAAAAAAACATTCAACTAACTGTATGTGTCCTAATTGCCTTGTGAGCTATGTAGCTTGTTACCCCTCTCTCACTCAGTGTGAGTGTGTGTGTATATTTGTCTGTTCATTCATGATTTTTTGTGTATTTTGTGTGGAAACAGAGAATGAAGAGGGCCAGTACAAATTGCCACTTGAGTATTTGTGCAATATGATGAGGTAAACTTGTATTTAATGTCTATGTCATTTTTTTTACTATGATTTTGTATGTGTTGTATAATATTCTTGCTTTAAACCATTTTCTTAACCTGCTTTGTTCTTTTTACTCATGTGAAGAACTGGGACAATTCCTAATCAAGGCACTTATCAAATGCATAAGATTTGTTCTTGTAAAGCAAGCTTTTGTTTTTGTTTTTTTTTAAATTCTTATATAGACTTGAGTTTTGATTACATTGTAGCCGCAGACTGTGCGTGTCCAATTGCACGTCACAGACAATACATCTGGTTTGTTGGTTTAACCCCCGTTTGACATCTGCCATAACCCCAAGATTCACCCTGCACATCCTGCAACTGCATTGTCTGAATTTCTCACCACGGGGAAGCCGCCAAGTAAAATATTCAACACTCACAAACTTGTCACAGAAACCATTAAAAATTAAAAAAGTGAAAATTTAGCAGTTTGCAGGCAACATTTAGAAAATAGCAACTGTAGTAGAATTTTTTTTTTTTGCCCCAGATGTCAGGTATTCTGTACCTGTGATAAGCCAGCCCTGTGAGTAGCAGCTTCTGTCTGAGCACTGACAGTAACATCAGACCAACTGTCAGTTAATTCACTTGCTAACCCTGCACATCCCTTCATTACCTCTGAAAACAACTTCCTCCTCCTCAAAAACGAAATATGTGTGTCCATGTGTGCATATACACGATACATGGAGTGTATGTGAGTTCGTGCGCGTGCATCTGTGTGTAGGTGTACAATAGAAACTATGCCTACATTTAAGTGAGCAGACTCTTCCTCCAGCCTCTTAACAATGTCCATTTTTTGAATTCTTACCAAAAAAAACCCTGAAGCTTTAACAACGTGTCAGATTGTCTGCTTTATAAAATGCAGTGTTATTTTTGTGCTAGAGTGGGCAGCCTTTTACCATTTAAAATGGGTCTATTTGATGAGACAGTAGCCTACTCAACCAATGTCATGTAATTCTTTGTTGTTTTTGAAGAACTATATGTTTTGTTTTGAAATTATCTAAATAAAGTAAATATGACAATTTTTTTTCTGAGTGTCGCTCTTAAAAACCTCTTAACATTGTAATGCTGTAAAAAATAAACTCCCAGGATACATAACAAGTATCACCATAGAGTGATAATATGGCAGACTTGGCACAGCACTTATACAGATTAGATACACACCCTCAAGCTTATTAATAACAGAGTGATAATATCACATCTATAAAGGAAAGCTGAACATGACTGTTTGTGATTCAGCGACACCTTGACATCACTGCTGGCATCGTAAAGAGACAAGTCATGAACATGTACAGTATGGTTTGGCATATTGACTAATGACAGGAAATCTCACTGTTTAGCACAGTTTGAACACATTAAAGCCAGTTTTCAGTGTGTGTCATAAGCATGCAGCCTGCTGTCAGTGTGCAGCCCACGCTATAAAACACACGATCAGAACCCGGACCTCAAGGGTTTCTGACTCAAAGGGACGAGACTATAAGATATTAAAAACAAGAACTTCAAAATAGTTATTAAAATCTTTGTGAGTGGGTTAGAAGAGCAAGTTACAGGAGTTGAATTTTTCTCATTTTATCTCTGTTTTTTTATGTTACACATGCCCAGATCTGACACACACGTGTGCATAAACAAAACCTAAACACATGCATTAATGTATGGAGAAGTGTCATAATGAGGTTGCTGCCATCTGGTTGTTACATGGCAGCATAAAATCTACAAATGATGATGCAAGACCAATCACTTGAACTTAAACCATGATTTAGTATCATATAGGGATGCAGAAGATATGTATTAAGGTTACATTATTTCTATCTGATTTAGCTTAATGTAGGATTGACCTGAAACACATTTAGCTTAAAAAATATTGAACCTTATTCTGTGACTGTGTTTTGCACCCTACAGTGTTACTTCTATTTTTGAGTATAAAGTGTTTTTCATCCGTCTAAGACCTTTCCTGTGTTCAAGTTTGCACATTCAGCCATGTTTTTCAGGACTGGAACCAAGACGAACAATACATGTTTATGTCTGACATCATCTCCACAAATGACCATGGAACCATTCAGCCTTGTTTGGGACACATTGTGTGATGTGTGTCTGTTTGTGTTTGTATCTATAGGCATGTGTTTTGTTGCTCGCCTCTTTGAGTGGCTTCAGCTTGGTACAAATATGTTCTGCTCTGCAAAAGTGTACTTGCTGAAATGTGTTTGTTACCTGTGCATTAAGCATGCACTGTCCACCTGAGGGGAAAAACAGCTCTAACAGCTTTTTTCTATACAAAAATTAAGGTGTGAGTCGGTGTTGGAGATGGATTTTCCTTTTCTCTTGACAACATCTTGTGATCTATGTGTTTGTATAAAGAAATAGCAGTCACTGCTGTATGGAGCTGTGAGCTAAAGAAATTTCTTCTAAAAACCCTCTGTTTTTTTACAAATGTAACACAGAAAATATATGTCAGGATGAAATAAGGGAGAAACTGTGTAATTTTTGCCAAAGAATTGCTTCCCAACCATATACTACATCATAATGTGTTGCTAGACTCTCAAGGACAGCAGAGTAAGTAACACATTAGTGTTAGACTGTTAAAAAAACAACATCTTGTTCAGTCTAATAATAAAAAAAACTGTTACTGGGATCACTAAACAAGTTGTACATTTGGAAAACTCATAAAAAAACAGCAAAATGTTTGTCCAGGAGACTTAACACCTCATCGTTCCTGTTTCCTGAGATGTTTTTGGAGCTTTTGATTGGAAGTGAGGCACATTTTCATTTCAAGTGTACTGTAAAGTAACAGCACACTTCAAATCAAAATTCCAATAAAAAATTCATATTAAAATGTCTATGGTATTAGTGAACTATCTTAATCGTTTTAATTAATCTGATTACATAGTTAATTGGTTAATTATTAAATCAGATTACTGCCGCAAATAACTCTTCTCTTAAAGCCCTGCTAAATGATATCTTTATAATAGCATTTTTCAATAACAAGTTCACAAAATTTTAAATAATCATAAAAAATGAAAAAAATATACCATGCAAATTAGAAATAAAAATAAAATATACTAAACAAAAATAGGAATAGATGAGTAGCAGAAAATGTGAGTCACAGGGGCCTTAACATTTCCTGAGTTTAACATACAACCTATATGCTTAAATACAGTAAAGGTCAAGTGTTTAATTATGTCCTTGAGCGCTACAAAAGAACTCTACACACCGTCGATTGTGTGGAGTTGACCTGCGATTATTATGGAATTAAAAAGATAAACTATCCCGGTATAGCTTTTATTAGGGTTTTAGATTTGCTGGTAACGCTGCTTAACGAGTAGCTGCAGGGAAATGTCCCATTACATTTAATTACTTTGATAAATGGATTAACGATAACCACCACCAGATGGTGCTATATTTTTTATTTTCTCTAAAATACACGGATTGCATATCTTATGAGCAGAAGAAGACAATCAGCCTCATTGTGAAGCAAAGTACTAAGCAAATTTACTGAGAAATAATTGAATAGAAATCAGTAATAAATCATAGAAGCAAAACTTGCTGCAGCTTTTATAAAATACATCGGCCTTCACATATAGGCTGAACTACAGAGAGGATAAAAAATTAAATGGTCACATGATCTGCAGTTTACATCATCATGCAGCTGTGTTTAAATAAATTAAAGACCTTTCTTAGACTTATGTTGACAAATCTGTGACTGTTCCTGACATGAAGCCCATAAAGCCTTGAGGGCTCGTTGAATTCAGGAAGCTGCGTGTGTGCATTACTGAAGCTCCTCGGAGTAGGACGCCTTCTCCCTCAGACTTTCACACCCTGAGGCGCTGTGCTGCACACAAGGTTGTTTACACACACCGAGACTGTGTACAGGCTCAGCCTCTCTCCTCTTCTCTCACCCACACATAGACGTTCGCTCTCTTGCCCACACCTCGCTGAATATCCACAGCCTGGACCAGGGTAATCCTCTAACTTATAGACAGTGCTGTGTGCTCGGAGCAAATCCTGTGCCTTCAAAAAATGCAGACACCTCTGGAGCTGAAGTGTGGCTCAAACACCTCAGAGGTGATAGAACAAAGCTTTGTCTTCTTTGATGTTTGCTCCTTTTGCTTGAGTCCTTGCTCTCCTTCAAGTCACTCCACTGTTGAGCAAGTAAAAAAATGTCCTGCTACAATAACTTATTATTATATTAATTGCCTGTTATTATAAAACAGGCTGGATATGCAACTGTTCGCTGTAATGTGTTTGCAACACATAGGAACTACAATATAAATACATTAACATATGCTGAAGAACAATGTAATGAGCTAATTTGAACAAAAATTACTTTGACCAAAATTACAGATGTTTTATGTGCAATAAATTAATTTTCTAAGGAGTATTTTCATCATTTTTTGCCTGTTCTTTCCTTTTTTCAGTACATGCAGTAAAATTAATAAGGTGCACAGGGAATAATATGCAAAGGCCCTAATCCATGATCCATCGGTTTTTATATTTCTGTGGTTTTGATTTCTGAAGGGATAATTGCAAAAACTGCCTTTATTTGTTTTATAAGAAGACCAGAGGTCCAGTCAATTCACTCATTCACCCAACAGGAGATCCACAGCTGGTTCCATAACGGCTGGGAAAAGTGAAGCTCCCAGCATGTATCCAGTCGTCCCCACAGTCTTCTCATCTGTGCTAAAAAACACCTCCGAAAGGGTGCCGCTGAGGGAGATCACCACCAAAAGCTAGAGCAGCCTCAACTGCATGGGAGGGAACAACAGGTCCCACTTTTGGAGTTTTACCTTCACATACCCTTTCTCGTCTTTCTCGTATGAAATTGCCAGGCTGTCAGGGGTGCTCTGACTGAGCGTTTCAAGTCATTCTTTAAAAATGAGATATCCAAAAGTGGTGCCTGAAAACAGTGCATTTTTTTTCCCTGCCACTGCCACAAAAGTAGGTCTATGACTCTGACAGACGTCCTCGTGTGACAGAGCAAAGGCGTGACTGTTAAGTGTATTGACTGAGCAGCAGGATAAGAAATGGCTGTCTTTTCACAGAGAAATAGAACTTGGAGAATTTTTCTTCCAAAAACAAAAAAAATAAAGGCATTGTTATTGTACCCATTCAGCCACAACTAACCAGTGACATCACCTGTAGCTAATTTTAGGAGAAAACTGGCTCGCTGTAACTTGTTACTTTCACATTTGCTTCTTGGAGAATTGGCAATAAAGTCATGAACAGTTGCACCTCCATGTGCTTGCAGGAGAATGTGCAAGTCGTTACCCGGCTTAGCATTCAGTTAGCATGCTTTCTATGCATAGCAATCAGTGGATTTTGTGTGTGAAAAAACTGCATTGGAACAACATTAGCTGATCCACAACCACACCACATCCCACGTTAGTTCTCATTATTCAACACAAGTAACTTTTTTTTCCATAAAAAAAATAAAGAAATAAACCAGCTGGAGTGATTTGGGAGGTAGTAAGCATTTTTTTTCTTGAGCCTCTTGCTTGTTGATCAAGCTAATGTGTAATTAGCCACAGCTAAATGCTTTACAGGTATTGGGTTTTGCCTCTCCTCTCGGTTGGCTCTCTGCTCACCGTCACAACAGATTATAGTTTTCTCTGTCGTCTAACTGCTAAAGCTGCTCTCTCAGAGCACTTTTCATGTTTACTGCTTTTACTGAAAATTGGCTGAGCTCAGTAACGGACTTACTAAGTGCACAATTGAGATGGAGTTTCAGCATGGCATGAGTGACTTGATGTAACTAAACTCAACTGAAATTGGAAAGTTATGTCACACTAGCCAATGTAATAAAATTAATAACATCTACTTTTAGTTTTAGTTTATTCAAACAGTTTACTCAGCGTGGTCAGCTCAGACCAGCACACTATAAAAGGTCAACTTGTGTTTTTTTGGCATAATATTTAGCTATCTTGTTTGCTGGGTGCACTTCTTCACATTTGCAATATAAAACACATTATATCCACTCGTTACACTGATGGAAATAGCATTGAATAGCATTTTAGTAAGTCACACAATGCTTGTTTATTCATAAAGAGATAATACAGACTGTAAGTAGCCACAGGTGCAAGAAATTAGACAACACTTAACCTAAAAAAACACACAACAACCACAATGCAAGTAGAGAAACAGACATGGGCAGATTCAGGGGCCCCAGAAAGCCACTTAGGGAAGATGCACACACATCATAGTGTGGTTGATTTCACCTGCAAAATCCATTTCAAATGCATCTTCTGCCTTAAAACTGCTGCTATGCACCTGTATTAGAGAAACCTGCATGACCTATGACGTTGACCTATGATGATCTGTATGATCTTTTAGCTCCATGCACAAAGGGCCCTCCTGACGATCATGTGACTAAGGACAAAACATATGCTTCCTGGTAACTTGTGATCCAACACGTAAGACAAAGCTAAGGATTTTAAGGATACTTGCAGAACTTTTAATTGTCCTCATGTGGCATGATAATTTTATATTTGCCTTTTCAGAGTTAATTATACCTTTTATTTGCTGTTAGGTAGGTTTTGTTATTATTTAAATACTTAAAATGTCATTAGGAAACAGGAAATAATATGTCTAGTTCTCCAATTTCCCTGGGGGAGGATCTACATACCAGCTGCATAACACAAGATCCAGCTGTGGAAAAATGGCCTTGTGGCCCCTCATTCACAAAAAAAAAAAAAGTACTCTGTATTTGTATTTGCACTTTGATCATAGCCTGTGCGTGTTTTTTTAAAATTTAGTTTTATTATTATGCAAACAATGTTAGATTTATTTTATTTTATGCAGTTAAGTACAAGAGCTGAATAGCTGATATGATATTTGGTAACCTGACAATCAAGTCTTGGCACATTTCACTGCTTAGGTGAAGACATTCTGTTTTTGACAGCAGTCTTGTGCCTTGTTTGTCAAATGAAATGATGAGAGATGATATTGTCTTCTTACTCATCTCAATTCCAAAGGGTGGCACAGAATACATCGCACTGAGCTGTCTGATGTTTGATCTCTTATCAACCATGTGAAGTCGTCAAGGAGATTTTCAGGATTTGATGTTTTTTCTTTGAACTTGCATGGCCGACTTTAATTTACATATTTTTTCATAGCAGTGTTATTTTTGCTTATTTTTCATTCGGACTAAAAATCATCACTGACCTCCTCTTTGCATTACTTTTTTTTTTTTTTTTCCTTGCTGGTGTTGTTGTTGTTGCATCACCATTCGGTCTCTCCTAACTGAATATGTGGCCGTGCTTTTGTGATGCTGAAACACAGTCCGTGTTAGTTATAGTTTAAATGTGATTGATAAACTTCCTCTGTGAAGGCAACCAAGCCCCACAGTGGCAGATATGGAAATAAGTGGAAGGGAAAACACAAATGTAAATTAGTGTAAGCCGAAAGTGTAGCTCTAGATAAACCCCTGACTGGCTGTAAAGACAAGTGCCTCCGTGCACAGAATGCTGAGCACAGCAAGCCCCTTGTAAACAAAGCTTCTGCTATTTAGTTTCAGTTGGCTTAATTAGAATGAATGAGGGGGCCTTGTGCAAAGAGGACAGTTTTTTGTGGGTGGAGGGAGAGAGGAATTGGCCATGGTGGATGGAAAGCTGGACTGAGAGATAAAGTTACTAGCGGGTGGCATGGACCAATTGGACAATGACAAACAAAGCCCTCAGCCAAAAGCGCAGCCGTAATGAATTTAGGGGGGAACAACATACATGTTAATGTGCAAAAATCAAATTATTATGATTATATTCAATGTTTTATCTCCACACCAAAGAGAGAGGGGAAGAGTGTGATTGTGTGTATGTGTGCAGAAATGGATGAATGGTTTTGTGTGTCTGTGGGTGTGCAGTATTTGCAGTTGCAGTTTGTTTTTGCAGACTAATATTCAGTCCTGCTGAGGTGTAAAACATAACAGCAAGATGAACTAATTGTTGATGATAATTTTTAATACCAGTGTGGTGATTATTGAATAAAAATTAACTTTAATATTGGAATGTCCAGACAACATTTTCAAAGAATCCTAAATTAGCACCGGCCAGGATTTTATTCTTTTTGCATCGAAATATTAAATTCGGTTGTGGTTCCCACTGAAGAGAGCACATCAACACCAATATTTTCTAACTATACATTTCATAACTTGACTGCATCATAAAAAAACTACTACCTGTTTGTCATTCAACAAGCTAAGGTGCATGTCAAGATGTGTGTGTATTAGTAAATTTGATAAGAAGCAAACTTTGGTAGGACTGTTAATGTAGCTGTATCAAAGACTCCTGGGTTGTGTAGCAGGCTGCTGCTCCCCCTCCCCACTTTCTTTAAACGCAGTTTAAGTGCCCCCTTGGATGATCCACTGGTAGATAAAGCAAGGTAAAGTGCCCTCTAAGGTGGCCCAATGTGCAAGAAAACCTGTTAAAGTGCCCTCCATGGTGTCCTTTCAGTGGAGAAGATGTGATGCGCTGCTGTATGTGCTGCTTTCCATGACAGAAAATGAGTTCAACTCTTTGTGGCTCTAAATGGTTCATGGTTCCCAGTTTATTTTTATTACAGTGGGACAGAAATTTTTCTTAGTCACATGATAAACAAAACTGAATCTGAACCCATGATTGCAACTGATTAAATCAGACTAAGACGGTGAAAATGCGTATAAACTTCCAGTACTTGTCACCACTGTCCATAAAACAGCCTGAAACTGCTCTTAAAAGCTGAACTGGAGGGGATGCAGATGAGTGAACATCATTTTTTCCCCAAAAATTGTATCCTAATCTGCTCTGTGTGTTATTAAACAGGCTAAGTTTTTGAAAAATCACTCATGCTGGTTCTGTTTTTGCTTAATTTTGCACCTTTGCTAAGTACTTTCAATATGATCTGCAACACTTTTGTTTAAAGCCAAGAATAACCTCATAATGGACAAAGTTTGGAAGGAAATGAAAAGGAACTTACTTTCGATTAAACTTTTCTAACCACATAGGAGCAAGGCTAACAAAAAGGTAACTTATTGCAGAAAAATGTTCTCCCACTCATCTGCACAGTTAAAAAAAAAAAACACAACACTTCCATAAACAAAAAAGTTCAACCTCACCGTGCACTCCAGCATTGCCTGTAGTATACTTAATTTTTTGCACTCCATCTTCTAAAGTTTACCTCTGGCTGTGAATGCAATAGAGCGTTGAACCTTGAACACGGATAAATAAGTAAAAGTGAAAAAGTTAAGGTAAGGTACTCTGTCAAATGATTGAAAAACTAGGGGTGCTGTCATGAAACTGATTTGTTTCCTCAAAGAAGGGAACAGAAAGAGACAGATTTATGCTGTAACAGACAAAAATATGCAGTTTCAATTCCATTGGACTTAAATTATAGGCACTAATTGTGACTTCATATGATTTAGTTCATAGAATAACCTAAGTTTTGTTTTGAATCAGTCAGTCATTCTTAAAAGTTAAAGCAGGACATTCTTTTGTTACTTTGCTTTGTGTATTTGTTGGTCCAACAGAAAACAGAAACAACTACCTGTCAAAGCCTCATGGGAGATGTAATGGCACCATGGAGCCCCAAAATATAAGATTAAGAAAAGCCCAGTTCCATGTTCATCCACAGACGTGACATATTGAGGGCGAGAGGTCACGTCCACATAGAGAAGGTGATAATGACCAACGTTTGGGACAAAGATGGAGACTGGAACTCAATCAGGTGTGTGTCACACCGGTTCTCGTCAATCTCTGGAGCACTGGGTGATAGAGAAACTATTTCTAAATGTAAATGACTAAAAAACAAAACCAAGAAAGGAAAAAAAAAGACTAAAACATTAATTTAAAGTTTTAAGCTGTAGATGAAAAATGAGATGAACTACAAAAACCTTCCACTTCAACATTTGACAGTAATGAATACAGTTAATCTACATTTAGTTAGAAACACCATCCGGCGGTGAACAATGGTGATTAATCAACATGTCCCATCTTACATCGCTGTTTTTTTTCCCTCCTCTGTATGTTTTGGTGTATAAACAACAATAACACTGAGGTTACTGTGTGATGTGTTCAAACGCGAAACAAGTCCCCCCCATATTGACTTTGTGTCACCCCACCACTTGGCCTTTTGTTTTGGTGGGGGATAGCCTGTCACTGAGATGGCAGTGAAAGGAGGGAAGATTTCTCTGAGGAAAGATGGCGAGGGAAAGGTCATGGTGAATAAAAGGCTTTTAATCTGAGTATCCTTGTGTCGTGTGCCCAGGGAATATCAAAGTCATCCCATTTCTGGCGAGGTCAGACCAGGGCAGCCTCCCTCCTTGCCCGCTCTTCTCTTCTCTGTTTGTGATGCCTAAATACCCAGTGTTGAAGAGCTTTAAGAAAAGGTTAGGAGCCCTCTTCCTGCCTGTGTCTGTTTCTGTCCATTGTGCTCTTGTGCAAATTTAAGCTCACTGCATAGAGATAAGATATCAAATGTAGCTCTAAGGCTTAAGGCTTTGTGATGTTACCATTCTCAGACAGAAAGAAGACTAGATACTGTATTTGCTGTCATTCTATTTGCAGCTATTGTATAACTGGAGCAGGATTCTGTGGTGCTCTGCCTGATGCAGACTTAAATGCATCACAAAAGCTAGTAAATGTCTGCAGGATTTATGCAGTTTCTAAAATATATTATAGGTTTTTTGTACCTCTTGCAAACATCGAAAGCTGATTTTCACACGTTGTGGCAATACTTTTAGTTATACAACATGTTGGGAGTGTTTGTCTGACCATGACAGTGGAGATGGATAAGGTTTTAATTTGATGTCAGCAGTGTTGTCAGCTTGGCAAAATGTCTGGGCCTTTATTTAGGAACTCTAGCAGTCTAGAGGATGGCTTGCCAGTCCATTTGGTGTGAAGTGGAATCACGTTTTCCACAACACTGGCCCCGAGCATCCATCATGTCACACATTCACAACTATTCAGCACCACCACCACCACCACCACCACAGTGCACTCTGA
Organism: Acanthurus lineatus; assembly: GCA_029814665.1. Classification (NCBI taxonomy): domain Eukaryota; kingdom Metazoa; phylum Chordata; class Actinopteri; order Acanthuriformes; family Acanthuridae; genus Acanthurus; species Acanthurus lineatus. Next base: position 14,690,192 of record JAPZDV010000011.1, on the reverse strand, counting down.
CTACTTTTAAAGTCACACTCCGTGATCCGAACATAAACAAAGGTTTAGAGCGACTGGGGAATCAAACAATGGAAGAAGCGAAACACTTAAAAAAAAACTGACTGGCAGCCATAGAAGAACAAACATATCGGATCAGGTCAAGAGAAGCAGCTCAGTTTTGAGGACAAAATGTACGAAGCTTAGACAAAAGAAAATATGTCTGTGTGAAACATGAGAAACCCTCACTGAACTGGAGAAAGGGCAGGCAATAACACTGGCCTGCTGCATCCAGGAGTGTTATAGGATCCATATATCTGCTTTTCAGCGAGGACATCAGACCTTGAGGTAAAATTGGAATGCTTTATTATGTCATGCGTTAACATAGTCTGTGTTTTTTTTTTGTTCAGATTCCCAAATTTAGAAGTGTCATTTTCTTTGGCCACCGTGCGCTAAACGGCACGTATCAA
>JAPZDV010000011.1:14648403-14689260 GCA_029814665.1 Acanthurus lineatus | reverse complement strand
GGGGGATTTTATGGTGCATTTGGTGACTTAGAAAACAGTGGTCGCAGTGAAACCTGCAGATTGATTTGGCAGGCAGGAGACAGCACTGGCTTTTCTTAGGTCAGAATAAATCAGTCTGTTTAATTGCGGCAGCGTTAAACAGTCAGAGGAGCCACTGAGCTGATATTAATTAATCTTTCTCCCAGCTGAACTGACACCTGGATACACACACGCACACACACACACGCACAAACACACACACTTAACACCTATGTTTTATTAAAAAATAATAAAAGTTATTAAACTTCTGTGCTTATATTTAGTTGTGGCACTTTTTCATGTTTTATCTGCAGAGTTCAGTTAAATGTAATTGTTCATATATGCATTTTATGTGGATTTGTGGTTGAAGCTGCTATCTGTTTTGACAGCATTCAAAACTAATGTATTACTATACTCTTCTATGATATGTATAATTGTTATTACGGTTATTTAAGTTATTTTACATCAATTAAAGGTGACTTAATTGTATCAATGTCATAATTACTAAAATAAGTTTGTCTGGATGAATTACTGAAGTCACATCTTTGCATTCACTTTTATTTATGTTTACTTTTAATATCACATGGCCACACACACACACACTCTGTCATTGGAGTGTTCTTAACCTTGACTTTTTTGTAGTGCTAATCTAAGAGACTGAACTTCATCTTGAGAGTGGCATCTTATTTCTTCTGACAAATAAGGATTCAGTATGCATAAACTGGCAACGGCCACATACAGCACTCAATAACCACCTTGACTCCTATAATTAGATGCACTTTGCACAGGTTTTTTTTTTTATTAGCAGGTAAATATAGCTGCTGGTCTTTTGCAAATCTAAGCGTCAGAAGTCATAGTTGGGATAAACAGAACATGGTGAGTCACAACCACTTATATGCCGTCAATGCTGTTCACTGCCTCGCTTTCCTTGTCTCTGTCCAAGGTGCTGAAGTGAACCCAAAAACACTTCAGATCCTCACAGGACTTCCTGTGACCTATGCACAATCATGGCAGAATACAGACATACATGAGACAAAAACCTTGGAAACATCACAGAACACCATATCAACCACAAACTGCCCTGAAAAGATCTATAGTAAAGACTCCAACTATCAAGCGACCCAAACTGTAGAATATTAATTAAAAATAATATTTATTTCTATAAAGCTGCAGAGAAACACTACCCATTCCCTTGCAGTGAATGCATATTGATTATTAACACACTGATTGCATCTGTAAATAATAAAAAGAGCAACAGCCTGAAGTTTCTTCAGAGTTTAAATGTCACTCCTAATTAAACAAATACACTGTGGCAATGAAAAAAATGGAACCCAATTCAAATCTGGAAAGAGGATTTTTCATTGTTGTTGTGCATCTTAAACTTTTGGCACAGTATTTTTTTTTACCAGGGGATGTTATCCTGCAGATGTAAATGTCAAGGCTTTGCAGAACATGCTGTGCAAGTTATTTTAAAAATGGTAGAAATATAATAATAGTAAGAAACCTGATTAAAACATATTCTTCAGTGGTGATTTGTATGTTTTGTCTTTTGGATACATTGCATTTACTCATTAGCTCACACAAAAATAACACCTTAAATGAGACGCCAGGTTCATGCAGATGTTTGCTGCAGCAGTGTCAATGAGTATCGAATGGGCATGTGTATATCTTAATCTACTTCATTTCTATTAACCGCGGCACCGGATTCACACAGCTCAGCTTCCTCCTGAGTTGGACTAAATGAGAGAAGTCAGGGATGACACGTAGGTCAGGACAAGTCGATGTCTCAGTTACTGTTCCATGACTATTCATCCTGACAACGTGCTCGTCTCCTCGTGGACCGCTTGTAGCCCCGGTCAGCTTGCCAGATTGCCTTTGTAGAACACTACTCAAACAAAGCGCGTTAAGACACTGGAGAAATCAAACACAGCAACTCAGAAAAAAATAGATATAGTCCTGGCAAGAGTGTTACATGTCCCACTTGGTTTGCCACAACTGCGCTGGTTTATGAAATCATCTGGACAGGCAGCACCTGTTGCAACGGCTTCCCTGTCGCTAGTTCCTCTTGTCATGTTTTTCCAGTTTTTCTTTGTCATTTGCTCGCTCTCAGAGCTTCTGGTTCAGGCTTTGCATTTTAAATTACAACACTGTGTGATGTCTTAAAAAAAAGAGAATATTTCAACATTTTTGCAAATGCAAAAATAGATAACTAATGTTTTGTTTGACATGTCCAGAGTGTTGAGTTTTCAGTCCTGAGCTTTAAAAACCTCCCATCAAAGAAATTTCAATACACACACCAGTGCTGGATTGTGAAAGAGAAGAATGAGGGGGGTCTTTAATGAGATGGGGATGAGATGCCTCTGTATGGAGGTCAGCAAGATGTATTGACCACAGCTGAGACAGCAGAGAAGCTCATTGTGGAAAGGCCATTTTGCATCAGAACACTGTGTCTGATGTGGATGAAACATGATAAAAAATGGCTTTTAAAAAAATAGAGGCTTTTGGACGTGAATGCCAATTTTCAGATCAATGAGGAGGATTGTTGTATGAAAAGATGTGTTGGACAGGATGCAGGGTTGCCATGGCTCTGCAGAAGAATTTATATTTTGGATTAGCTGACCTTTCTGGGTGGTTTCAGGTAAGTCTGTGACAGCATTTTTTGCAGGAATTATGTTATATTTTAATGCACATGTACTGTCTCCCCTTTAAAAAAATAAAAAAAAACACTGCATCTGTCTCATGTTACTCCAAAGCTGCACAGACAGACTTTCTTGTAGAAGGCTGTTTTTTTGAATTAATAGTTTCTTCTGTTATGCTGAATGGAACTGTGCGCCTTTGAGCTCTCTTTTTGAGTAGCTTTCAGCAGCGGCAAGAAATATTCCTTGTTGATGTGCCAAGTCATTGATTACCATGCTTGGCCCCAGCAGCTTGACATATTAATGGACTAACGTGCAAAGTAATTTAATGCAAAAAAAAAAAAAAAAAAAATTACTTTGCATTTCTGCAGAGTAATTTCAAAAAGGTAAAATGCAGAGCGGCGCCTCTGAGGGATAGAAGATGGAGCTGAGCCTGGTCCAGGCTTGAGAGGATGTGTCTGCCATGTTGCGTTTGATTAATGGCACCACAGGCCTGCTCATCAAGAGGTAATAATATATGAGGGCATAAGTCAGGCTTCATCCTAAGGTTCTGGCAGGTGTTCAGGTCTTTCAGACACAAGCCTCTCTGAGGTAGCCCATCCCAAAAGATCCCTCTCTGTCCTCTTTTTCTGTTGCCTCCAACTCCTGATCACTCTTGACGTACATTTGTACAGAGCTTTGCCTCATTTGCTGTGTCAATATTTTAGTTCCCAGATGTCAGAAAAACGATGGTTTGAACACTGCTTTTCATAAGAAATAAGAAAAGTCAATGCTTTGTCTGGAATTCCAAAGTATTAGAAAGTGTCTCTTGACGTTTTCTCCACAGAAACGGACAGGCCAAGAAATATGCTGTCACAGAGCGTCATGTTAAAAGAAGGCAAATCCTTAAAGACAGTCTTAAAAAAATCCAGTCGCAGGAAATCTCTCAGTGGCCCCAAAAACCAGCTGCCTCAACGAACTTCATAGTGAAGTGTATTTGACTGAATATAAAACGAAGAGTGCAAACCACTACAGCTATTAATTAGCTGAAAGCTTTTAAAATCAAACTGATAAATCCATAATTATACAGTTTTCCGTGCAGCTCTAATTGTTTATTTTAGCATTTGTTTGATTCGTTGTCATTTTTCATGAATAACAGATGTAAAATGTAAAAGCTTTTATATATTGTAGTTTTCTTTAACTTACAGCATGTCGTATAATGAAGCTTAGCTTCTACTCAGCCTCTTTCAGTTTTTGCATTCTATAAGTGCTTCCTGTGCTGTATATGTTAGTCGTCTTGGGTGATTGTGGTTCCCATTGGAAATATGTAAATCTGATGTATGCATAGGGAATAAGCCATACACAAACATCCAGTGCTGTCAAACACAGAGGAGATGGGCTAGCGGAGACTGTGCTAGCGGCTAATGAGGGAGTGGTTTTAGTTACCAGTGTGTATGGCTGTATGTGTGTTGAATCCCAGTGCTTATGTTGGTGCTAATGGGGGGATCCTAATAAATAAAAGAAAATAACTAAAACAGAAGCTGAATAATATACGAAAACTCTTTCCCAGTTTAATCATGTTGGCCTGTTGGGGCATTTGCTCTACAAATGTGTTTGTCTTCTGCTCCTAATGAATCTCCAGGTAGAATAGACGCTGCAAGGCATATTGATGCTCCCTCTGTCAATACTACATTTTGCCCCAGATTGAAGTGTGAAATATTGATGTGACCATCAGACACTACAAGCTTTACCAAATCCACCAAAATAGCGCCACAAAAACAATCTTGTGGAAAGTAAGTTTGGATAGCAGGTGGACGTTTGGTACACTTCACTTCTCTCGAGCTTATTTTCTTTTCAGTAAGAGAAAACAGTCGACGCTGCATCACTTCCCTCCACCTGTATACGGTTTGTGTGGCTGTGATTTTAGTTCCTGAACATGTTGCGTTTATAATTATCTCGGTATCAATATCTCAGTTTCCTCCTGAGTATTCTGAAGCACAACTTTTGTCTCGAAACTTTTTACTCCTGTATACATTATTCCCAGTGTTTTAGCGGGTATTAGCTCAACTGAATTTGTTCTTCAAGTCATGCAGTATATTTCAATGACTCATGTTTTAAATTTCCTGTTGACAGAGTGTGTGAGATGGTAATAGTTGATACTGCTGCTGAGAGATCATCCTAAAAGATACTGGTGAAATTGACTCCTCTGCCAGTCTCTTCTGTGGGCTCCCAGTGCTGATTAAAGATGATAGAAGTCGCTTTTTTGTTTCTATGTAGTAGTTACCTCCTCCGCATCATTAATACTTGATATTTTTGGCTCTTTTTTTGCAAATCTCTTCAGAAAATTGTGGCATAATAATGTCAGTCATCTTCTTGAAGATTAAAATTTAGGGTATGTACACAATGACAGTCTCAAACCTCATGAAAATATAGATATAAATATGTCTGTTTATGGAATTACTTATAAAAATATGACAGATAATTGTGCTGCCATTCATAAAACTAACATTTTATACATTTCATAAATGAAGATACTGTAGTTTGAGGCTGCAGTCATTCAAACTTTTATTTTTGTGTGTTTTCTTTTTACTTTCATTCTGCTCTCATTGTTGCACATGATAGTGTTTGACAGAAGGATGGACCAGCTATTAGATGTAGATTTTGCAGCCAACATAAAAAAAAAATCCCAAACTCTTCACCACCTCCATTTTTCAGAAGAGAGAGAAACAGGTGCACAGTTTCCTTCAAAACTCCTACATCCTGCCAGCTGCTGTCTTAAGCCAATCATGAATGATCTCTGGAATTAGTGCCAATCTATCCCAGGTGGCATCAATCTCCCCTCGTTTGGCATAAAATTACGCTGAATTTTACTTTGATGGGATGTTTAAATTGACCCTCTCTAAAGGCCTCAAAAACATAAATACTGCTAGGTGAGTTAAAACACAAACATTCTCATCTTTGGAATTAATACAGCAGAAAAACACCCACAAATTCATTTCAAAGGGGTCAGACAGGTCAGGAATCAAAGTCAGAAAGCCTGCGTGGTCAAACAGAGCTGAATACAAGTAAACAAGCTTTTTCTAGACATCATAACGTCCACGGCTTTTTTATATGTTGATCAAATAAGCGAGAGAAAAGTGCTCTCACGATGCATACCAGCATTGAAAGAAGCAAATGACATACCAGGAGTGGAGAAAGTGGGCTCCATTTTACGTAGAGTGTATGCAATTCCTAAATTACTGAAAATTAAAGGGGGCTCTCTAGGCGTTTGCACTGAAAAACAGCTTCATTTCTGCCAGTTTGCAGCATAGTCTCCCGCTCAAAAGATTGAGGAGCAGGCAAAAGTGTTGTAGATGGAGAAAGCAGTGCAACATGTTCAAAGGTTGCAACAAAATAAAATAAAATAAAAAAAAATTCAGCACAGAGCGAGAGATTGATATGCTCCCGTTCATCCAATAGACTGTAATGGGGTGCTGTCACAATGACTTGACAGAATGACTGTCAAGCTGTCACTCCAGACTTGGCTCAGTCAAACTGTTGCATTTGTGCTAATACAGGCCATCGCTTTGGCAAGCAAAAGCCATTTAACAAGCATTAAAAATGGAACAAATAATGCAAGTTTTCATAGATTGACACCTTTTTTTTAGCAACAGGTGATGGGTTACAAGCACCACTAGACTCCTTATTCAAATTTTGGCAGTTTGTTTGCCATTAAAAAGTTGCAACAGCTATAATTTGTGTTCTTTGGATATAATTTTTCTCAGCTGAATAGTGCCACATAATTTCACCTGACACACTGAAATGAACTTGACATGTTCAGCCTCTGAAGGACATTCTGTATGCTATTATGTCATTAATTTGATGATTGTGAGTTATTAAGATTACTGGTTTCATTTCCCTCTGCGTCCACACTGGTGGCAGCCACGGTCAGAGGCATTTTCCGTTTGCTCCGTCCACTTGTTCAGCTTCCTGTCTCATTCTTAATGGGATATTTCAGGAAATCAATGAAGGAATTTGTTCAAATTTGGCACAAACATCTACTTGACCTCAAGGATGAACTGATTAGTATTAGGATTCAAAAGTCAAGATCTCTGTGACCTCAGATCACATTTTTGGCCATGACTCGAGAATTCATTCACAAAATATGGCAAAATATCCCAGAATTGTCTAATAGGATAAAATGAAGGTCAGAGAACAATTTCACTTTAACTTTATAATGTTCTGCAAAACACTTTTCTGGCCCTTATTCAACAGCCATAACTCAGGAGCAAAAAGGAGAGATTGTGACCATATTTCACATTTGGTCAGGTACTGAATGGGTGCCACTAATCTTGGGTGCCCTCCTTGAAACTGTAGTGATGTATAATTCATCTGTGCTGCCGGGTTCCAAATATGTGCGATACATTTTAGAATTTGCAGCTTGTTTGCAGCAACATCCAAATTTTAAGTATTGTAGTCAAGCCCACTGCTTTTGCCGGTGTTTAGCTCCAGGTTAATGTTGCTGCTCCATGTGACGGAGCCCTCTCAGTCCTCTAAAGCTCCTCTGCAAAAACAGTTACTAAAGTACATATATAAATAGAGCATACCTGCAAAAGTCAAGGAGCTTTAATGTTTGATTAATGGTAAAATAACTCATCTTAACTGACAGGTATGACTGTCAAACTCTCAATTATATGTACTTTCGAGACGAAAAACTGAACCCCTTTCTTCACTTTTTCCTTCCTATCTTAAAGATTTTTTTTTACTTTAAATACGTAAATATATTCAGCCAGTCAAAATCCCACTCAGTCTTAAAGTTATAATTTTTGTTCACATGTCTGCGCTAAGGGCTTTGATTTTACATGTCCCTTCTGAGAACTTTCTGCTTTTAACAGACTATCCTTTCAACCCAGGTGCATGACATTTGGCTAATTAGCCTTCTCAGGAAAGTGTGTGCTGGTTCACTTCAGTTTGCCTGGGAGGCATGTTGGGTTGGTGGTTAGCCCAAGTTGCTTCTCTAAAGGAAAAAGAAAAAAAAAAGGGTCTCTTAGTTGGTCTTTAGGCTTACTTTTCTATTGTTTCTGAAATCATTTCTTACCAAAGTGCTGTCCTGCTTTCAGAAGACTACCCAGCTCACACAGGTGTCTGCTTAATTAGACTTATCCTCAGAAAACCTCAAGCTTGGGAAAAAAGCAGTTTTTTTTCCTGAAAGATGCTACAACAAGGCTGCCAGCCCACCGAGGGTCCCGAGTTCAAATCCATCTCCATCCAATATTTGTTGGTTTTAACTTTGTTGTTAAATTACTACAATCGCCTTGAGCAACACCATTCAAACTGATTGAATAAGCTTTTTTTTAAAGTCTTGTGTGTAAAGGCCTTGCCTTTCAGCCAAAGCAAGCCTTCAGGAGAATTTGTCTTTTCTACTTTTTAATTTTATGTCATTCAGTTTGTTAAGCTTTTATTTATAGGAAAGATTAGAAGGATGAGTTCAACACATGTAACATTTTAGAGACAAAATTGGACCTTTCCTTTGTCAAAGTCTGGTTTCCTTCACATTAAACCACACCTGCAGCTTTGACAATGTAGAAATAGAGATATAAGGACTTGTTAATAATGCAATAACTGATTTTTTTCCCTACTGAGGGGAATAGTGATCACAACATTAAATTATCATCGCTAATTGTTGTTGATATGGGGCACATCAGACATTATGGAGCAACATCATCATTAGCTTAGAGTCTTATATCTGGTGTCTTGTAAATTTAAGTCCATTATTCTCTTTTTTAGCTCAGTTTTTGGTCTCCACTAACTCCTGGGGGAAGTATCTGGTTGTTTAGCTGCTAAGTGCTTCACTATGTTCGCCAGCTAGTCACTGCTTGTGCCTGTCTGCTGTTTGGTGCCCAGCAGTGAGGTTTTTTTAGAGCTTTTTTCGCTGAAAACAGCTGCCTATTGAGGCCAAAAACAGCACCGTGAGAGGATTGAGAGCAAAACTACAAGTTGTGAGCCAGAGAGCCAAACAATGAAATGAAACTGGCTATAAAGCTTCATAAAACCGAGGAGACCTCGAGCTTCCCTCTCACACTGTTACATTGTTCTCACATTGTCATTTGATACAGTTATTATAATAAGATATAATGTGGCTGCTTTAGGCAGATGATGTTCTGACTTTGTCTGTCTGTGTCTGCCAGCTGCTACTTCAAACGTGAGGCAGTGAGATATTTGCTTAAGAGCTGAAGCAGAATGTGTTAACTGCTGTGAAAATGAATGCAAACAATCCCCCAGTTGTAATGCATCTCAGTGCCTGCTCCCTAAAAGACCTCCTAAATGATGGAGCCTTTTAGTGAAATCAGATTTAGTCCTAATTGGATGACAGGCTCGGCGTGGACTCCCTCAGGACTGTGATGCACATACATGGGGTGGACAAAATAACGAGAGCACACTGGAGGAGTAGGATGATATGCAATAAGACTATGATGAAAACAACTGCTGTGAAATTGAAAATGCTCTTGTTGTTGGTTCTTTGTCAAGGGGGGTGAGGTTTCAATGCAGGTGAACTACAGAGGCCATGGTTTAATGTTGTTGCCTAAATAAACCTGCAAGTGTCCTTCTCTTATCAGATTTTGAAATTATACCCCCTTTTTTAAAACAATTCTTATAAAAATGGTTTCAGTTGAAGATTTCCGGTGAGCTGTTTACATGGGCTTTGTTCTAACATGTCCTGGTGTTTACGCCTTTATTTGGAACAGCTGTTTGACATGTGCAACAGTGATGTATACATTATGCATTAGTGTTCCTCAACAGCCACCTTTCAGTACCAACTCATCCAAAATTCTCTTTGGCACATGTTTGATCAGCTCCCTGAAGATGGTTATGTATCTATCTGTTCAGTGCTGTTGCGAGTTTGTGTATGTTAGGGTTTAGGATTTTGTATCAAAAACAACAAACTCTCCGCAGAGATTCACTTAAGCTCGGAAGCTGCCAGTCTTTTGTACGTCTCTTGGTTGTTCATATGTTTCTCATGCATTAATGCAATTGTTACATTTCCCAGAACACAAAACCTTGAAGCCAAGGGTCGCTGGTTTAGAAACTAACAAAAGAAAACACTGCACAAAACACTGCACAAAACAAAAACAAAACAACATGGAAAAAATGGGTTCCCCTTGGGTTCTGGAAAAGAGAGTTGTGGGAATAAGACTCCCTCAGTCAGCCACTAATTCTATCAAAATAAAAGATCAACAAAAGAACTGAACCAAACTGAAGGAAATCAAAGTTGGGAGTCACTAAATGGAGGCACAATATGATATGGAATTAAAAAAAAAAGCAAACACTTCCAACACACACAACCCAAATACACATTCAAACAGAAACACAGCAAGCCAACTAATGGTGTTGACTCTCTGCAGACGCACATCCAACTGAGCAGGAAGACACCACCCCCTCATATCACCTCTCAGCCGGTCTGATTGCCATCAGCTGAGTGAGGACGTCACAGGTGCACCCACTAACTCCTGATGGGCAGGGGTGAGCGAAGCCTGCAGCCTTGTTCTCAGGATCCGTCTGACCACAACAGGAAGGACCGAGGGCATGCGCAGACAGTCACACACAGGAAGTAATTAGTTTCATCATATAAATATAACAATTTTTTCTCTTGATCAGTTTATTAAAACGTCTCCTCTTCAGCTGATTGAAATTTCCATTGCACTGGACAGGATTTTTCTAATTTTTTTTAATGTAACAACTTAATTATGTTTGAACTTTCAAATTAGTAATGCAAGATTGTGCATCCCCATAAATTGCCATAAGTTGTTGTCCGATAGAAGGACAATTTGTATTATCAGCTATCCATTGTCATCGCTTATAAGGCAGTTGATAACAATGCTTTTTCTGGATTTAGCAAACGCAGAATCTTCACATTCTGACTCGACAGATGGCAACATACACTTTTGAAAGTTTGTTTGTTTGTTTTAGTTTTTGATCCACAAACAATGATAAGCAAACAGTTAGCCCATTATAATCAGAACATATGGCCAAGTGTAAACGTAGCTAGTGTTGGTGTGGATCTTATGTCAGTATTATCTTTTTTTGTGTGTCTTTAGCACTTGACACATTATATAAATTTGCGGTGGTTGCAACCAATAATCCAAAAATAAATGAGACACGACTGTCTAGCCTTTTCCAACCATAACCCTCTTAATGGGGTCCTCAGACTCACTTTTCAAAATAGTTAATTGTCAGTCCTGTATTGAACCTGACACTTGATGCTAATTTGCTTTCCACTCTATTTGTGTCTCTAATTAGCATGTTTTTTAATTAGTATGATTGAATAGGAACACATCTTCAATTTGCTGATTGACTTTCAAAACATAACAAATAAGAATGCGAGAAATCCCTTTTACATTTTATGCACATAAACATTTTTTTTCACTGCAGACAAATCGATTCTGATAGGAGGAAAAGCACAGAACGCTTCCTTTCCATTCGAGCGTGCTGCTGATCAAATTTGCAAAATAGCTGTGCTGTAAAACTAGGAAACCTAAATGTAGCACAGCAATTTTAGATGCTACATGATGATGAAACATATGCTTTCCCTGCTAAAACATATGAAAATGCCTACTTGCAAGTACAGCAATTACATGACCTTATTTTCCATTATTTATTATGGATAAAAAAGAATATTTATTGCCTTATTTATTGTCAACTACAGTGTTTATGTACAACTGAACTACATTAAGTGGGCTGAATTCAAAGGTCTGGACCCATACAAGTATATTTAAGCCAAAAAAACAAGGAAATGCATAAATCAGTTCACATAAATCACAAGAAAAAAACCCATCCTTTCTTCAGTCAGCGATGCGAAAGCCTCTGAATTACCCACAGCTCAGATGGACTCTGATTGAAATGGTAACACTAATAGGAGCTTGTGCTCTCACTCAGAGCCCTAACCCCCCCCCAAGAACCCTTTAAAGGGTCTCTGTCTGAGAAATGTCCTGCTGGTTTCCCCAAAGGAAGATTCAGGCTGTATAGCCTGTCAGGAGCTTCAAATAGGAGCAAAGACAGAGGCAGTATGGCTCGTGGTCCCCGTGATATCTCCTCTGAACACACCGCACAAGAAATTAAAAAAAAGACACTCCTGGGTAAATGCTTCCCTCCTCAGTGGGGAGCTACAGTGTTTGATAACACCACACTTTTCACACAGGTACAAAACAGATGAGGCGTCGTTAAGGGCTGTCACTAATTTGTTTTTGTCAGCATAAAATAAAGGTGATGTGGGGATAGCTAACCCATTTGATTGTCTTAAAAAATGAAGGGTGAATTTATTCACTCTCCCCTAAGTGCTGCTTAGGGATTCTAGGCAATATTTGATAATGGCATAGCTGGAGTGCTTGTCAAGATATGTAATCAATTCTGAGTTTTCATCCCAGGGATATGATGACCCACATTTGTTATGGCATAATGCACAAAACGCACTGTTTTGAAGAAGGAGTAGAAAAAGGGAAGAGGAGATAAACAATAGAAGGGAACAAAGGCACAAATTCACACTCCGAATTAGATCCTCAAACGAGGTGCTTTTTCCGGAAAGTAATGATGCACTTCAAATGAAACTACAACTTTTAAAACTAATAACAAAATGAAGAAAACTTTTTTAAAAGTAATGCACATCTTCTTCCCTACTTGCTCGAGCCTGTTTGGCTTCCTAACATGTTCGATGAAGCATAAGGAGGAGGAGGAGGAGGGGGTGGAGGAAGGGCATCTGACTAGGCGCTGTTGCAGTCCATCGACTGTTTTCTTCAGAGGGAAAGGTCAGAGGATACACTACGATGGGACACCCGCTGAAGGTAATCATTAATAAGCCTGCTGTCCTGTCAGCAGCCCCTGGCTTTACCAGATGTGTTCTACTGAAAAAAAACGGGGAAATGTGGCAGAGGTGTCCACACATCATTATCATACCGTTGGACTTTGCTGAGCAGACATGCAGCAAATGCTGGAATGTGATTTAGGAAGCAAGAAACCAGACTGAATGTACGAACCGGCATATCGTTAGCTGCATATGTGACCTGTGTGGCTGAGAAAGTGGATGAAACAAAGCTTCCTCTCCACCCAGGAATTTCTCTAATTTAAAGGTTACCACGACAACCATCTCTCATACAATGGATGACTACCAAGGCCAACTGTTAATGTTTGAAACTACGTACTGTTGACATTAGAAACAGCATGACAGTCGGCTGCAATGGATAAATACTAACAACTATTTTGCTGCAGTTTATTATGTGCTCACAGTATGCGCCTGAGGAAAAAAACCAGCTCGATGTCCTCAATCTGATTCGAAATGACAAAACTTTACACAAAACGCATGCGGTGAGTTTGTCACAGGCAATTCTCTGTGCAGGTGAAAGGTCAGTTCTTCCAAATTAACTTTTGTTTGGAGAGCACAAGCCTCTAAAAGGAACCCAAAACCATTATCTTTTCCTAAATGTAACCAAGTTGTTTTGTAGTCTTTAAAAATGTGCCTGTTTTGCAATGTTAAATATGCATGTTTTTGTCAAAAATAATGAGTTCATTATTGGATCTTATGGATCAGCTCTCCACAGAATTGAAAAGAATGGATTGGTATATCATTTGCACCAAAAAAGTACATTAGTACATGCATTGCAAGCTATTTGAAAGTCTAAGTCATGTAATTTGTAGGCAGATTGAAGAGACAGGATCGGCCAAACTGCACAAATTGAAAACACCAATTATTTTTTTCCATTTGATGAGGTTATATAAAAGAATGCAGATTGGCAGTAATACTCATATGTCTCGTTTCCCTTGCTCTCCTGTCTCTGCCCACTTCACTGCAATTGCAACTTCATGCAAATAAGTCTCCTGTCCTGCAGAGGAGAAAAGGTGGGAAACCAAATTGGATCGAATGTAATTCAGCTCACCGAGCAGGGAATGAATCGATAATGCTGAGAAATGGCTTTCAAAGGACTGAGTGCCCACCTCGGGTAAGAGGTGTCTTCTGTTTACAGCGCAACCTGGGCCTGCCTGCTTATGTATTTTACGACAGGTTAATCAAGAATCACAGTACTGAGTGCTTCACTCCTGACATCTCTTCTTGTGATGTTCACCACGCAGCACTTCAGAAAATGTCTCGCCTGCTTGCATACTCAAGTGCGATAGGTCGGCCTGAATGGGTTTTACATTGACTGCAGATTTGCATCCTCGTCTTTGTGTAATGTATTCACAGAATATAGCTGAACAAACAAATTGGTATAGTTTGTATTTACTCTCGGGCCTGTCGAGTGACATGCAGTGTTTGTACACTTGTACGCACAGATGCCTTATGCAGCATCGAGCATATGCACTGAAACTTCACTAAACCAGTTGTTTTCTCTCACTTTCTTTTTGCCAACACACATACGCAAACACACATTATTACAAATAGCATAGAGACCACATTGCATACACATGACTGCACACGCATGCAAAATGAATTTATCCTTTTTTATTTCAACTTATTTTTCACAATCGAATACTGACAAAATAACTGGGTAGCTCTTAATTTCCATATTACTAGATAATTATAACCTAATTATGCATTTCTGATTATACTTGCATTTTTTTATGTAATTATGCAGTATTTATCAGTGCGAAAATGTAATTACCCATGTTGCAACAACACACAGGGTGAGGGCACCAGTGATCTGGAGGGACCTCAGAGCCAATCGCTTGCCGCTCTGCAATAAGAAGAGCCAGAAGAGGTTGTTCGGGCACCTGATGTGGACTCATTTTTCTTCCAAGAATTTCAGGCACTATTAAGTGAGAGGACACCCCGGCAAAGCACCTGCTGGAAGGACTACATAAGAGCACTTAGAGATCTCACAGCCAGACTTGGAAGAAGGAGCCATAGAAAAAAAATGTTAGGGTTGCCGTGGATGCTCTGTGCAAAGCAATGCCTTCTTGGTTACCCGGCTAGAAAATGAATAGCTGGATGCATGTCGTTCCAACAGTTTCATCATTTGTTGCATACTGCACATGGGTTTCGGTGGCATCTTTGGCAGTATAATACCCGCAGAAATGTTATTATTATAAAGAAAACTAAAAGCCTATATTTATTAAAGTTTTAGTTTCTTTAAATTTGTTTTTTTTTAAATCTGTTTTTTCATTTATTATCTTACCTTCACAACTAAAAAAACTTCTCATTTACAGTTTGAGAGGTAAGCAAGAGAAAAAGCTTGTGAGAATTAAAAATCTACTAAATGTGCCATCTTTTTTTCTAGACACAAGCTGGTGTCAAACAGCCATTTCACAGATGGAGGGGACTTTGGGCCTGTGTGCCGTGGAGTTTGAGAGTTTGAGAGTTTTAGAGAATAATCAAACCTGTGTCACATTTGTCATGCATCTTTGTGTAACATAAGAGTTGTGAAAAGAAAAAATGCATTCATGAAAATCCCAGCTAGTGTGCTTGAGCTGCCATATTTGCCACAAGAACAGCAGACCAGTCAAATATGCTTAGACCACATACTTTTTGTAATCTTATAACAGCACCTTTTCACTCTGTATAAAGCAGGTATACCTAATAAGGCGGCTATTGGTGTATATCTGCACACAGAGCCTGCACTGTGCAAACTCGTGTGCAGGCTCTGTAGTTTGCCCAGCCATCAGGCAAAGCTATGGAAAGCAGGGTTCCATTAGCAGACCATTAGCATTTTATTTGAACAGTACCTGGCTTGTGTTTCTCTGCTTGATTTAGGATGGAAGTGAGAGGAGGCAGAGCGAAGTAGAAGGGAGAGAAGCAGTCAAATAGACAGGGTTATGTACTGAGTGAGGGAAGAGAGAAAGAGAGAGTGAGAGAGAGAGAGAAGGAGACACAAAAAAGTAGCTTTTCATCTCATGACAGCCACACCTCAAAGAGCAAGAGACGGAATGGCAAAGCTCAGGGAAAGGGAGAGCTAAAAGATGGAAAGTGAGAGTTACAAAGATGTGGAATATTGCTGGAGGGATCAGGAGAGAGAGGCAGCGGAAGGTGGGCTGCAGTGGAGTGTAGGGAGGCAGAGACTAAGGCAAAAAGACATCAAGGTATATAGGAACAGAAGGAGAGGACGGTGGCTACACAGCCTTAAACACATTAAGAATGAGTGATGGAGGAGAGGTGTGATTAAAGTTCCATTAAGCGATATTAACATTAAATAAATGTCTGAGTAATTAAACTGTCTGTGTAATGTGGAAAGGGTTGCTTGTAGGCGACTGCCAAGCCTACAGAGAATCAACACATAGCAGCCTGTAGCTAATTGTCTGGCTTCTCCGGTCCTGTCCGAACGGTTATTCCCCACCAGCTCTTATCGACCCTCTATACGGGCACCAATTTTCAGCATACAAGCTCAGACATGCTGTGTTACCTGCTCAGTGCGAAAATGACAGACAAAGAAAGCAAAACACACAAAGATTTTTTTTCCCCACGTAGGTTGGTGGTGGACCAAACCACAGTTTAAAGGTTGAGGGAAAATTGACCAGAAAAAAAGGGGGGGGGACTACAAAGGGCTACCAATGTTGCAGTATCTGCTGAATGAGTAATGTGTTTGTTATCCCGAGCTATACGTATGACCTTGGAAAGCCTAAACAATGCCGTTGCTAAGTTACTGCGAAATTGTTCTGAAGTCTTTCTCCTCCAGAGGTCATAAAATCATATAAATACAAGAGGCAGGAAAAAAATACATCCAGGACCGCCTGTAGAAACAAGAAAATCATATAAAAAAACAAGAATTAGAAAGTAAAACTAATGGCTTAAATAGTCAAACCAATATTCTGTAATTGGACTTTTCCATTATATCAAATTAAAAATGTCTTCATTTCATACACATCCTTTTGAATTCTGCCGGAACCTGGTTACATTTAAAACATAATGACCTAAACGATGACGTAGAGTTGAGATATGTTGCTCTAAACAGTTATTACCTACTCATCCTGCATTTGAATGAATTAGGAGCATTTTAAGAGGTAAATCTGATAAATGCCAGTGTAGCCATAGACATGTTTAATGGCACTTGAAAGCACTTGTGATGGACATAAAGACAGATGTACCCAGTGACTCAAGTCAGCATACCCGGAGGAGGGCCGTGTTGCCCAGAGCAACACTGTCTGCTGTTGTTCTCTTTGCCCATTGAGAGGCATCCATGACAAACAGGCATGTCCTACAGCGTGGCTGCAACTGGCTTGCTTCCCTTCTTTCATGTCTTCAAGCTCAAAGCCAAGGCGGAAAAAAAAAAAGGGATGGAGAAAAAGTTGGAGAGTTGCAGAGAGACTAACAAAGTTCAGGAGAAAGCAAAGGAGAGAAAGAAACAAAGTAGGGGTGAAGGGTTTGAAACAAACAACGCTCACGTTCACGGGGGCTACAGCACTCACGAAACAATGGATTGGAAATTAATGGGTTGGTCATACACTCTTGATCTGATGCAGCATTGGCAGTGGCCACCAGGGAGTCTGAGCACAATTAGAACTGGTTTTGGGGCACTGATTTTCTGATAGATGGCTACTTAGAGGCCCTATACCTCCTGAATAAGAAACCCAGGCCAGTGTCTGGGGATGCTTCATCAATGCTACTCACGTAACATGCAGAAAATAGAGGAGGGGGGGGTGACTGGCGGTGGGTGAGGGGGGGGTGTGGGATAGTGAGGGGCGTGCTATTTGGAGTAAATTCGCTGATGTACAATGCACTGAGTGCACATAAGCAGCAGCGACAAAAAGGAAGGCGTACAGTGAAAGCAGACATTATATGAATGCAGGTACACAGCGGCTCGGAAAATAGTTTGGTTTCCTTTCAACAATTGTTGATTTTGTAGATTTTTTAAGTGAAAAGAAGTGAATCGAGCCTCTGCAGGGGGACTTTTGAATGCGACATACAAACCACAGCCTTGTAGGTTTTTTTGTCGGCGACTTCCCCTTTATGCATCAAAGTTTTTTTTTTCCTCCACATTTTCCCTGCAGAACGTCTCTGGTTCAGATATATTCATAGATCATTTTTATGCACTGTGCCTTTGAGATATAATAACAGATATTCAGTAATATTCAAGACTGGGGACTGTGAATGTCAAGGCCTTAATCTCTCATTTCTGAAAGTGGTTCATGGTTGATTTTGGATCATTATTTGTAATATTCAGTCTTTTTCAAATTTATCTGACATTATGTTTCCTGGGTTTGTGGATGCTTAGAGAGACAACAGTGTTGGTAGGAGAAGCTAAGGAAGAGATGATGATGATGTTTGGGAGATGGAACTGAAAATATGTTTAAGGCCTTGAGAGGTAAACAGCCTTTCAAGCACAAAAAGTAGAGCACTCAGTATCGGGACACATGGCCTCTTGGAGTACCGTTACCCATTAAAAATAGTGTAAATTGAAGTGGGTTGATTTGATCTGGACTGATTGGGTTTAAAAAGGCGTGTTGGACCCCTGCTGAGAAACTCCCATCCCCAAAGAAGAAATCAACTGATCTGTACAAGTTACACTTAAAGCATGCTAATTAGCTGCACATTTTTTCGAATCCAACGAGTTTAAAGTACATACTGCCTTGTTACCAAATGTCAGGGAGAGTTTTCAGTCCAACTTGCTACATCTTCAATCAGACAGTTAGTCAAACTCAGGATTTACATGCTGTTGTAACACTTTTCCCAGCAGATTAGCAGCTTTCTCTGAGATCTAAGATTATCACTTCACTGTCCAGTGTGTATAAGGATGTTTCAGTGTGTCACTCGGCGACAACTTGTAAATCAGGTTTGATAAAGGTGGAAGACTCATGGCTATAAACGGAAAGCTCATGAGTTTTTAAAATTACTTTAACAAGAAGAAAAAGGACAGACACACGAGGTATAATTCACAATTTCTCAGAAAGAGTTTACTGTGTTTTCCTGGTTATATATTCTATATTGGTAGTTTTATGTGATTCAAACCTTGTATTATATTAAAAATCTTTCACTTGAAAACCAGCAATGTGTCAGCAACAAAACTGCAGGAATTTTATATTTGCTTCCATTGCTGAGGAAGAGGAGGCCGTCATCCTTGCCCACCCCAGATGATTCCATAATTTTTCGCCACATGGAAGAACCAACTTTCTGGCATTGTTCGGGTTCGTACCATTACGAGTACTTTACCCCATCTGTCATGCTTGCTAGAGTTGTCAGTGTCCTAATAACATGTTGTACCCTTGTAAAAAAAGGATCCCAAGAAAATCTATGTATAATTTTTTTCTTCAGCAACAAGAAAAATGCCAAAAGATGTCCAGATTTAACAACCAGGATCATGTGTCAGGGTGTATGTCTGCTGCTTTGGTTCAGGTTTATCACTGATCACCTGCAAAGGGGAAATAAATCCATTCTAGTCTTTATTCCAGGTCCCTGTCCCTCATTTGCATTAGCAGGAGCTTTGAAACAGGACAACCTTGAGGAGCTTTTATGAAACATTTGGCCTTGAATCCTGAGTTTATGTATTGCGTATGTGTACCAGGGTTTTCCTGGCTCATGCTGAAGCACCAGCTGGGCTCGTCCTGGATGGGGGTTGACTGACTGACTGACTGACAGTTTGATGGGGTGTGTGATTGGCAGGCAGGTACAGTATGATTCTTACTGTTGGTTCACCGGTCAGATGTACAGTGCATCAATATTTTTACATGTCTACAAAACATCAGATGTTAAATGTGTAGAAGAGACCACATTCTGTGGAGTTATTTTAATCCTGTGACGTGAAAAGCTTACACACATTTATAATTAGATCCATCACATTTGAGAGATTCGTCCTCACAGGATCTATGTGGCTCTTTTTATAGCATGTTGCTAAATGTCAGTCTGCACCAACTCCACTTTCAACAATTCTCTCTGCATAACTAAAATAGGTACTTAAGTCATGTAATTGGATTATTATTAGTGCCTGTCAATTTATGCAGTTCTGACACGCAGTATGAGGACTGATTGAAAAGTCCATGACCTAAGGTTGAAGGAGTCTATTTTTCTACATAGTTCCCTTCTACAATCTACTCGATTACTCCAGCAGCTGTAGTGCAGTGATGATGTCATCATCACTGTCAACATAGCAACCATATGTCTACTCTTATCTTAAGACAGAGGAAAAACCTTATTAAACACTATATAAATTACAGCAAAGTATTTTTTTACAAACATTAAAACATGTCCGTAGGGGAACTTTAAGGATTTATAAGACATACTTTGTATTATTATTGGTTGCTATCCAGTCATTTATCCATCCATCCATCCATTTATCTGCATTTGAGTTTGACGGATTTGAATTTTTGATATTGCACACAAAGTTTGGGAAGCTCTCCCCTACAGTTCGGACTAGTTTCGCTCTCTATTTGCTAACGTCTCTGGTGTGTAAAAAAGCTAAAATGAGACGTCTGTTTAGGTAAGAAAGTACACTGGAATATCAAAACCCATGACTGAAGCACTACTTGTGACAGTCGGGTTTTTCTCAGCCACATAATGAGCCTTGTTGCCTCATTATGACTCAGTCCTGAAACCCTGAGTTATGCATTTCCCAAATTAAGACAAAATAAGCTCTACTTGTGAAGAAAAATTGCTTGGCATGTCCTGTTAAGTTATCTTTGAGCAAATGCAAATACTTTTCTCTTTTCTCCACTTTACCTCAGCTTACCACGCCATGTCATTGATTTAGCAGTTTCTCTAGGTGGCATCTGGTGTTCAGTGTAGTCCAAGGCATGTTGGCAAACTTAATAGCTCAACATTCTTAGCATATTGGCTCCTGAATGCTTTCACTGGCTGGAAAAATGGGTGTTGAAAATGAATGAGTAGCACTGTCTGAACCTTGCTGAAGCGTTGTCTTTTCTCTGCTCTACCCTTTATAATTCTCATAATAACATACAAGTCTACTTTGTTTTAAAGCAGAAACTGCCTGCAGCGATCGCGTCTCTCTGGGTCAAACTGGTCAATAAAAGCAGATGATTATCACATGTTACTTTTTTTTTTCTTTATTTCTCATGCATAATAGAATTGAACTGACACTGGTTTGTTTTATATTCATGTAATAAAATAATTATATGAACCTCATGAGTGGCTCATTACTCAATCTATGATCATTCTAATGAATTTCCACTGAATTATGATTATTGATTACACTTTTTAAAAAATAATTTTGTTGCTTAAGATAAAACCAGTATGTATCTGAGTCTTATTTTGTAAGGAAAATGCTGATTTTTTTCCCCATTTTGCTTTTGGAGATTAAAAAAAAAAATTCAGTGGAAAATTCAATGTTTTTTTTTTTGGGTGTCATTAAGTATCATTACCTGCCAGCAAAGGAAGTTTGTGTAATGGCTAATTAATGATCAAGTTGCAATTAGAGTTCAATTATGACTCACGTGTTGCTTTCAAATTCACAGCGGCAAACATTCACCCAGTAAGTTCTGCAGTTAGCATTCAAAAAGCATTTCCTGTGGACGCTGACGTCACAAAAGGACTTCCACAGCAAATTAGTAATTCAAGCAACCGTGTCGAAAACTGTCAGTCTCTCAAAGAATAGCCAGATGGTGAATATATGAGCTGACGGCCGGGGAGTGTGTTCCTCTTCACCAGTAATGACTCAAACAAGGACACAGAATAAACAGCACGACACAAAACAAAACTGATTCTTGTTTCTTTTGAAATAACATAGATTGCTCCAAGTTAAAATAAATAAGAATGCTGTAAAAACACTTGAATTGCGTAATTAGAATGACAGCAGCGTGGAACAATATAAAAGAGAAGACCGTGGCTTTGACCACTGTGGTCGACCATTAATAGAGGTTTGCAATCACAAAAAGGTCATTCCATTGTGTCCTGGCAAGGCAGGGGCTCTTTGAAGGGAGCAATTACAGCATTCACTGCTGCCAGGGCCCTGACTTATATCTCTTCAGAGAGTGCGCTGTACACATAGTCCATTTTGCTTTTGCCCAATTTACCATCATTCTGTCTTCACATGCTGTTCTGAGCTCTTGTTACGACTGCTGTGGCTTTCAGTACAAAGACCTAATTACAGTAATGGCAAGGGGATAAACAGATAAACAAGCAAGCAGATGAACTGCGGGCCATGACGCCAGTTTGATAATATGTAAACTTCCAATGCTGCTTGCATAAAATCAATCCTAACCAGCCAGTTAGCTGGTCAGAAAGCCCAACCAAAGGCTGCATCACAGCAGGTTACTCACAGGCGTAATGTGATAGAGCTCTTTGTAATTCTTCAGGAGATGTGCAGCAGTCTCATAAAACATGACATTACAATTAAATCAAATTCAATTTCAAATGTGTTTTTGCATTAGAATTTAAACATGTTTGAACATTTGCATGCATGTGTGTGTGTGTGTGTGTGTGTGTGTGTGTGTGTACGTGAGGTGGGAATATATTCAAAGCATGTTCGCTAGCTCCGGGCAAGATAGCAGAATAGGGACTGGGTGACTAATGAGGACTTGTTTTACCACCGTTGCCTCGACTCTCTGGGTGTAACGCTTAATCGTGACTGAGCATCGTGTCCGTCGTTTAACCACGGGACCCCGTCCTCACAATGAAGGGCTTGATGCAGGTGTCGGAGAAGGATGGTGGAGATCTAGGGATCTGTTGTTGTCCTTGATACTGCATAGTCCAGGATTATTGATCCAAGGAAAAGCACTCAATCATGACTGTGTGCCTTCTGTGGAGCCAGCAAAAAAAAAAATCCCTCGCCTGAAATTGAGTCCCAAGGAGCAGCCCCCCTCCAGATTTTCAGACATCAACAGACACAGAAATTACATATGAAGTGTCTCTGAATGCATTGCACTCGCACTCTGATGCTGTTTTCATTTAATCTCAGTTAAATGAAAATGAGACAATACAAATGGGAGCATTTTGTATGTGTGAAATATGAAGAAAACAGATTGTTAAAAAAGGGGAAACAAAGCAGCAGAAAATCATTAATTAATAACTTATTCTGATGGATAATTTAAAATATTCTTTAACCCAAGTGATGCTTAGATGATCTTTACTGTGGATGAATTTCTTCAGTCTATGCTTGTGTGCTGTTCCTTTAATCAACTGGCAGCTTGTCCAGGCTTGCCCAATGCATCATGGGATAGGCACAGTCCCTCTCAAACACTGAACATCTACAGGAGGAAAAAAATGCACAGATAACAGCTTCATACTTAAGAACCAGTGTGATTCACTACCAAACTGATGGTAGAAAGAACATTTTCAACCTGACTTGCAATCTCCAAGACGGGAATGCTTTTGTCTGATACAATTACTTTTACTGATGGGTAATTGTGCGTGTGCAACCAAGTTAAAAATGTCTGAGTCAAAGTTCTTAGTCTTAAGTGTAAAAGAGAAAGAGAACAAAGTAAAAAGGACAATAGTCAGAGGAGGAAAAGCACTGGAGTGAAATATTGAATAGCACAAAAGTACAAAGACTGATCCTGATCCGCAGAACTTGAATAATCAACGGCAAGCTGGAGTTGTTGTGTGGAGGAGCGTGGATATGAACGATTTTGCAACAGAACCTTCTGCAGCATCTAATGAAGTGTAGGTGAGATGAGAAGCAAGGGAGAGGAGAAAAGGGCCTGACCTGCTGGGGTTGACGGATGATATCAGCAAGGACAGGCTCGTACGCCATTTGTCCAATCCGGCACGATGAATTAACTTTAGCACGGTGATTTTTCTCCTCAGGACAAAACAAAACAGGGTTTCTACATTGTTTTTCATTTTAAATTGTTCGCCCGAAAAAAAAGGGAGAGTTTGACTGAAAGAGCGTGTTATGAAACTTACCAGAGTATGAACAATCAACAGAAACCATTATGTGTAAATGTCATACAATGTAAACACAAATGTAAATGTCTGTTGTTATGACTCTGTCACGTTTTGATTCACTTTATTCAACAGTAATGAATCTATGCAGTACAATCTGAACTGTATGTAGTAACATTTGTTTCTATAGGTTAACATCTGGAGAGAGCACCGTGATTTAACTGACCTGATGGTGTGACACCTCCTGAATTTTGATAGCAGGAATAACAATTACCCCCAACTGTGGCCTTCACAGCTAGAGAGCAAAAAGTAAATAATGCAGCAAAAATGTAAAATAGCATGATAATAAAAAAAACCATGCATGAATGTTAAACCCCAACCAGGAGCTGAGAGCCAGACTGTTATGTGCAGAGCAAAAGCAAAAAAAATAAGTTCTGCAATCCATCAATTCTACTTGTGAGCAAGACCCTGAGATACTTACATCCCTCATATGGGGCAACAACTCATTCCCAGCTGGGGAAAAAGCCACCTTTTTCTGGCAGAGCATTGTGGCCTCAGATTTGACACAGTTGACGACAAACCACCCGAAGAAGGAACTGAGAATAGTTCTGACTTAGTGCCAGGAATGTGAATATGACTCCCACCCACACCTGAAAGAGAAGGGACACTCTTTCGAGGACAACAACCTACCTATTTTGGATAAAAGGACGGATGATTTGAAAGAGGAGTCGAGGAGGCGATTTACGTCAAAGTAGAGAAGCCATCCCTGAGCAGAGGAGGTCTAGGACACTCCGTGTCACCCACCTACAATGTCATCCTTTCATTCCTTCTCAGGAGATTTAAAAACAATTCACACTTGGCCTCCTGTTATAATTTCAACAATGTTTTTTTTACACTTGGCCTCGAATGACTCCTGTGACTCTGTAAGCCCATTCAGACCAAATTAGTAATTGCAGCAAAAAAAAAGGAAAGTTCTCTCATTCATTTTAATATGGAAAGCCTGATTAGGCTGCAGGTGCTGACTGCAGGGAGTCGCAAAGAAAAATGACAAAAACAAAGTAAATTTGTGTCGAAAAGTTGAAGCAGAGTCAACTCCTGAAAGGAAGGTAACCCAACATTAGCTGATCAGCCAATCATAACAACAGGAAGTGAATGACCCTTTCACAAGAGAGTACCAGCACTTCATTTGCATTAGTAAACGGACTGAGCCGTGATTTTGTCTAAAACGACCCAAAGATGGTTGTTCAGGTCAGAGAATCAGGAGCATCAATGACCTCTAACGATTCCACAGACATTAAAAACTAGGGACTCTTGGACAGTCAGCTACATCCCAACATGCCCCTTTGGGTGAAGAAGTGAAATGTTTGCCTCAGATTGAACCCTCCTCAAAAAGTCATGACCTGGACGACCCTCAACTTCTGTTAAACAAGGATAAAAAGAGTTCGTGAGTTTGAGCAGAAATTGTAGCTTAAGTTTTTAAGTCATTTTAAACATCAGGATAATTTCCTTTCAGTTTCCATAAGCCACCGTGACTTCTTCAAATTGCTTCTTTTATCTCTTGAACTGATTAAAAACCTACAGATATATAAGATGAGTAACAAGGTGAAGCAAAGAAAAGCAGCAAATTCTCATATGTCATCACCTGCAACCTGAGTATTTGTGGCATCTTTACTTGAAAAAACACCTTCAATGATCCGTTAATTAATCAAAACTGTTGTTCATTCAGTTTCTTTCAACAACTCTGCGATTCATCAGCTGAACTTCAAAGCATTCGCTAAACTCATTGAAGGCTAATTGTGCAAGAATTGAATGCATTCTTCCCTAAACTTTTCCTTCCCTTCTTCTCACTTCTTTTCATTTCCTTTGTAAAAGCAAACACTATGGGATACAATCAGGGACAACTGCCATTGTCACTCTCATCACTTGCACGTAAGCCCTTGTCCGACCCCAAGGACAAGTGCACTCAATAACTGTCCCTGTCCAGACGCGGTAAGCCTGTGCCACAATCCCTTAAACCCCTGAACTCTGACATGCTTCAATGAGGTACATGAAGCCTCCTCCTTTGGGAGATTAAATTGAAACTCTTTCCCCACTGAACTCCTGATTAATTGGAATTTTTTTTTTTTTTTTTTTTTTTAACTTTGCTAATCTGCACTGGTGTGTATTGTCCTCAAGCAGTCCCCAAGTGATAACATCAAGCCATACTGATGAGACGTGACAATGCTCCAGATCAGGCCTTCTAGACAGAGAAATGATATAGTGACAAAGGCCTGAGATCTGTTTCTCAAGCAGCTGCTCCCGCTGATGAGGTTTTCCCCCGTCCTCTTCATTTCTCACAATACTAATCAGAAAAACCGAAAAAAAAATGCAATTTCTGCCACTGCTATGCACAAAGTTTCAGACCCTTGTTGCTGCTTTATTTCATTTCAGCCACTACTTTTATTTATTTATGAATTCAAGATAAATGTGTCAACTCAGTTCCTTTTTGCAAGGCGATTATCTGTCATTTCCGCCTTATCTGCAGCCCGTGTCCTACATTCGCTTCTGTATTTACCCTTCAAAATTTCTTTATTTTCTGTTGAGTTTCAGATATGAAATTGTGAGCATGGCAGTCTCAGACAGCTTTCTTCACATGGATTTATGGAGGACTTTTATCATTTGTTTCAGTAGCTCACTTTGTCAAATACAAAGTCCAGCATTAATCAGTGTTATTTCAGCGACTGGCTACCGAAAAAAAAAGACGATGTTCTTAAATATAACTATGATCCATCCATCTATCCATCTATCTGTCTGTCTGCCTGCCTGTCTGTCTGACTGGGATCTAACATGCCACAGTGCACTTGTTTACTTTGACTGCTGCATACCATTGTAATCCCTGAGGTGAGCTGAGACGCTACAGACCAAAATTCTCTGTGAAGTGAGAACTAGAAATGAAAACTCTCCAGTTTGTGTGTTTTGAGTGTTTTTCGTGTATATTTGGAGTCAGATCATGCCGCTCTACAGTGAGCAGCGCAGTCACACACCGCGCTGTACATTGGTTCCACTTTAGAAGTTTTCCAGCAGGGTAATTGAATTTCTGGCCCAGCCGACCTTTAGCATCAATACTGACTATATGTTCTCTTTAGACTGAATCGAGCCTTTCACTGTTTAAATTTTTAATTTTATTTTTTGTAGCTGAACTCTCAATGACATTCTGTCAGTTATATTACCACTGTCTATGTTATTGCTAAATCAAAAAAAAGACTGCAAAGTATATTTTATGTTGCAAGGCTCTCTATGTGGACACAAATATGTCATCAATATAGAGTTTCCCATGTGACAAAGCCAGACGTTCTAATAACAGCCGTTACAGAGGCTACCTTTCGTTCATGGTTCACCACCCCAGTTTTGGTCTTCAAGTGTCATTTAGCTGCATCTGGAAAAATGGAGCTCAGATCACAGACTGATTCTTCTGAGAGCTTTGCTGGATGTGATATTGGCTTCACTATCTGACCTCTTATCTCAACCTCTTTTATAGTCTTTGTGTATGTCTCTGAAAAACGATATCTTTTATCCCTCTTTTGCATAAAAATCCCATCAATTTCTCCAGCCTGTTATCGCTGGGTAAGTTTTTGAGGCATGAGATTTGAGGCCGTTTTGTCACATTCTAAGTATATTTGTTGGTGTGCAGGTCGAATTAGGCTGAAAAGTGACCCAAAATTATGAAGTGAAAAATATCATTAAACCTGCAGTCAATTAATGAAGCCTGTTATAAATGTGTTTAAGTGTTTTTGTTAAAAATGTGTCACAGTTCAATATGGTCATTGCAGAAGCTGCAATGTGTCATACTGTGAACCGTGATGTATCATGTTGAAAGGTGTTTGTAATATTTTAGTAACGATTAGTGACAAAAAATGAAAATGAGCTGTAAATTTAAGTAATATTAGTAATAAAAGGGATATTTAAAATACTGATAATTGATGAATGACAGTATACTCTTTACAAAAAATGTGAAAAAAATGAGGAGCCTCAGTATTACTTACAGTTAATGACAAACCTCCCTGAGTATCATGTCTGGAAGTGCAACTGCACCACAGTGAAGTTACATGTTCAAACTTCATAAAGTCCTCAACGTATTGATATGAAACAAGACATTAATTAATAGTGAAAATCAGTCTTGAGGCCTTAAATATAGTATGACAGCTTCTCTGGACTAAACTGAGAGATAAAGGCTACATTTGCTGACATTAAAGCAGTCACTTTGGAGGCACTGCGAGGCATTCATTTTCCAAAGGTGTCAGTGTCAAGGAAGCATCAGGGAAGCATCAATGCTGAGGAGCCCCAAGGCTACTCTATATCAGGAAGGAGTCATTATCACAAGTTCTCACTTCACCTTTGGAATTTAATAAAGAGCAAGTTGTGTATAAGGACCTGCTGGCTTTAAAGGACAAGTGTGTAGGATTTAGGAGAACTTATAGGCAGAAATTAGAAAGTATAATTATGTTTTCATTAGTGTGGTCTACCTGTTTTTAATTTAGGATCATTTTTAACGTATGATGATGCACATAGGCAGTTAGTTGTGTTTACACCTAAACCACCACATGCTAATAAACCCATATTCACTTACATTTTGGTCATGTTGAATTAAGCAATTTCTGTTGGCACTTTATACCAAAAATCTTTTAATGAAAGATATTGGTGTGAAGATATTGAGTTGAGTTCATGTTTATTTCTCAGTGGATTGATTCATATTTTTCCTCTCTGGACATCAGAACCACAAATACCAGGAGTCAGCTGTGCAGATTCCAGCAGTATTTGTACTGTGTTTGTACATTCAAATTTGACTCAGTTGCTGAGTTGTGTTTCTGTCAAAATTTTATTTATGGGATATTTTTTTTTTTTTGCGATGCAGCGTACACAGTATATTTAATGTCAGAAAGTAGCTCTGCTGGTTGAATGAAGAACTGACTGGCTGTTCTATTTTCCTCCTTTAACTTCACTTATTTGTCGGATATGTTTTGGATCTGGCCTTTAGCTGTCAAACAGTTTGTTCTCGGCCTGAATAAGTTTCCCTTACAGACTGAAGTCCATTTAATGAAACAGGCAGCTTTACATTTCTTTGTCCAGCATAAAATGTGTGAACGTTTTAAAAATTACTGTGTTTATTTACGTCACATCTCAGCTTTAACAGTTTCACAAGACAGGTTTGGCTCCATTGCAGGATAATGGCTAATTATGCAAGAGAAGCCAGTTATTGGACATCAATTTATCCTCATTTCAGTGTCTAGTCTCCTAATGTCTTAACTAAGGTGGTGTAGGAGAGTTGGGCAGATGAGTGTATTAAAAGCGAGTGGCAGCATATTGTATCTCTTATTCCTGAGACAGAAAGACAGTAAAAAACTGACTGAATGATGAAATTGGAGGATTTTCACTAATTTGATAGTCGTGGAGGTGAAGGAGTTCAAGCAAAAAAGAGAACCGGACACATGAGACAGCCTTAGCTTTAATGTAATTGAGAGGAAATAATCCAGCCACAGCACATAGATAGTCATGAAAAAGAAACCACATCTAATAAAGACATATTCAATCTGCAGGACCAATCCGGAGTGTCAGGTGTGGGTCCTCAGACCACTGAATATGCCTGTCACACTCCACATGTCAGCAAGCACTACATGGTAATCACCAACACATCCACACAAGACCTTGCTTCAGAAGAAGTCAATATCTGTCAGCAGTCGGCATCAGCAGCCTGGAGTTCTGGCCTGGCCCCCCTACAGCCGACTTGTCAGTACCCCTCAGACATTGCATCATTAGTATAACCCCATGTCAGCTCTCACTCATGTTGTAGCTCCATACCAACTGTTTTTTGTTGATAAAGAAATTGAAAAGTCCGTGTGCAAAACCCTATATGTTCATATTCTCCCTGCTGGTGGAATTTAAAGCTGTCTCATTATGCAAAAGAGGCTGACACGATGAATTTTTTTTGAGCATCCTGAGATATTCTGAACGAATGTTTTACTGATAGGCTGCGTTCATGGTCCATCGAACTTTATTTATTTATACATTTTTTGCAGCAATGCCCACAGTGGTGGAAATGGGTGTTTTCTGACATGAAAGTGGAAACTCTAAATGCCAATAAATATGCATCGGTTGTTCTCTCCACCGGGGAGGTTTTGTTTTTTGGTTTAGTCTGTTTGTCTCTTTACAGGAAAAACGAAAAAAACTACAGGCCAGATTTTCATTAAACTTATTTTAAGGGGGTTGCATTGGCCAAGAAAGAACCCATTAAATTTTAGAGCAAATCAACAGGGGGTGTTTACGGGACTTGTTTTTCTTTTTCTTCAACATTGCAAGATGTGGGCATTTGGCCTTGGATTAATTAATGACGAATGTCTAAATGGATAAGTTGGGGACGGTGATTTAATGAAGGAACATGAATGATTGGAACATTGCCAAATTTTTCTTAAACTATAGAAACTTTCATACAAAAATATCACACAACTAATTACACTCTTGCTCACTTTTAAATGTGAGTTATCTGCATTAAACTCTACCAGAGATACACATGGAAAAGGCTCAAATTTAGAAAAGATGATGAGGCTTCATTTTGGCATCTTAACAAAGTTCTAATAGTTTTGTAAATACATACAGACAGTGATTTTGTAATACTGGTCTTGGTGAAGTTCTGCATAATTTCTGTTCCCTAACGCTAAAGTGTATGTGTCTTCTACCAAAAATAAGGATTATAATCAGGTTTTCATTACAAAATAATGTAAATCAATGCAATTTTGCATTTTTCACACGGTTAAGTTAACTCTAAGCTCACTGAGGATAAAATCAAAGGGTTCAAATGACAACATTTATGTTTGACATTTTAATTCTTACAGCTTACAAATTTATAAATAAAACTGAAAGGAATTTCAGCCAAGAGCTAAATATTTCATGAAACAAATGTGCAAATTAAACATTTAAATTCTGCCACCATCATCAATGACAAAGAAAGAAAAACTGCTAATGCTACATCTGGTCTAAATGCTTTCATAAATAACAGTTCAAATGTAATGTACTCAGCTGCACTATCAATTATTTTCTTTAAAATGAGTCTTTGACATTGAGGATGAGACAAACTGCAGTCGACTATAATTACACGGATGTCTTGGTTTTACTTTATGACTCATCTTGAACATATCCAATGAAATCCTCAGGGGCCGGATCACTTTAAATGAGGACACTGATTAGTCAGTCTTTGTCTTAGCTGCATTGAGACTGTTGACGCTGAGGCGCCGAAGTTAATTAAATGAAAACAAAAATCAAGATCTCAAATGAGATAGGTGCAGGCGGAGGAGCAAAGACGAGCACCGATAAAGTTACAGACCTGCTGAAAGCTCGTGCTCCGTGTCTCTCCATCCACCTCAAGCACATATTTAAACATACAGAATGTCTTGCATGAGTGCCAGGATGAAAGACTGAAGAATTCTAGTCATTTTTTATCCTGATATGTGCTCGTTCTGAAGCCTATAGGCAACAAATGTGCCCTCTGGAGGGTCTCTTACTTGTCTTTACAGAGAGAGGATGTATGGCCGTTGTCACCGATGTCAGATTCAATGCTTGTTAGAGCACATTTGTGAGAAGTACCAGCAGCTTACTGCATGCATTTTGTATCAAACGCTGCACAATTTACAAGGTGCTAAGAAATTCTGGATTGAAGAGTGTGGTCTGTTTTCCCTCGGTGTTAGGTTAAAAGAAGTGTTTCATATTATTTCACTTGTTCGTCCAATAAAATGATCACTCGACTGTTAAATAGTCAAGTTAAAACTTATTGTTATAGCGACATTATGACAACAAGACCGGCGAGGTTAAACTCAGGTTTAGTTCGGGAGAAATAAAAATGTGTAACATGAATCACGACTAAATAACATCAGGCAGAAATGGCAATAGAAACACTTAGTTTGATGACTGATGGGCTTTAAAAAACAAAAGATTTACAGCTACGATGACAAAAGTTTGGCTCCACGACAGGTGCACTTGCAAATGAGATATAGTGTAATGCCATTAACAACAAACGGCCAAAGGCAAAGAGCATCTAAAGAATGAATTAATGTTGGTGTATCAATCAGGCATACACACACACATACACACACACACACACTTTGTGCATCAGTAAAGCTGAAGGCTGTGTTTTTGGGCGTCGAGCCTTCATCAAAATGTCCATTCATCTTTTAACTTGCGTTTGAGTGCCCTTTTTTTTTTTATTTTGAAGGCGGACTGAACGAGACGGGCCCTGTGTTTTTTTTTGAGCAACATGTGATGTGGTGCTCGGAGCCAAATGCTTTTAAGAGTTGTGAAAGAGTTCTTGCATGTTTCAGTGGATTTCTCCATCACAGAGACGAGGCTGAAAGCTCTGAGTGCAGTTGGTATGGCCTGAAGTGCACAGTGGAGTACACTGAGAACGTCGGCCGTGGTCAATTTTCCATCTTTATGGAAGCTCACTGTCTCCATCATCCTTTTCAGCACTCTGAAAAACAACATCATATTCAGATTCAAAGGGTTTTTCGGTACGGGGTTATTTTAGAAGAGGTTTTGATTGATTCACACTTTTTTTCTGCAGCCTCTGGATTTGATGCAGCCAGCGCGTTAATGACCTTGCCACATTACTCTCTATTATACACACTTCTTCTGCACGGCATCGATAATACTCAGGAGTATTCTCATGACTTTAGATTTTTTCAACCGTGCCATTCTGTCTGCTTAATAAACTACAAAATCCAGTGATTTACTGTGCATGAATCCCACGCTTTGACAGCTTGCACCTGCCTTTACATCCACGGTGAAATCAGAAAGGACCCAAAGTGTTTCTCAGTTAATTGCAATGTATTATGCACTGTTAACAAATGCAACCGCAAAGAACAAATCCATATTTCTTGCTGGTGGTTTTTTTAGTTTGACAGCTCCACAAATGTTAAACCCATATTCCTTTTGTTGCAAGATGTTGGCCTTTAGGTGAATAGCCTCAACTTTAGTGCCTGTTTTGTCGCCTTGTAAGGAAAAGTGTCTATAAAACAGTCTCTCTGCTGCCTGACTGCATGCTCTCCATAAGTTTTAGGAGGCTGTTTTTATAATGGCCCAAGTGCTCGAACACAAACCCTGACTCACAGGCAGAGTGTAAACTTACGGAGCATTGTGGAAGAGTTTCTCTAGTAAAAAAAAAGACGCAGTGGTAACTGTGGAAACTGTATCATCCACCAGCTTAACAATAAAGCCTGCCACCACTTTGCTCAAGTCTTGATTCATTGGTCGCGCACACACCAATATAACATTTTTTTTGCAGAATGACATTTGCAGTAAAGCAGGCAAATGACAAAGTCTTCAGTGCTGTGTGTCATGGAGTGTTTTGACTTGAAGGCAGACTGACTCATTATCTGTGCAATTACGCAACTTAATTACGAGTGCTAGGGGCTAGCACTGCATCTCTACTGTCCATCTGTCAGACATCCTTGAACTCCATCCATCTTTTGTGTCCCTTTTCTTCATTTTCAAACCCAAGGATGTATGAAAGCTGGATTTCTGAAGACAGCTGAGGGCTGTCATCCATCTGTCGTCCCTTTATCCTGATATTGCAGCAGCATCGGTTGTCTGGTTTTTCAGTCTTTTAAAATGAATGACGTTAACTTTGAGCCGGAGCTGTTTTCAAAGTTGAGGTGGTGTTTCTCTGCTAAGGACATATGCAAACCTTGCCTCTTTCAAACGCTTTCAGTCTCCATCCATCCTGTCTCAGTGGAGGCAGACACCAGAGTTTGAGAGAAAAAATAGGGAGTTCTGCTTTTAATAGTGCTGACATTGAACTACTATGACTTGAGTGAATGCAGAGCTATTCTGGACTTGTTAAGTGGCTAAAGTGAAGCCATGTTTAGACTTATCTCTTTTGATTTTGTTGCTTTAGATGTCTTTGGTTTAACATTTTGTGTAATAATGAAAAAGAGAAGTGGGGAGTCACAGTTTGGTATTTAAAAATAATGTGTCAAGAGAAGTAAGTTAGCTGTAAATGTATATTGTCTTCATTAGAACTGTGTATTAATTATTAATTGAATAGTCATAGAAGAGAGGAGACCAAGAATATTATTGATTTATTACTGAAAACATTTGTTACACAACAAAAACAAAGGGAGCTTGTACTTTTGTTATTTTTATGTAACTAGTTGTTGGCGAAAACAATTAATTGAAGCTCGGGAAAAGCTGACTGAAGAAATGATTGCTATTCTTTTTTTGGCATTTTGTCGACTAATTATCCAATCTTTCAAATGAAAAAAAAAAAAAAATTACTGCTTCATCAGTGATTAAAAGATGTTAGCTGCAGCTTTGGTCCGGCAAAAGGAGGACTAAGTCTTTAAAAATTCAGAAAATAGTGAAAAGTTTTTTCCATAAATTGAAGCTGACTTATTCATTTTTCTCGTTTTGTTAAACCAAACATGCAAAACCCCCCAAGTTATGTTGAAATATCATGCAAGATCAAAAAAAAAACAGCAAATCCCTGTACTGAAGAAGCTGGAACTGGAGGCTGATTAGCATTTTTGCTCAATAGACGACTTAACTGATAAAGTGTTCGTCAAAATAGTTGCCAATTAATTTTTCTGTCAATGGACCAATCGAGTAATTGTTTCAGCCCCGCTATTGGCTTTGTTGTCTAATTGGCCTGGCAGGTCTTTAGGTCTCGACGGTCCACATGGGACCTAATTTAATTATTCATTCATTTATTTATTTATTTTGCGTTTTCATTGCCTGGCCAAAATACAAGCTGGATCTCTGAGATGTTTCTGTTACACTGTATGTCATTTGTTTTTATGATTAGCATTGTTTGCACCCTGTAGCATAAAGAGACGTCTGCCAGTTTTATTGTTGAATTCCTGTTAACACCCAAATGTTTTTCTATCGCTGTCACAGCTCAGATTCTTCGCTTAAAATTCAATTCAAAATGCACATTTTTTAGTAGTTTCACTGCCCCATTACACTTACATGAGTATGAGTAAAGAAGATTCAGATTTTTTGGCAACAGCCGCCCTGTTTCATTAATAAGTGTTCAAACACATGCTCGACTGTTTCCATATCTGTGTGACGCACAGCTTAACAAAATATACATGACACTTTGTGCACCGAATTGATTCAGTTTAATTGATTAATTTTGATTTACAATGAATAGAGATCTCAGGAGCTGCACTGCAGTCCTATACTGGGGGGACATCAAATGGATGCATACACACTGACATTATTCATGAAGCTGAGAAATGAAACCGTGATGAATGACTGGACTGCTTATTTATGCAAACACACACACACTCATACATAAAAAGACAAGCACTCACACACACACACACATATACACACACATACACACACAAATTGCACACACAGGCTGCTTTGAAACCAGTTTGGTGAGTCGAGAGTCAGAAAAGGCTCTGTCAGTCTAATCAGCAGTCAGCACAAGCTCAAGATCCATCAAGAGAGAGAGAGAGAGAGAGACGAGAGATCAGTCACTTTTACTTACTTTTAATTTGCTGTATTCCTTCACCCTCTCCCTTGGCTGTTTTTAGTTAATTCTGCACAACAAACAACATATTAATGTCATGAAATGCGGCCAAGGTAATAAAATGAGAGGGAGCGCTAAGAGGTTTATCACTTCAGCTCTATTCTAGTCCATGAACCTTTCTTCAGCGTAGCTCCAAGCACTTTAGACAGAGTAGAGATAGGGAGGGCGGCGGGGGGGTGAAAGAAATTAAAGGGGGGATAAACAGGAGGTTTGGGGCCATGGGATGGTAAGTTAATTTTGACTTTAATGATCAGACCTGGGGCTGGATGGTGGTGGTGAAAATACTCTAATCAGTTGACTCAAGGCAGGCATCTTGCCAGTGCACAGATATGAGCGAGGCAGGGTGAGCAAAGTGTGTGTGTGTGTGTGTGTGTGTGTGAGTTTTTTTTTGTTGAGGGGTAGTTTGTGTCCCCATGAGTGTGTGTGTGTGTATATATGTGTGAGTATGTGTAGGTGCATAAGCACTTGCGTGTCCTTGCCATGTGTTTACCCAGTGTTATGAGCTACAACCTTGGCACTGTTTTCATACTCCAGACATGCTCCTCCACCCACACAGTTCTGCTGGTGAGGAGATCTGGAATGAACCATCCCTGCCACCCACCCAGCAGCCTTCTAACAAGTAGTTCTGACTTTTCCCTCAATGTGTGTGTGTGTGTGTGTTTGCTGAAATGCAGCAATCAAAAAATCTATTTGTCGATCTGACCAAAACATCCACCCAAGTTGTGAAGACATGAAGTGTTTTTTTTTTATCGCTGCACCCTTTTTGGCCCCAGAAGTTAAAGCACAGTTGGAATTGTAACTGTTTGTGAGCCTCAACTTCGCCCTCAGGCGCCAAACTATTATAATTTCTGTAATTTGCCAGAATTTATAAACCCTTTTGCATTTCATACGTAAAACTACATCCAGTGTGGTACACACAATGAAACTACATTTATTTTAATAGCATTAATGAAATGCAATTACATTAATGACAAATATTAATGAAACTAGGTTTTTAAAATAAGCACTGATGGTGCAGATGGAGGAAACAGAGGCTGAATACTAAAGGAATTTGATTGTTTTATTCACTCAAACAAATTCTATTCCTCTCTTTCACTGTTGCTAGGTTGCCTCTCAGTCATACTCAAAACGCATAAATTTAGTTCCAGGTTGAAAGATAAAAAAAAAAAAGAAGAAGAAGAGATCTGATCATAACACATTAACAAATCATAGCCGCGGTTGCACAGAGTCGGGCTAAATTGTCAAAATGTAGTGAGCTTACCTGAGGACCTGCGTGACCTTGAGTCCCTGCAGCTGTTGCTGACCATGTGGTTTCTGTGTCTGCCAGCGCTGATGAAAGGCAAGACAACGACTCAGTGAAACAATACTGAATGTGGCTGTAAGATATGAAGCATTTATAAACATCAAATTCAAATTAATTGTTTTAGATCATTTGAAATTGCACAGTCATCACAGGAAACGAAGTCACCTTATGAAGTTGTTGTGCTGGTAGCCGTCATAGTGTTTCTTATGTACATTTTTTTGTGAAATCAACCATTTTTACAAACCACTTGTTCCTCCCCCCCTGAAGGCACTTGTCTACATATTGAATGTTCTCCACAGAATTCAAAGCACTGGCTACAATATTTGCTGATAAACTACTCTGTCTCTGTCCGTTCCCTCCAAGGACTGAACCAGTGAGCTGCACATGCATAGATGAGTGTTGTCCCTTAGCAAACAAATCAATAAAACTCATTTCCTTTTGGTCAATTGTTAATTAAATGCCAGTTTTCCCTCAATTAAAAACTGACTGAAGTGCAGTATATGGCACATAATCATATTTTTCCTCTGTGTCCCCCGGGGCAATTGCAAATACTCAGGGATGATTGCTAATGCAAAATCATTTTCTGATTTGTATCTGCAAATTGCTGCTGCCCTTGTGGTATCATCAAAGCTAGGTAAGCTTTATCAGCCCCCCACCTGGTAAATGATTTTAATGTTGATGGGTTAGATTACCCGTAGAGTAACGTTTGTCAGTATGCTCCAGCAGGTCATTCACACAATTTCTAAAGGTTACACCTGACGGTTATGCAGCGAAGGAATGATGTCCTGAATCCAAGCATGAGGTGTGTGTACATGTGAAACTCTGTATAAACACACGCCGACCATATTTTATCATTGTTTTTCATTGATGAGACCTCACAGCGGAGTTACATGAACTTATAAGAATCTACAATCCTCCATTAACAGCTGCTTAGCCTTCTATTTTCTGGGAAGCCATTGAGCTGCAAGATGCACTATATTACTGCGCTTGAAGCCGATATCTGACCGCATGAGTAATGCATTCAATACTGGCCTTGGTGGAGTCGCCATCAACCAGGATCATCCATGATTGGAGAGGCAGGTGTGCAGAAAGGAGGGAGGGAGGCGGAGGGGGGGAAGAGGACTGAGAGGGGGGGAAAGAGGGGGAGGAGTGACCATGGATCAAGCTGTGGTGCAGAGATGTTGCTCAATGGGCCGCAGTTGCAGTGAGATATAACGCTCTCGAAAATGCATTACTGCAGTGAAACCGTTCGAGTTCTCTTGAGTGTCGGGGGGAATAAATAACCCGGATACCCGAAGGTTTTCATAAACGTCAGCATGCATTCTTTTCCTGCTGCAAGCGCCCAAATGTTTACTCTTGCATATGCCTGTCATACTCAGGGACAGACATGCTTAAACACATCTTTGCTGTCATGCATCCACCCAAACACACCCACACACACACACATGCACATGCAATAAAAGGGAGTTCTTTTTTTTCCCTCGTAAGCATTCACATTCTCATAAAACCTACACAGTCACAAATTTATCAGTTTCTGTGTTGCAAACCAACCCTGAAGCAGAGTCTGCAGGACGGATTTGCTCGGTACTGTTTAACACCCAGACTATTTGCATTTTCTCTTCCCCTTTTATGTATTCAGTTTTTACCCAGACTGTGGTGTGTATTTATGGAGGTTCAGAATACAAAAAAAAGGAAACAACATGCATTTAAATAAAGAATTTAACACTGCAGATCTATTGTGAGCAACAAAATTCAGACACTGCAAAGTTTAAAGCCCTTGTTAAGTGAAAATTTAAAGAATTAGATGTGAAGCAAACAAATCGTTTACTTACCTAATAGGCTTATGCAACACAATTAAAATTGCCTCCCAACTTCAGAGTAACACATGGTTTTCAAATATTATATTAAACTAAAGTGAAAGGCCTCATTGTATTTTAACAGGACAGGCAGTCGATTTTTCTTTTCTCTTTGCAAAAAAATCCGTAGATGAGAGTAGAATTAATCAGATGCTGTGAATAAACATAGACTAAAGGTAGTTTAGCTGTGATTTTAGCACTTGTTCATTCAAAACAGTACATTTCAAAACACCGAATGAAATGTAATTACTCAGTAAAACTATGAACACTATTTAGAAATGGATAAACTTCTCACTGGTTGGTTCTTCAAACACCTTAAACAACCTTTTTGTTGCCATTTAGACTGAAAATGATGAAATACATCAACTACAAAGTTAGGTTCTTTGGGAAAAAAGGAAAAAC
The DNA here is from genome assembly GCA_029814665.1 of Acanthurus lineatus. Lineage (NCBI taxonomy): Eukaryota > Metazoa > Chordata > Actinopteri > Acanthuriformes > Acanthuridae > Acanthurus > Acanthurus lineatus. The sequence goes on along the minus strand of JAPZDV010000011.1, from coordinate 14,650,778 downwards.
AAACATTCTTTGGTTGTATTTAACACTCCGGTGTTCGACTAACCTGCTTCATCAGGACCGTCTGGGTGTTGTTTTATCAGAGATAAAAGGCTCAAAAATTATAATTCAAATGTTTTTTTTTAAACCTCATCAGTGCACAAAAGTGTGTAGCAACATCTTTTTTTTTCCAACTGAGCCCTGACTGCAGCAAACTGTGACAAAGAATTAAAAATAAAAATCTGAAATGGGAAGTACTCGAAATTTCTGTAACTGTGGCTGAAAAGTAGGATCCCATTAATTCAGAGTTAGAAGCTCTCTGAGAAAATGTGGTTTTGAGAATTAGTCCTTTGAAAAATTAAAGGTGCTGTGTCGGTGTGGATGAGTTGTTTCAGGTACCACTGAGACAATGAAATATAACCCAGGAAGTGCAGCTGGAATAATAGATCTATGAATTTGGAGGCTTATTAGATGTCATGGTTTACAATTTTATGTGGAAGGATTACACTGCTCCCTGCAATCCCTTTTTCTCTTTTGTTGCAGCAATCGAGAGGTGAATATTAAAAAAATGATAAAGTAATTTGCCAGGAGTTTGGGCTTGCACATACGATATCGGACTTATTCCTGAAACTCTTTTCTGGAGAATGTCATACTGCATTTTTTTTTAGCAAAAGTTAAGTTTAACCAGATTCAACTTCTTTTGACGAACAAGCCTGCATGTTTGGTGTTTTCTGGCAAAGCTCTTTGTGTTGGCACCTCCACCATATTAACGGAGTCGTCCCTGTCAAGTCAATGAGGGAGCTGTTTTTTTTTTTTTGTCAAAATGCGGCCTAAGGGAAGAGGTCACAGCTAATTTGTCCTCCTTCATCTGCCAGCAAGTAAGTTTCAGGAAGTTGAGTTTCCCTTGAGCCCGGTAAAAAAAAATTAATGGATCCCTTATGGATCTCTGAGTCACCCTGAGACATTGTTGGATTGAGAACACTGGCACAGCATGACGACGTGACAAAATGTTTCTCGGAGTTTAATGTCAGAGATCATTTTATTAAAGTATCCTCAAAGTGAATCAAAGAGGAGGTAAGCGTCATTTCATTAACGGTTAGGTTTTTCTTTCTTTAATTAATTTAATTTCATCTTATGCTTAAAAATCATACTATTTGTGGTTGGTTATTAATTAATTTGCTCCCCAAAGTTTAGTATTTGCTTCCCGCTATTTCCCAATTTATATGCAAAAAAGTAATGTCATATTGTTCAGAGAATAAAGGTCAATACAGACACTTGACCAGCTCTATAAAGTCAACTAATCAACATACAGCCTGGTTTTTTCTTCTCTTTGTTTCAACCTTTTATGCAAATAATATTATGGCTGACCTACAATGGATGAACCCTTTTGGGAAAGTTGTGAAAACACACTTTCTTTCACAAAATCCTCCCCAAACAGGACATCCTCAGTGTGGTCTTGTCAAACCCCGCTACCACTGCCGCAGTTCTGGAAATCGCAGACGGATGCCAGGGATTCATGCTGGTCGTCCATAATGTTCGGCAGCCTGTCCTCTGTTGTGGAGATGGCGTGAGCCTGAGTCACACTGATCCGCTGCTTTTTTTGCCAGATGCAACGGTGCAACTCCTGTTCTGCATTTGGAGCAGCTTGCGGTTGCTCTCGGTGAGCTCCAGAAAGAAATTATCCTCCAGCAGGTAAATAGACAAATTATTGTTACCTTCAAACACTCACACACACATACACACACACTTACAAACAGTGACACTTAAGTAAAGTACCGGCAATAAGGGAACTTGCATGCGCTCAGAAAGAATATTTTCATCAGTAATTATATAATTAATTATACATTTGATGTGAATGGAACTGCACAGGAACTACACCATATTTAGCCTGCTTAAAACTAGTTTATTGTTACTGTCCGTCTGATATTACACTACCATTGTCAAAATGGCTGATTAAAGCAGGGCTGTTGAAAAGTAGGGTATGCATGTGTGCTGTGAGAGAAATGGAGGACATCAAAGCTCCTGCAGCAGTTGAATGGGAGACGATTCGAATCAAGACTCTTCTCATTGATGCAACGTATAATTTATGAAACGCAGCGACAATTATTTGTCTCGTAAATCACCTCTGCCTTTTTTCTCATTTCAAATAGAGAGGTGGTTATGGTGCAGCGCTGCAGCAATTTCAGCAGAGGTTCTTGGGTTTCCATCTGTCATGCACAAACCCGGAACATGCGCTTCTGGATGATGAAGACCGGTTCTGCAGCGAGCCATGTGAGCAGGATGGATCATATAAATTGATTGTTACTGCCACTGAAGTCAAGGGAGGGGGGGGGGGGGGGGGGGGCCACGTGGCCGGGGTGTTCTGGCAGAAACCAGCCCATGTTTTTTGGGGTAACAAG
>JAPZDV010000011.1:14596347-14648303 GCA_029814665.1 Acanthurus lineatus | reverse complement strand
CCCCCCCCCCCCCCCCCCCCCCCCCCCCCCCCCCCCCCCCCCCCCCCCCCCCCCCCCCCCCCCCCCCCCCCCCAACTGGTCCGGTGTGTGCTGGCAGACAGCTGCAGATGATTTGAGGTGTACCATGTTGAGTATCTGAAACAGCAGAAAAGGTCAACCATTAGACGCATTGCACCGCAAATCTCTTCATTCCAACGGAAGCACAAACTTTAGCTTAAGAATGCAGCACATGTAGATCGGTGATTAGCATGTTTAATTGCATATGCATGCAGCAGAGAAGCACATAATGTGCAAAAAAAAAAAAAAAAAAATTGTCATTGTAAATGATGTGTGTGCCACAGAACAATACTGCTCAGACTTGCTGCTTGTTAATGCAGAGAATGAGGACCAGGTCTGAAATTATTCCAAAGCTGTCAATGGAGAACGATTCTGCCAGTTGGCCAGACATAACGCTGTGTGGGAGGGCAGTGGCAATGACAGTTCTAGGAAATGAACCTAATGTGTGTGTTTGTGTGTGTGTGTGTGTGTTTTTTTTCTTTGGAGACAAATACACAAACATCCTCATCAACAAGTTCCGACTGCTAAGATTTTTCAACTTCGTCTTCATTCATTTAATCCTACTTTGAAAAATGTCTCCGCTAAGAAACACAAACAGATCTGTTTTGTAAAGGGTTTAATCATGAGATGCAACACTGAGATTTAACTGGCCAAGATGATGAAATATAGGCTTGGACTTGAGTGAATGAGATGACGAAAAATTACTTCAGTGGTGTAAATATAAGTGTTTTTTAAAAATGTTGAAATATAATGATAGAGTCTGCTCTCTCTTCTGTTTGCTTAATTATAAAAATGCTAAAATTTAAAATTTAAATTTATTTATTTCTCCTTCTTGGAGCAAATGCACCGAACTGTGTTTAACAGTTTTGATTTTACATAATTATTGGGTTTCAGTACAAAATGTAAATAGATTACTTTCTAATGGCATAGAAACTGTACATTTTTGTTATTAACCCTATTGGTAGAATTAAGGGAAACAGTTCCTCTAAAAGTAAAGAAACTGCCACTTTTTGCTATTATCAGCCGGTATTAGTGGAAGTTTGTGGATCGTTGTCATGGAAAATGTCAGTCAGGGAAACTCAGCTGACTGCTCATGACCCAAAAAGTAAAGTAAAAGAGGGAAATTCACTTTGTGTCTATTTGCAGCTGGCTCATTGTTTTTGACTGAGAGAGAGCACTGATGCTCAAAGCGAGAACTATGTAATGTTCTGCCTCTGCAGTTCACACAGCCGACTGCTAGAATTACATTCTTAGAACAAATCATTTTTTAAGCTCTGAGATAATAATTCATTCGATTCAATAATTCATTCTTAGATACTGGATTGAAAAAGTCTCAAGGTCTCAAACCTTTTTATGTATTTTATTGCAATTTTTTGTAGAGAAATTTCAAAAAGACACATTATTGTCATCGGATGTCTTTCACATAGATAATCAAATTAACCAACGTGAAAAGATTCCTTGGATATTTGGGAGAAGACTTTGGAAAAACTGTTTGCCGAAGTCTGGAACGGAGTTTTTCATGTCCCCAGTTTTATCTCAGAGCTCTCAGAATTCTGCACACGTAAGGGCAACAACAAAGGCAGTACTTGCAAAGTTTGTGAAACAGTTTGCAAAGAATGGGGTGTTTGCCTTCCTACCAGTCAGGTAGCACAAGGACTCGGAGGAATTTAGATATACCACAGCTGAGACGAGGAATGAGGATGAAACTGGTGTGATCTGAACGTTAGATGAAAGAGGAATGGCATTTAAATTCAACATCATACCAGCTCAATATGTTTTTTTAAAAAAAAAATCTATTACATTGTGGTTATCTGTCACAAGCCTGTGGAGGCAAAGATACAAGAATCCAAATCATTCGATATCTTTTTTTTATCGAGACTAAAGCCGTGGTTGAAATAACAGTAAGACTGTCACTTTTTGAGTGTTGAAAATCATCATCAATCACTATAAAGCAATTTTTTTTTTAATGTGCAAAATCAAATCTTGACCTTTATTGTTTGTCTACAACTTTCTAACTCTGTTATTTTCACATTTTTGTCCTGCTGCCTAATCCCCTTTCATCATCATACCACTGGATTGGTTAAATGCTAGGTCTGACTGAGCGTCTTCCCATGAAAGACTTCCAGAAGATGGAGAATTATCCATCACTCTTGTTACGCGCATTATTTGTGGAGAATCGAAATGATGTGTCTCATATGCGACTATTCAACATTCCCGATCTCAGTCTTTTGATGCTGACGCTGTTGGCATCCTTGAGTGTTACCTTTCAAAATGCAAAATGACTAAGGAAAATGCTTCTGCAATTTTCTCTTTTCAGAACTGTAAAAGCAGGAATTCATGGAGAGCCAAATGGTTTTTAGTCCCTGGTGTAATTTATGCTTGTTAGTAGTATAAATTGTGTGCAGTGCCTCGAGGAAAGTCACCAAAAAAAAAGGTGTTTATTTCAAGTAGGGCTTCAAATTTACTTTGAAAAATGTACAGACTCAAGGACTTCAAACTTCCAATGTTTTACCAGACCAACTAGTTTTAATTTGGGTTGAGACAAAGAATTGCACAGATTCAAATCAATTAGTCAAATCAGTTTAATGTGCTACTTTCATTTCTTTACCACCAGCTCTTCATAGGTTTTCTACTTGAGAGTTTAAAAAAGTACTTGACAGGTTTGCTTACGTTGCATGGGATTGTGTACGTAATCTTGCTGGTGTTGTTATTTGCTTTCCGCTAGTTTGCCGACCTCAGGCTAAAAAACAGATGATATCTGGAAAAAAAATAAAAAACTTAAAAAAAAGAAAATTGTATTAATACAGAGATCACACAAATGCTAATCAGCTGTGCTTCGCGTTAGACTGAAGGATAAACCTTTTTGTACCAGCTTAATCCTGCATAGACTCTTTTTTTTTTTTAAACGGGATATAATTGTGCTATCTTACTCGGGGATCAATTCGAGTTCATCCCTCACATACTGTTTACCCTCCAACATCACTTCTGGCTATCTGTGCAACTGCACAGTCAGGTTTATCCACCCAGTCAAATTAATCCTCAGGAGCAGCTTTGAATGCACCGTATCGCGGTTGGATTTGGCACATGCACATAAGAAAAATGTCATTCAAAGGGAAATAACAGACTCCTGTTGGCAGTAATTTAGAGACAAAAGATATATTAGCTCCCCATATGGTTTTCCACTCATTTTCCAAAGTGCCTGTCCTATCCATATGGTTTTACATAGTGTAAATTACTAAGAAGTGCACACTTCTCATTCTACTCTCCTGCTTCATAATGTGGTATGTGGCCAGGCTCATATTTTAGCTAACTCATGGGGCCGTACACATCAATAACTTTAATAACACTTGACTTACTCTTGGAGTGAATTCCACCTCTTTATGCAAGTGCTTATAAATTTTAAAATTCAGTTCATCTATTGTATAATCATTTACTTCCTTTTATGCCTTCATCTCACTCATTTTATGGGAGTAAACACCCCCTTTACAGCTTAACTTAACAGCTTACACAACCTTTCTTATGCGATCTCAAAAGGCTTCATCTTAATTTCCAGCCCTGTCTTCTAGAAATGACATTTATATACGACAAATTTGGAAGCGCAAATTATGCTTTGAGGTAAGACGTAGCACCAACAAAATTACATTTTCTATCAACATATTTTTACTTGTTGTGAATAAAATTACCTGACAAATATCAGAGATGTTAATACTGAAAACATGAGCTAAATGTCCACTGAGACAGGAAATTAAATAGCGGACTGAGTCACTACAACATCACTTACTGGTTTGTGGAGGAAAACTGGAATGTTTTTGTCTTGAGTTTTTCTGGATGGAGGCTTTATAGATGTTGCATCTTAGTTTTTTCAAGCCAGAAGTGAAGAGTTTTTTAAAAGAGAAGGTGTAGCTGTGAGGACACACTTTGGTAACATTGACTGTGTCGAGCATAAAACACAGCTTGTACATGTTGTCACTTAAAAAAGCCATCTGATGACTTTAAGCTTTACTATAATTAAAACAGGCGAGTCATGAGTGTCATACTTGATCAGAACTGCTTTGTTTTACAGTTTGACCTCAGTTTTGAGAGGTTCTCACTTTCAGTCTGACTTCTCTTCTCTTTGTGTCTGCGGAGGAGGACGACTTATGAAATTGTTGAAGTACATTTTTGCAGTTTGAACAACAAACCCTGGAGTCAGTCGGCAGACTGTTGTTATCAAAATGAGCTGGAAGCTCCGGGTGCAGGCAACATGAAGGCAAGGTTACCACTGTTCATTTGCATATACTGCCCACACTGGAATGACACATATCTGGAAAACGGAAAACCCTGGATTCTCATACTAATCCACCTTGACCACCTGTCTGCGACTTCAGCACAGAACATGAAAGCAACGATTCATCGCCTCGAGCAGCATCTCTGAATGTAAGCGTGGCGGTGATTACATTTCTTCTTAACTTAATTATGAATGCAAAATATATTGTAGTTGCATGTAAACATGAGAGATAGGGTTGCAAACTCCAATATGACAACCAGACAATCTACTAGCCTTGTTTGTTACCTTCAGGATCTCCTGCAGTCAGACGCTTAGACATTATACTTTCACATGCACTGAGTGTGTCAGATTATTATCTTCTGCGGAAGTTGTAGGTTTTATGGATTGCTTTCAAGTATACTGCCATCTGAAGGCTTCTGATGTATGATCCAGTTCTTGTGAGTGTTTTCAGTTCAGTCATACTGTTTTTTTCTAATCCTGCTGTCCTTCTGTTACAATGGAAAGTAAAAATAGTTTACTCCCCATCAAAGCAGAGACCCAAATATTCAAGGACTTTGAATGTTCAAAAAAATGTTCTTTTACCTTAGTTACCTTATCCAAGTAGTAAACCAGCCATATATTTATTCTGCTAAAAAAAAACAGAGTCAAAAAAGGTGAAAGGAGAAGTAAGGTAAGAAATAAAGAACACAAAACTGAAGAATAAGTAAAAAATCGAGCTTTTAACAAACCAAATGAAATGGCATCAGGACTGCAAGATGCCAGGTCGGGTCAAAAATCTAAAGAAGAAAATGGGCAAATTATGGGTGTTTATGTTGTGTTTGAAAAGTACATGAAGCATTAAAATCTTTTTTTGTTCTAGATTTAAAACACCTAAGTCTTTACAGCTGCTATAATTATTATAATTGATGAAATTGCGATGTGTGATGTGAACGGGGTCGGTCATAGCAATAAAACAAGAAAAAAAAGGAAATTATCATCCAATTCTGCTTTTCCCCCGAGCTCTCCAGATTGTTTCAGCATTTTCAGTTCACTGTTTTGGTTTTATGGCCAACTTTACTGTTTTGAACTTCACTGACTGCTCTTAAAGTATCATTTCCAAACAAAACAGGCAACTGTTTCAAGCAAAAAAGGCCTAAAAACTAAAATTACAGCCTTACACTGCAATCTCTACATGAACCAGTTAAGTTTAAATCCACATCTGAAGCTCAAATATCAGCAAAAGCGTTGACCTTGTGATGAACTACACTGCTTTAAATATGGATGTTGCTTGGTCGCTTCACAAACATTTCTGACCCCACAGCAAAGACGATCTATACAGTAACCCGAGTTTCACAGTGCGCATTAAAGATTAATGTCACCAAGTCAGAAATGTGAAGTTTGGTCACAATCTTTTCTTCTGTTCCTGAGATACAATGCTGAATGATTGCAAGTAAGCTGTTTCTGCAGAAAAAATACATCAGAGTGAAGTTGACCTTTGATCTTTTGGATAGAAAATGTCTTTACTTCATTGTTTTAATCTATTAGACAGTTGTGTGTGGAATTTTCTCATAATTAGCATCTGAATTCTTGAGTTATGGCCAAAAGAGTGTTTTGAGAGGTCACAGTTAGCTGAACCTTTGACTTCTGACCACGAAAAAAATCAATGGAGTACATTTGGAGGTGCTAGTTGATATCCGTGCCAATTTGAAGAAATTCCCTTGAAGCATTCCTGAGATATTATTTCCACAAGAATCAGAGGGAAAATAGGTCATAGTGACTTTGACATTTGACCACAGAAATCTAATCAATCATCCTTGTTTTTAAGTGAACATTTGTGCTATATTTAAAGATATTCCATGTTTGCTAGAACCGTATGAACATACTGCACATATGCTTTCAGCCCCGGTTGCTGCAGGCAATAGAAACTGTACATAAGCTGCTTGTGTATTTGTGTGTAGAAACATGCAATTCTAACCTTAACTTCAAGGAGAAGAGGAGCCGCGCACATTTTCAGCCACTTTGTTAATGACAATGACTTTCTTGTCACATTTTTCAGACTAGCGAGGCCTCAGCTTACTGATGCTCATTTTATCTAATTACATTTATCAAACAACAAAAGGCCAGAGTAGCCAGAGGAGATCCACACTAATTACATTAGAGCTGGGGAAAGATTGGCACATGTGATGAAGTGATTTGGCCACTCGCGGTCCCACCGACTGCGCTCGGTAACTTCAAGCCCATCCCAGTTGTTTATGAGATTGAGCTGTCATCCGGACATCACTCACTTTAAAGATGCTGCTTTAGTCTCTATGTTGCGGGTCCCTAACAACACAAGTGGTGCAAAAGGGCAGCAGGAGATGATTATATTAAATGAGTTAATCAAATTAGACAAAAATCAGATTAAAAAGAATGATCGAAAAAAACAAAAACATCACGTTTATGGATAGATGGTGAATGCATCGTCTTGTTGTTGCAAACATGCACTCTATAGGAAGCTAGCTTGTGCTGTTTAGATAGCTTTGCAACATTTTAATCATCATGCAAATGCCGTTCAGTGTGAATTCTGCACTTCATTGCGCTCCATATGCTCAGCACGGTGAGCTCCAGGAGCACCAGGCGGCTCGAACAGGTCCCAGAAAACAAACCCAACATCTCTCTGTGGCACTCAGTATTTTCCCTTGAAGACAGGGTGTTGCTCTACTACTGTACAAGCTTTCAACACGACTCCGAATCTTCTGTTGACACAAAAGGGTCTTTGTGTGTGTGTGTGTGTGTGCGTGTGTGTGCGTGTGTGTGTTTGCTGAAGGGGTACAGACAGGAACTTAGGAGTTTGCAGCTGTCACAATGAGATGTCAATATTTATGACATGTTGTTTGCTATCTGCTACGTGTGAACTCTTTCTCCTCCAGACATCTGCTTTCAGAATCAGCACGTTCTTATTACACAATCAGAAATTATGAGGAGAAACCAGAGAGACAGCGAATTCAAAATAGACTTGACCATTATTTTAATTTCCCCTCAGCCTATTTAGATTTTCCTCTGACCTTTTTATTTATCCGGGGAAGGTTCTGTGAGACTAATGCTCTCTTTTTTCAGGAAAGGCCTTGCTCATACTCACACTGTTACTGTACACACATTCACACCTGGAAGCTTCCCAGTACACCACAGTCTGATCTCTCCTAATCTGGGGATTAAGGGCCTTAATTACTTAAGGTAACTAGGGAAGGGCAAGCATTGCTCTTTTATTTTACTTCTCTCATGCAGATTTTCTCTGCCAGTTCAGGGGGGGGGGATCGAACCACGACCTTCCAGTTGCAAGCCGCTCTTCAGCCAGAGGTCAAAACATTATGGATTGATTCTTTATAAAAAAAAAAATCCTATCAGGGAGAGACTTAAAGGTGCAGCTGTGTCTGGTTACTTGATGATACTATAAAATATACAGCTGCAGGTTTATTACATATTTATTAATGTCTGGGGTCAATTCAATCCATCAGTGCGATTCAAATACACTCAAGAGAAACGCTTTGCGCTGCGACACATATGGCTTGTTTTGTAGTCGAACAAACCATGAGGGAGACGGCTTTGCCTTGACGCCTCACTAAAGCTCGTGTTGTTCCCTCTGCGTCTTCAAGCCTGCATCTGTGATAAACTCATCCATGTGGACCAGGATATTTGCTGGCAGTGAGTGTGACGAGTCGCACACCGGCACTTCCTCCCAGCATCCTCTTCCATCACACCACCTCCACGACAACGATTAAATTAAATCTTAAATATATCTTGCATTGTAAAAACTGCGCCATTGAATGTTGTTTTTGCCATTTATTTGATTTGTGTGTGTAATCAATCTGGCAAAGGACCTCAAGCCAAACTCCATCTGCAGTTGGGCCCTTGTGTCACCCTTTTTTTTTTCCCCTCCGAGCACCACCCCACTGACAGTGCTCTGAAAAGATTTCTCTTCCCTTCTCATCTCGCTTTGAGGCCAGCTCTGTGAATGCTGATGTGTTTTCTGGTCTTTTCACTCTCACTATAATCAGACAGTGTTGTCTTTACCTTGTTAAAAAGTACACAACTTTAAGCGTACAGAATCCACAGCCTCGCTGACCTTCTGTCACTCTGTAATGTATTTTATCTGAGATTCCCAGAACTCAAACCTCCAAACAATATTGTTTTTCTTCTTTCTATCTCGTTTACCGAGGGCGCACTCTCTCACATTCAGTAATTTTGCAATTCCTCTCCACTGTTGACACTTGTGCTGCCTTCAAATTTTTCTCCTCAGATACACGGTTCTACAGAGTGCATCTGTGCTGCTACTCCTAATGAGACACAGGTGTATGTATTATGTTTTTCTAAATTTGGGAATAAATTAAAGGTACACAGATTTTTATTTTAATTGAGAATCTGCGAAAAACTATTTTTATTTCTCGGTTAAAGCTTCAATAATGTGTTCAACTCCTGCCAGGTTTAGACATCTACGTGCTCACCTTCTGCTTGGGGTGATTAAAAAAAAAAATCCTCACAGCTTAAATTAGCACTTCATTAGCAAAAACAAGTTATTTCACGATGGAGTAACCAGAACTCTGCAAACAGAAAAATAAATAAATAAATAAATAAAAATACAGGGCTTTAGCAAATGAAAGAGCAAGGCATTAAATGAAATGCCAAAATGATTAAATGAATGTAAAAACAAAGTATCAGAAGTGTAATAGTCTCCAAAAAGTGCCCAGAGCTGAGAAATGTGAGTCCTCACAGCGCTACAGAGAATATATTAATGATGAGTGGGTACACACACAGAAAAAAAAAAGGCAGAAGAGCAAAATATAATCTAAGAGGGGAGGAAGAAAGAAATGCATTTATGGAGTTAGAGGGAAAAGGGGAATGCTTAGGACAGAAAGAGTTCCTCTCAAGTGGAAAATGGAAAAGTGGGAGGCATGAGATTTCTTCACTGCTGGCTACAACGACGCATATTTTGCGAAAGCAGAGTGTCGGCCTCGACCACAGCACGCCGCTGAGCCAATCGGACGGCCTTTGGCCACCTCCTAATCACTGCTTAATTATTTAGACTCAACAACTGCTCTCAAAGCCGCTTTTGTTTTCCTTTCCATTGTAATCCTATTGCATATGTTTATTCTCTTTTTTTTCTGTCTGGGGCGAAAAACAAACAAAGCCACATTTTTTTTGTTTAAATTACATAGTTTGCCGAGAGCGAGGAGAAAGAAGTCCTCTTAGTCAGCAGTTAGGAGAGTTAGAGTCTTTCTTAATTTGGCCCATATTTCTACTGAAAATTATGTGATAATGGTTAGTGTCTCATATGAACAACTGGCTTTTAGCAACCGGTAATAAAGAATGCAGTTTCTATAACTATCTTTTAATTCAACCTGCAGAAATCTCTACCGACTACAATACTTATAATATTGTAATGTGTGGAATAAGTCATTACTTTTGCATCTTTTATGATGCACCAAAGTGATATTTACACATATTTCTTTGTAGCAATGTTGTAGTTGAGTATAAAATGATTTTTTTAACAGTTCCTGCGGTGGGTGAAACAAAATTCTTTTTATCAGTCTTGTTTTGTCTCCAGAGGTCTCTTACAGTTTGACATCCTGCGTCTTTACCTGTCCTTCACCTCAAATCTGGAAGTATGACTCCAGGTGAAATATTTTAGCAATTATTGTCCACTAAATGACTTAAAGCCACCACACCTTGTAGTGTAACATTTGCAGAACTTTGAGCATGAAGAAAAACATTCTTAGAGACATTTTCACCACGCTGATAACTTTGAAGAGATCTAAACCCTGTTCTGCATATTATAAACCACTGAGGAGGATTTTGGTACCTGAAAGGCCATCACATTTATAGAACTGGACACCCTGGATTGTATTTCACTTCTTCCCCATACTTGAAGAAACACACTTTCACCAACAGGGCCATTTGCGTTGTTTAATACAAGGCTGTTTCCAGCCTGAACACCCACTTAGAATCTAGTTGCCAGTAAGACTGAACTGCTGACATCAGCATTGCTAACATGCTATAATTTGTTTTTTAAGATATTTCATTCACGACCAAAGTGGTAGACTGACTGACCAACTAATGGACTGACAGACCACATAGAAAAAAACAGAGACAAAACAAGAGACAGAAAAGATTTAAAAAAATCTGCATGATAAAGCAAACTTTTTCAAATTTAAACCCAAATTTCACATCTAAGACTTTACTATATATTATAAAAAAAATAAAATATGTTGTATTTTGTGGTCAAAGATTGACCAAGAATCCATTTAAATTGACCATAGCAGCACATTAACGGCATCATGTTCGACTTGTTTTTATGCATTTCTGGCAATTTAATTCACAAACTAAGTCTTAAGCAGAAGTTACCAAAGAAAGCAGATGTGATGATAGATCCAAACAATATTTTGATGGTTGGGTGAAAGTGAAGCCTCGGAGGCAACACTCCTGTAGTCAAGTACTCTTCTCTGTTAAGAATTCAGCAAAGTCACTCAGAAACACTGGCAGATTGTTGAATCTCACCCGGTACTCAGGAATGTTCTCGAGGAAAGTCTGAGGCTTGTTGGGTTTTTTTTTGGTTTTTTTTAATGCTTTGCTAAACTTCGTGACATGGTGTGAACCCGCAGTGTGCTCAGTCTTTCGCCTTTGTGCCAGATGGGCCATTAGAAATATGGTTATTGCATGCTGAGCAGCCACCCACACACTGGCTGCAACATTGCCACATGTGGTGAGATTACCTGGAACTCCGCTCATATTATATATACTGCGCCTCATTCAAGGTCCTTGTCACTGAGCTTCAAACTTTCTGTGCATTGCTCACAACAAGCCAACAAGCTGACATCAGTGATTTTGTTACAGTGGGTACTTAACAGTTCAGTCACAAAATTATTATGTCCTCAGGAAGCTTTTACAAAGACATTATGAGTCCGATAATTCCATTCTGTCGTCGTACTTGAACTCATTTATGATACGGTTTGATATGCGTACGGTGTAACAGACATTTCACAAAAATATGTCACTGATAAAAGCTGCATTTGTCTGAAATGAATGTATTTCTAACCCACTGTACACAAATTATTCATGTGTGATCTCACGTAGTAGAGCTTAAATCACAAAAAAGGAGGCACACTCTCATTTGAAACATTGCCTTTTGTCAGAAAGATCAGAGGACCATGAGGACAAGTTTAAGTATAATTTGAATACTGTCATTCATCTGTGAAATTGATGTTTTAACCAGTTAATGTCCAGTGTCCAGTCCAGTGTATCACTGCTGCATTAACACTGTATCACAATGCATTCAGAAGACTGTAACTTTAAATATAAGGCATTGTAAAAATAATAATCTGTTATTTTAGCCAGTTTCTAAGAAGACATAATAGGAAGTCAAATATGGTCGACAATTTACTTCCTGGTTCCAATAATTTGTGTTTGTGTTTGTGTGTGAAATGTCTTATCATAAATATATTGTTTGTTTTTTTTTAAATTGTAACTTCTCACAGCTTTCAGAGGCAAAAACATGATGTTTTGACCTTTTGTCATTTAAATTAAAAGACTTTTAATTTTTTTTTTTGGTCATTTTCTCTTTCACAGTTACTGCATGACTTTTATTTTCCTTTGCATTTTTGGCTTAAGAGCATTTTAAAATGTGTTATCTAAATTAAATTTTTGATTTCCTGAGACATAAAAAAAATGTGATTTGTCTTAAAAAAATGGAACATTCATGAGGTGGCCCGAAAAGAAAAAGTAATACTTTTTAATGTTGTTGTCTGGATCAGGCTGGCTGGCTGTCTTATTACCCAGAAAACTTCCTGAAAATGAGTTTGCTTTTCATTAGAGCAGCAGAGATGCTGGAATGGTGTCATCTTCATTCATCTGTGTTTCTCCCACTTGACCCTCCCTCTCTCGCCCTGCGAGAGAAAAAAAATCCTCATGACTGATGGACCTGCTGGCTATTTGGACATCTGTCTTCTCCTTCATAGCCCTGGCAGGGAGAGGTCTGGGTACAGTGTGACAGGCTTCCGCAACAGCGTGTACTAACACCGGGTAGAAAGATCTCTGTGGCCTGAGCCTTAGAGATGAGCCATTAGTAGGTTGTCAATCCAGCAAGCGCTAACAGTCTTGTGGGCAGCTAGGAGGAAGATTCAGCCCATGGCTTCCAACAAGGAGGTAGATATGAGATCATTACAGTACACGTATATTTAGCTCCTGCAAGGGTATTGTGTCTGGGCTGGTGTTAAATAAGGCAATTACTGGAGTTATGTGGATAATGGAGTCAAAATGGGAACAGAATAAAAGTATATTCTTGACTTGACAATGTTTCAGAGGGGAGTGTGAGTTGCAGAGTTTGTTCAAATTTGACACAAAGGAACACACGCTAACAAATAATGAGATGTTGAATGGCATGCGTGTTAGCATACTGCTTCTTAATTCCCCTAACAAGTACTAATTAGGGAAGGTGATGTAAGTAAATTAGGTTCATTGTATAATTTGCAAAGTAGGCTATGTGGCTAATAAGGTGTTATCATAAGGAGCGGAACTCAACCTTATTAAGACTTTCTGGATACCTAATACTAAAAATATACAAAGTCTTGTTAGATCAGACACTTCACACATGCACAGTTTAAGCTTATTTCTAAGCTCCCACCTCTGTTGAATTCACTCGTTTCCTCCAAGTTGACTTTACATATATATTTTTGTACTTATTTAAGTATTCTTCATAGTACTGAAAAGGCTGATTGATTACAAGTATTGAAAAGGCTGATTAAGTGTATGTGTGTTTCTGGTCAAATACATCTTTCTGCATTTAAGAAAAGGAAATTTTAGAATTGTTTCTATATAATGTCTAGTTTTTAAAGCACATGAGAGATTTTATTTGTCTCTAAGCTTCTGAGCGGACAGGTGGGGAAACTGAGACACAAAGTAAATGTAACACTAGCTTATAGTTTAGGGCCAAACAGTGTTTGTTGGCACTGTGGGTGCTGAAGAACAAAGAGCACGGCTTTTGGCATTTAAACTGACCAATATTGACATTTGCAGTTGAGATGTAAAGCTGTTCAACACCTTAAAACTGTCAGATATCCAAGCATTTCGGGCAGAATTTTGGCTTTTTTTTTTTGAGTGGAAAGAACAGAAAAACCTCCTGTATGTTTATCTAAGCATTCACATATAATTCAAAAAGTTAGATGACACTGCTAACAGGACTCATTATTTATAGAGCAAGTATATAGTTTATGCCTTGGCAAAAAAATACCACTGCAGTTTACTTTAAGTTGGACTTCAAAAGTTTGATTTCAGTCTTCATCCAGAATCACCAATAAGACCTTCATATATCTGTAAAACTGCCCTCCTGCCGACTCTGCCTGGGGAACACTTTCCCTGAATTTATTTGTCTGAAAGGTGATGTTGAGTCAGAACAACAGAACACCTCATTTTATCTCTAATACCCACTATGCCAAATGCCCAGGAAGTCTGTTTGCTCACCAGGTCTCTGTCCAACAATTGACAAGCACAAACAATCAAAATTGAAGATCGTGAGCTCTTAGTCTGTATTTACTTTTCAAAAAGGGTTCAGTGGCCTTGAAATACAGGCTATTTTGTGTGGTACACAATGAACTTCAAATCACATTTTTCAAATGATTAATAGACTTTCCTCTCTTGTTATTTTTTCCCCTCCTTTTCTTTTCAGTCTATTTGCCTCTGCTTTTAATCCCATTCTTTCTTTTTAGCTTGCCAACAGTTTCTCACCAGCAGTTCTCCATGAGAGATTGGGAAATTTAAAATTAGCATCCTACCAACACCCTGCTTGTCATCACCTAACCGCACACATGCACACACACAGACGCAAGCGCCACACATTGCTTCAGACAGGTGTAACCGTTGCAACAGTGGTACTGATGGTTCACTGTGGCGTTCATGACCAGCATGCACATAAGACCTCGTGTTTTTGTTTTATCCCCATGACTTCTGAACCAGGCTCAGATACACACGGAAAAACTCTGCTTCAGTGCACTTGTTGAAGTAATCATGGACATTTTCAGCCTGCAAACATCCAGTTTCTTCTGTTTATGTGGCTTTTGTATCATATATAGCTTGACATTGACTTGTAAACTAGCAATAAAGTGTAAAGTTAACTACTCTGTGTTTGCAGAACAGCACAAGAATATTAAAATGTTAAGATTCATGTCATTTAATAAAAGGTATCAGTGGACATTAATTTTTCTTAGTGATAGTAAGTCTAAGAATATCTTAATGAATGAAGTTAAATGGAAGTTTCAAATTAAAAGCTATAAAGCTGACTAATAGAATTATGAAATGTAACAACTTCAATGATCCCTGGAGTATTTTATGTCTGCTATTGCAAAGGCAAGCTTGTCACGTGTCACCGCCACTTCCAGGCTAATGACTTTGTAATGGCTCCATTTATCCATTTAGCCTCATTGAGTTCTCTGGAATGCTGGTCCTGCAGAGTTCTTTGCCTGTTGGTGGATGCTTCAAACACTCGACTGCAAGTGGAGACCGTTGGAGAGGCAGTGAGTTGCAAAGCTGTCCGTGACCACAACAGATATAATGGTGGTGTCAAAATCGTTTTTAAAAAGGAAAAAAAAGTGATTATTTCTATATGTTTAGACTTTGAGCCACATTAAAGATTTGAAATGAACATATAACTCATGGATGCCGTCACATATACTCATGAGATGATGGCCTATTAGATAGTAATGGCAAGCTCTTATTGAATTCCATTAAAATCCCTTTGATAACTTGTGATGTTAAGTAATTTGTCGGTGTGCACTGGAATCTATAAAACTGTGATATACAGCATGTGCTTTTAATTACATCGTATCATGTTGGTCAATGCAGCATTACGCCTCTGAACCACATTTCTGAAACCAATCGCTTCATTTTTTTTGGGAGAAAGGGCAAACCTGAATTTGACATTAAAGAGTTCAGCTAAATTAAAGAAACATGATCCCTCCATGTTTTGTTCAAATATACTTTGTCATGTCATTTAATCAATGTATTGCCTTAAAACTGCCCAAAAGGAACCTTACATTTTCCCCTCAACTTTTGCTAATCTTACTGAAAATGAAAGAGAGCAAAGTTTAAGCTGCTATGCTACCAGCTGGAAATTAAGTTATGGTATCATTTACACATTTTATTAAAGTTCTACAGTAAAGCACAGCTGGGGAATATATTATCTTGAGTGTCTAGTATCAAAAGAAAGAACAGGTGGTGCTGGGATTAAACTCAGAGCCATAAATGAGTACCTGTAAGGAATTTCTTATACAACTCATCAAAAGATATTTATTAATAAAGGACAGCACGCGCTCTTATTCACCATTTTACATGCTAAGGTGAAATACAACAGATTTCTTTGGGGCATATTTGCACCTCCTCACCTGAACTCTAACTTAGTGTTTTATTAATATTGCTAGTTATAGTAATATTTGATGTATAAGTATTTTATTTTGAAATTAGTTGTTCTAAAGGGAGACAGCAACACCAATAACACAAAAAATGAATAAAACAAACATTCTCTTAAGATGTTCAATTGTTAGATTACTTTTAAAATGCTATAAAAACCTATTTTTTGGATTCTCTTACTTGTATTCTACATTATTGTACATTTAAAAAAAAGTCAACTGCAGTAACATAAGAAGAGTTGTAAAACGTTGCAACAATAACTTCACTCCAGAACAATGAAAGTAGTTTCACTTCCACAGGAACATAAGTTGCTGGAGCTTTATTAAGGCTTCAGATTTCTTGTTTGTGGACTTTAGTCATTTAAAACTGCAACTGAGGGAGAAAATGTTGTTATATTATTGCCACCTCACAAACTCATCCTGAAGTCGTGCAAGTAGTTTGTAATGATGGAGCTACTAGCAATCTGGTAGGAACCACATCTCTAGGCAACATTTAATGATGAACGTCTGGTTCATATATGCTTAAAAATAGGCCAGTTACTCATGTAATGTGCATGTAGAAGTGCTCAATTATAACAATTGAGATTATTATGACATCATACATGCATGACATGAATAAGATCAGATGTCCGAAAAGATGTCCTTAAACCACCAGTGCAAACCAGACACCGTAACTAAGTTGACCCACAACCCCCCCAAAATTATTGTAATTACATGTTTGGTCTGAAAGAATATGGACCCTTGGAGGAGAAAGGACCAACCAAACATTAAAAACTTATCTTGACGTTATATTTTGTGTAACTGTAGATTGTGAACCTCTAATGAGGTCATTAAAACCTCACATACTTCCAATAAAAAAAACAATATAAAAACCCAACTAGTCATCTAAAAAGTGAAGTTTATGGTCTGTATTTGTCTGTAATGAACATCAGCTGACACATTCACAGTGACCTAACATCACTAATATACAAAACATCCAATAGCCATGACACCTAAAGTTGCTTTTCAGCACCATGGACAGATCATATAGCATTTAAAGCTCCTCGTGCTTCAGCACTATGGACAGCAACTACCAGAGTTGTACTCTGAAATCATGTTTCAGCACCATTTGGATAGAAAACCAAAAGAAATAGTCTCAGATTGTGTTTCAGCACCATGGACAGAGAGCACCGGTGTTTCACTCTAAGGTAAACTTCCACAGACTTCTCAGAGCCCGATGGGGAATTTTTAGAAGGAAAGATTTTTTTCAATGTGAGTCATCTCAAGTTTACATTAACACAGTCATGCAGTCACGTTGTATTTTATGCAAAATACACAGCCTGCACGTGGCATAGTGGCACCTTCTGTGCAACTCCTCGCTTTTTTTTCCACTTTGTTGCAGTTTTCAGTTTTCTCAAAATCTTTCATCTCTAAATCACTGAAATCACCCCCTCTGGCCCCATCTTTACACATTCTCCCAATATCTCCCTTTTTTATTTTTAATTAGTAACGACCAAGCTAGTTATGCTGGTCAGCTTAAAGCCTTGCAAATATGTACCTGTCGATAGCAAAAAAAAAAAAAAAAAAAGTCACGACAAGGCTTCTTATCCTCATCCACCCTCAGTTCCCTCGCCTTCAGCCTCATACAGTCCAGACCCACCCCTTACTGTCTGCCATGAACGTCCTCTACAATATGAGACTGTATTCTTTGTACCTCCCCTTTCTCGCCCTCAGTCTGTGCATCCCAGCCTCCCTTCCTAGATATCCATCCCACACCTCTCCACCCGCAAACGGCTCCTACGGTGAGAGGAAGAGAAAAAAAAAAGAAAAAAAAAGAAAGAGAGCAGAACAGTTTCAAACACGTCGGCATAAATCTCACATCCAGTGCTCCCTTTTTCTCCTTTCCCCTCCTGACGGACTTCATTACTTTATTCCTCTGCACGCCAATGCCCGAGACCACGCCGAAACGGAGGATTTTTTTCCCTTGAGCATGAAAAGGATTGCCAAATCATCCGCAATCCAACATCACCGACTGAGCCACCAGCATGAGCACTGGATACATATGCTCCAGCAGAAGTTGTTGGCCAGAGAACTAACAAATCTTGGACCACAAATACAGCGAAGAGGGGAGAGTCAGTTTTAGGTAAGTACGCCGCTATCCCGGCTCGGACCTCTAACATAATATGAGGGTATCTTATGTATATATATATATATAAATATATATTTTTCTCTGTCCATCACTGACCACGAGGTAGTGGTCTGGTAGGCAGGGCTATATTGTGGCACAATTATGGCGATGTTGCGTGGTCAGCATGTTACAGGGGTGGCCGGCGGTGTCCTTTTCAGGGATGGAGGCAATTTGGTCTCCTGACTGTGAAGCTACCTTTTTTTAAAAAATCGGGTTTGCAAGTGCTTTTCAAGCTCCGCCCGGACTTCATGTCGACGGAGCGTTACAGGAGCTATGAGAGAGAAGGGATACAAAAAAAAAATCATGACTCTTAAAAAAAACAAAAAATCTCATAAATACATCATCTCTAACAGTATGCAAATGAGTTCTCCTCTCGATTATGTGTCACTCGACTGCGTTCATTCTGCACGTTGTGGAAGCGGCATCTTCCTGAGGTGATGCTGCAGAAGTGCGGACATAAAGGAGCAACCTCCCCCCCCTAAAAAAAAAAAAAAAAGAAAAAAAAAACATTGGCAGAAACAATGATCTCAGAATTTGCGGTTAGCATAATATGCAGACCTGCCCGCGACTTCAGTGAATGGCAGCATCAGGGGCAACACTCAGAGTGAAGGTGTATTTGCAGGCCTGCAAAAAAATCACTGTGCAGTCGACATCAATATTTGTATTCTAGCTAATTCCGTTTGCAGTCCAGTCGTGGCTTTTTACATCCATGTTGATCAATTCATCCCGGAAACTGCGTTATCCATTAAACTAAAAGTGACTGTCAACCCAGCCTGGATATGGGATATTGAAGTTGCGGTCGTGTTTCCTGTTGTTGTTTTTATTTATTTGTTTTTTCATCATCATCATCATATTATTTATTTCTCTCTGTAAATTCCATGTTACGGATGAATGACTGCCAGTAATGAATTCTGTGAAAGCAGATAGTCCTGCTGGATCTGTGTTTATGTGTACGTGCCGGTCGCGGTCGTGGTCGTACGTGGCACCTAACGCATGAGAGAGCGCGCGCGCACGGGTGCAAGCACGTACATGCTTGTTTTGTTGTTTGTGTGCATGTGTGTTTGTCACTACTGAGGCAAAGTTGGCGTTCCGTGCTCCCTCAAGTTGCTTTGATTGCTGTTCCGCAGACTAACTGCGAGGGGAGCTCATGCTCTTTTACTCTAGGTGTCATTATGTGGCTTAAAGGCAAGATAACTGTGTATGAGACTGATACCAACTCTATGAAATTAGAGAAGTGGCTTCTGTTTGAAATTGGTCCGGAAGCATTTATCTGCACTTCCATGACTGCCACTGCAATTCTTGTTTTGTTTTTCTAGTGTCTGTCTGGAAAGTGGGCCTCATCAGTTACATTCATTTGCACTTGCAAAATGCACTCTATGCATTTGTGATTGCCAGTTTTAGAGTGCACAGTAATCACTCTAATGTCAGAAAAACACAAACGGGCCACAATGAACAATAAAATATTACAATCTGGCTGAAAGTCTGTGTAGCTTAGTCTTTAAAGAGCAGGTTGAAATTCTGTGTGTGTGTGTGTGATGCCTGGGTTTGAGTAACCCTGCATACCGAATGCGAACTTTATTTAAGCTTTAATATTTGAAATAAATATTATATTGACAGCAAGTCAATACATCCTGTAATATTGTTCTGTCTTCTGCTCCAAGTGCAGCGCGGAAAATTGCACTGGCAGCGGAAATTGCAGAAGAAAAGCTGCCTTATTCAGTATGCCTCATTCAATCTGGTGGCCTTTTCAATGGCAAAAACGCTGGCAACATGTAATCATTTTCAGAGGGAAAGCATTCCACATCACATTGCCAAAATGAAAATGCCAGCAGTAGCTTAAAGCTATATTTGTGTCATGGCTTTAGATGACCCAATGTTGATGATGTTTTCAAGGACTGAAAAGGGAACATTCACAAGCACAGGTCCCGTTACAGATCTTGGCAATGAAACTTACTTTATACTGTTTTGCAAAATGCGGGGTTGTGATTCTTAAAAAGCAGAGTCGTAAACACCTATAAGCATAATTGGAAGGAAGGGATGATGGATATTCATGCATCCAAACAGAGCTGCGGTATGCATGGTATCTTGGGTAAAGATAGGGATAATAATTGCAACCTGTCTTTGTGGTGGACATAAAACAGTGGCTGTCTTGTCCTGGCAGAACCCAGCAGCTCTCTCACTCTCACTCACTCACTCTCTTTTCCCTCTCTGCCTCACTCTTTGTATTCCTGCATTGGCACGGCATTGTTTTTATGTGGGTGCTGGCTGCAGCTGTAGTGGCCAGAAGGCTGCTTCCCAAGAGGTTTGTAAGAAAAAAAAATCTGTTTCTATCAAGAAACAAAACAACAGGGGCACATAATGACATGTGACAAAATCTCACAGAAATGCTTGTGAGCTTTGCAATATTTGAGAGAGGCAGCTGAATCATTTGACCTCCACTAGGGGCCGTGTGACCTATGCACTGCTTCTATCAGTCCCATAAGATTGGGTTGGTCTCTCTGTTCTTGTACAGCATGATGTTGGAGAGAGAATTCTCACCCCACAGGCGCCTAATTAAAGGGTAAGTCGCTGATCACAAGTGGTTAATTGTAGTCTAGCACGCCATAAAATTTAAACCACGTAAAGCCTTGATTAACAATTCAAGAAGGGAATTTTATTTAAGTTTTTTTTTAACAATGGCCCTTCATTTGAACGCTCTTTTTAGACTGATACCCTCTCGCCCTCATACGCAGTGCACTGCAGAAAAAAAAAAACAATTAAACACTGGCTGAGAAGGCAAACATAGTTTTCTAAAGGACCATTTTGAAATTCATAGTTGGATCTACTGTTCTTTGCCATCTTTGTCAGCCACTGGGGCTGCAGAATTTGTGCGAAGCCTCAGGGGAGCTGAAAGCAGGCTCGGAAAAAATCCTCAACATCCTCAAAACAGCGACAGTTGTATTGTTATCAAACTATTTAGGCATTCAGTTCACACAGTTCTTTATTTGAATGCAGTGGCCTTTGTCCGGTCTCTCTGTATGTCTCTCTCCCTCTCTTTTACTTCCTCTCTTCCTTCACAGTAGGAGACCACAGTCTGAATGTTTGTCAGTGAACATGAGCACCATTTTATCATATAATCAAGAAATAAATTGGACACTAAAAGTTAGCAAGCAAACAGAAATCCATTATTTATTGGACAAATATATGCACTCTCAGTTCCTGAAAGCTAAGCCTATTGTGGCTTACTTCCTGACTGCTGATGAACCTGCTATGATGTTGTGTAAAAATAAAGTCATTAAATATTAAGTTTATTTGCAGGAACTGCAGGCACGGAGTTTTTGTACTTGAATATATAATTTTTGTTAATATTTTCATGAGTTTTCAGATTAACAATATCACCTGATGACCTTGATGTCATTGGTGTAATTTGTCTAGTTTGTATCAGCAGTGATTGTTGACTATTTTTCACTGAAATAAGACAAAATATCCTCCTTACTGAGGATGCTGAAGATGAAGATGTTTTTAAATATGCTAAAGCAGACCTTGCATATTTGATTAAGACACACAGTCCTCTTTAAACTGTGCATCTTGACCTTACATCTGCTGGTTCCAAGTTTAAGACACTGGGCAGAAAAAAATGATGCTAAATTGAGCCTTTACAAACCTGACCCCTGAGTCATTAAGCACTGCCACGGAGCTCAGTTTTTACTCCTTAAAAATATGATAACTCTGACAACACAGTAATAACTCCGGTTATTTATCTTGCTTGACACCACCTTGGTCTTTGCTGACTTGGTTATGGCTCTGGTTGTAAATTTGTTTGAATTTTCTGCCCCGTTTTCCTTCGAGCAGGAGAGAGAGAGAGATGTTTTGATGTGCTGTGGTCTTTTCACATCACTGAATAGTGGAGGTCTGCACTGGCCGGCTATTACACATAGAACCTTTAACTTAATTTGCTTCACTGTTGCCTCCCATGTTCCCTCCAGCAATATAATTTGATCTGGTCCAGTCTAGAGGATGTGTCTGAGGTATTTTAAACAAAATATAGTCCTCTCAGAAATGCAGCTGTGACCAGGAATTAGCAATTGGCAATTTTGTTGTGGTGATTTTCTGTCTCACCATCATCTGTTTGTTAATTTACACATAGTCGTGTCACGCATGGATATAATTTAGGCTATTTTAATGCTGTGTAGGTTGTATCCTAAATATCTGTATATCTATCTAACATTTTTACAGCATATTGAACATATGCTTCGTTTAATGAAATCACATGTAGCTATAAAACATCATTAAGGCATTGTAAAAAGCTATACTTTCATCAATTATGCACATTAACAATGGATCAGATGAGTGTGCATAGTGTGAAAAGTTTTGCTTCTGTTTGAATTTCTACAAAAAGGAGCTCATTGTTTTTAATTTGGAACATGAAACTTTTCTTGTTCACTCTCGCTGCTTGCAGATGCATCATCACAGATGCAGCAGGCAGCTGTTTGCAGAAAGAAAAGTACTTGGCAGACAGACTAAGTCTGAAAGTTATTGATGAACATACTGGCACATTTAGCAGCTAAAAAACAGACATTTTCTTTAGAAATTGGAAGCCTGCTGAGACCAAAATGGAGCAAAGAAGGTTAATGTTGAAATCCACAGTGTAAACCTGTAAATTAGTTGTTCTTAGATAGTTTTTTAAATCTCAACCACTTAAAAAATAAAGTTGTTTATGGTTTGGCATTAAAAATGGTTTTGTTCAGATTTTGAACAAATCAACAAATCAGATTTGACAAATGTTAATGCATTAACCCTCTTTTTTCCCATTTTTTAAACACCTCAACTTGCACTTTTGCTTTGTAAATGTCGCATTACTTCCTGCGTTAGCCAATGAACATTGCCTATGAGTTGCATGTAGACATCATTGCTCATGATGCTGCAGAGAACCAGTTACTTCTAACTTTATTTTTCTAGTTTTAGCAGTTGACCAGATTTACTGCAGTGTGGCAGTGTGTGTGAATAAAAACACATCCTGTCAGCACAATAATACATAAACCCAATCCACTCAGGGCACCTTGTGAGAATGATTTCCTTCTAGCCTCATGCCTTCTGGCTCAGTGTTTTTGTGTTGCTCACAGATTCTAGGGTTGTATGGAGTAGTTGCCGCTGCACCGGCAGTGATTTCTTGGCTACACACTGAAAAAAAGATCCAGTGATTTTCAGGATGGTAACTATATAATGTCAGTAAATCACAAAGTTTCCCAAGTTGTATCATTGGTGTGTATTTCCTTTTTTCCCAAAGTTTTGAGTTAGAAAGGGGCAGGGCAAAAAGGGATTATTTGTTAATTAAGCTCGAGAAAAACACTGAAAAATCAAACTGAGTGCTTGAGCTGTTAGAATAAAACTCTATGTTTAATATAATACTGTTGATTCTATCACTTGCCACCTTATCGTATTGTCTTAGTCATATGTGCATTATTGTATGAATGCAAAATTACCCATTCACCCACCGACTGTAGCCTTTGGCATTTTCTTGATGTTTCCATATAATTTTTTTCCCGCATTACGTCTGAACTGTGCTGTGTCATGCTTGGTTTTCTATCAACGATATGGGTCATTATAGACAGACGAGACTTAAATGATAATTTTGCATCATAAGAAAATTGAGCCCATTTTATAAAGTAGCTGGTTTGAACTTCTCCATACAACTGTCAGTGTGTTATAGCAGGGAGCACACTTCAAGCTTTTAAAAAGGAATAAGAGGATCAGATTTGATTGGCAATAAAAAAAAAGAGCAAAGTGTGGTCATGTTGATGACCATGTTCAAGTGCACTAGAGCCACAGACTTGCTTCAGCACTTTTTAAATGAATTCTGAACATGGAGGTTCAAACTGTCTAGAACAAAGATTGTTTTATGACTAGACCACCAATAATGTTTTTAATCTTTTAATGCATTTGCATATTTCAGTCTAACTATTTTGAAGATAACAAAGTCAAAGAAAAAAATTATTTCATATGTATTTATTTGCATGTAAAACGGTCCCAGTTATATTTAATAAAACTGTAATCTTTCAACAAATTCATCTGTGATTTTTACACTTTTTCTTTCAAACCAGCAGTTGGACTTTGCATAATTGACTTTTCAATGTGTGCTGGAATGGATTCAAAAAACATGCCGAATCCCGGACTTCCAAGTTTTTAAACAAATCTAAAGCATTACTTATTTCTATGAGTCAGCTAAGTGGCTGCCTGTGTAAAGAGCTTCATTTTAAGATGTGAGCAATTATGGGATGATAATCTTTCTGAAAAATTTTAATTAGGCCTCTCACAAAGAAGGTTTTAATCTTTTCCAATCTTCCTGGTGCTGACTTGCAAGCAAGAAGCACTCCCTACAGGAACATTTTTAGGTTCCCCCAATTATTCCTTAAGAAAAGAAAAACATTTGCTAAAACATTTTGAAATAGTCTGGGATTTATGGTATTATGCTTGGGTGGAGATAAGAAGTCTCTACTTTCAATATGTGCATGTCTCAGTTTTGAGGAACAGTTGTTAGGGAGTGGGAGGGGTATTCACAGAGTGACCCATGACCGATTTGATGCTGGTGAGTCAAAGCACCGTCGGCTGAGGCCAGTGGCTCTCAGCATCAGTGACCTACATTGCAGCTCAGGGCAGCAGCAACCTACAATGCAGCAAATGACTGATCACATTTGAATATTCAGATTGGAGTGAGATAATGTTGTACGGTGCCATAAAAGCTTTTTTACTTGGCAAGCAGCTAAACAGAGACAATAACTCAACAATTTAAGCTCTTCTTGTCTATTTAATTGGAGGCATGTTGCTAGCATTAGCATACATGATCTGAACTTCAATAATAATAATAATAATAATAATAATAATAATAATAATAATAATAATAATAATAATAAAAAATTGTATTTATATAATGCCTTTCAAGGAGCCCAAGGGCACTTCACACGTATGGAGGGAGGCTAAACAAGTCTATAAGTGGCAATTTGTGGCCTCACTTATAATCTAATTGTAAAATGAGCATGAACCATGGTACTGATTACAGGCTGCAGCGACAAATTATGTAAATTCCTTCCTTTACTGAACTGTATAAAGCTCCTTTCAGACACGCAGTTTTCCCTAAGGTCTGAAAAAGCAGATTGTCGTCCAAGAAGAACAACCCAGTAACCCAGTGGTTTGTCAGACTTGGGGACGAGCCCCTATGAGATGACTGCAAGCCACTGCAGAGAGGAAAAATATGGAGTTAAACTATGTAAAATGAATATGTTTTATGGGCAAAATAAACAAATATGAGTGTAGTGTTACTATAAAGTTGATCTTGACTTTATCACAACTTAGCTCTAATGCTTTTTTCATAATTGCCTCCCACTTTATGATTGAAAATGATTGATAAACATTCAGGTATGAGGTTATGAACCATTTTTTGACTTGGATTTTTCCTGAAACTTGTAAGTTTGTGCCTTAACCTCACTATAAATTAAACATGGCATTGTCATATCATAAAGTTATATCTTATCATTACTAATAACAGGCAGTCAATGTTAAAGTCACCACGCATGTTACATTGGAATGCAAAAAGAGTCACCAATTTACATTCACACAGGTAGAAAAAGATTAAAAAGGACTTTGGCCCCTGGCTGAGTTTCTATGGATTTGCAACCCTTTGTATTCTTACATTTCACTCTGGTATCAGTATTGAGTGTCAAACTTTAGTTGCTAACTTATATTACTGAGGTTAAGTTGAAAACACAGACAGCAGTGAGTGGATATTGGGATATCAGGTGTATTTAGAGCAAAACAGGGTTTTGTCATTGTCATTTTGTCTAATCCAGGCATTAACCCGTTTCCCCTTAAAATACATCTGCTACAGTAAAATGGACATAAATTGTAGAAGACACACTTAATTACCGCAGAATTCTCTTTTTTTTTTTTAGCAACAACTTTAGTGCTGTGAAAGGCATTGTGCCACCGACTCCAGAAGTAGCACATGAAGGACCTGACACAGCACTTTCACAAAAGCACCAACCTATAGATTTTATGTACCTGACCTTGCCTGTGCCTGTGTATGCGTGTGCTTTGGGCACCTTTTGAGTGGCTGGGGCTTAAAGTCTGCCACGACAGCACACTCGTGTAAATTAATTAGAATTCTAAACATAGATCCTTCATGTTCACTAACGTCAATCCTACATGTCCCGATGGATGAACCGTTAGTGCGTTTTTTCCTTCGCCGTATGTGAGCTTTACTGGTCAAGCTCTGCATCCTGTCACACGAAGCCCTGAGGAACGTTGACTGACTGGAGATCCATCCATATTTGTGATCACTTGGCATTGCCTGCAGGGCTGTTGCCATGGTAACTCTCATAACCTTTCGCCAGATCTTTGACTGGTGTTCTCGCATTCGCCCAGCTTAATTTCTACTTATCATTCATACGGTCATTATTTTTTAATTTACTCAATGAATGAATGATGAGAAAGAAATACTAACAGAGTTTTATAATGACCTGTCTTTTCAGCTGATGTGAAGTCCCCGCTGTATTGGATTTTTTATGACTGCTTGTTTGTGATGTCTTGAGTTGACTTGAACCCTGAATCCTGTCTGAAAGAATGAATAACCCTGAGTTAATAAATTAAAGCCTAATTAAACAGCGCACAGGCCTACTGATCGTCTTAGATATTCTTTTGTTGTTGCTCGCAAATGTGGACACTGTTCAGGCTCGTCATTAGCTACAGCAGAAACAGAAGCATAGAATATAAACCTGCTGGAATTAAATCAGCTATAGGCTTCAGTTCAGTGGTGCTGCAGGTAGGCATTCACAGAAAGAGTAGTCTAACACGTGCATCCTGCAGAAAAATGTGACAGGTACTTAGTTTGGCTTAGATAGGTTATGCTACGCTAACGCTAGCTCCTATGTCCCTAATTTCCCTCATTCTCATCTGGTCACCCTTGGAGGGTCAGAGGAAGTTTAAATCAATCAGCCAATGAGTCATTTCTTAGTTTGGATTGGTTTTATAACTTGTGTTCAGAGCACAGCAGAATCTGCAAAGAATAACAGATTCCCAAATGTAGTGTGTGTGGGTCCACAAATGTAGTGTGTGTGTGTGTGTGGTGCAAGTGCATAAATCCACTTGATCTGGAATGAGTGCAGATTTGTATGTGTATTAATCTGCATATTTGTGTGTAGTTCCATGTGAGTTGGGACCTTACAAACCCTTTGTCGGATGAAAACAACAGTCTGAATAGTCGAGTTGTGCAACAACACAAAGCTACATTTTTTTTTTTTAATCTTTAAATTAAAACCCAGATTTAAGTATTACCAGATGTTGAGCTGCTGACTCCTGTGGAGCCTCTGGATCCTTGTGGCTCATCCCATACACAAATGAAATGACTACAGCAGACTCTAAGTAAACAAAAGAACAAAGTAATGTTGAAATGGAATGATTATGATGCAAAGTGCAAAATGCGTGAAGAAAACATGTATCAGGCTAGCATACAAAAACCATCAGTTTAACAGGAATAATAAAAAATTGAAAAAAAAAGAAAACTCACACCTTAGGGCTGTAATATTGTTCTGGACAGTATTGAATATAAAATAGATTTGCCACAGGATAAAGAATATGATTAAAAGACAATAAATAAAATATAAGCCCCTGGCCTCTAGTGTTGCAGTTACCTTGTGGCCTCTGAATAGCCTCTGTCTGAGGAAATGCTTGAGAATCAGTGTTAATGATTATACTTGAATTAAAAATTGATAGGTGCGTACCAACTAATCATAATGATAGCACCAGTACTCTTAAGATGGTTTAATAATGGAGTGATTATAAAGCTTGCAGGAAATAAATGTGGAGGTTGGTGGATGTGGGCTTTACTATCTGTTATTGTTTCTCCACATAACTTAAAATTAAAAACTTGCTACTTCACAGACATGTTTTTCAGTTGTAAGGGAAGTGATCTGGGATTAGAAAACTCAAAAAAGCCCAGATTCAAACTGAAGCCTGCCAAACCCTCACATGTAATGTCCACTGAAGATGAGACAGGCAAGCATATGTTGCCTGAAAGACAGTGAAGCAGAAGGAACTGTGTCTCTCAGATCAACCATAATGAAGAAATCTACTGGAAAGCGACTATAATATTCACAAATTCTAACTGTTATGATCATTCCCAAATAAAATACTGTTATGATCATTTTATCCCAGATAAAATAAGAACCCTGCAGTTTTGGGACAATCCAAAGAGCCTTCCCCTTGAAATATCCCATCTTTATTTTAGAGTACTTAAAGAGCAAAGATATTATTTCCATCCATAAGGAATACCAGCTGTGTTATTAATTTTTTTTTTTTAAATCCTAGATGAAAAAAGTCAATCTACAAAAGCGCTCATAGTCTGAAGGAAAGAGGGTTAGGTCAACTGTCAGCATGGTTTCCGAAAAGAGGATCAAGCGTTGCATATTTAAGAGTAAAGATGGAACTGTGGCCAGAGAACCAGTAAAAATAGACAAAATGTTGAAACTTGTTCATCTATTTGAAAAACTATGGGGCAGATTGGGGACTTAATGCTAGATTTTTCAATCTTAATCACTTTGCTTAATGATATTTTTTTATTTCCTCTGCCCATTAAAGTCCTTAATACTTTGATCAAAGTGTTTATGAGTGGAAATATTCTCTGAGATGGCTGCTGCTCTATTCAGAGTCATTTATGCATCTTCATGTTGGATTATAAATCACCAAAGTCAGTTCTTTTGTACCCTAATTACACTCTTGGATCTACTTTTTAATGTCATATGGCATCAATTTTAGTTTATTAGTTAACATATTTGATGTAATGCTGTATAATACTAATTTAAGATAATTTACTGTGGTAGCTTTATGTTATGTGTTAGTTATGTGCTCATTTCCAATTCAGACCACAAAATGACACACATTCTGGTTTCAGAACTCTGAAAAACCTTTTTCAACCTTTATTAAGCCCAGACGTTTCCTGCATGGCTAACTAGCTAGCTTTCCAGTGAAAATGTGTGAGATGTTAACAACACTTTATCAAATCAGCTGTGTTGATGATAATGTAACCTATTTAAAAAATATGTATGTATGTATGTATGAATATACATTTATATTGTGTCAGTAATGCAAATGTGGTGATGTCTTGTAAATAATACAGTACCACTTGAATCCATACACTCTCTGTCTTTGTTACAGTAGATAGAATAATGCACCACCACCTACCATAAAAAAGAGAAAAGTCTTCAGGTGTAGCTGTTCCTTCTGTAGTTTTTTGTACAGTTATGGTTACAGACTCTTTTTACCTCCCACACTATTATTCTGAGTATAATTTATTGGTCAAAAAAAGAGTTAACACACAAAAAAGACCATGAACCTGACTAATGCTGTTGTTTTTTTCAATTTTTAAAAATAGGTCAGTATCATTAACAATCATGTTAAACAATCCTCCCTCCCTGGAACCACAATATCCTGCTAAATAAAAGACATGAAACTAAACAACCGCTCAGTCTGATAATCAGACTAACACACTAGATACAGTACACATGGCCTGTGTATTGGGCCTAATCTAGCTCATCTTCGGCATCTAAACTGTAGATTTCTTGCACACATGTATTGCATTCTATATTAACCTCATTTCATAGGTAGACTGCTTGTGGTAATGCCTCATTACCACCTGGTTGCTTGCCGACTCAACTAAACATTCAAATACTTCTATGTGACAGGGTAGAACAAAACAGTCTCCCTGCAGCAGAGGCTTTCATGCACTGTTGGACTCCATTTGCCTCTACTTTGGTTTTCATGGGGGCTGTTGGGATTGCTAATAAACAATGGCAGTGGGTTGCCACCTGGCAACCTATTGCGACTGCCTGGCGGAGGGAGGAGACCCAACCAGCTGGCCATTCTTTACCACCGATGCCAGCCGCTATCCCTTACACTGCACATGTGTGGTGTTCAGTGGAAAGGGATGCTTGCTCTGTTGTACATCCATCATCCTGTGTAGGTCACAACCCCGTCAGAGACCCGGAGGCGAGACTTGTGGTTTATGTTTGTAACTGCGGCTTACTGGTGTTAAATAGAGAGTGTAATATGGTATAGTTTCACGAGGCGTAAGCTGGTGCCGCTGTGCTCTTGCTGTAGCTGCCCTTCTGTGAATCTGGGACTGCGAGTCGCACTTCAAAGGAGGAGACGATTGGAAGGTGAATAAAAGCTCCAAGTCAGTCAATTGGCCCTGAATTGCTCGAACTTAACTGCAATATCAGCAGTGCAGAAAAAAAAAAAAGTGGCTGGCGTGGTCAACTTTCTTCTCGGCTTAACTTGCTCAGCCCCTCACATTGACATCAGGGCCAGGTGGATGGGGAGGAAGTGGAAGGAGAGAAGGCAGTGTGCTCGATTTATCAGTAATTATGGAGTGCTATTTTCTCTGTCTCCTATCTATGTCTGCCCTGGGAAGCAGTAGCCATTCTTTAATCTTGACACCCGGTGATCATGTAACAGAAGGAAGTGCCTATTAGAGGTAGAGAGAAATTGGAGGGGGCCTCTCTCCTGATCCTCTTTTAGGGGAGTTGGGGTGACAGAGATGGTGAGCATGGGGATACATGAGGGAGGGGAGAAGGAGAAAAGGGGGTTGACAGGAGGTGGAGGTTGAGGCAGCGAGGACAATTACGGGAACTGTTTCTCAAAACTCTAGTGGTTTCGTAAAAGGAGCGGGGTTAAGGAGAACATCCAGGGAATCTTCGTAGGCTTTTCTGCCAGTATATAAAAAAGAAAAGACTCGCCAAAGGACATGTGAACTAATTAGATTTTTGTGATGAACCAAAACAACTGTAATAATGTGAAATCCAGTTGTAAAGCAAAACAGGTCTTTATGCTGCTCCCTCTGGGCCCTCTTTGCACTAAGTCAAACACAATCAAGGAAATGTCGGGGGGTAATTAAATTACGCTTTGGGGTGATTGTGTATCAGACGGCATTTATCAGCTGATGGAGATGCAAGAAAGACCAAATGTGTTGAAAATAACTCTTTTGATTTTGAGCTCAGCTGACATCTGGCAGCCAAGTCAGATTAAAAAAAAAAAAAAAAAAAAGCTCAGTTTCTTTGTCTCATTGATTTTACCGCCGTCTTCTTACAGACATGCAACATCCAGACCAAAGACGCCACACAGATACAGTTCATTGTTTGCATATTTGTATTAACTTAATTGGCTTTAAATGAGATGCCACTGCAAATTCAATCCATATGCGGGACACTATACACCAAAATATTCCCAATTTAATTAATTCTGTAACACTTCAGTGGGTGACACACTTGTTGCCTTCCATCAAAACGACAGAGGCACTGGAAATACACATTGATTGAGTCTCTTAACATGAATAATTTGTTTTCTCAACTACATTCACTTCCATCAGCACTGTGCCAACCTGGCTCTCACTTCATTAACAGTCTCCTCTTAATTTTGGAGTAACATAAAACCATTAAAAAGTGCAAGGATTATTTTGTTCAGTCTTATATGTTGTTCTTTACACAAAGGCGAGAAACGCGAGCGGATCCTAAGTGTTTGAACTAAGAATAAAGTATCACAAATCAGCCCACAGCGGGCCTATTTGCTACGCCGAAATGCCGTTTTAGCAAGAAAACCCCACAAAATCCGACAAGCATGCCTGAGCCAGACAGGGAGAAGATTTGTGTTTCAGTCAGATTTGTGTTTGAATCAAACCGCTGACAGTCTGCTGACTGGGAGAAGATGCACAGTGTTCACTGTAAATTCAGAAGCATCTCATATATGATTTAATCAGCCACTGTATACTTTGATTTGCTGTGAACATATTCTGCTATTTTTAATTCCCAAGCAGTGAATAATGGATGTCATGTTTAAATTCTGTATATTCTGCATATTGAGATGTTAAATTACGTCATTATATAACATGGTGGTAAATATTAATTTGTTACATTGTGGTGAGAATGGCCTCCCAGTGAGAAGGTATTAAATTTTGGTCCTGGTCCTCTGTGTGGACTTTTAATTTTCTCTTTGTTTGCTTGTTTTTTCCCTTGAATATTCTTCTTTCCTCCAATTCTGAATAGCTATTATGAAAGTGTCTGACAGTGTCCTTCACCAAAGAACGGCCCTAAAGCTGAGGCTGGAAACTGTGTTGGAAAATAGATGCTTCATTTAAAAAGATAAAAAGGATCAGTATTCTAATGTAATTACCACAGTCATGCCATTATTGACCTAGGTGGTTAATAATATATGGTTAGTCATCTGTTAAATATGGCACATTACTAATGTGCCTCTCATTGATTCTGCTCATTGATTCTGTATTGATGCTCACTCATCCAATACACCATGTGCCATGTTTTGCAAACACAAAAAAACACTGACTGACACTGGGGACAAGGACTAGTACACATTTACATATGACAAGCACATTTTCTACAAAGCACACACACACACACACACACACAAACACCGGACACGTGCACCATCCCCATAGACTCATGCTGCTGCTGCTGCTGCTGCTGCTGCTGATGATGGAGCTGGTGTTGTTAGTTTTAATGATGGAGAGGCCAGTCCAGGTGAAGCTAAGGCTGAGCAGTATCCTCTCCGGTGTTTTTTTTGCACATTCAGCACACGAACATGACACCAATGTAGGGCAGAGAAGAGGCAACGCGGCATATTCAAGTCACAGTGGTGGGCAGAAATAAAAATAAAAAAAGTGCTATGGTGGTAGCCTTTGGCTGGATTAAAGTCTGGCTACATTCAAGGAACAGCAGCTCTAAAAAAAAAACTGATTTAGAAGAGACGGAGATAGTGACACGACAATGTATTCTGCCAACGTACTGCTGAGCTCAGGAGAGATTCTACTAAATGTGCCTGTACTTTGATGCTCTGATCCAATGTTCTTTTGTTCGAATGGTTCATCAGACAAGTGTTTTATCATTGTAATTGAGCTCAGCGGAAAGTTTTAATAAGGAAGACTACTTCATTTTTAATTCTCTCACCTTACGGCCATCCTTTCATTCATTATTCCTTCCAAGCCACGCCTCTTGGCTGCAATCCTTTTTTATTCCCACCTCCCCTCCGTTATTATGTTGCTTTAACATTCAACAGGCGACCTCCTCTTAGTTCATCATCCAATCAAGTACGTCTAAAAATTCACTCCTTCTCTCCAACCCGTATGGAAGCTAATCGCTAATCAGTGCGCTCTTTATTAACCCATTCAGCTGCTTGTGAGGCTCATTGCTTCTCAGCATCTTCAGTGGCCTTCTTTGGCACTTGAACAAAAACAATCTTGCCACCCTTATCGCAAGTTGTGCCATTTAAACACACAACACACTCTCACACATGCACGCACCATGTGAAAACAATGATGTGAGCCTTGTCACAAAAGAGCAAATGGATTAACAGAGCTTATTTTCAGTCCAGAAAAGGATGGTTCTCCCAGTGGGAGCCTCACTTAGGCATAATTTCTCTAAACAGCATAACATCGCTGTGAACTGATACAAGTCTCTTCACATTTTCTCTTTTAAAAAAGCCAAGCGATCAGTCTTTGATCTATGAAGACTTCCCTGGGCCCACTCGAGAGAACTT
Organism: Acanthurus lineatus; assembly: GCA_029814665.1. Taxonomy (NCBI): domain Eukaryota; kingdom Metazoa; phylum Chordata; class Actinopteri; order Acanthuriformes; family Acanthuridae; genus Acanthurus; species Acanthurus lineatus. Next base: position 14,614,831 of record JAPZDV010000011.1, on the reverse strand, counting down.
AGACACAAGCCAAATGATGCTCAATATTAATGGAAAATTAGACAACTTTCCAGAAAACCACCCTAAAGTCTGCTCTGTAGCCACCCTGGCAAAAAAAAAAAAAAATCTACATATAGACAAGCTTTTTTCTGTCATCCTTATGATGTTAAATATATATCTTGTTCTTCCATCTAACCTTTCAGTCTCATCTTTTCTATGGCAAAATGACTGCATGAAAAAGCTTCTATATTGAGGTGACATTCACATATGATATCATCAACTCATCCGTTATAATACCTTTAAGAAATGCTCCAATAAAACTTTATCTTCAAAGAAAGCACTGTGAGCAGAAACTTCAGTTATTATGCTTTCAGAGCATTTACATTCAAATCAAAGACAAAGGTTTCAAAAATAATATATAATGGAACCTATCAAGGTTTTTATATATGTGTATAACACACGCTCGAGGATTTTTACTGTATAACGTCCACATTATAACAGTGTCTCCTCTGGTAAAATACAGTTATTAATGCATTAAAGTCATTTAGCTTCATGCCTCAGAGAAAAGTAAGGGGGAGGCACATTTTTATCACTTAATTAAAACTGAAATAAATATTATTTTGCTTATTTGCAGAGAATTTATTTTTCTGTATTAGAAAGAAGAACTTTAAATATACCTTTAATAAAATCACCCCTGTTCTCCTGTGGCTCCCAGTGCACCGTCTCAAAATTTGGCTTGTGAATTATTAAGCAGCTAAAGGCATGTTGGTATTGATTTTCATACACTGAGGTTTCACTTGATGCTTATAACCACAGATGACTTGAAATCTCTGTATATAGACATGCATTTTGCATGGCCTTTGATTCAGTTTACCTCCATCTTAGAAAAGGAAGGAGTGCTGAAGAAATGCTGTAGCATGGGAAATGAAAATGCTAGCCTTGTGGCAAAAGCCTCTGAGCCAGAGCATAAAGAGAGGATAGCTTAGGGGAGGAATACAGCGACAGCGGAAGAATTTCAAAGGCAAGAGGTCAGGAGCACTCTATTTTCTATCTTAACATGGGGAATGGGTACAAGTTGGCTGCTATAACCCATATCAAGGGCACGTTTTTGCAAACGATAACCTCCCAAGAAGAGGAGAGGGAAATGTGGAGCAGAAAAGAAAGAGCTTTTCTCAGCAAAAACTCGCAATCCTTTTAGTCATATCAGGCCTGAAAATGTCTGCTCAGGATGCTTCTGCGCATGTGGATCCATATACTTTATGACTATGTGCATGCATGTGAACAGGCCTGTGTATCTGACGGAGCATCTCCCCAAAGCAGTACCCTTTTCACTCCGTCTCTCCTTTAAGATACACTGAATCATTTCTTATTTGAGGCACTCCATAAATATCGCCAAAAGTCGTGACATGACATTTATCACCACAGCTGTTGCGAAAAAAAAAGAAACACTAATGAAAAATGCTGTGACCTCCATTTTTCACAACAATTGTACAATGATGTATCTCTCAACTTTACTTGCTAATCATATTTGCATCTGCAATTAGACAGTGACAAACTCACAAACACTTCCAAATGAACTATTTCCATCCGTTTTAAGGCCTAATTGTCGTTGTCTTCGTTGCTGCAGGATAATCACTAAAAATGCTCCAAGGTCTCAACGGCGTGCATCCAATTCATTTGCAGACTACAAGCAAATTAATCCTTTAAGGACTCCTTATGGATGGTACACATATTAGAGATGCAGTGTAGTTTTGAATAGAAAAAAAGGCCAATATAGATGCACTCTGTGTTGTCTAGTGGAAGGGATAAAAGTTTTAATGTACATTTGGACGCTAAATTGCAAGTGACATAGTGTAGGTTAATAGCTGACACTAAATTGCAGTTGACACAGAGTAAGTTCACCCTAACAGTGAGGGAGATTGAGCCTGGCACTGAGGAAAAAACACCCTTAGAATATTGATATTCATGCATAGCTCTGATACAGAGCAGCAAGACGGAGCAGTTTAGCTTTGCAATGCTTAATCTGCAAGGAATTGAGATGGGAGCACTTTTTTTTTTATTTTCACCATCTGCTCTGCGTCTCTGCAGATTTTTGCTGATTTATGGAACCCACTGAGTTTGTGCTTTCTCCTCTGCTTTCCTTCCATTCGGCAAAATTTATAGCTTTGAATTAGGAACAATAGGAGCAGTGACCATCGCCTTAACACCCCATTCCTTCTGCTGATGTAGAGCAAGGCGGTTGGTCAGATAGGAAACTCTCGCCAGAGTCTCGTGATTAGCAATTCCTCAAAGGGTGAATAGGAAAGTAAACATCAAGTCTGGGAGGAAAAAAAAAAAGGAGGTCACTAAATTCAGGGATGGCATTGCATCAGAGTGAGTGGAGCAAACATGGGGGGGTGGATGGGATAGCAAAGGCGAACAAAAATAACATACTGCAGCTGGACAAAACCTCTCTCAACATAATGCCAGTGGTCCGGTCTCTTGGGAGGGAGAGCAGCAGCTGTTATGATTTTCTGTTACAGATCCACCCCCCCCACTTTTACAAAAAAAAAAAAAAACTGCAAAAGTGGAAGGTTGTCATGAAAAGGTTAGGTGAAGCAGCATTAACACAGAGAAAAGGGCTGCCAAAACATTTCCTTTATCTCTCCCCCCCTTTTTTTTTTCCTGTGATATAAAAACATCTGGCGGTAGAAATTGCACGAGTATGGCCGGTAGGAGTGGAGTTGGGGTGGGGGGGGATGAGATTGAAAGTGAAACACATTGTTCTTTTCAGGCTTCGTCTTGTGCACAACCTGATACAATCCTGGATGAAAGAAAACAAGAAATATTTATTTTTTCCCTTACCAGAGTCCTGTACCTCACACACACCGGAATTTGATGAGCAAATCATGCCCTCACCCTGATAATGTGAGACTTCCCTCACATATGTCTCTAAAATAAAATTTCGCTCTGCAATCCAATTGCAGTCTCACAGTTGCCTCGCAACAACACTTCATCACACCCTACCCCAGAGCGCTGATAGTGAGATTTGAATAAAATGCTACAGACACAAGCAATTATGACAGATCAGTCACAGAAGGGAAGAAAACAGAGAGGAGGACGTGCTGTTAGATTCTGCAGGTAATTACAGTGAAAAATAACGTATCAATGTTGTCTAAGGTGAACTGCAGCTTTATTATATGCCTGTTATGCTTTTTTTTTTTTTTTTTTTTTACTGGATGCACTTATTGCAACGCTGCAAATGCAAAGAAAAACAAATGTATGCATGCATGCAGACACCTCGGGGAAAAGCAGGGGAGTGTTTTTGCCATGTTATAGTTATCATACATGCGCTCTGTAGGAGATAAACACATTTAGACTCCCACTGAGGCTTTCTTTCTCTCCTTGTTCATCCCTTCCTTTGGTCCAGACCTTTTGGGCCTATTCAGGGGAAACTATACAGTGGATAACATCACTTGACATTTACATGCATGAGCAAGGAAGAGCTGCAGTGCGAATAGTGTCATTTACATCCTCCCAGCGACTTCTAGTCAGGCTCTTATTCATGTCAGGGGCTCCTCTGGGTGCATTTTCACTGTGACCAGCTAAGGGAATGGAATTCGCTCTGGCATTTTTTGCCTTTAATCTTACATTGTTTCAGTGGAACGTTTAGAACAAGGAGGTAGCATGCAAAATCTGCTAAGGTTGGAGAATGTTCGCCCCATTTTTATTTGCCCCTCTAAATGCCTTTGGAGAAGAAAGATGAGAGGAAACATATTCAAAACAAAAACTGTGCCCAGCGAGGTAAGTCGAAGGAAAGCAGTCAGTGGTTTCTCATCAATAAAACCACAGAGTAATTAGAGAAAGCACTTGAAAGCCAATTTGCAAGTTGACAAATGATCAATCTTCATCTGTTACGCAGCCACAGTAGCATAAAGCAGCAGTGGTGGATGTGGTGACAAATGGCGTGCCTGCGCTAGCTAGCATCTCATTCTCTTTGGTAGAAGACTCTAATGTCGGCTAAAGAGGAACAATCATTCTGTTTTTCCTTCCAGTTCAAATCATCTTCTTCTAGAAATGAGAGGAACATGTGAGCAAATCATTACCGCTGTGCTCTCTTTTACAGTGCTTAAGAGACATATGCTATTGATAATCAATTCAGCTCTCACACATTCACAACGGTGATGAAAAGGTGAGCTCTGAGTATTGAAATAACAGATTGAAGGGAAAAAATCCACCCCCTTAAAAAAAATACTATAAGTGCTTTTCATTTCAAACACCACATAAGCCTTCACGAAGCAAATTTATTATATTTTTGCTAAATTTAACCGCCCCTTTGGTCAACCAATGTGCTCAATTTATTGAAATCACACGTCCAAAGACCTTAAATTTTTACCCATCCACAGTGTTTGCTCTCATGCTTTCTGTGTAGCCTTATTAATTAGTTTGCTTTATGACAGAGACACTCCCTGTTTAGAACCATCTCATAAACCGCCCCCGCATTGCTGCTGCTGCTGCTGGTGCTGCTGCTCAGCTGGGCAGCTATCAGATAAACCTCACAGCACACTCCTTGCACTGCTTCACATGACAGATGCAACCGCCTCCCCTCCTCTCCTCCCCCGGCTTGCATTGATTCCCCCCCCCCCCCACCTCCAATAATAGATTTAGACACAATAATTCAACAGCCAGGTAAATTGGAATAACTCTGACCATTAGTGAATTAGTTTGCTCTTTAAAATCAGCCATTGATCCCCGAGATGAGCTGATTGGTTGCTGACCAACCAGAGAATTTAATTATCAAACCGAGTGTTGCTTGCTCAGCCATGTTTTCTGAAGGTCAGAGTGCCACTGCAGTCCTTTTTAGAAAAACGACAGGGCCGAGGCGAGAGATTCGGAGGGGGTGGCCGGGAGCTGGAGCAGGGGGGCGTGGGTTGGGAATCCAGTGCAAACAAAGTTAGCCACGGCTGGCCTTCTCATTCCTCTGTCTCCTTTTTTTTTTAACCAGCAATTGCAAGTGGCAGACCATTACGGCGTCTTTCCAGACATGGCTGTGAGCTGTGCAATAATATTTCTCAGAATTCAGATGACACTGGTTTGGCATCTTTTTGATGCAACTCCTCTCTCTCTCTCTCTTCCCTCATTCTGTCGTTCCCTTGCATCAGACTCACATAGCCCGCCCGTGCTATTGAGGTCATATTAATATGAACTGTGAAGCTTAAATAACCCAACAGAGTGAAAGTTCATTTTTAGGCTGCCAGTCATCCATTAGACCACCTTAAGTCAAAAGGTCTTGCTTCACCGTGTGAATTATACCCATATCACCTGGAATTAATTCCCTCTGAGGCGGCTGTATGATAACAGCTCAGTGAGGAAAACTCCATCTGCTTATACAGTTCCATCAAAAAATGATGTAGAAAATGAATATTACATATTGGTGACCAGGTGTCATGCACTAGCAATGGATCTATGGATAGTGTAAAAAAAAAAAAAATACACCTGCTCTAATTCCCTTGAGTCTACCTGTCTCTCTGCAAAAGCCCTCATTCTACCCTGATCGCCCGGCTCCATGGGATTTAGAATACAAATAAGGAGAACAAGCCTCCCCATTCTTATGAACTTTATAGAATAAAGAGGGACACTTAGGGCCCCACACTGGGGAGAGAGGAATTGATTGGCAAAGCTAGTGACAGGACCAGAATTGAGATTGAATCCCCTTGAATGAACCAGAATGGAGGAGGAGTTGCGGCATGAATAAGGCTGTTTAAAAAGAGGATGGAGAAAACAAGCCTCCCTTGTCCTGTCTTGTGATTTCCTGAAGCAGACATCCTCCCCTTTTTACCCTGCTTATTCAAGGGTAACGTGATCCTCTCTCTGTCTCTTCCTCCTCTCTCTGTTTCACTAATCCACTCCGCAAATAACAGTAATCTGCAAATAGAAGAAGATGGAGAATATTATTGACGTACCACCAAACAAATTTGTGGAATGCATGTGAGATTTTGGGATCGTGGATCAGAGTTATGATCTCACACAGCAACACGACACGCGTACATCAGGATGGAAATGCAGTTTGAAAAATTACATGCTATAAGGTTGATGGAGTGGAGTCGAGTCCACGAGTCCAATTTGGGGATTATTTTTCATTGAGTAATCAAACATGCACTCCTGAAATGGGAGAAAAAAAATGTTGTTTGTTAGCACTAACAAAATTAAAAAGGGATTGATTGGACCAACCGTGCAAATTCAGGTTTTATCAGGGTGGATTTGTCAATGCATTTAATTAGTTTATAAAGGTTTGGTTATGGGTGACTGTTTTCTATTCTGAAACATGCAATATTCATAACTGAAAAAACAGATTAAGTCTTCTCTGCATGGGATGTTGGGGTAGATCCACCTTGTGAGGTTGTTTGCTTTGCAGCATCTGCCATTAAAATTTCCTTTTTAACAGGTTTTTTGTGTGGCACTCTCTCCATCATTGTGAGGTCAACCTTTAAGCCCAACAAAAATCACATTCTATCATCCTTTTGTGTAGTGAAAAATAATGTCACCTTGGTTTTTATGTTTTGTAAATAGTCTATTATTAAAAGCAAAGTAAAAAAAAAAAAAAGGTCTTCGGGGAAATAACAGAAATGCTTCTTTTCGTCTCAGCTGGCTGGAAGGGTGTGTCGGTTACCAAATAAACAAACTCGCGCTGTCTCCTCCATGTCACGGTTGGACAGCGTGCATTGTTAGTGGTATTTTAGAAAGTAAAAACCACAACAGCATCTAGCCGGGGCCAAACTGACATTTGCAGGTGCATTTACATGATGTTCAATGTGCTGCAGCTGAGGAGCTAATTAACTATCCAGCCTGCAAACTGGTGTTAGCAGCGCATGCGGAAGTTTGTTTGGTCACTTGTTCAACAAGGAGCAGAAGGTGCGTCTTCGTGTTTGTTAGCAAGACAGGAAGGAGACTTGAGCATGATAGCAGATGTGACTGTTGTTCGAAGTCTGTGGCTCTTGTGTTGTTTCACATGCTGCTGTCTGGCTCAGTGTGATGCCTTCACTGCCTTTGATAGAACATTGACGTAAGTGCAAGAAACCAAAAAAATAGATATTCCTTCCTTCTTTTTATTGACGGAGCATAAGGCATGGGTGATTCATGCAGTTAATGTGTACGTAGCAGGAAGGAAAAAATATGATTTTATCTCAGTTTGACTTCTTCTCACTCAAGGAAGTCGTTTACTGTTTTAACATGTCAAAGCCACCTCTGTGGATGTGAGGTAAAGAAAGGTGTTGCATCACTCCTGTTTTTGCTGTGACCATGAACAGTGGTAGTGATGCCGGCTTTTGTATCGCTTCATCTGTAACACTGTGATTCAGTTCATTGTTCTGAAAAACATGCAGGAAATGAAATTCTTTACACAGTTTGATCTACTTGACGGTAAAGGTACAAATGTTTTTTTTTTTCCCTTTGTGAGCAACTTTTCAAAATATGTTTCAAAAAGATCAGAGCAGGTGGACCTGAGTGTAGGAGACGGCAGGCAGAGAAAAAAACAACTTTTTATTGAAGATAAACAGAAACTGAGCACACGAGCAGCAAAGAGAGCAGATGACTCAACAACAAGACCGAACTGAAAACTGTACCAAAATACAATTTCGTCTGACGAGGGGATGAGATAAAGGTGGAGAAGCTCAGGTGAGGTGATTAGGTGATGAAACAGGAAAGGAGCTGATTGGCTGGGGGAAACACAGGGCACGGGACAGCGCTAATGAGGCTAATACAGAGCAGGTGTGGTGGGAAGCTGTGAAGGTAAAAAAGGTTGGGGAGGAGCACAGAAGGGAAATGGGGTGCAAATACCCAACAGAGAACCCAGAAAACAATAAAACAGACACATAATTTCACTAAGTGTGTGTTCATCCATCACCAGTACAACTTAACGTCTCTTAACAAACAGAATGATTTGTTGCTGTAACTTGTTTGCAGTTTCTCCCTTGAAAGATACAAATGCTGATTTCTTTAATAGCTCTCTAGAATTTTTCAAATTTCCTCCCGAAACATCAAATTTTAGGAATAATTAGAGATTTAATGGAGCCATGAGTGCGTCTCTTAATGCAAGCCTTCAACCCCTAAAGCCTCCTCCACTTTGAGCCGGGGGTCTGCAGATGCAGTCACATCCTCAGCACCAGTGAGAGTCTGGCCACTGGGATGGCCCCTCTCCAGTTGTTTAACTGTCCCTGCGGTTCCCTGCCAAATTATTTGGCTCTCCTTGTGATGGCATTGAACTGTTTCCTACATCGGACAACAGCTCTCACAGGACCTGGGCAACAATTATTAACCAAACGTGTTATCTCCTCCCAAGCTAATTTAACATCAGCAGCCTTCAGTGGCTTATTTACAGGGCTGCATAATTGCTCTTGGTGAGTCAGCAGTACTTGCATGTGAATATCAGTTTATTCTTGAGGGGGAAACTGTTTCGTGTGGCTAATGCTTCTGACTGTTCTCTGTAGCATTTATATTTAAACTGAATGAGGAACATGGCGTTGAGTTTGCATCTTCTAAACAGAAAAATAAAAGAGTATCTGATATCTCGTCGCAGTTTATTTCCAACTGTGCAGCTGGTTCACTGAAACCGCACGGATCCAACCTCCAAAATACCAAAAGTCCATCATCTCACCCCATGTGGACAGTGTTTTGTGTTCCTTTAGGAATGTGCAGCCCTTCAGATTGTTTTGTGGGCAACCAGTCCATCAGCTTTTCATATATACTCACTAACAAAACCTTTTCCTCACATATTTCCCCATTATCTTTTGTCCTTTTAATTTTTTTCCCCCCTGTATCATAATATCTCCTCTCATTATCAAGACAAATGGGATGTTTTAGTGTTGAAAAAAAAATATAACACACTGAAAAGATGACAACATCCATGTCATCACGAGCGATATGATGAATCACATTTCCCAGTATTCATCTTTATCCCTTGATGCTGTTTGAAAAGCCCCTTTTTATCAAGCTTAAAACATAAAAAAAAAAAATAAAAATGTGGTTAACAGTTTGATAATGTTCAGCTTCAAAAATCCAGAGCCAGCTGACAGGAAAATGTGGCATTTCACAGTAACAAGACACAGACAGACAGATAGATAGATCCTGATAGATGAATAGAAACGTGGTACTGAGAAAAAGAAAAGAGGCGCTGAGAGTTTATAGTCATCGTGTGGTCGCATGAATGTAAATGCACTGCTGCACTGAGATTTCGGGGATTCAGACGCCTCAGGTGGTGGAAATGACTGAGCCTCTGGGTCAACTGTAGAACTAATTGTCATGGTGGAGCGTATTTGCTGTTGTCCTCCCAGAAGTCATCCTCACCGTATATTAGCATATTGTGCTTGAACTCTTGTAATTGCAGCTTACGGCTATTTATATTTCAACTGTTATTTTACTATATTTTAAGACAACATTACCTGCTGTGCAAAAGTGCAGCCATTATGAACCAGATTTTTATCATTTTATTTATATTCAATGAGCAAATTCGCCCAGTTTTTGCTTTTTAAAAACAGCCAAACACTCAAACTCCATTTTGAACATAAGCATATTATTATTGATTTCCTGCCCGGCATCATCCCTCTTTATCAGGTTATGCATTGTTCCATTTTGACAGCCAAGCTCAAGTTGTTCCTATGTAATTAGCCTGCAACAGGTCTGTTAAGTGTACTGTCATATTTTGACATTGTAACTGAATATCTTGTGAAAGGAGGGAGGGAGTGGCTTGTCAAATATGCAATAACTGCCAAAACGCAATGTTCTTAACACAGTGTTCTTAGCTGATATCTGAAATTTCATCCCAGTCAGTTTAAACAGATTATACTTCAACTATGGGAGCAAAAAAAGATTTAGTAACATAATTTGAGAAATTCAAGTTATCCCAGATTATTCCTGCTCCTATAGAAAGTAGGTGAAGCAGTGTTTAAAGAACAAAATACAGAATGAATACAAGGGGTCATAAGAAACTGACACACTAATTTTAGCTATGATGGGGAAAGAAAAGAAAAAGAAAAAAAAATCTCCCTTTAAGTATGTCACTGATTTCTTTAACTTTTGCAATCAAGCAGTTCATCATCTATTTAACAGGGAGAGATTAGGCCCATTAAATTTTCCCTGCTCTTTTATGATGTGTTATTGTCTAATAAACCATGAAAGGGGGAAGAATTTTTGCATACAGTAGCACTTGATAGCGCACTGTTGGATGCTCCACGGCCAGGGGCCAAAGTTCTTATACGCAATTACTGATGGAAATCGTTTCCTTATCAGTAACTAAGAGACATAATTTTACTGCCATGTGGATAATAGTGTTCAAAGTCAATGGGCTGTGAAGAAATGTGTTATTTTTAATGTTCTGTTTGAAATGTTAAAATGTTTTCCAGATATCTTTTCAATTTTTTCTCCATTAGGCAGGATTTGATGATGTTAAATGTTTTTTGTTTTTTTTTTGGTTGCAGCATGAGGAAGTTATGGGTCTTTAAGATAATTTCGACTGGAAATAAACGGAAAATTACACTTTGCTGTATTATGTACCAGAACATTAGTCGTATAACTGTATTCTTAATGTGAATTACATGGACTCGGCTCTTCTGTTTTAATTTGTAACCTCTTGATATATGAATAAGGATTGCCACAGAGTCACTTTCTATGGTTGCATTTCTATTATTGATGAGATGGCAAAAACATAAAAGTATGAGAAAGTTGATAATTTATAGTCATCGTATTCATCAGAATACCAAGAGATCTTATGCAAATAAAGGCTGTGCGCTTAAAATTTAAAAATTTCTCTTATCTATTCAAAGAACAGATCTGTAATGCAGAATAGTGGCTGTTAATCCCAACAGCTGACAGTTTAAAAATAAGATGACCAGCTTACTTGACTGTGAGCTGATTGGCTGTTGAAACAGGTGACATGCCTCACATTCTCAAACCAGCCGCTGATGACGTGATTGGCTGGGTAGCCATTGACGTCATATGTTGAAATTCAGACATGGACTGACACACAAACTATTCGAGGGACCAAAAATAATAACAATTTGCGGCTCACCTATTGAAATCTGATATTCAATGAGCAGCTTAATCCACTTTCCACTTGTAAAAACAGTCTTTTCTTGTCAAAGTGTTTAGTATTTTTTAACACAGACTCTTCATACAGACTGCTACTAAAGTGACCTGTGTGTCCAGTTAAAATATTTTATAGGACACCAATTATATTTAGTACTAGAGAACCACCATTTAATTCTACAGGCAGAGATGCGAGGATTGCACCAACCATCCTTAGCAGCTGTAGTGGAATGAAACTGAGTTCCTATTTGTATTTGATGCAAAAGACAACATTTTGTGTCACAATATTTTTAACAATTCATGAAGTCGCGAGTCAATAGTTGAAAGTTTCCTCCAGCAGTAATTGACACCACTGGGTAAAGGGGAGATGGTATTCTTCCACATTAGCTGCTGGGTGTCATAACATATCATAAAACAGTCTTCTAACCTTGTCAGAACTTATCATGACACCAATTAGGTTTTTAAAAAAAAAAAAAAAAGCAAAAAAAAAAAAAGCAAGACAGCCACACACCTGGGAATGTACTTTATGCTCATCTGCAAAAGGGCAACAGTCCCTGCACGCAGAGGCCCAATCTGTGTGGCTTTCTAAAAAAACTCCAGGGAGGCATGAAGGGTGAACAATCTAAGAAAGAGCAGAAAATAAATACACATCATGTCACAGCTAAGTGACAACGACAAGGGCACCGTCTTATTTGTTCGGTACAACACAATTAACTTAACTCTATGACATCCTCTTGTGCTGCTAAAATAGACTGTGTCATGTAACAGCTCTCCTTTTTTTTCCTGTCTCCCTCCCTCCTTCTCTCCTTTTTTCTTTTTTTTTCTTCTCTCTTCCATCAGGTCTCCACATAATGGAGCGAGAATGAACAGAGAGCGGCTTAAAAAAAAGCATGAACTGGAGGTTTATTGAGGTCATCTGCTTCCTGTTTATATGGGACCATATAACAGTTCAGTCTTCCCGCCAGGACCCGTTGGCCACTGAACAACATGTCACCAAGCAATATGACTGGCTCATCTCTGACCGTGGACCTTTCCACCACTCTCGGAGTTATCTGTCCTTTGTGGATAAATTCCGCCAAGGATTTACGACCAGATATAAAATTTATAGGTGAGTTCATTTTCAGTCTGTGTACAGATGCCACAAGGGCTTTTTAAGAGTCGCTCTGTTTTATTGGTTTTTCTTTTTTTTTTTGGTTGAGATTTTGAGTTGCAAAAAGCTGCACTGTGTACATTTTTAACCTCATGTGTGTGAATTCCATCCTTTTTACATGCAGCTGCTCTCAACACTCGAACATCCTTCTCTATAATGAGCGAGGCACTAGCACTTGTCCTTTCCTTTGCTGTTACTCAAGTTCAAGGTCCTTTTTGGACCAATTTAAATCCCGTACGCAATATAAAAATAATAATAGTAATATAGCCTAACTTTTGTCCGGAGTATTTTCTCTTAAAAGGAAAAAGAAAACAAATCAAAACAAAAACAAATGAAAAAGATAGCTTTAGAATCTTATAATGAAACAACAGCCTGTATTTTTACAAATTGGTTGTATTCAGTTTTTTTTTTTTAGCAATACGTACTTTGTTTTCAATTACTGTTATTATTGACTAATAGCATAAACTGGTGCAGCACACTGAGCATGGAGCAGTGCAGCCTAACTTGTAAACAAACGGCAATGCTATGATTTATATTGAAATTAAAACAATTAAAGTGGTTATACAAAAGTGTATTATTTTGCTGTCTAAACAGTGGACTGGATTTTTGTGATAGGAATGGGCTATCTGGATTCAAAGTAACCAGGATACAAAAAAATACTGGATCCTACACTTCCCATAATGCAATAGAGCATTATAGAAAATGTCATTTTCAAGCTCAAAGAAAGATAACCCTGTAGCCGTTATTTTATTCACACTTTTAGCGACTGATTACAATCCTTAGAAGGGGTTGAATGCCAATTTAAATCACAGGAGAGAAAAACACATTTGCATTACAAATGTTACACTTGCTTTAATAATTCAAATAAGGATTTTTACATTCACAAATTTAACACTTCTGTCCAATTTAACTTGTTATTAATTAACCAAATATGTTGTGCATTTGGCACATCAAAAGGTGCGTTAATAAGTTACCTCTAGAAACATTTCATTTAATGAATTAATGGATCAGAATGTGTTCAGTCACATTAAGCACTGAGGGAAAAATCATGTAAAGGTGTAATTAAATCTATGTGCTCCTCCTCTTTTCATTTTTATACATGAATTTACATTTTTATATACAATTGGTTCACATTTTTTATGCTAGCCCCAAACTGTGTTATAGCCATCACACATACCTCCGTATTCAAACCACTGATCACTAATTTAAGTCAATGCTAAACTTTTTCTCTGCACTTGTGACCAAAAATACTGTTTAAAACTGACCAGCTCTATTACAGCTTTATTTATATTAACCGCCTTGCATTTTGCTTCGCAGTCACATTCAGCAACTCCTATGTCACATTGGAAGGTGGAGAAATGAGATGACGTGGAGGGCTCTCTCTCAGAATGATGTGCTTTGATTTTCTTGCATCTCTCTGCAGTCTCCTAACTCAGATATATAAAAAGACTGAGATGGAGTAGGAGAGTCTAATGCCACATTCCTTCGGCAGTTCTTTCACAGAGTTTCCTCTCTCTCCCGCCTCCGTCTCTCTCTCTTGGTAACTTGCCACAGCCCCCGGTCCCCACTGGTTTTTCGTGCCTTAATATTGTCACATGAACAGTAAACAATGTATTTGCATAATGCGTAACTTGACAGAGCGGATGTGGCACAGAGACATGAATCTCAGAGGCAGAACTTCTGAAGCAACTTCCCACAGACAGCGTACAGCCGTCGAGTGGCGTCTGTGATGCTGCAGTGATTTATTAATACAGTGAGTGTGTGTTTGCATGTTGGGTGCTGCTGGGAACGTAGCCGGGCCCAGGTGGCTCCTGTTGTTTTCTCGCTCTTAACAGACCATTAGTGGTATGAAATTCAGCCATCAGTGCTAAATATCCCTTTCCTCGTGACAAGACAATTAAAATTTTGCATTACGAGTGTGAAATGTATTTCTCATTAAAAAATAAATGGCAGCAATCGGCAATGCGCATTTGCATCCGTCAAACATATGCAGAACTGTCAGAGGAAGTAAACTTTGATGGATGTTTTTACTTTTGTCGCCGGGTTCTGAGTAATTTCCCTTAAATAATGCATTTTTATGGGCATATCTATAATATGCAGCTTGCACTTTACAATACAGTACAGTGCACTGTATGACTGCATCATAGGGCTAAATGAAAGATGCTTTCAGGCAGGGGGATACATATTTAGCGTATAACCATATAGAGTATTTGAGGAAAGGGTGTGAAACATTGCCCCAGAGGGTCCGAGCGTTTTCCAAGGATTTTTCATCCCAAGCTGGAACACAGTTAATTTCGGTGATTAGTACATCTTCTAGCAGAGAGTGGGAGGAAATCAGTGACATCAGCTGGTGTAGTGTTTGGCTGGAATGAAATCATACATACCCCCGGTCCTCCTCGGCCCATGATTGCCCAGCCGTGCTCTCCTCTAACCAGCAATGAGAACTGAATCGCTTTGTAAATTTCCCCGGGGACTTTCTCTGCCTCGACGATTTAGTGGTGGAAAGTGGTTGAATCAGATTTGCAGAGAGACAAAGCATCCATTCCTTTCGGGTTCTCTTATCAAGAGAGAATACCTCGGAGGGGGGGGGCTACGTGGACAGTGCCAACCTGATCAGCGACAAACAAATCTGCACCCCCCATCTTTAACAACATGGGCGCGCCGCCTAATTTGAAAGATAAACACAGATTCAGGACATGCCAGCCACTTGTCTGGTGCTCTGAAAAGGTCACAGACACTTGAAGGGGAAAGACACACCACAAGGCACCAATTATTGTCTCCCCCAGGACTTATGTCTCTTAAAGAAATTATCAGAGTGTGTGTTTTGTATAAGTAGGCATCAGCACTTGCGTCACCTCTGGCTGCAATCTGCACACTGAATTCCTATTTTCTTTTTTTTTTTTCTCTTTCCTGTTATATTATGTGTATATGTGCGTCACCTGTACGGTATTCATCAGTCACAAGAAAGCCACTTTCAGCACCAGCTGCACGCTGCAGTTGAATCCGACCTGCAGCTGAACGTGTGTGTTTCATTGTGTGCTACAGTTAGCGGTGAAATTCGATGGCCTGTTTTTCTCACACTGGCATCTCTGGTTCTGTTGCTTGTACTCTATTATGGGGTCGAATGTGTTTCAGATGATGCTTGTTCTCTCTTTGGTCTTTGTTCGCGGGGCTCTATCTCAGGTTCTTCTGTGCCGGAGTGAAAAACCAATATAAATGCAAATCTGGTAGCCATTAATGCATTTTAAAGGCCTCAAATCAGCATTGCACTGTAATCAAAGAAGCAGGATGAAGGTTGTTATTTAGAATAAAAATATTTATGAAAATGAATAGCTCTGATTGATCACAGTTTGAAAAGCTGTGCTGAAGTGAATGAATAGAGGGGGTTGATGGAGCTACTCTTGTCAGCTTGGACCAGGGGCTTATCAAGACCTCAGTATTCACCCGGCGTTTTATTTGACCTGTGAAAAATAACACTCGAAAATGAAATTAAAATGAAGAGGATGCTGATTACAATAACAAAAACAGACCCAATTCTGGAAAATGCACGCTCTGTAAGTATGATAATGTAACATATAACTAACACAAACACACAGCTTCAAAAAGAGAATTTAAGCCAATGCATCTTTTACTGCATTGTTTAAATTATCCGCAAAGCCAGTATAATAATGATCTGTTATCGCTATGCTAATATAGAGTCATTAAAACCTATGAAGATTACATGCACATGCAAATGTTATCAAAATGACAATAGTTCTGCTAAAAAGAAAAAGAAAATCTCAATGCTATGATTTTCATTTTGATATCATACATTATTAAGCACCTGCCTCTCCTCATCTGAGTCAGCTCTTTTGTGTGATGCAAAAACAGGGAAAGATTAGCTTCGGTCATATCTTATTTTATCTCTGCTGGCATTTATTTCTGTCTCACTCCATTCCGTTGTGGTGTGCTAGGACAGTACATCAATAAAAGATGATATTTAAAAAAAAAGTGACATTGCATCTGTTGGTTTCTTAACAGAAACCTAAACTTTACATGGTTTCTAAAGCTAATAGTTAGCAAGCTAAGGAGTTAAGTTAAACAGCCTTTTGGCATCTGTCACGGCATGCTGCTGCAAAACTGTGCTTAAAATGACAATGACAACATTGTAAAATAGATTAAATAACTCGAGTTTTAGTACATAAGTCATTGCAAGTATCACCATCCTTCCAACAATAGAGAATTAGAGAAATACTTATAAATCTGAATGTTCTGACATTTGAAAACATAGCAAATATTTAATCAAATCAAGCTCTAAATGCAACCTGTAGTTGAAGTCCCAGGTGCTTTGCTCCTGTTTAAAATATTAATATGCACCTTCCGTGAGGCTCCATACCTTCATTAAACCCATATTTACTGCACGGTTTGACAGATTTGACATGGATATATTTAATGCAAGCACTTTGCATATCTTTAACTGAACATTTCCTTCATGGTCTTAATTATTCCTAACTATAATCAGTCCGCAGACAACCACTTGATCAGCACTAAACCTTGAATGAATAATTTGTAACTCTAATTTGCATTTGCAAACAACTTCTTTTATTCGGTCTCTAATTCAAGCTGTTCATCAAACGGAAAGCTTTTCGCATCTCGAGACTAGCTTCTCCATTTATTCCACATGTTTTAAAACTCATCCACTCCTCATTTTAATCTTAATGTTGTAATAAGCAGGATCTTCTTTTGGTTGATTTTCTTAATATTTCTTTTAATAAACAAAAGGTAATGATGAAATATGTTAAGTTCCCTCACGTGTTCAGTGCAGATGTGACTGTCAGTGCTGATCTGGGCACGATTTGTTTAAAGCAGAAACAAGGTGTAACATTTGTCCGACTCAGGTCTTGAATTAGTTTGGATGAGCCATCTGTAATTGGATAGAGCGAGGGGAGGCGGATTTGATGTAGTCGGCAGATTTGCTGAAAGAGGGCCGCAGCGATGTTTAATTCAGCAGGCTGAAGCCAAAGGAAGAGAAGGAGAGCGGCAGTCAGGAAGTCAGGAGGGATGAAACAGACTGAAGAAAGAGGACAGAGACATCGACGGGTCGGAGATGCCATTAAGCAGTGCGACAGGAAGGTGCTAAAAGTGCATGAGAGAAAAACGTGTGTAAGTGCTAGAGACATGGAAGCGGGGGTCCAGTGAGTTCAGTATCAAAACAAGGGACGGAGATGCAGACAGGTGCGCTGGCAGTGAGGTCATAGCCAAGGTGAGGAGGAGCTGCCTAACAGAGGCATTAGAGTGACTCAGATGCCTCACAAATACCATTAAGTGCACCTCTCTCTTGCAAACAAATACCAACAGAAGCCCTCCATCGTTGAAGTCTTATTAAAAGCTTTTCATCATAGCCCTGCTTGGAAAATCACATGTTTATTATCTGTCAAAAATGTCTTTTATAACTTCCAGGTATTAGACAAGGATTCTGGGCACCACCAGAAAAATCTCACAAACTTGACTATTTTTACTCAGACATCATCCTTCCCATGATGTACCCATAGTCGGTGGGTGATGGTGGTATTTTATTTGTTCCTTTTTTTGATTTTTTTTTCTCCTCAGCAGTGAGAAACAGAGACAGTCTCCTGAGGACACACATTGTGGTGGAGTCAGGATAACTGCTGAATTATAAGAGAGGCAATGACAGCAACACAGCTACATCATTGTGAGCTCACAAAAAGAAAAAAAAAATAGAAATCTATAAACAGTGTCTTCCTTTTGTGAAGAAATGCTTTTTTTGCACTTAACTTAAAGTTGAGGATGTTAAATTTTCCCACCACCCCTTAAACGTAACACATATAGCCAAAGAATAGCCACAAAATAGCCTGACCTCAACCTCCATCCCATGTTTTAATGACAGAGAGAGACATTTGCTGTAAAAAGTGTGTATTTTATGCATTTTTTTTTAAACGCTGCTGTGATAAATGAATTTTTAGATTGGATGAGTTATAAACATGCTGTCACCACAGAGGATGTTGGCTGTCACCTCATGCTCTGGCAGTAGACGTGAATTCCCATTTGCTGACTGAAGCAGTAACCACTTCCAACGCTTGGATTTCAAACACTCGCCTCGGCCAATCAGGCAAGCTGACATTCAAGCACAGCTTGTCACTGCTGAGCACCAATTAAGTGTTTTTTTTTTATTCTTTTAAAACATTTTTTTTTAAATCCTACATGAGAAACCCACAGTGTGTGAGTATTGTTTGCCATCGGGCACAAAAAAAAAAAAAATATCACGGACATGATTACTTTAACACATGAATTTTAGAT
>JAPZDV010000011.1:14576712-14596247 GCA_029814665.1 Acanthurus lineatus | reverse complement strand
AACACATGAATTTTAGATTAAACTTAATTAATGTAGCAGCATTTTTGCACGATGACAAATTTGCTCCACATTGGATTTACATTTTATCTCTGTTTTTTTTTTTTTTTTTTAAATTTTTGACACCCACAGAAACAGACAGACACAAATAAAGAGAGTGCAGTGTTATCCTGCAGCTACACTGCAATTACAATCAATGGAGCAGCACTGATACTGGGTGTTGATCTGCATTTCTCAGCTGTATAAGTTTGGGAGAAACAGCACGGGCTGATCTTGGGAGGGAGTCCATGCCACATCCCTTCCCCTACCTAGTGGTAAAAAGCCCCTGCTGTGGGACAACTTAATTACTGGCAAGGAAGGGATGGTAATTAGAGGAGAAACAGGAGGCTAGAAGAAACTGTCAGGGTTAAGTACTGACTAATTCAATGCGTGGGATGCCTGTGCCACTCTCCCTTGAGACTGGCGATACAACATCACCACAAGAGCAGCAAGCTCTGAAGAGAAGATGCTGGAGCCGCCATGTCTTGTATTACCATTTCTTTGATGTGGTGATCCAAGCTGCTAAATCATACTAAATATTCCTGTAATTGAGTCCTGCATTTTTGGAAGCAAATACAAGAAAGGTGCATATAATGATAGAACAAAATCTGTCACGCTGGGCAGCACACCACTGAACGTGGAATTAATGAAATTTGTGCCATTTAGAGATCATTTTTTAAATTATAATCCACAGAAATAAAGTCAAAAGACTCACCCACTGCACTCTGCGATTTTTACTTTTCTTGAGTTTGTGCATATTAACAATGTTATCAGACCATGCAGGTGTTTTTATTTTGGCTGATTAGACCTTTTTTTATTGTTTAAGCTGAGGTGGAGCTGAGGTCTTAAACTCTCTAATGTTCAACAGAGTCAGAGCTTTTGGATGTGTTACCCTAAAAAGTCAAACACAGAAAGTCATGTATGAGTACAAACACTTCAGTCCTGTGAAAAGCCAAACTACTGTGAAAACCTGTGTGGGTGTACTGCGATGAGGCCTTAAGTCTAAACTAATAATTTCAAAATTTATAAAATCCCATCAAATAAGGAATCTGTCATATGAAAATGCAAAGAACACAAATGAAGTGCTGTAGCTGCCAAACCAACAAGTACATAGCCAAAGCCATATTGGCCAATCAGAGAAGATCTTACAAGCTAAATTCAACCAGGCCTATGACTGGTTATTGTTTAAAACCTGCATTCCTCAGTCTAATGTAAGAGTAAGTGTATATTTATGTGTAAACATGTAAAAAAGTCCTGTTAGCAAGGTTAGCACCAGCACTCGATTGCTTAATGTACACAAAGGAGATAAAAATGTACACTCGATAGTTTTCCCAATCTACATATGCACTGCAGAGTTTCTGATCTCCTCACCTTAGCTAGAGTTTTTCAAAAGATCCATTGTCAGTGATTTCAAATTGTGTTTGTGTATGAACAAAAGGTCAAATCACATTGAACTACTTTTACTACCACAACCTATGTGTCAGAATTGACCAAGGACATTCATAGAGTTTTAAAGCAACACAGAAATTTTCCTTTATCTTGTATAGTTCATAGGCTAAACGGCTGATCTGTATTTTTTTTTCTTTTTTGCAACTGACATTATCATGAAATTCTGGCGAATTCAGACTCACATTAACAATGCTGCCATAAAACAATGGTTAACAATGCCAAATACAGACATGTATATTTTTCAAAAAACGCCATGTGGGAAAAAAAATCTCATCCACCTTTAGTTGTATCAGCAAGTCCAATTTGGCTCTCTTACTGTAAAAGCATGTTGGCATACAGAGGAGACATATGGAATATATAGATGTTAAACATTAAAAACATGGAACAACAACGATGCAATGTGTTACACGTACAGTTCACAGGTGGACCAAAACAACAGCTGTTCAATAAAACCCATCTATGTAAACTTTACGGTGTTCATTGTATCAGGCAATGTTTATTCAACTCCAGGGAAATTTTTGCAGCTTCTCTGTGCATTTTATTGAAAGGTATTTCTAATGTTCTCCCCCATTTCTTTTTATTAATGGGGGAGAGTAGAAATACCTGCAGGTTTTCTGCTTGTGTCTCTCTGCAATGCATAATGGACTATTAGGAAGGTAGAAAATCCACCTGCCTGCTGTGTTTTATAAAATAATCTTCAATACAATCTGACCCAATAGAACATTAGAGTGTGTGCATGATACAAATGTGTTGTTTTTTATTGTCTTTTCCTAATGTCTCATTTTTAATGTGTTTTAATGCCCATGTAAAACAGTTTGAATTGCCTTGCGAATGGTGCAATGGAGATAAACTTGCATT
The DNA here is from genome assembly GCA_029814665.1 of Acanthurus lineatus. Taxonomy (NCBI): domain Eukaryota; kingdom Metazoa; phylum Chordata; class Actinopteri; order Acanthuriformes; family Acanthuridae; genus Acanthurus; species Acanthurus lineatus. Next base: position 14,593,904 of record JAPZDV010000011.1, on the reverse strand, counting down.
GCCTTACATATTAGAAACAAGGCCAGTGCGGTGATTCAGGTTCGAAAACTACTGATTGCACACATTCTGTTGTGTGTGTTCATGTTGTGAAAGTACACAGTGAAATTCAAAATAAGTTTACCGGCCGAATGTCCTCAGGAAGGTAGTTTTCCTTTCAAAGACCTGATTAGTAGGTTTATCAAGCTCTCATTCTCAGATTTGAAGCCATAAAGCAACAATGGCGTTACAGATTACCACTGACTTGTTCATACTTGTGTTCGTCACAGTAGATCTGACGTGCAAACAAAAGGAAATATTCTAAAAATGCATCGATGATCGATGCTGTCTATGCAAAGCCGGAGAGGACGCTATAGATGGTTTCAACGATTCTGTGTCACATTATCAGCATAACAAACGGTTCCCTTGAATGAAGAATGATTTCATCAAAAGGAAACAGTTTTTCTTTTTCTTATCTTGACAAAAGAAGCTGTCAAAACTTTTCCCTCCTCTTCAAAGAGTAAAGTAGCTTAAACTAAACTAATATTAGGTGTTGAGCTTGACAGTCGACCTTGAAAAGAGCAGTTGACAAAACACTCACAACACAAAGTCTGCTTACCCGTTTGATCCGGAGATTTTGAGCATTATTGCGTTTGATATTCTTTTTTAATAAATACTTTGTGACCAGAGGGGAAAAAAGTCAATTACATACATTAACTCATTAGCCTTCCATATGCATTTAATGAGGAATTAAGAATAAACATAAAGCCGCAAGATTAGCAACAAAAAATGTATCACAGCGCTTTGTACTAAATGTGTGACATTTAAGCGAAAAGCAAATCTCAAACTGTAAAAATGGAATCCTTTTTTTTAAGGGCTTTCACAAAATAACATTTTTATTACACCCAAAGGTTTCTTTCTGTTAGAGAACAATCGCTTTCTCCAGAACTAAAATCTATCCTCCAACATCTTATTTGTCTCAGTTCTCTTCACAGGTTCTTTCTGCAATTTGCACCTTTACAAACCTTATTCTTTCCAGTTTATCTGCCTGCCAGATAACACTTAACATATTGTTTTTATTTTTATTTTTTCTAATTTAATACCATTCCCCATATATGTTATCAGTAATATCACACCGTAGGAGTCATTTGGATATCCTGGGATTAAAGCAAGTGAAGTAAACTGTAATACGCTTTGTTTTCTGGCAGATAAAAAGATAAAGGGATTAGTGAATGGAAAGAGCTTTTTTTTATTTTACCCTTCACACCCACAGAAAATAGTACATAGAAATCATCAACATAATGCTGTTTTATTTGGGGTATGACTGACAGTTATTACAGGGCAAATTGAGTTCAGTAGCAAATGGATCGGATACAATAAGCTGCATCTAGGGCGCTAACAATAGCAGTCCTTTCTTTTTATGGCATGAATGCCTTGACCTTGGTGGGGTTTTTTTTGTTATATGTACATACAGGGCAAGTATTGTTAGTGATTACATTACAGGATACAGATTTGAATGAGGTGTTTCATCAGCGGTAAACACTATACAGTATTCCTGCATGTGAGATGGAAGCACATGGGAGAAAAGATGAAATAATCTGCACCGCGCTAGCTTTTGTGAATGCAAAGTAAGCAATATTTTCAAGGCAATCACTCAGCCATATGTGTTTTTTTTTCCCTATGTGAGCAAAGACTATCCAGATACTTTAAAATTCCAAAAATGACTCTAGGTTTCACTTGAATGCACGTCATTCTCTTCCATCTGATTGTTTTTATTTTATTTTTATTTATTTTTTTCGTTGTTGTGAGTTTCGTAATGATTTCCATGCAATCCCTGCCCACACAGTCAGAACAGTTCGTCTGCAGAACTTCTCTCATTACACAGTTCATTAGATCCAAGCACATGCTCATGTCACTCACCCGTGCACTTGCTTCCGGCACCATGTCCCATCAAATTCTTGAGATTAAAGTGAATTAAGAGATTGTTTTTGATTAGATCCATTTTCGTTTCATTGCCTCATCACAATTACAGAGTGCACTAACAAAGCGATTACGCCAGCCATCATATTCCATTTAGGCAATCACGTTTCTTTTGCTGATATGCTCCAATTAATGGTTATTAACTAAGATGCTTGAATAGGGAGTTAGAAGAATTGTGTTAGGTTTTCTAATAAATTCTTGAATGTTTGTTATTGAAGTACAGTTGTTCTTTTGTTTATAATTTTTACAGTTTCAGTATAAGCTCCAACCTATAGCAACTCTGCACCAACCGCACCACTTAGCGTTCTTTATTACATTAACTGTATCATTATGTTGGTAAGCAAATTAGATTTATGTTTATTTCCCCTTTGCTTTCACTTGCCTATTGAGGATTTCTTCGGAGGTCAGTCCATTTTCTACAGACAAAATTAAATCAAATGACTATTCAGCCAAAAGTCTTTCAGAAAAGCTGACAGCAGCAGCACTGCAGTTACAAGAAAGAAAATAACCATTCGGGTTAATTTTTTGAACTTCCTATTTCATTCTCTTAACCTTCTCTCACTTCAGTTTAGACCTACGACTGGCTTTATTGAATAAATCAATTCAAGTTTTCAAAACAGAAACTTGCATTGTCTTTTTTTTTAACTCAGGCAAAAGCTTGTAGAATGAATCAAACATTTACACAAACCGAGTCTCCAAACTAACATCAAATACAGCTTTTCTACATCTGCATGTTGCCGTATTGCATCAAAGAAACCTTGACGTAATCCCTCCAACACGACTGATGGTCCCTCCATCTCTCCGCCTATTCATCCTTCTCTTCCTCTGCACAGGAAACAGTATGGTCATTACCGGCCTAATGCCACCATTTTTACACAGATGGACTCTGCAGGCATCAGGCATGCTGCTGCATCACGACTTGGAAAAGATATTGTTGCAATTTGTGAAACAACGGTTGAGAGGAGGAGAAAAAGACAGTTTTTGCTATATTCATTGACAATTTGCATCTTCATTCTGGCACGATTAGCAGCACGATTATAGCCAGTGATCGGTCCATCAAATAGCCTTTAATAACAGCACCTCACAACCTTGAATCTATCACTTATAAGATTTCTTTAAAGGAACTTTACTTGATCTGATGTTTAAAGTGCTCATAACGATGCTTTCAGAAAGTCAATTGCCTCTCTGAATGCTTACATACTTGATTAAAAATTGGCCCACATCTCTGTATATATAATGTTATTATATACTTAACATATATTAGGAAACACAGACAGTAACTCTAAAGCAATTCACTCATAACATGCCGCTAATTTTGTCTAAATCCATCAGCTTGGAACAGTCTCTTTGATATTTTTACACAGTCTCTCTACTGATGGTATCTTCTTTTTCTTTTTTTTAGCAGCACCATCACAGAATTTTAAAATAGCCCCTATGATTTCCTACACTATTTACACTGCTGTGTTTAGAAATCTGGCTCATGCCAGTATTGACGTGGAAATAAATAAAACAAGCACAGGCAAACAGTTCAGCCACCGAAATAATATCCCACCTCTTTCCGTGTAGCCCTTCACTGTGCACTGGAGCATAGGATTAAGTTTCATTCTATAATATTTTGAATGGTTCTTGGTGGTTGGAATTCATACAGAATTTCTCTCTATCTGTGTCTGTTTGATTTATTACCAGGCTTTGCCTCCTTATTACCATGAAAGGCCTCTTTTTTACTTCTACTTTTCCTCTTTCATTCCATTAAGATGCTACACAATGCCGTGGCAGCACAGGGACCAGGGTTATAAGGTCTCAGATTATGGGGGCCTTCCCTAAAGAAATAACTGTTAATATTCCCCCCCAAGAGGTACGTGAACATGCAAATCTGCAGTATGTGTTGCACTTGCAGATGATAAGAGTCTTCTGGTTTGTTTTAACACAGTTCAGGCTTCTCTACACAGTTACAACCCGTCAGGCACTTTGATTCTCATAGAGTCAAACCTTTTACCATTCATTTTCTATCCATGTGATGTTTGCATACGTTGTATTAATTCCGTCATCTTTTAATCTTGGATCACATTGATACAATGACAATGTGACCTGTTACATGTGCTATGGTTGTAAAAGTAGGCTTGGATTCTAGGATGCTGAGGAAGTACACATATGCCTGATTTTGCCATTGTCATCTCTTTTTTTGCATAGGTAGCTAGCTAGCTAAATAGCAAATTTCATAAAAACGGCAGCAGAGTTACTGTCTTTGGAATACAGACAGTAACACTGCTTTCTGTGAGTCAATGAAGAAAAATAACTTCAACCTGAAAAATTTTTAATCAAACCCATTTCTTTGATCATGCTGAAAAAATGTCACTGCTTTACCAAAACACTGTGTCCCATTCCAAGGTCTGCCTCTTACAAATTCTGCTTTTTAAGAGTAAAAAAATGATTAATAATGGGTCAGCAGTGCTTTCAGTTTACAAAGGCTTCTGTATGCAATTAACAAAAGCAACTTCCTTTTCCAAATTTTTGCAATATGAGCAGTGTTTCCTTTGTTTTCTTTCATTTTCATTTCAGTGGTGTGCTAGGATCAATGCCATTTATTAATCTGTCCTCCTGGGGGTCAAGGACAGCCTGAATGAAGCTGTATTTACCAGATGTTTGCCCCGAGGGCCTCCTTTACTGTACCACTGGTAAATCACATGGACTGGACAAATGAAAAAGCTTCAGCTTGATGTAAATCATGGCAGCCCCTCGTTGGTAGCCTCGACAAGTTGTTCTTCGCAGGAGGCAGCCTGCGAAAATGCGACACATATGGACTTTCATAAAGCCTGCTGGGCCGCATGATGGCCTAGATGTAATAACATTTATCCTACATCCCTGAAAATGTATCTTATCCAAGTAGATCGCGGTCTGCTTCTGTGTGGAAACACCATGTACAGAATGAAAGGGAATAAGTCAATACTGTGTGGGAAGACAAAATCGCCTCACAAAGTCATTCATGGGGGAATTACCATTATTGGATCAAAGGCTCCCCCAGTCCTCACAGCTTGCCAGTGTTTTCTGTTGAGGCTCTCCTGGTGCACGACTATCAGTCAGCTGAACACAGGCTCTATAAAGAACAGTGTGGCAAAGATTCAATAAATGATGTATACGAGATGGGAAATGGTTTTCTGCTAGTAATGTAGGATGCTATAATGCAAAATCCCTATGTGTAGGATCATTTGCTAATTAATTTTAATATTATTACAGCCATAAACAAATGAGATCATCATGGTGGAGATGATCCCTCCTAACTCTGTACCCAGTCATTTTATTCATATTGTATAACCATAATCATTTCCCAGAAAAAAAAGTTGCATTAGTTAAGACTTTCATGGATTTATTTAAAAAAAATCCATGTCATATAATTTAATCTACCTTTTTCAGCATCCTCATTAAGGATCTTCTCACCCATCTTTCATAATATTGTAATATAAATGAAAGAAAGTAAGCAAGTAATCACAGTACAGGAGTTTAGAAGATGCACTGCAAGTCATTCTTAATATTTAAGAATACATTCTCAATTTTACTAAAACTTAAAAAAATATGAAAATTCCGCCTGTGTCATACATTTCTTTTATTGAAGCAGATAGAGACTTTACTTCTCCCATTGTTTTTATGGTTGTCTTTATGGATCATTATGTATTATTAGGTCTATATGCCGTGCTGTGTCAAAGCAGTAGCCCATTAGCATCGGCACTGACTCTTTGCCACAGTCATTTTATAAATACAGACAATATGAAACAGCACTGACCTTACAAACAGGTAACCGTGGTCAAAATCATTTGAGAAAGCCTCTCTTTTGCAAATAAAATTGCAGCCCTGTTAGCATGAAGTTGCCACCCATACAATCAGGAGCTGATTTAGACTTTCAGTATAAAGATTAAACAGATAGCAGAGGATCTTTCCATGCTTTTGATTGGTTATTAAAGAAACAGACTGTTACCCTCTGGACTAAAGTAGATGATGTTATTTTTTTTTTTGTAGTGTATCCTTTTCAACCAGCAACTGAAGTATTAATCAAGTCATCCCTAACAAATAAGTAGTGGAACAAATTACCAAAAATGAAAGGTTCATCCTTCATCAAAGCACTAAAAAAAACCCTGATGCTGTCAGTTTCATCTCACATCAGGAGGCGCAAACTCTCCAGTCACAGCAACACATCAGTGGCACAAAAACAAACAGCTTAATCCATGAAGTTTTGAATTCGCAGGCATCATGAAAGGAACTGGGACCTTGAAGGGGAAACAAATTCTTCAGCTAAATTGAAAAGAATGCTAATTAACAGCTTTTTTTTTATAAAGATGAAGACTCTGTCATTTCTTCTCTCTGTCTATAGCACTGCTATGCATCGTTTAACAAGCAATAGCATCCTGTCTCCAGCAGTTAGCCTCAGTTAGCCTTTGTCACTAGCTTTCAGATTCAGGCAAAGTCCAGCTTTTATAGAAAAATGAATGACATCCACTGTACAGTTCTGTTTTTCTTCTGATTAAATCCTTTTTAAAATTCGACAGTAACAAGTATTTTGGGAATGTGGGCAAGAATAGAGGAGCTGAGTGACTCACAAGATATGAAACATGTACTGCGTGAAAGGTGATCTGCAGATCTGGATGACTACAGAGTGAATGTGAAGGAAGTTGAAGGAACTTCCAAGTATGGTTGAACCCATGACTGCGGGGGCTTTTGGTGGACACTGGCAAAAGAAACGGAACAACAGAGTTTACAAAATAATGTAACTCTGAATTAAACATTAGCTGTGATGTCAGCAGGATAAATATTGTATCTTTTTTATATAGTGAGACTTTCAGCGTGATGAATATTAAATCTTTATCTATAAATTAAATCCTTGAGGCCAAAAATAAAGAAAGACAGGTCCTTTTGGAAAGATTTTTTGCAACACAAAGTTTTATGACTTTCATTTTTATTTTTTAATGTGTGTCACGCATCTATAATTAACAATAATAACAACTTTTAATTTCACAATCAATATGTGGTATGTTTTTTATGATTAGAGCTCCCATAATTTCATGTCTAATTCTAATTAATCAATAATTAACATGGTTGGAACAAGGCCACGCAGATGCTGAAATCCTTCCTCACTCTTTGAAAAATGTCAGTAAACAGTTGTAACTTTGTTGCCCTCATAAAATATTTCAGACGTTGCCCCTCTGTATGCAAACACTTTTGATGTTTTGCTGCAGTAAAACAGCTGTAAAAATATTGGATTAAATGAGGTTATTTTTTATTTTACCAAAAGTCACTTTTCTGTGATAGACAGGCGTACTACAGATACTGCTACTGCATATAAAATAAGTCATTAGAGGACAGATGTGACAACAGAGTTAAATCATTTCCTCTCCGACACAGTCTATGGGGAAAAAAAGATCATTATAACTGATGTACTGAATTTTTTTGTTTGTGGTGTCATACATTGAAAGTATAGTTCTTGCGTTGAATAGTTTTTGCACTGAATCGGTTCTCTAAGATTCGTTAAGGACCAGATTTCCCTTTTTTACAGTGTTTAAAATAATGCTTCAGTTCAGTTACTACAAATCAAAATGCTTATCCAATAAAAAATATGCAATAAGTTCAGTATTTCAGCATTAAGTTGAATAAAAAAAAGGAAACAAAACACCTTACTCAATATTAGATGATGCTATATTTAGTGTATTATATTGCACTTGAGTGGAATTAAATGACACCGTATGTTTTATGCATTTGTCCACCAAAGACTGTTTTATTAACGCTGCCTTGATTTATTATTAAACGCTACATTGCTAAGTTTCCGCAGGTACTCAAGCAGATGAGCACAAAGCACTTTTACTTTAACAAACAAAACAAACAAACATGCAAGATTTATTTCACGCTGTTTTTGTTCTTTTTTTATATATATATATATATATATTTCTTTTCCAAAGCAGGTGCATCCTTTAAATCTGCCTTGTAAAATGCTGAGTGCCACCCAGTTGCCCTTTATGACAACATCTTGTCTGCTTCAAATAAAGTCAGGGTGTTTTGATACCGCTAACATGTTTATAGCTAGGTGTAACATTTTTATTTGATTTGTTTCATCATAAATGGTCGTGTGTGTGTGAGAGAGAGAGAAATCAGCACAGAAGCTTTTGTCAGATATTCCAGCTTGGGTTTTTTTGGTTTTGTTTAGTATTTTTTTCTTTAACAGCAGTTTGACAAAGGTCAGAATGTAACAGAACAACATATCCTTTCGAACACATATTGTGTGTTACTGTTAAGGCTTTGATACCTTAAGTGTGAGAGCAGGACAGAGGTAAACAGGAAACCAAGTATGACAAGTTGTGCAATTTACTGACATTCCTGCTTTTATTGTTTTCTGATGTCATTTATGAGGCGCCTAAGAAAAGAAAATGTTGTCTCTGGATCCTGCAGAGCCGGTTTCCTACTCAATTAATTAGAGATTTTCTTTCTACAAAACAGTGCCTCTCTTTCCTCTGTGCCGCCACACTTTCACTTTGAATGCCTGTCATGCACTCCCCTCTCAAGGTTTTTTTTTTTTTTTTTTTTAATCTGGGCTCCAGCACCAGGATCAACAAAGTGCCTGCGGTGACACACTGTATGATGGTCGTTTCCTGCCCCTGTCGGAGCTTTAGGGAATATTCACTGGATGTCAATACGGCCCAACTCTAATTGAAGCAGACAACATGCTGCCTGGAAGGTGTTATGACATGCCATATCCATACTTTCCATCCATTATGGTAACAGAGAGCGCCATGATATTCATAACACCTCATAACCCACACAAACTGAGTAAAACACTGTCTAAGAAATTACACAGTATCACAAAATAATGCTTGACAAAGAAAAGTATTAAGATTATGTTTAAATGCATTGTAGCTGTTGTTATAAAACACAGTAATTGTAAAAAGTTGAACTTATCAATGCAGTTCTTTGAAATCATATCTAATGGATTATAGATTTGGGCTTCATAGAGAGAGTTATCTAACATTCGATCCCTGGCAGGGTGTTTGTATGTGGGAGCAGCATTTTGCTGAGTGACTAACAGTCATAAAGGTCATCTGAGGTTTTTCAGTTTGCTCCTCAGTGACACAAACATACACTAACACAGCCCCAGATGGTGGGGGAAAAAAAAAGTTACTGACCAAGAAGAAGCTCAAAAATACCACAGAAGAACAACTGCGCCGCCACATTTGGCGTTCCTGTTTACAGTGAAGCCAAACAAAGTGACAACAATCTGATTTCCTGCTGCACTTGGCCAGAGTAGTTTTCCATGCAACGGCAGGGGCGCAGGAGAGGAGGCTGGTGCCTTGCTGAGAGGTTGGAGGTGCGCAGCTTGTCGCCTGCATCCCTCCATGTCACAGCTCACTGAGGTCCAGTGTGTAGGATTTAATGGCGTCTAGCATTAAGGTTGCAGTTTGCATTCAACTAAACATCCTTACGCTCACGCTCCCCTTCAAGGAGAGAGTGTAAGAAGAACCTAGAGTGGTCAGGAAACTAGCAAAGGTCGTTTCTAGAGTGAGCATTTAGTTTGTCCATTCTGGGCTACTGTAGAAACAAGGCAGAAACATGGTGACTCTACTCCCTTTATGGATAAAAGGACTTATTATAAAGAGAATAAAACATAAAATCTTATATTTAGGTGATTATACACTTATTATTAACATACTTACAAATTTTTTCTTTCATTTCTGCCAAAAAAAACTTGTAAATATTACAAAGCAGACTTTTAAAACTGACCTACTGACAGCAAAAAACAGAAAAAACATCTCTTTTTTTGTTTCGTTGACACACTTCGATGAACAATTTTAGTCTGTGCGAACCACAATGACAAAGCCACAGTGAGAACAGCAGACGGTGAGACTGATTATCACTCAGATAAAACAGTGTAGTTGGATTACACGAATGCTTCATTTTCAGTGAATTCCTAATGCATGGTTGTGCAGCACAGGGCATGAATGGCAGCGCCTGCCACTTACAATGAAAACACAGAAGCACTTATTGGATGTAAATGCACTAAATGGCTACAGCAGAAAAAAAAATGCAGACCCAAGACTTTCACAAACGAGGTTTGATTTGATGAAAATCTATAATGGATTACAACTTTGTGCAACTTTGTATGTTCAGCAGTGCAGTTTTAATCATCTGGTCAAAAGCTGGATTAAATATTTGAAATTGCAAAATAGTTTGGTTCAAAGCGTCTCAAGCTTATCATTACTGAAGCCGGAGTAATTCACTCTGTTTATTACTTTTAGCAGGCTCATGCAGCTGAAGTAGCATAAATTAAATTTGATGCATTGGTGCAATGAATGGATCGTTACACCCCTTGTAAACATCAATTCATACGAAATAATAAAAAACCAGGACACTGGCAGAAATGTGTTAATGCATTCTGTTAAATCTTTAATTTGTTTTCATTCTGCCATCTCAGTTGTATGTCACATTTTGCATCCAGTTGATCCTCAAAAAATGAGTTTTTAAGTTTTCCTCTGCAGTTTAGCTAAACAAGGACACAGAATACAGCTCATATTAATATTCAATGCATGAGATTTGAAGTATTATTTAAAGTTTTATTCCTCAGGTGTTGACTTTGTCAGATTTGCCTTTAGTTCCTTCTGAGCTACAACACATTTCATTACAACTGACGTGTTCCAAACTTTACTTTTCTTCAGGCGTCTTGATTAAGGTCTAAAAATAGACACACACACATGTTAGAGCTGCCAGTACATTCATTACAGCAAATGATCTCTGCTGAAAAACATTCTCTTCCCCCCTGATCTGCAGTGTTTGAGATGACAGGCTCGGCTGTTGGATTACAATAATGTATTTCCCCAGCAACCGCTATTCATGACCATTTGACGAAACTGCTCTGAGACCAGCACTGGGAATGAATCAGATAAAAATGATGATGCTCTCAATGAGGACTCTGTGAGATTGACCGACTTAAGCTGATTCGTCAAATAGAATTAAAAAAAAGAGAAGATCCCATCATTGAGCAAACTCTTTGTTCAGAATTACTTATTAGAACGCATGAACGTATGGGATTATAACTACATAAGGATCCACTATTCAGTATGCACAGTATTAAGCCTTTCTTCTATACTATAAAAGACTGTCATTGCCATTTACTGTAAGTATATATAAATTAATTAAGTGTTTATTAATGGCTCTCTATTTATGTATATTGTGTTTCCTGCCGGTCAGAGACACTTTCACACAGGCAAATGTAATGTACCCAACCTCCCACGCGAGTTACTTGAAAACCATAAAGCAATAATCACCTATGTTCCCATTTTTCCTCCTATGCAGCTGCAATGCCATTTATCTCTTCTTAACTTCCTTTGATAGGTCATTAAACCGGTCTTGGAGCTGTGAAGTAAAGCACTGAATCATGTCGCAGGTTCCATCTGCTGGCATGCCTCAACTGGGGCAGAAGGGCCTAGGTACATATGGCTGCCATATAAAGTTTTACATAATAATTGGCAGTGACGGAGGCATAAGGAGGATTCGCTTTAAATGAATTGATATCTCAGGGAGATAGCAGCTGAGAGGCATACAGAGAGAGAGAGAGAGAGAGAGAGAGAGAGAGAGATGGGGAAAGAATGAAAAAGGGAGAAATGTCTACATCTGCTGCAAATATGACAGGCTCTCTGAGCTCTGCTGGCTCGGATGTTTACTCCAGATTTTTTAAATAACAGCGACACGCACCTCTTATAAAGCTAAGACAGGGAACAGGAGGGGGAGCTGAAATGGCTTATGAGTTGGGAGACAAGTCCTGCCAGAACTTGTGTCTTTGCAACATTCAGAAAGTGCAGAGTTATTGAAAGTAGAATCTCGCACAGCCAGTCCAGCTCAAGGTCTGGCTGCTCCGATGATCAGTTCTGGAAAAAAAAGAGAGAGGAAAAAAAAAATGCTTTGGCTTGTTTTTATTTTTAAATACAGTCACATTCATTTTGGGCAGCGCTAAGCCCAGAATGCAGGGATAGGGATTTTGAAAACAGTAACATGCAGAAGGGGAGGAGAAGGCCGACTAAAGCACTTTAAAGCAGACTAATAGCCAGACTCTACATCTGCTGAATCAGAATATTTAAAGTAAGACTTTTTAAATCTGCCACAAAGCATTTATTGAAAAATCTGGTTGGAAAACATTACTTGATGTTGTTCTTTCATTTAAAAGCATAAAAATAAGAAAAACAGTCCAGCCTTGGAGCCGGCATTGTTGTTAAATAAGCACTTATTCACTCATTCTGAGGATACGTGTTCACTTATTCCTGCTCTTTGATCAAACTAAATGTGTAAAATTACTTTTTTTTTGGTGAGAATTTTCAAGATATTACCTTTTGAAACATTGACTACATCATGGAGCTGTGCAAATGAGATATTCCACTGGTGGAGAGAATCTAACTTTAAATGCTAATACAGAGCGCTGATGGAGCGTTAAACGGTGCCGCTGTCAAGCCAAAGCTTTAGAAGACTGACACATCGGCAAGTGTTGACTGCGTGTCAGAGAATTCAAATGATGTATTGGACAATCAGTTTGATGGGGACACACCTACTCATGGCTAAAATCATCAAACGAAGCCTTCGAGGGCTGTGAAGGAAAGCTTTAAAAGAAGCTGTTAGCATAATGCTGCAGCCTTTATGCACATAACTTACTTTTTCAATTAAAAGAAATATGCTCTGTAATAGGTGATAATAAGCTCTTAAGCAATCCCTTTTAACGCCACAGTGCTGTTTTAGTGCTATTTCACACTTTCAGCTGTAGTTTATGACACAAAAGCCTGACGTGTGCATGTTACAACATGTAACTGATTTAATTGCTGTGTTTCGATTTAATTTGATTGGTTTTGAGACTGTGAAGAGAAGTTTCTTCACACATTTAAAAGTTGCTTTAAGTGAGCGCAGACACCTGACGCCAGCAGTGTTAAGTCGTTAACACCTAATATATTATTTTTGTAATGACTTTTAGCTAATGTAGATTGGATTCCGTGACTTACCAAGTATATTTAAACAGATTCCGCTCACTGTTTTGGTAAAATGATATTATATAACTTAAGGATGTAAAAGTTTGCAATAACCAAATCTAATAAAGTTTATCTAGAGTTGATCTATATAATCTATATCTATATAAGTTTACATGTCTATATAATGTGTATAGCAGATAAAAATTTAATACCAAAAAAGGCCAAAAAAGCTGCTCAATTAATATGGTTTGTTTTGTTTTTTTGAATTGTTGTGTTTGTGTTTGTATGTCTGTGTGGGTTTGTGCTTGCATTTCATATTTTTTTTAATTTATTTACATTTGTTTATGGATTTATTTTTTACATAGATTGAAATACAATCATGTGGTTTGTTAAATGAAAATATAATTCTATACTCCACCAAACGTTTGCAAAAATCTGCAAGCCCATTTTTCAATTTTTGTTTAAATGAACTTTTAAAAATTGAAAACTGATGTCATGATGTAGTTGTGCTTTGCTGAAATCTTATCACCTTTGTGAAGTCTGAGTTTTTTTTTACTTAATATAACTGAAAAGCCACCAGACCCATGTTGCCGGTTGCTAGTTGCCAATCAGAAGCACTGCTGGCACAAATGAATGCAGTCTTTGATATGGAGGCATCATATTTTAACAATCAGCCAGAATTTGTCATTATTGACATTTGTTTCTGTCTTCTGGATTTTAAGATAAATGGCATTCATCCCACCAAGGCCAAACACTCTCACAGTGTTAACAGAAGTGAAAAAATAATTTGTGTATCAGATTCAGATCCAGTTTAAAATTGCTGCAGGCTTCCACTAAGGTTCTTAAAAATCGGTCAAGTTGTTCTTCTGTTATCCTGCCGACAAAGAGACGGATAAACAAAGTCAGAAAACACAACCTTCTTCTCGGAGGAAATTAGATTCAGCTTTCAGAGTTACATTATTGAGACGAAGGAGCCTTTTGTTCATGTTTAATCCAATGATGTTTGTTACTTAAAGTCACACACTTCCTGTAATTGGACTCATCATTCATACATTAAAGTCTGCATCATTGAATATATCTAAATTCAATCTAAATCCAATTCTGGGGAAATGCTTTTAAACCTATCAGTTAGTGATTAGGAAATTACATCTTCCTCTAGTCTATAAACTAAGAGAAATGAGTTCTGTGCTCATCTCATCTCATCAGTGTGTGGAGTCTAAACTCATCTATACTTTTCCCATATGAACGTCTAAATCTGCTCAGGTATTCGCACCTTTCAGGTGAAAGTGTGAGATATATGTATCACACGTTCGAAACCTGATTACAAATCAGCATGCGGTTACAGGTATGTTTGAAAGTGGTGTTTGAATCAGTGCGTAACCCATATGGAAACATTAACAGAGCATTATCATTTATGCGAATGATAGAAAGACCAAAACCTAATGAAAATCACAGTTTCACATTAAATATGCGTTTAATGGATTAAATTGAACAGATGCATCAGAAATGATCTTTTCTTGTAATTTTCCCTGAGTAATCAAACAATGTTGCTGAATTCCCTTCATGAACTGCTTGTTCTACAGCAAATAATAATATCTAAATTTATATGCAGCCCTCTTTACCGACAACTTTACTCCACAAATAAACCTACTGACATGAATCCCTTACAGACTTTCAGTTCCTGGATATGCAGGCATTAGCTACAGACTCGAGAACAGCGCACCTCCTCTTGCATTTCAGACAGCTGAAGAAAAACCTTGTGCTTTTATCCTCGGGGCAGAAATGTGTGGTTTTTCTGTAACCCTCAGAGTAACAGAGATGCCTGTAATGTCTGTGTGTGTGTGTGTGTGGAAGGGTTGTCTTGATGTGTGACTCAGTGTGCGTAGAAGCAAACATCGTGAACATCCACGCAAATACTTTACTAATTCTTTTTTATTTATGCTGTGAAGAAGTTGAGAGGAAAAAAATGAGGTTAAAGTGATGCACAGTTTAGAGAGTTGTACTATTGGTTTATATGATACCCTGTTTTTTTTTTTTTAATCCTTTTCTTAAAGGTTTTAAGATGGAGTATTATACAGGGAAGAGAACCTTGGGAAATTTAAATAAAAATATACCCTATCGCACACGAACACAACAGGACAATGGTTGAAGGTTATTCAGAGAAAGACATAAAAAAAATGTTTTTGAGTATCTGTGTCAGAATGAATGAACAATAACAGGTTATAGAGCTTCTGCATTACCTGATTCAGTGCAAATGTGTATAATTGTGCTATAAAAATACTCTTTTCATTCACTTAATTATCTGTCGGATTTAACCACATTGTTCATTACCAGATGGGCATTGTTTTGACACAGACACTGCATATTCTGAGATGAAGTCTGGCTAATTGATGTGTTATTATGCTGCAATTAATAGTGCTACTTCTATTGTTCACAGCCTGGGTGTTAATGCAATGCGATTTTTTGGTCTGAGCGGTTCTTTTTCTTGTGGTTTTTTCAGGGAATTTGCACGTTGGAAGGTGAGGAACACAGCTATCGAGAGGAGGGACCTGATCCGGAACCCGGTGCCGCTCATGCCTGAGTTCCAGCGCAGCGTTCGCTTGCTGGGCCGCAGACCCACGACTCAGCAGTTCATCGACACCATCATTAAGAAATATGGAACCCACATTCTCATCTCAGCCACGCTGGGAGGTAGGAGAGGTTGATTGGTTTCATTCTGCTCACTTTCATGCCCGATTAACAGTTTTTTTACACACTGTTTTTTAAAAGCGTTTTAAACTTGGCTGGTGGTTTTGCTTTGTGTCGGTGAAATTACTTTATTTGTAAGACTTGGGTGCTTCTTCTATAAACCGAGTTTCTTGCCAACTGAAATACAATAACAGGAAGTTAAAGAGCCGTCAGGGCTTTAAAATACCAAATATAAAGGGTGTTCCCCCCAATATAGCAGTGTAACAATGTGTCTGTTACTTCTTTGGTTGGTAAGAGATTAAATAAGCAGTAAAGCACAGTACAGTACAATGCATTTAAGTCATTTTATGTGCTACACTGACTCTTATAGATATATTTAAACTGTGAATATTAAAATAATTATCATTTTTAGTTAAAAACATTGTGTTTTCATTAAATTAATCATATTAATTACGAGATGACGCATGAAACAAACTATGAAACAAGACAGAACCTATTCAACATATAAATACATTATTTAGCAAATAAAAAAAATCACATTTAATTAACATATGATTATCCTGTGAAATTGTAACACCACTGTGTCCAGGAATATTCATTGGCCTGTTTGAGACAATGTCAAAAGAGCTCAGTGAAGCAGTTTGGGGTCAACTTGTCCTCCTGAGTGTTGAAAAAACTCTCCCACAGCAAAACTGCAGCTACATCACAAGAGGGTAGGACAAACCAGACACACAGACCAGATGACTTTCTTCCAAAGTGAGATTAGAGAACTTAAAATGACCACAGTGAAAGAGCAATAAACTTACTGATCCATTTTAGAAGACAGCTCGTGTAACTATAAAGCAAAAGCTGATTAAACAAAGAACAACACTGATGGATGAGAAAACAGTTTCTAATCCATTTCTTTGATGACAAAGTACATCTTAACATTCGGCATTTGGCAAACAAACCTGAGATTTAAAAATCATTTAAGTCAACATTTGAACTTGGTTTCCATTTGTAAACCGACTGTAATTGGATAGTTAATGTGACGAGGCCGCTTATGAGAAGTCGATGTAACAGTATACAAAGTCTACATTCAGACGTATAGTGAAGGCTATATTTAGGTATGTGGATTTGTCGGTTGTCCAGGGGAACAGGTATTTCATCTCGTCTGGCTTAAGTGGATTTTCCAGAAGGACAGTGACGCAAAACTTGCATCAAAGCTACGACAGGACTATCTTACATTCTCAGTGGCCAAACTTCATCCCCACTGAACACATGTGGGAACATTTGATAAGTGAAAAAAGGCAAAACATACTGTAATATAACAACAAATACATCCCCAAAGTTTTCAGCATTGTGAAAGCAAGTCGAGGCTGCCAGCTTGAACTTGAATATGCTCTTAAAAAGTCAGATTTTCTTAACAATTGATCCGTCTTTATTCAAAACAATGCATGTGCCTTGCATGGATGTAGAAAATGCATATTATGCATGCAATATCAACCAAGTGTGAAGCAAAGAAAGAGGAAATGTTCATTTTTCTTTGTAGCAAAAAGTTTAAAAAATGGTCAAAATACTAATATGAGC
>JAPZDV010000011.1:14542562-14576668 GCA_029814665.1 Acanthurus lineatus | reverse complement strand
AACAGCATGCTGTTGAAATGAGACTTTTTAAAAAAAAAAAAAAAGAAACTCATATTTGAAAACAGCTGCCTCAGTACACAAGGATCCAACATCACAGCTTGAATTTCATCACAACGCCACAAGACCATTACAGTCATACATATGGTAATAGCATTTTCATATGCATGCCAAATTTAACCTAAAGATAATCTTTTTCAAATGTACTCGTACTAATGGACCTTTCAGATAAATATGGAAGAATGATTTTCATGTGTTTCACTGGTTTATCTGCAGGTTGGACATAATAGACATTCAGCTCATTTTAGTAAAAGTGACAGTGCAAAGAAATGCATTTTTTATCAAGGAAACAATTTAATAAAACCTTTTTTAAAATGCTTTTTCTTTATATAGTTGCAATGATAAACAATTTCCCCAAAAACTGTGAGCAAATACATTTTCAAAGTTGCATTAACTGCACAAATCTCCCTGGAAAGAGGAATAAATGCCTCTACAGATGATTTGAGTGCTTCTGAAAATAAAAGTTGAGCACCCTTGCTGTCCAAGTCTAAATATAAATGGCTTCTCCCTCGAATCTCTTATCTTATCTCAACTCTGAGGGAAGCATGAAGGCAGCTAACTGTGATTGCTTTGCCAATTGCATTTCAAAGATATAATTAGTAAGATTATCAGCCTTTTTACTCCAGAACCTGCATTGTATAATTGTATGCATGAAACATTGCCAAGCAGTTGCTCCAGTTGTGTAAAAATGATGTTTGTCGCTGTGTAAACTCACAATCGAATGACTTTGAGAAATGTTCATGATACTTCTGGCAACTTCATCCTCTGTTTAGTAACAGATAAGTTTCATCTTGCAGAGGGCTTCAACCATAAAATTTGAAATTAAAATTCAGGCATCGTTTAAAAACAATCCAAGGCCACACGGTTGGGTTTGTGCATAATCAGAATGACTTATAGTACATGGCGATATATATATATATATGTAGCCAGCACATCGTGAGTGATGTAGGGCTTCATCAGGGTCATTGTCAGCTGCAGCTTACACACCTGCAGTATCTGGTGTTTTACTAATCAGCTGAGTGGGAGGATTGTTCTCTGTCAATTTGCAAGCCTTATGGCCAAAAATGAGGGAGTGATACATCATCAAGAGAGAGGAGAGAGAAGGATGAGGGAAGAGAAAAGAAAGGAAGGGGAGGGGTAAAGGAGAAAGAGGGAGGAAAACAGAGTAAACCTTAATGTTAACAATAACATAGAAACAATATGGCTACCAAGCCAAAGTGGATCTGCACACATGATGAATTCCTCAAACTATAACCTTGTACACATATTCCTGTTGGTGACTAAAAGCAATTGACTACAAAATAATCAATAGTGCCATTTAATAAAATACAATATTTTCAATATTCCCGAGGTAATATATCATAAGAGAGGCTGCACTTTGTTGCTTTCAGTTATAAAATCGAAATGGGCCTCACGTTGGAGTAGTTTCATAACCACCAGCAAGCAGACAGCCCTCCCACGCAACTACAATGACAATGACCCTGATGTTTCAGTCGTATCGTGTTGGCTATTTCGAATATAGCGTGCCAAGTGAAATAAAGGCTTTGTGCTTAAGCGTAAACCCTACAGCGTGCCTTAGATTGTTTTTTTTTTATTTTTTATTTTTTAAGGAGACTTGCAGCTTAGATTTTTGATTAAGCCCACGTTCAACCAATGCAATAAGCCCTTCACAAGACGGAATAAGCAAAGTACATTTTGACATTTAGGTTTACCCCCTTTTCACATCTCCTCTCTCACTGGAATAAGCAAAGCATGAAATAAGCAATAAGCTCTTCACAAGATGGAATAAGCCAAGTACACCTTAAGTATCCAAAGAGCACCTGTATGTGATCACGACAAAGACTCGGCTGCACTTCAGTGTCTTCACTGTACAGACGAACGCGGATCTTTGAAATGAGCAACATCCAACCTGATTCAATTATGGCTTATTTTCCTTAACATTCAGCAAGACGGATAATTATGGTTAATGATGTTAAGTGTGGAGATCATGTT
Source organism: Acanthurus lineatus (assembly GCA_029814665.1). NCBI lineage: Eukaryota > Metazoa > Chordata > Actinopteri > Acanthuriformes > Acanthuridae > Acanthurus > Acanthurus lineatus. The sequence continues at coordinate 14,574,619 of JAPZDV010000011.1, read as the reverse complement.
CAATTTTGCAGTCCTTTGAATCTATAAACTATGTGCAGGTTCTTTTGTATTTAGAGCCAATCCTGATTGTTCTACCCTTTTGTCTACAACAACATAATTACTGCAAAAAATTCATGCAGCGTCTGTATGTCAACACTGATAATTCAACTAGAACCATAGATGCTCTAGCATTTACCAGGAAAATGAAATCCTGTAGAAGACTTGCTTCAGTTTAAAAAAATTGCCTTCCACTGAAGTCAAACACTGGGCTTTAATAATTTAGCTTTGCTGTGCAGAGGAACATCAGGTTTGACAGGATAGAGTTGCAACACCGCATACGCCGCTCTGTAAGGTGATTCATGCTGAGACACTAATTTTGGAAATTGGAAATACAATATTGGACTGAAACGTTATAGGAAGGTACAATGTAATTAAGCGTGTCTAAGCTAGGAAGAATGCCACTGCCACCGATGCACCAGGTGAAAAAAAAACAAAAAAAAAACTGTCACAGGAATAATCACGGTATCGTGTTCAACCGCAGCATCCGTCTTATTCTCAGCACATTTCATCACCTTGTTTCCTCGTCCTCTTTACATGTTTTATTTTTTACCTTTCATCTTGTTTTCTAACCTCTGCTTCTTCCTCTCCTCCACCTTTGAGTTCAACACATCTCCATGTTATCTTTAACCTTGAGGCCACTTGGTTTCACACTCTTATCTCAATCTTGGGATTGCCCATTAAAGACCACAGTTATATGAACCAATAAATGTGCACACCAGGTCAGTAATAAAGCACAAAGAACAGGCTAATTCTTCCCTTAGCCACCTACACTTTGTGGTCTCAAGAGTCATTATACACTTGAGAGCAAAGAGGTGAATTTTTCTCCTCATAGGCAACTTAAATTTAAATGGTCAAGTCAAAAGTGCCCCATTAGAGGTCCCGTCTTTTGAGCTAAATAGAAGTCAGCACAGTACATAATCACTGATGCACCATTATGTCACCTTCCATGGATTTTTTTTTCTGGTTGTCTTAGGCAGCAAATGCACTTTGCTATGAATAACTGCACTAATAGCTTTATGTGCTTATTTGGGAAGAAGCAAATCAATTCAACAAAGTTGAGAACTGATATACACACACGCACACACACATGCACTCACACAACTCAGGTCGAGATCACATTTCCATTTCCTTGAAAAGCACACTGGTTTAGTTATTTAAATTATTTTATTGAATTTACATTTTCTTTTATACTGAAATATCTGACTAGACTAAGTTTTCAGAACTCAGTGGCAATAAAGTGAAAAGTGCAGAGTCACATGCATATTTTGTTAAAGAAAAAACTTATAGTTATTTATAGTTAATAGTATGAGGGTTTTCCAAACTGACCCTGATGACCCTTTGAAAAAAGTTTGTACAGGTTTTTTTTTTTTTTTACCTGGCATCTCTGTTAAAAGGTACCTTGTGGAGTGACTGACCACAGGTGACGCATTTATGTTGACTAACATTCAGTGGCGATAACATGCAGAGAAGCACATTAGCGTACCTGCAAAGGCAGTAAAGAAGAAGAAGACTGCAACATAGCAAAAACTATTTAGGCTGATAATACACGAATTCAAATATTAGATTAACTGCACTAAGGCTCTGTTACATACTTGGAAGGGAGAGGTGAGGCGAGGGATGCCAAATTAAAATAAAACAAAATAAATTAAAAAAATGCATCCTTGCTACTGCAGGGCACGAAATTTTACACAATGGATCCTTAAGACTGTGCAAAAGCAACTTTGTTTTCAAAAACAGATAAAAGCTTTCCTAAATTCAATCAAGCAACAGCAGTTCAATTGTTATTCCCCCAAGTTCACAATGAAAATACAAAAACAAAACATGATTAGGAAAAATAAATTTTTTTGAGATACCTTGTTATAAACAACTCAAAACCAATTTGACTGATATTTCCTGTAGGGCACACACACACACACACATAAAAAATACAAAACAAAACAATAAGTGACCACTGCTTTTGTTTTTATAATTTCATTCCCTCAATTTATCATGCAACCCCACCCTTTATCCCCTTTTACAAAACTAAAATTCTAATCGAGTGCAATACAACTTCTGGATTCTACAAACAAAGTGTGTTTTATTCGTTCTTATTTATTTGTTTCTTTTGTTTTTCTCTGTCTCTGGCCTCTTTTCAAGCCAATAACAATGGTGACGGAGGTTCCTGGAAGCACTGGGCACCAACACGCAGCGCTCAGAGAACAAAAAACAGTTTGTGACAGTACCTTTGTTTTTTGTCTCGATTTATGGAGACAATCTTTTCCTGAATATGGAGCCTTGTATATTTTTCTTATGTCTGGGGAGAGGCAGTGGCCCAGGGTGCATCGAGGCAATGACTCACTAATTCAGCTGAGGCTGTTACACTTTAAAGGATTCAATCAGATTTTATAGTTTTAAAGATTATTTAAGGAGCTAGAAACAATTCTATTCGATTTATGTACCAATAACATGAAAGTAATGAAATGATAATAATCGTCATAATTAAAAATCGGACCATAAATGGCACTGTAAAGAGGTAGATTGTCACATTCTCATAACACTTTGTACAAATGGTGTCTGTTGAAGATATTTGGGGACATAATTAACAATTACCTGCTGCTTTTACCTGCTGCTTTTAAACCGTCTGATCATTTAAACTCTTTCATAACACCTGAAAGCTGAGTTTCTGACGTGTGTGGCAGCTTTAAAGGAGGAATAACAGATGTGGTTTTTTTTTGAAATGCAAGAAATGATTGGACTATATCCTCGATGCTCACTGCATTTTAAGAGACATACTGTTTTAAAAAAGAGCAAATATATTTGACTTTTTAACAAAAGGAGGTCTGAAATGTACCGTCAGAACACTGTGAGTTAATGCAGATTTTCATGTGAAGTTATAAATAGACGCTTAACATCTCTGGTTTGCCTACAGCCACGGAGAACAACACTGTAGGTGCTGTATGTTAACTGACAGTAGAATTAAACCTGTCACTGTCCAGTTCTTCAGAATGATGACTGAGTTGCTGCACAACCAAGGCTGTGTATAAATGTTAGGGGAAGGTGTTGCTGTGGAAAAAAGCGTGAAGGACAGATTTGCATTTTGCTAAAGCTTTGAGGGGCATATTTCACCACATCTGTCATCCCTGCTCCCTCATATGTTTGCAATCAGTTTTCCACTTTGAGTGACAGCGCTGCTGTTTAAGTGTGAATTCTATCCATTTTTGAACAGAGAAGTCGAGAGCATTGAGTTGAGAGAGAGAAGACATGTAAATGCTATGAATGCATAAGAGGAAATAAGGGAAAATAAAATTCAACATGGCTGCATTAAAAAGATTATTGCACAGTAAATATGGTTAAAAGGGGCAAAAAGGAAAATCTTTCCCTCTCAAAAATGACACAACGTAACCATGAAAAGAGATGAGTCAACAAGTCAGTGAACACACTCTGTTGCATAGTCATATCAACCTTAATGTTGCATAAGATTAGCGAACATTATCCGCCATAAGCTGCTGGTCAGACCACATCGAGACAGGTTGTATGAGCATAAATCCTGAGAGTTGAGCCAACAAAAGAAGAGCTCACATGTAGGAGGTTCAGAAGATTCATTTGGCCTCCTACTCTCCAGCGAGAACACAATCTATAACACTGAATCAGAGACCTTTTTTTAGTGCAACAGTCCTTTGCATTCAGCAAAAAGAGGAAAAAGCAGTTTATTGAAATGACTTGTGGCCGCTGAAGACGTCATGCGGATCGCTGGTTGTGACCCGGGTTGCAGTGAAAGTCTGCCCAGCAGGAGCTGTCACAGCCACCCCCCTGCCACATCTTACTTAAACTTTGTGTAGTTGTTTTTGTCCTGCCGCCAACATTAAAAGAACAAGGCATTAACTGGCATTGAGAGTGTGGCTATCTCAAAGCAACAGCCCCACTTTCAAGAAATCTTTTGCATAAAGTGGGAACAGTCTATTTATAGTTGAGTGGAAAATTGGTTCAATTCACATCTCTTTTTATTTGACTATAATGTGTTTAAGTATTCTTTTATTTTCGAACGTCTATTAGCATGTTTTAAGAAAAAATTATGGCATTAAGCAGTGCATTATGTTGTTTGTCATGTTTCTTTAGAGAAAACAAAGTTTGTAGAGTGCAAACATTGCCCTGTTTGGGCATTTCAGCTCTGTGGTCAAACAATGAAAGACATAAATGAATAAAGAGCAATAGGTTCTGATGTTTTTCACCATTTGTATGCACTTTGAGAATCTATATTGTTTCTGAGACTATTGTGGGGAAGCAAAACAACAAAAACATCCATTAGGTTATTTCCTCTGCACTGTAGAGAGCAGTATAGTTTAATGTGCTCCATAAAGTCATCCACATATGTACCATTAACACCAAATGGAGCACTCCAAGCCAATCCATTACTTTAAAACCCAACTTGAACTCCCAACCCCCATCAATATCCACATGCAAAGGCACCATGGAGTTAAAAAAAAAACAGAACAAAACAAAAACAAAAGCAGTCAAAAGCTGTAGTTCCCTGTATGGCCACTGTGAGCTGTAATTTAAAGCAAGTGAATCCAAAAAAAACCCTCTCGTCAGATCAAGTTTTAGAGCTTGGTATAATGCACAGGGAGTGTTTGTACTGAACGATAGCTAGCTGCTAGGTATCTGCTAGGCTTAACTCTTGGGTGTAGCAAAGATATTCTCCCCAGCTCCACCCTTTTGTCCAAATATGGTTACTTCTGGTTCAAAAACACCAAGATGATGAAAGCCATTAAGCAAAACTCAAGGCTTCAAAACAGCAGTACATAATGATGTTGCAGTGACTCTGTCCATTTTTTTTGTTACTTTCTATGCATCATGTGTAGTCAATGTCAACTTGTTAAACCTCTCATACCCGGACTGTGAAGTACCGATGCATTTTCAAACCCCTTTATATAGATAAACAAGCAACCCTTAAGTGTCCCTTCGAGATGCATCAGGCTTTTAACCAACTTAGGCCGCCTTTTTAATCTATTATTAACAAAATCAGAACAGATCGCACTTTCACACACAGTCTTACCAATATGGAGGTGATCCAGTACATTGTTTTAAATACTTCTCAGCTGTAAACACATAAGCTCTGCATGAGCTGATTAATTCTGGCAGCGCGCCAGCGAGGTGCCCTGTAATAATGTATCACAACGTATTACTTACAGAAAGGTGCACACAGATGAGTTTTTTAAAGCCTCCGAGGTAGTGATTTTGCCTGACCAGCAGCAATAACCACAAAATATTTATGCACAAAAGACCTCTTTTTATGCCACACTCGGTTTCAATAGAGATAAAAAAGAGCATATCAGCGGCTTAATGCGGGACCATTATTCTTGTGCAGTAGTGTAAGTCAAGTGTGTGTAAGTAACTTTGCTAACCCCTCGAGGGAGAGAGAGAGCATGGTAGCGTCAGAGAATGGGGCCTCGTCCCCTCAGTGCTTGTACTCTAACCAGGCATGAGACATTGGCCCCGACTGCTACCCACCCCTGGTCACGGTCACCACAAGTTAAGTGACCAACTCCAATGCAACGCTGGGGGCCAAATAACCATTCACATCACTGGAAAACCTGACCATATGTGACACGCTCTTGTGTGCGAGTCGCAGGCATATGTTTTGTTTTTTTTGTTTTTTTTTTTTTTTGGAACAGTAATCTTCGAAGGCAAGTTTGTGTGAGCTCGTGGAAATGAATTGGTGTTTGCTTGTTTGCTCTTTGTGCGTCTGTTTCTGCTTGTAAGAACGAGAAATGGGGAAAAAAAAATGCGATGTGTATGGAATGAGCAGCTCAACCCGTCATCGTTTGTCAACAAACAAACATATGACATGCAAATCAGAGAGATTGTCTGCTGCTTTGTAAATATTTTGCCCTGTTGCTGCTCCCCAGCATTCACATTCTTCCTCTTTGGGATGTTTACCAAAAGATTAGCGCTTTCCATTTAAATGCAACCCTTCTCCAGTTTTCCTATAGACATTCAACCCAACGTACAGTACATACTGTACAGAAATACAGTGAAGGATGAGGATGTTTTAGACTTTTATTTCTCTGAAATTTTAATTCTGGGCATAGAGCTGCATTAACGGGGAGGAAGATGCTGAATTTTTGTGTGCATAATCAGTTTTATATTCACAGTAGCTGTGACCTTGTTGCAGTGGCAGTCGTTTCAAATTCACAGCACACTAGAGGTGGGAAATCTATGTATTTACTTCAGTAAAGGAGGAAGGAAATATAGGTTGACCATTTTTTTATGTTTAAACACCACCGCAACCTCTAACAACACTAACGACAGCTACCTATTTCTTAACTCTGTGAGATGGCATCATCTGCAATTACCAACCGAATACTTAAGATCAGGTGAGAAACATCTCATCATCTTTCAAATGAACGGAGAGAAAACAACAAATCCAATCTGTGATATGATTTGGAAATTGAAAGAAATGATTTTAACACCTATCTGGCCAGTATGTTGGTATTAACAGGCAGTAATTTAGTTTAAAGGAAGTCATTTAGATGGAGAGAAGCTAAATCAGTGCAACTGTGATAATCCACAGAGTCCTACTGTACAGAAAAAATAGGTGCAATCCCTCTCAAGTGGCTCCACATGGTTTTTACACCATTTTTCAGCAGCTGATGTGTTCATCTCTATTTTTCTAATTTTCTAGGTGCTAATTAAATCTCTGCAATCAGTAATGTTATTTACTGTTTGTGCCTGTTTACATTCAGCTTGTCTTTTCCCTTTTCCCGGGATGGCTGCAAAAAGAGATACCAAATGTGATATATATTTGTTCTCCACGGGATGAAATTCCTCTGGTATCAGGGTAAAAATTCTATATCACTAGACCTCTCATGGAAATAATGCCATCCCAATAGGGGTAAATCCAGGGACATTTCTGGGGACGGTGCCAGCTGGGGATAAAACAGCAAATACTAAGACGGTTCTTGGAAAACTGGGGCATCTGGTTTCTCAAGCTAAAAAAAACTGCTCGCCGTGGTATTCAGACCTTTAACTTATCTCTCCTGTAAAGAACTCTATTGGCAGCTATGATAAGCCTGAATTGGACAATTCTCACATATCAAAATACTTACCGCGCAGTTAACTCTATTTATTCAGTCCACTCAAAATTTAGTTAATTTCTTCAACTGAGACTCTAAATACTTTACTTAAACACCTTAAATACATCAAGAGTTTTTATTCCCCAAAATGCCTAAGGTCTTAAGTACATTTAATCCTAATCATATTTCCATTTTCTTTCTGCTCTCTGCAGGAGAGGAGGCGCTGACTATGTACCTGGCCAAAAACAAGCTGGACAGGAAGCTTGCCAACGCTACTCAGAACGTGGAAGCCCTTCATCAGCTGGCCTCGTCCTACTTCATTGACCGTGACGGCACGATGAGGAAGCTGCATGAGATCCAAATATCCACCAATGCCATCAAGGTTTGTGCATTTAAAACATGCACATGCACACACGAAAAATTGTTGAGTCCTGTCAGTAATGTAGTATGATGAAACATGAAAACTCTACCTGAGGAGCATCTCACCACTAGGAGGTGCTGAAAGCAGGTTGAACATGATTATTATCAATTAATACCTATTTTGATATGTTTTCTTCTTAAGACACTCTTCTTTTTCTATTATGTCTTAATCATTGATAGCTGATACACAATTATGATAATATAATCACAGTAATAATTAGGATTTTTTTTTTTAGCTGTGTGAAGTTGCTGCCAAAACAGCTTTCCAGCTGTGGTCATTCACATGCTTATTTACCCAGGGAGGGAAGAGGAAACTAGGGAGATCAACTGTAAAATATAAATAACATCAAGAAAAACCAACTAGGCCAGAGTTTTGGAATACCCGTCCCTTATGAGCATGTTCCAGTAATTAGCCCAAATGTTCATTCATGTCTCAGGTGAAGACAGAGATCATATCAGCATGGAATTAGGTTTAATTTTTAAACTCATTTAAATACCCTGACCAAATGCAAAATAACCTGCTCTTTCAGTTTTTTTATTATTACTGAAAATGATTATATTAACAACAATAATACATTGAGCAGATTATGTCCTTCTACTTCCTCAGACGCTACAATCTGCAGAGTTACACTTTTTAGAATATCATCAAATATGTCAACATATAAAATGATGCATTTTTTCAGTTTTTTTATATCACACTCAGACTTAATGATATCAGAGTGTTATAACTTTTGCAATTTTGTCTTTCTCTACTGTTAATTTCACCTAATATTTCCTCAATTTTGATCACTTAGCACAGCTTTATTAAACTAAAACAAAGTATTAACATAAAGCTCTGCCCGAGAATGTCTAATAATTAATCCATCCTATGCCAAACTGGCTGCAAATAGCCTTTTATCTGTGTGTAAATGTATACCAAAATAAATAGTAGTGCCCAGCCAGGGGCCCTGGATGACCCTGTGTGCTATGACCTTGCTTATATGCACCTAGTCTCCAAAGCAATACATTAGCCAAAACTACAAAAAAAAAAAAAGTTTGAGTGAACCTGAGTGTGCAGCACCGCTTCTGGGTTGTTTTGTTTGTAAAGACGTCAACTTGATTAACAAGTCTGCAGTTCAGCAGCAGGACTACCTGCCTCTATTATGCCTCCAGTAAACTGTAGATGCAGGGGCCCTGAAAAACCCAGAGCACATAATTGTTGATTACTTATGTTGAAATGCGTCATTGTATATCTAGTATTATTCCACCAAGTATGCTTACTACCACATTACAATGCCAATTTAATCACAACAAACATAACATTTACAGCTATATAGTAACAAAAAACTGCACAATCACTATGCAAATGTTTTCACTTCCTTTCTTTTAGCATGCACTTCTGCTGAAGGAGAACAAATACTGAATTGTAGATAAAAGAGATGAAAAAACACCACTTCATGTACTTCACTATAACTAACAATCAACACAGAATTCAGAAAAGGACAGTAAGACCGCTGTTCAGTGAATCCCAGGTGTTATTTGGGAGAGAACAAATAAAAGCACACACTTTTGAAGCCTCAAGACCAGAGAAGCTGCATGTTTGTATGGAAATGAGAGTGAGTGAGACAACCTCAGTCAACAAAGCTGTAGGTAGATTTGTGTTACCAACGGCAGTCTAATTTTACCAACACTGATGGAGGTTAGCTGGTGTTAATTTCAAGCCCAGGTGATCATAATTATTTAGACTTCTCTGGTCTTTCATGGGTCTGCATTCGCACAATTCTTAGCAGAAACCAAATTGTAGATGAGAAATGGGCTCCACCGCAGAGAAATTAGAATGCCACACATTAGACTTTCATCCTGCAGCAGTGCACCACCTTCTGCAAATATCAATGAAAACTGTCTGAACATTAATACTCAAGTCTGACTTCAGATTGAAAGATTTCAGCCCCGGTCTCATTCCTCAAATACCGATGCTTGGTGCGTTTGATGCGGACGCACAAGGTGGCCTTTGGCGTTAGTATGAGACAAGCCGGGCTTTAAACAAACTCCAAGGTTGGACCCTTTATATTAAAATGCAGGTAGCAACTGCTTCATCTGATGTAGTAGAAAGAATGACAAAGTCCCTGGAGGAGCAGAGAGTCAGACTAGAGACGTGGATCACACACAGGAACTGCGTCCAGGAGAACAGGGTTCAAAATCCATAACTACATGTAGGCTGCTTTGAAGTTTTAATGTTTCATTCATTTAAAAAACAGCTGTCTGGTAGAAACAGGAGGGAAAATAACAAAAAAAAAAACATTATCAAAGCAAAGTGCAGCCACAGAGCTTTAATCCAACCTTTTCTCAAATCTTATTTTTAACTCCCCCTTTTTATTTTTTTATTACTTTTCTTTTGATTTTCTTGAAATAACTTCCATCTGTTTGTTGTTTTAGACACAAGTTGCTTGATGACAGAATGATGCATTGGTGTGTATTTTGAAGGATTTATCTGCTCCTTTGTTTAGTGTTGAATAGTGCAGAAATTTTCTATAAATCTGAAGCTCCACCAGCTGCTGCCACGCACCTGTGCCTGCGCACCTGCACACTAACCTCCAATCCAACGCTTCCATACACCCGCCAATGCTCCACCTCCCTGTCTCCATTCAAGGAGCACCTTCCAAGCTTTTTGTTGTTGTGAGTGACAAGTGGATTAAGGGGCTCTGGCAGATGAGACTCCAGGTAGCAGGAAGTCAACCATGACAAAATTAAGCAGACCTGACAGTGGCTGCTGAGTCAGTTTTTCAGGGAGGGAAGGCAGGAGGTGGAGAGCGATGGGAGTATCTATACAGCACTCACAAACACTCCCACACTCTCTCTCTCACACACACACACACACTCAAATAAAGTTTCTGCAAAGCTGAGTGGACTTCATGTCTGCTGATCAAGAGAAATAGACCTGAAGCATATGTCAAGAGGTGAGGTTTTGTCTCGCTTGGAAAAGGATGGATTGATGATTGAGTGAGTTTGTGAGCTGGTTAACGGGGAATGAAGGCACGTAAGATAACTTGTCTCTCACCTATCAAGGTATTGCATCCTCTGAGAGTTAGTAATGACTTATTTGAAACCACCACTTGATTTCTACTGCTCTTCTACCTGGTTAAAATAGCAGCTAAGTGGGCTTGCTCTGAGTAAAACAAACATGGCTGTGTACAAAAAAGGGAAACAGTTAGTAGAGCACAGTGAGAATGGCTGAGCACTTGGTGTTTTCTTTTTTTAATTACAGTACACCGTTAATGTTCTTTAGAGGGGTTAACCTTACATTAAATTTAAGTTCTTTCAGATATTTCTAAGTGTTAAGATCTACAGTTTTAGACTTAATTACTGACCAAGCATACTGGCCAAATGCCACAGGGTACTTGAAGGCTACAAGTTAAGTGTGTGTTATTGCTCTTTGGTAATTTAATTAACAATATCAATGAAAAGCACCCTTAGGTTGACTAAATTATGATAAAAATCTCTTATTCCTGTCTTGAATTTAGTTTTAGACATTTTTTTCTGAAAGTATATTGTTTTTCACATTTATTATTTGCTCACATGATGCATATTTCTTCAAAATTTGCGCATAACTACTACAAATTAATTAACACAAAGCAAGCCAAGTAGCATAAAAGCTCAACAGGGACTCTAATGCAATTTCAGGGTCAAAAAAAAACATTGGTATTACTAGTTCATTACAATTTTGGTTACAGCAGGCACCAGAGTAGTGTGGAAAATAGGTTAAAGGGTGAAATAGGCATACATACATTGTTCAGGAATATATTATCAGAGGACAGAGCTGGTGCTGCCCTCAGTAATGGCCAATCACATTAACTTCTCTCATCTGAGTAGACAGTCTTTTAATAGGTGGGGAGTAGAGTCCAGGGCACCTGCTTTACAAAGAAAACTGTTTCCTGTCCTCTGTGCTATAATTTGAATTCATTTTACAGCTGTATGCATGGTTTTAAGTCAATATATATCAATGAACGTACTTATTTTTACATATTCAAATGGGTGGTACATCAATATCAAAATATTTTGTAATTGCAGTTAAAATTCCCTGATATAGCAACAGAGCATTTTACATTTTGTGGAAGTATAAAACACCTTCAGTTTGACTGATTGTAAAATATTTTAAAAAGCAGAACTGAAATCATATACGACTGAAACTGTGTTCTCGTATCTCTCGACTATAAATAAATGCAGCAGCATAAATTGCAGCTACCCGGTCACATCGTCAGTAGACAGACAGAGATCAGAATGTGCAGAGAAAGCAAAGTGCAGCATAAGGCATGGATCTATAAACACAGAGAACAAGGGCTTTGCTCCTTCAATATTGATTCAGTATGGCTGTGAGACCTGCTTTGGAGTGCAAACTTACTATCAGGATGAAAAACATGTGTCAATACAGCAAAAATGTTTCAGACATTTCCCGTCTGCATGTAAGCAGGTTTACAATCAAGCCGGCTCTGTTCCAATATTTTTTCCCCCCCTTTTTGCTAAACTTTGACTTCTACGTATTTATCATTTCATTAACTTCGTTCATTAACTGATGATCGTCTCATTTTCCAGCTGTTTTACTTATGTAACCCACTGTATTTGTTAACTTCTGCACGTTACACATACATAAATAACAAACAAATGCTTTTACTTTTTTACTATTACTTTAAAAACATAATTATAATAATAATCATAACAATAATACATTTATTATTTCGATAATAAGGAAAACAAATGGCAGGAACCTTGTTGATTAAATCTTGGTTACTCAGCCGGTACTGTTTGCCTGATAAAGCGAATAGAGGACGGTGTGCGGTACACCAACTACAATTGTTTTGATTTTAAAGCGAAAAGAAGATGTATATTGTGCAGATGTCACAGACAAGCTGGTGGACGTGCCCTTCCTTCCAGAAAATGTCCCAGATGGTTTGCCGCCAACTTTTCTTTGGCTCTTTGCCTGATATCACAGAACTTATTCCAGTGATGGATGGCAGTTATCAAACCAAAACTATATTGTAACCAAATCTGTTATCCTCCTCCGAGGTTTGGATTCTCATATAGCTGTGAATTTGAATCTACTATGACAAATCGGAAACCTAAACTCTGTCACCGCTGCTGTGCACTCTCATTATTTTACTTTCACTGCACTGGCCAGTGAGTCCAGCAGAAAAACAAATTGCAATGAAAGTCTCTCATTAATTTGTTGTTACCAAACAAAATCCATTTCACAGATAAATCAACTGCACAGGTTTATACTCAGAACATTATCTGAATCAAAGTCAAATAGAAATCAATTAAATAATCAATTTTTGTGGTAAAAAAATAATCAAAATAAATATTTAAAAGAAGAAAAGGCTCTTCTGAAAAAAAAGAATGAAATGTACCTTTTCATCTCAGCCGACTGGAGTGTCTTGTTAGAATTTGATTGACAGCAGCTTGCAGGCTTGCAAAACAGTGTGTGTGAGTGGTATTGTGAAGTAAATACCACTCCAGCATCTGACTGTTAGAAGTGGACTTTGAAGGTAATTTTACATGCTGTTTAATCTGTTGCAGCTGAGCAGCTAATTAGCTAGTTAGCCTGTAACCTGACATAAGCAGTGCACTTTTTTCTGGTTAATGTTTGTCTGGTGGTTCATTCAACAAGCTAAGATGCAGGGCGAGCTGTGTGATTAGGTTTTTTTTTTCTTTTTTTTTTAAGTTAGATAAGAAAGAGACTTTAGAAGGAAACTTATGTGAGTTGTTGTTCAAGGTTTGTGGCTCTTTCTTTGTGTAGGCAGCTGTGTGTCTGGCTCAGAATGACGTCTTCTCTGCCTGTGAAAAAAAAAAGCACTGATGTTACTGCTTTATGTAAGATTTTAATTGGCCATAAGGAGACGTTTGCATCTATGTGGCAGGATACTCAAAGATACTTGGGATAAAAAAATGGCTGCCATCATAAAACAAGCAAAAAAACAAAAAAAAAATGTACACAATCCCTTTGGTTTCTGTCTTATCACGGATAATGAAATGATTTATAGATCGTATATGTGCTTTGATAAAGACGATAGAAATGCAACTTCAATGCAGACTAAAATGTGTAACTGCGGTATCTCAAAATAAAATGCTGCATTTTTTTTTCCCAAGCATTATTTGATTAACTGTGTCATTATCAGACTACTAATGAGGCAGCAGAACAGTGCGTGAACATCAGGACCGCCAGCAGGAAATATAACAATCAGTCTTTGATGACATCAGACATCTGTGCAGGCTAATGCAAAGCTTTCTCATTATAAACTCAGACGTCTTTTCATCAGTGTGAAAAACAAACAATTGTTATTGGACTCCAACAGGTAGCACGTGCTGCGCAAGCTGCAGCAGTTTGAATAGTAGAAACGCATTTTAGAAATTAGTGGTTTTTTATAGAGTAGAAAATTTGCTTGGAATTGAAATCGGTGATGAGCAAAGTGTCAAACATGAGATATGTTTTAAACGGCAAGGCACAGCTTTCTGTGTGTGTGTGTGTGCTCTGTGTGTGCAGATTGGTATATCCAATTGCTTGTCACTGAATGTGTAGACTGATAGACTACGTGCACAGTGGCTGGCTGAATTTATCAAACCTTTTTCTCCTTGATACCCTGTTCTGTCTCCCTGAGCCTTTGCACTGCTTAAGAGGTCTTAGCCACATGTGAACGTTAATCAAAACCAAGACATATTCCCCACAGCGCTGCTGGCGCCCCTCAGCAGAATCTTAGCTTTGTTATTTACCTGAGACCCACCTATCCAGAAACACATCGGCTGAAACAAATGCTTTGTTCTTTCTTCACTTCGTGCATTGAAAATACACCTAAATCAAAGCTGTGCATCGAAGAGAAAAAGTTAAAACAAAAATGCACAAAAACAAATGCACATGTGACTGGACAGGGACTAACAGAATCAGGGGTGGCTTTAATAAAATAAATCTGGCTTCTAATGGAGACTGTTTTTCAAAGATATGGGAAAAATTGTGAAAGCATGCAAACACACACAACAAACAAACAAATGGACTGGCAAACATTAGACCCATAGTACTAAACAATCTTGCCTGAGGGGACACTGTAATGAGATTGTACAGTGGGGGGGGAGCCCTGCTATACATCATTTATCTCCATGATTGCTGTTCAGGTATTTTTTTTTTACAAAAAAACAAAGAATCCTTTCAACATGAAGGTGTTATCTTCTATATACTGTTTTATTAACCATATATTGAGTGAAATCAGTATTCACTGCCATTTTCCCTTATTCGCCACGTACACTTGAAACTATGGCTGTTGGAGTGGGCTGAAGATGCCTCTCCTTAATCCTCTATCAGGAGAAATAATGCATTTAATCAGGACATTATATTTCTCCACATACATTATATCAGCAGGGTTTCAAAATAAACCACAAATATGTAATTATAATGCAAAGAGAGTTTTATTCCTACTGTTAATAATATCATACCTTGCTGTTAGAAATAAATGACATGAGATTGTGTGGCTCTGTGTGGCTGAATCTGATTGCAGCAAGCTTGGACTCAGTGGGGAGAGGGGGTCATTTAGGAATGAAAATAAGATACCCAATGGAGTGTTTTAATGGAATAAAAAAGTCAGTTTTACGAGTCTTCTTGTTGAAAAGTGTAATTAGGCAGGAAGAAGTGCGATTAGGAATTGAGTGTGTACGTGCTCTCGTACTATCGCGACGATATATTAGTGTGTGCGTGACGCCGAGAGTCTGACTGTGGCGTGTGTGTGCTGTATATCCATTCATGCGTTAAGTGTGCAAGTGTGCATTCCTAGCTGGGGAGTGTGCTTACTGCATCCCTCACAAGGTCACCTATCCGTGCAGTTACTTCAGACTGATTTACACCAGCGTTTAATATGCATATTTCTTGATGATGCTGCAGTGCTGTAGGTGGTAATCATGGCAGCCGCAACAGCACTACCCTATATCTCTTACCACAGTACATTTGTGAGCCTCCTGTAAAGTAAGGGAAATTTAACGTGTATACAATATGACCCAGATTTAAGTCGACTGCAGTAGCCAAGTTTGGAGCAGTTTACATCTAATTTGCATTCGCCATGAGCAAGCATGACAGATTTTTATATGCAGTGTTGCTTGAGTTGCGCACTCAAGAGTTCCATGGTTATAATTAGAAATGCCCCAAAGTTGATAATTTTCTCTGTATCATTTAAAACAAATGAGCTGCATTAAATGGCTTATGCAGAAATATTTCCTAATTTTTCCAAAGAGTACTAATTTGAATACCAATACATGGGAAGCTATAGATTTACCGGCAGGAACATGAAAAATTAGGATGTGACTTTCAGTAACATTATAGTGACATGTAATATGGCATGAACAAGCTGGCAGGAAAAAAAAAAAAGTCCTCAGAGATCTTCCACTACTAGGCTTGGAGAATTACTGAGGAGCACATCTCTTCATTTCTATGTATCCTGAAATAGCAAGTCATTAAGAGAATGGCAGGTGATGGGCATATTAGGAAGGCTCAGCAGAGGCGACGTGTAATGAAGACAGTTCAACCTTACAGTATTCTTCTCTGTCCCACTCACCCAACTTATTACCTTCATCCCTTGTTTTTCTAATCTCACATAGCTTTAAATGGGCTTTTTATCCATCTAGGTCTTTTAAGTTGAAATGCAACCTGGGGACAAAGAAAACTGTGAGGTTTGGTTTCTGAGAAATGTACTCCTCTCTCACTGTGGTCTGAAAAACAAAAGTGAGAACACACAGCTCCCATGACAAGTTACAGGAATAACAGAACTAATGAGAGGCTCGAATGCTGTGATAATTTTAATGAACTCACTGAAAAGTGGTCTTATTTCTCAACTCAACTCAACTGGTCGATACACATCCGAGGGTGATGCCATGCATGCAATTTGTCTTTCTCACATCCACACAGTGATACTAATATAAACTAATACAAATTAGGTTTTCAGAAATTGAGAGCCTATTGATCAAAGTATATAAATTATTAAACAAAGTTCTCTAAGTTACAAATAAGAATATCTTCATATGTTTACTTGGTATTTATTTGAACATAAGGATGATGATATAAATGTGCAAAACTCGTAGTCTGTCCCTTGATATTATCAAAAGATGTAAATGATGAAAGATTTACTGATTCGACATTGTTAGCAAGGAATTGAAAACAACCTTTTCTTTGATTGATAATGACCTACCTCTCAATCACTCTAATGAGGCACAAGGAAACACTATGACATTTAATCTTACAAGTGATGGTCTGAGAGGTCCACAATTACCCCTGATAATTCCCACTGCCCCATGGTAATGCAAGTCTCTTTTGCAATTACAATCTGTAAGAGTATTTGCTTTGCTTAGTGCAATAATGGCGTGCATTTCCCCTGTCATGAGCTGACCTTTGCCTCCCATGTTGACTGCTGAAACCAGAAATTGTCAGACTCCAGGATCCTAATGAGATTTTAAATTGGTGCTTTACGAAAAGAAGGTGCATTGAAAAGGTCAACTGCACAAGTGAATATGCCTGTGTGCTAAAAACACATGGCCGGTGCTGGCATCAGCTGGAAGATAAATACCTTACACAGCATCCACTTTGTTGTTTGCTAAAGGTACCTAATTAGAATGTGTTAATTAGGCCACTTTCTAATCAAATAGTGCCAAACATTTATATTCGGATTTTAAGGTTTTTTTATATGGGTAGCATTGCTTGAGGTTTAAACATAAAACAAACCAAAAAAAAAGGTGCAAAAAATGCTCCAGGTCAAAATGTGTATCTGGCAGACCGAGCAGCCGATTATGCATGTCATTGACAGACACAAGCTCATGTGTGATTCATCCTAATATGAAAAGAAGAAGCGATATTGACTCCTAACACAAACCCACACACATATAGAACCCACATACTCGCCTACACGCACTTGATGTACCATAACTGCACATTATGTGTTTCACCACAATGAATTTTGCATTTTAAAAAACTGTTTGTACAGACAAAAGAAACTTATTTTAACACTTTGCACTCTGGGGAATAGTACATGTACATTATGTTGCCAATGGAAAAAAACAGAAACAGAAGAAACTTAAGATCTCATATGCATCAATTTCTTTTTTTTTCTTTTTTAACTTAGATGATTTTCTTGATGACAGATGACAATTAGAAATGATGTTCCAGAACTGTGGTTTCTGACTGTTGCCTGTGATATAGTCTGAGCCCAGCGGGACTCCGCTGTTGTGTTCTGCTTAATAATCCAAATCCTCTAAGTCCCCCTCGGCCCACTTCAGTCCTTTGATTGCTCCTTGTATTTTTATTACGTTATACTCCATTTTCATAATCTGGTGCACAGCAGTCTTATGGTGTGTTCTGAAGAGAAAGAAAAGAGAAAACCTAACAAGTGCTGCATACTGCCCTCCTAAAGTCATTCAGATTACAAGGGTCAGTCTCTAATCCATAAAGCTGAGTATGTCCGCTTCCAATTTGGAATTATAATTCTTAGAGAAAAATTGCTGCACAGTAAACTGCGCAAGCTTTGCTCATGTTTATGCACATTCATCAGAGCGTGTGTGTGTGTGATGTGATTTGTGTGTGACTACCAACATAAACATGCCTGTGCTAGCTCATGCATACGTCTGCATTCCCACCTGGGAACATGTCCGTTGGCGACAAGGGACAGATTTTGCTCCGTCACCATGGATCATGCAACACAACCTTTTGAAGGGACTAATTCGTTTGGTGATAAGCACAACAAAAAAGGGAGGAAAAAGAGCACTGTCAGCAGCCATCAAGATGGTGGAGTGTGATATGCAAGCCCAGCTCTGTAATCAATCTGCACATGCACCTTATGCAAGGCCATGCTGTGCATTTCAGAGTCCAGTGCTGGGCTGAGAGGGAAAAAAAAAGAAGAGAACATGCTTGGAAATTGTAGTCCAATCAGATGGAAATGCAATAAGGTGATTATTACACACTTTTAGCAATTTCCAGTTTCAGGGAAACCAGGGAAAACCAGGGAAACATTGTTTTATTGTGTTTAGAGTAAAATTGAATCTATACAAGCCTCTTTAGTCTGAGGGCAGTGACCATTAATGTTTGTAAGCAACAAAAGATTGGTTTGCAGTTTCAACACCCAGGTGGAATGAGGAAGCACAGGGCTAACCGAAGAGGACTAAAGTAAATTAAAGTGCAAAGTGGGCTGTTTTCGTACCTTCCATTAACCTTTGCACAAGTTTTCGAGGATCCAGCAGCTCACAGACAAATCAAAAAACATTTATTGCAGCTAACCCCCTCTCAACCAGAGGTAAACGTGTCTGATACAGTTTGATATCTTTGCTGACACCTTTTAAATGTTATTTTTAACAGTATTTTAGGTTCTTTTTAATACTCATAGCACAAAATTCAATATCATGCCGAAAGTAATATTGCCATGTATAAAACAAAACAAAACATTTTCAATGTCATACAGGGAGCAAAACATGTTTGTAATACAACAGCAGAGCCACTTGAAAAATGCAATTTTACTAACCATTAGTAGCCTAATAAGTCTTAGTTTATTCTACTCTGTGTCATTTGGATTGCATTATCTTTCCAGATTGTAAACAAGGTTTTTATAGGAGCAAAAATAAACAGACCACACTTGATGAACTCTATAGTCCATTAGTTTTGTTTATGTGTTAAAGGAAAGCATATTGCATCGGAAAAATGTTATTAAAGAGTACTGATAGCAAAAATACATCACACTGACCTTAGTACACGTGATTTTTAAACTGTTAACATCATAAATGTGTTTCATAAAAAGTTCTATAATGGCTTTTGATTATTCTGTCACTTCATCATTATACATAACATTTTTTAATATAATGAACATATTAAGAATGCCATTCAAATGCAACATTAACGTACTGGTTGTGCCAATATATGCCACCCTGAGTTTAAATGCAAGGTATATTCAGTGCGTAGTATTGAAAGGTTCCTGAACAGCTAAAGGGATTAAATGCTACAGTACAAGCAGAAATCATGTTACAGCACTGTGATGTAAATGCAGAGTATCTTAGGATGATAAAAAACAGCTTAATTTATTCAAGAGTAAAGCCATAACATGGTATAGCTCTCCTGCTGCTCTGTCCCTGTCTGTCTACCCATGATTTTGCATTTTTCCCCCCAACAGCCTGATGCCAAGGGTAAGATATACATCTGTCTAATTTCTTGCTTGTCAGCCCACCATCTGGTGCAGTCTCAACACTAAAGCCAGGAAAAATGGTATCACACTGTCAATCACAGGCACACACAGACACACACACGCACATGCACACACTCACACACACTGGTGTAGTGTTACTGAGACCATAGGTGGTGGACATCGTCAAAACAACTTGGTCATTTCTGTTTGGCCATTTATCTGATGGTTTTTCTGTTGGGCTCAGTATGACTGGATATGAAGCTTCAGTTCAGTCTTTCAGTGATAAGTTTCAAGGACAAGATGTTCTAGTTGATTTTTAGTGTTTAAGCACGGAGGGATGTTTTTTACAGCTGATGCACAGGAAGCACATGGGTTATGAAAAACAAAGGAGCACATTACTCAGAAACTTATTTTAATTATTTCTTTAATTCTACAATTATCTTGGTTTTACTATTCATTATTCGACTCTTTTTTGGGGATTTCCTGTTCTGATTTAAGCAACTATAATCATTGCTTTTAAACAATGGATCACATGACTACTTGTGTATGAACAGGGTTGCTTATAGTAACAAAAAACCCATTAGAAATCATCGCCTGTCTCTGCAGTTCCCATCAGCTCCATGGAGCTTTATAGCATCTTTCAGGCCTTTTTTGGGGGGGGATTTTTTGGCCTGGAACTTTATTGTTTGGTTCACACTCACCGCTCTCATGAGTGCTGTTTTAAGCCTCAGCAAGCAGCTGTTTTGGGTGCAAGAGCTATAATAAAGCCACTTTATGCTACCTACCAGCCAGAAATGGCAATCACACAAACATCAGATACAATGCGAGCTACAGCTGTATGATTTTTATATTTGTTGTGATGGAAAAGCCGATTCTTTAGCAAGCAAAGTAAACAATCCTCTGGCACCTATTGAGCCAAAAGAAAACAAATACAGTGTCTGGCTTCCCATCCTCTCCGCCAAGAAACAAAACAAAAAAAAGAGACACACACCAAAAAAACAGGATATTTACTTTCACTGTATGTTCTCTTATGCACTTGAAAAGGGAAGGTTAGTGGTAAGGGTGGGGTGCATTCTGCAGTTTCACCTCTAGATGACACTAAATCCAACACACTGGGTCTTTACACAAAGGAAAAGAAAGTATGACGTGAAAAAGTCTAACTAGCATTGGGAGTTGGAGAAGAGGAGCAGGGATATGATTCCTGTTTGATGCATGTAGTAAACATTGATTGTATTACGAAGCTAGTCGTTTTTAAAAACACATTCTGTTCCCAAGCCAAATTTAATAGTCTGACACCTAAATCTAACCAAATCATGACTTTCACTAGGATTTTTTTCCTACCAAGTTATATTTTGACCACTGTGGCGTGATGCCAGCTTAGCCACAGGCTTAGCCTTGAATAAATCTATCTTTCCTTTTTCATTTTCTGCATAGTATACGTTTAAAACTACAGCCATCAAATAATTTTAATATTGCATTACCGTCTTAATTATGTGGGATGTATAAAGTATCATTGTTCTGTGACTTTGCTTGGCCTTTTTTATTTTTGTGCTAAACAAAAACCCCACTGGAAAGAAAGTGGAGGTTTTAACCAAAAAGATTCATTTAGTCTTTTCCTTAATCTCCTTTTCTGAACAGTATCTTGTGTGGCTTCTTGGGACCTTGTAAAAATACCATTAGAAACTACTTGCAAAAAATTAATGAGCAAAGGCAACTGAAAAGAGAAGAGATTTCACTCCTTCCTTTCTTTTCAAGAGCAGCCTCCTCAAGGTCTCAAATGTGGAGGCTGTATATTTTAAAGCAGCCTCTTCACTTCTGAATGGCTTCATTATTTCCTTTGACGATGGTTCGGTAGGGCAACAAGAACTGCTGCAAAGGTCTAAGCTCTATTGTTTGGGATGGAACAAGGACATACTTCAAGAAAAAAATAACCATTAATGCTTATCCTAAAAAAAAGAAAAAAAAAAAACATTCTGTGAAAAATCACATCCCCGCAGTAAGTTGGACATGTCACAAGCTGCTACACTAATGATGCTTTGTTTAATGTTGTTGTTAATAGTGCAGTAAGCCTTGTTTTGAGAACTGAGTCAATTAGCCCTCACATTATGACTGGTTAATAAAAAAAACCTCAAAAATTGTAAAACACGTTTAATATATTAACACATTCTGCCACTGCAAAATCTGCTTTTGTCTATGAGCCACAGATATTTAAATGTACTAGTGTGAACTAATGTGAAAGGCTAAGTCAATCAAAAAAAAAATTAAATTGCCTAACTACTGTTAAATTGTCAACCGACAGCCGACATGAACAGGTGTTAACATATTACTGCCAACTGTTAAACTTTGCACATGGTGTCTTAAGCTCTGTTGTGTTGAGCGCTGTTAGACGAATATAACAGAACAGTGCTGGGAGTGTGTTAAGAGTTAGTGAATGCAGATTTGCACCAGTGCGCACACACACACACTCCACAAGTGCATCGGCTTTCTTCTCCAATGTGTCTTTAATTTCAGTCTTAATTCTGTTGCAGGTGACGGAGACACGGACGGGGCCACTGGGATGCAGTAGCTACGACAATCTGGACTCAGTTAGCTCGATCCTTCTGCAGAGCCCTGAGAGCAAGCTTCACCTGCAAGGTAAACAAACCTATCAAATCAGTCCCTTCACATGCTGCTCCCTAATAATGCACACTGAGGGGCCAAACTCCATTTTAGCCTCTGCAATTACAGTAAAGAAGATTAACAGTTATACATTGAATATTCGTATGTATACAAGGAAGCAGTTTGTGCCTCTAAATAAATTAAATGTCAATGCATTTTAATTGGGACTATCTTACATTGCCTCCCCAATCAAGTCCTGGCATTGCAATTCGATTCTCTGTGGTTAGTTTCAGTCTTTGTTCTAAAGTGAGAAGTCCCTTAAAGCTTTGTTAAAAGATAAATCTGTATTCAATAAAAAACATTTGCATTAATTGTTCTGACTTTTCAAATTAGACAGTAAGAACAGCCATAAAAGGTTCCGCTATACTTAACGAATATTAGCATGAAACCCTGATTTATTTTTAGTCCATCAGATTGTATCTTAAGAAGTCACCTTCATCAGGCTCCCTCACTATTAGAAAGTGAATATCCTCCTGGAACATGTCACTCATCGACCACTCGTCAGCGGATGCGAATAGCAGCTCATACTCATTAGTGACCATGTTCTTTCAAGTGAAAATAGTTCCGTCTTAAACATTGACACATCTAATAATTAGCCTACGAGAAGGAATTGCTTGCAGTGACAACCTCCCAGGGGGGGAAAAAGAAAAAAATGATGAAACATTGTGTAACTGTGGTCAAGTGTTTGAATAGAGTGATTGGTTCTTTGATTTATTTGAGTATACGCAGGTTATTAAAACCAGTTTGAGAATCACAGAGGCTTATTTTTTCGATCCGACCCACTCTCTCTCTCCTCCCCCCCCTCCTTCCCTTTCATAAAGCGATCATTACTGGTCCTCTAAAATCAGAGAACTAAGTGGTTTGTCAAAGAAACACTTTTAAGTGCTCCACTGCCACTTACTCAAAGGACTCCATAGGTTTTTGGAAAAGCTGTATTGTCATGCACCAGATGTATTAGCCCTGTGCTTTGAAGACTGTTTTTTTTTTTACCCAATAGATGACAGGCCTGGGAAATATTTCCGCTTTTGGCTTGATAGTAACCCCCAAAAGAATGGAAAAGCTTTTCCAATTGGTTTATGGCTTAGAGTTTTATATTAGGCCAAATTATATTGGTGTGTGTGTCCGTTTGTGTGTGTGTTTATGCATCCTGTGTCTGGTTGATCGGTGAGGGGAGGTGTTGAGTGTTCTCCTGAAACTGTGTTCTTTTAAGAGCAATTATCGTCTCTCCCTTTAATTAGGAAGACAGCTGATGGTGTAACTTCTTCGACAGTCAGTGTTCTTCAAAGTGATAGCACTTCACACGTTCCCCGGAGAGGAATGTATTCAATGGAGAGCTTTTAAGGTCTTTCCTGCTCAAATATATTTATAATGAGATCCAATCATTTAATTCACCCAACAATCTTCCTGCTGTCATGAACACTAGGTTAAGTGTAACAATTAGTCTTATTTAATTCCTTAGTGAAACATATATTTCTATCAGATTAAGTGAGCCATGTTCATTGCTTTTTGTGCCCCCGTGCATATAAAATCAGCATCGGTTAAATCTATTCATTCACATGGGTCACAGGCCCCGGTCTGTATTGAGTCCCTGGGAATAATAATAATTCTGATTTTCTTGGAGTTCCAAGGCAATTTAGTCAGCTTCGAAAATAGTATTATTATTTTTTTTCTGACTCTACTTGAGAGTACAATAAAATCCATTTCATATTTCTGTAGATAACTAAAGTTGTATATTTCTAAAAGATATACACTTATAATAAGAAAATGTAGGAAAATAATGCTGTGTCTATAGGCCATTTTTCCAGACATGGTCTTTTCTTTGCTATAATAGTTGCTTTTTTTTCTTTACTTCTCTAAACATGACAGGTTGAGCAGTTGCTACTGTCATCTGATACAAACAGGTTCACAGTGGAGTTTGTTGAAGGCTTTGTGCATTACATACAAACACAAAGGGGTACCTTATGCATCAGCACATTACGCCAGAGGGCACGACATAGCTTAGATATTTCATGAGCTTGGAATAAGATCAAGATGAGATCTTGGTTATTAAACATTGATGGGTGAATATGCTGTTTGTGCATATTATAAATGTTAGCAAGTTAAAATAAAAAAAAAATACAAATGACAGTTTTAATGTAAAATATCTGAAGTGATTTAGCTTTTTCCTGTATAAATGATATGTATTAGATTAGCATAACTTAATGTTTGGATAGTAGAGTTTGGCTTATGTGTGCTAAGTGGCTACATGTCAACTTTCTTGTTTAGGGTGTTGCCAGGTTGTGGGTAGATAGGGGCTTTGCTGGTGTGGACATTTCATGGAGAAAAACTATGTTGTATCAATGTTTTTATGTCATTTTTTATGTTTTTTATGGGACTGTTTTGATAGCTGTTATATAAATGTTGTTTGCTGCAGCCACCAGAGTGGTACAACATCGCTGCTACAGTGTATTTGGCTGTTTTAACGCACTGTTTGCCATTTTACCTGTGATTGCTGTGATATTTGGAGTTCGTTGATGTAAATTTGAGAGAGATTTAAAAAAAAAAAAACATAAAATCCAGATTCCAAAAAAAAGTTTCGAAACCTTTTTTAAATGAAAGCAAAAACAGAAGGCAAACATTTGCAAACAAACTGTGTTAATGTACCTGGGTAATTATCTAAACAGGTGTTTTTTCAGCATCACACAACTTTCCCAGTCTTTTTTTGCTCCTGTCTCAAATTGTTTGAAATGTGTTGCTTGCATCAAATTTGGGAAAAGCAAATATTTTCAAAAATCAGTGCAGTTGATGAGGCACAAACATTGCTGTACTGCTCAACTGAGTATATACAAGGTTTTGCTAATTATTGCTATCGCATTTTACAGAGAACCTTAGCTTTTTAAAGTTTGGGTTTTTTTTACACACCACAGAAACACATGTATAAAAAGACCACCTCAGCAGCATTTTTTAAGGGTTTTACTTTTTTATCCGGGCGCAGTTGAAGTAATTGAATATGTGGAAAATCTAAGTTCATGGTTGAGCCATTTGGAACAACTTGTGAGCCTCATAGGGGTCCCAAAAGCAGCTTGATCTCCTTTTATTCATACAAAACACAGATTTACTGTGTCCCTTGGCTGCTCTTTACAGTCACTGCCCAAAAAAATAACAGCTCTGACAGCATTGTCCCGTTCTTTGACAACAAGCCATAAATGGACTTCACAAACTATCCCTTGAGGAGGAAGACATTGGCTGGGCCCGGGACTGCTCTTATAAGCACTTGCAGCTCTCAGCACATAATGAACACCCACCATGTGTCTAATTTTCAAATGCCTATTGACCTTTTACCAGGCAATTAGCTAAAATGCAAACTTTTGGCATTTAAACTGTGGGGAGGAGTCACATCAGGCCAATGTGGAAGATCACGGATCACCGGCAGTGCTGTCTAATAAGCGAAATCTGCACATCATGCAACATTTTTAGTTGAAATAGAATTTTCAAGTTCACAGAATTATTACTGAAAAGTGTATTTTTGATGCGAATCTTGTTAAAACCACAGGGTGCAGCCACTTTACTATTTTGAACTAAGAGAAAATCCCACCTATTCACAGAGGTAACGGCACACAAGAGAACATTAAATGAAGGAGGAAAGAGCTGAACACTTTGAACTGTAGTGCATTAATTTTATTTTTAACTCTTCTACACATCTTCTGAGTGACAAATACGTAGTGTGCAGGACTTGTGCCTTATTAAATCAGTTGGCTCACAAGACAATCAGTATTACTGTTGATATGAAGCACATAGACAGATTATTCAGGCTTCCAGCGTCCATATGTCCACATCACAAGAGTCTGTTTACAAAAAATTATTAAATTAAAAAATAGTTGCATATGTTAAAAATGGTAGATTCTTATGATGTGACATATGGACGTTGGCGTGGTCTGCAGAGGAGTATAAAAGACATCAGAACTCTAAAATCCTTGTTTGCTACATTTATGGAGATTCATCCATGTATTTCTTGTTCCATCAGTTTTGTTGGACAAGTAATTAAATGTTTTTCCACCTCTTGGTTTTTATTTTAAAAATCTTGTTATTTTGTATTTGCTTCTTAATACAGTGCAGATTTTATGAAGTTGAGGGCTCACTGGAAAAAAAAACATGAATCTCCATAATTGGCACTTATTTTTAAGATAAACCAAAAAATATTAGTTTTTATTAGAATTTGTAGAAATATGGACATGTTCCTGTTTATTGAGCTGTATCTGGGAGATTCATAGTTTTCACAGAACAGCCACAACATGACAACAGGTAACAGTTTTGATCCTGAGCAGGAAAACTTTTGATTTGTAGATTTTGAAAAAATAACATTGCATCTAAGCTAAGTACCTCTGTGTCTTCTTATCTGTTTGTGTTCAACCAGCCAATTTGTGACATAAAGAACTAAATCATTTCTGTGCTCACAACACTGGTTCAAAGGCTCAAATTTCTCTTGTCTTTCATTTATTAGAGCAGGGGAAATAATGTTTTCAACATTCAGCTGGAGACTTCTTCATGTGCTCCTAAACGTATTCGTTACCGAAGTATTCACTCGGATAACCACAATTTGAGATATCGACCAATGTTTGAACAATAGCTGAGTGACAATAACAGCATCAAACAGAGACAGTGAATAAACCAAAAGTTAGGTCATAATTAATGTGTTCTGGATGGATGAGAGGGATTTTTTAAGACAGGTGTCTAAAGCGCTAACAGTTAAAGGATGAGGGATTGATTCAGCTCTAAAACAGTGTGATTGCAGCATCACAAACATTTCTTTTTCTATTTGTCTGATTGCACTCATATGTCTGAATGGTGAGTGAGTGTGAGCGTTCTCCCTCAGGAGCCATTTTTTATGAGGCAAGATGAGCAATGTCAAGTACATTTTGTCACCTTTTATACCAATTTTTTACATCTCAAATTGTTTTATTCTAAAATTGTTCTTCTGACACCCTTTTGCCATGTGGCTTTATCTATCTCTTATTGACTATGGGTGATTTTTCTTGTCCCTTATATTTTTCTTCACCTTCTTCCCCTCTGCTTTTTTGTTTTCAACACTTTATCAATCCCAGTTTGATATTTATCGACTATTTTGCACATGTTGTCTCAGAAGTATGATTAAAGTCATGTGTTCTATAGGAATTGATTCAAATTTTGGACAATTTTGACCTGTAGCTCTGATAACCTTTAACTGATTTGTTAGAACTGAACAAAAACTCTTTGTGGATGGTTTTACCGCACCCTCTTCATCTTTGGGAAATGCATAAACTAATATAAACCTTAATCTAGACTAGCTTTTTTTAATTAGTTATGAATTAACAAAAGGGAAAGATATTAGTATGCAGCGCCATATGAGTTACAACAAGGATGCAGTAATAGAAAACCCACTCCATTTCATTCTTCTAATTAAACTTTTAATCATGCCTTTTTTTCCCCTCACTTTTATGTTTTCGCTTTAAACCTCAGCACTTTATCTACCTCGAGGCATGAGTGTAACCGCAAAACTGTTATAAAATATATGCGAGGAAATGATTACAAAACCTGTTACCAAACATTTACCGCCTTCTGACTGATTCACTCTGGTGAAATTAGCTTAAGAATGGTCCGAGACAGCTCTCTGGTTTCAATTAACAGGCAAGACACAAGCAAGCTGGTGAATTTATTTGTGGTCAAATTTACTCCAGGAGATACTTTAGATCGTCTGCAATAACAGAAATTTCAAAAGGGAATGTTTTATTTTATTTCTGTCCTTCTCACCCCTGTGGTCCGCTCTTTGTAAGCCGGTGGGGCCTGCGAGCCACAGATAACACAATGCGGATATGACACTCCTTGGATATTCCCTCTGCTTTTTACTTCGATTTTGATTAGAATGCTGTAGTGGACTCTGACATCAAGGGAGCTACCTATCAAAGCTTAAACTCGGTCCCCTTCCCTCCCACAGTTTTGCTTTGTAAAATGTTTGGCAAATTAACCAACACCTTCTGCTTTCTCCTCTTATTTTCCTTTCCCTTTTTTTTTTTTATTTTTTTTTTTTTCCCTGACAATGATCAGAATTAGAGATGGCACTGGAACGATTTTTTTTCACATTAGATTTCATGCATGACTTAGCAAAGCTTTGATCTATCACACATGAAACTTTGCATTGCTTAAACCTAATATGACTGGGAGGGGTTTTGGTTTTTGGCATGTTTAGCGCCTCAGTGCTTCCATATGTGCAGCTTTATTGGCAGCGAAACACAGCGTAAGAGGGCATCGGGATGTATTATTATCAGAGACTGTTTGTGGACATGTGAGATGAACACATTGATCCTGACACACCCTGCATCCGCCATGAATTACAGCACAACCTTGCTCACTGATGTGTCTGAACGTGATATATGAGAAATCGACCTGTTTTGCATTCAAAAGATCAGCTGGTTTAAAAAAAATCCTATTCTCTAAGTAACTAAAGTCATAAATTTGAACTCACTCTTGAATTTTCAGTGGATATAATGGAACTCAGACATATTTTAAAAAACTCTGCTTTTGTTTATTCTCTCAAGTTAATCTGAAAGAAAGATCCACACTATTTAGCTTTACTGCAATTGGGATTTAAATACACTTTTGTTCTCCCACATTAATTTGCTCTCTGTTGTTTGTCCTCTCTCCAGGCTAAAGCTTAGAAACCTGATGATATTGGGTTTGGCTTGATTTTCACTTTCTGCCTCCCCTGGGACATAGAAGTAAAAATAGTTTATCGAGGACCGAGAATTAAACGAAAGAGGGAATTAGCATGTGGTAGTTAAATTGTCTGGATTTTCATTGAGTACTTAAACTCTTATTATAAAGTCTGTATCAAGTGGTAGAAAGAAAGTAGGCACAGGAAAGTGTTTACTAGTTTAGACAATCTTTAAAACTTTTTGCTTTTTCTTTGTATATGCTCAAGTTTTTGGGTAAAGTTGCACATCAGCCACCGCAGCTTTACCTCTAGACTGTTTATCAACCGGCCAGTTCATGTTGTTCAGTCGTAGAAAGCCAGAAAAGATAAATAACTCTGAAATATCTTGCCAGTCTTTAATAGTAGAACCTTACAGATGAATAAAATTTTGCCACCAGCAAGTAACAACTAAGGAGTTAACCTTAAAATGTCATTGTATGGAGCTTTTATTATAATGTAACTTTCACTTTTTGAAGACAAAAATGATATTATGCACAGTTCCACATTATTTCCTTTATGTGATTAACAGATGGCCTTTTTATATGTTGTGGACCTCAAGTGCAGCATAACCAGATCCATCAGCGTGCAGCGTCTTATGGCTTTGTGCCCTGGGTGCTTTGCCAACTTTCACAGAAGATAGACTTTGTGAACTGATGTACAAGTCAGTAAAAAGAAAGAGACCACTGCAAAATAACATCTGAAAGAGAGTATTTGGAGAGCTGTGAACAACAATGTTCTTTTACTTTTGTAGAAAATGTTCATTGAAAGGAAATATATAGCTTAAAGGCAAAAGTACGAAGGGGTAAAGGAGTCAAGGACTGCACAGCACTGTTAGAATATGTGAAAGTATTTGTCAAAGTGGTAAAATTTGACTATTTAAAAGGTTCACTTTTATATATTTTGTTCATTTTTCTATTAAATGCATATTTCCGCAGTTTATTACTCAAGCACAGGCTGTCAACAAAAGCAAAGATGTGAAAAACTCCTTGAAAAATGCATTTTTTTGAACATGCGGTTTAATAAAAATCAAGTGGAATAAAATACTTCAGAAAGAAAATCCCGACTAAGGTGCTCATAACTCCTGTATGAAAAGGGGTATCCTTATTTTCTCGCTGTCTGTCAGTATTTATCACTTATTCTCTTATTTGAATTGACGATATATTTTAGATAGCAAAGCAACAGGGACTTTCAGTGTATTAGGCATAAGATTGTATTATTGTTTCTGTAATTTAATATTCAACAAAAAATAGAGAAAACACATATTGTGTTTGAATATAGCAAATTGGTTACATATATTAACTGGGTTTAAGAAAGATAAAAGGCCCTGGAACCTCCACAAGCCATTACCTTGCAGGGACCCAATCACCTCCAATATGGCTGTCATAAATTAGAACCAAAACAAAAGCAAACTAATTTGCTTCTTACAATCCCCACTGCATGCTTTCTCTCTTTTTCTCTTTTTCTCCAGTTTCCTCAACAGCCTATCTTGGAAGAGCCATGAGCCTATCTTGGAAGATTTATGAATATGTTAGAATAGCCTGAGCCAACAGTTTTCAAAGTGGTGAAGTGAAAATAAATTAAACTGGCCCTGTAGGCAAGTCGTGCGGAGAGTGATGAATTAGATACTCATTGCTCTGTCGCTCGATGCCTGTCCCTCTTCTCAAGTGAAAACTCTGCAAACGCAACGGGAAAGACAAACAAACATACAAATCAATTAAGCTGTTTTTTGATGACAGACTTGTTAAAAAAAAAACAAATAAAAAAAATAAGGAGGGAAAAAAATGATTTGGACAACAAAGTAGATCGGTGCGCACAATGTTGTTGGTTTCCAGAGATGAATTTACTGACGGAAAAAGCAAAACATTGAGAGTGAATGTTAGACAAGAACATTAATAAACACACAGAGGTGCTTTATCTTTTTATCAATGGAACTCTTTCTTTCTCTTCACGTCTATATGTAGTTATATAGAAATACTTATATAGATAAGTATGTGTATTTGATTATACAACTAGACGAATAAAAAACGTATTTTAACTTTGAAATCACGCAGTTTCTTGGGCAAGCGGGAATCTCATGAATTGTTACAGGAGCTGGTTTGAGGTACGCCTTTCACACAGGCTCATACTTTGTAGTGAGGCAACAATTTCCTTTATGAAAACTTTTTTTCCCCCCACAGAACTGATAACACATGATCATTTCCATCAAGATGGATGGCTGCACACATTTTCCTCACTTCTCTCTAACATGCTGAAACCCCCAATACCTGATGAAATATCTCCATGTCGAGCGGTAGGTCAGCTCATTGGAAGTGGTCAATCAAGAGTGAGTTTCCATTTGGGCCAGCATGACCGTAAATCTCCCTTTTTTCTCCCCCCTCTATTTGCCCTTGCCAGCTGCAGGCTGCCATTTCAGCAAATGCCATGGTTTCCCACTCAATCCTTTTTTCTTGAGTTTCATCAGTTTATTGAGGGTTTCTTGACTTTATTCTCTCTTTGTTTTAAGGAGATCCTTGTGATATTAAACTGTTTTTTTACTACCATTCTTGTAAAAACAGTTTAAGCACCATTCACTGTCTGTTAAAGCCGGGCTTCCTCCAATAACACACTCAGATACAGATGAGTGTAACGGTCGAACAGATACAGTAACAGATAATGGCGAACTCGCTCATCACTAGTAACACACTGTGGGTTGAAATGTTCACAAGCTTAATAAAGATGAGGTGAAAATAAAGGCGTTACATCAAAAGGTATTATAAAAAGTTATTATATGAGTGCATTATCATCAACTAGTGGACGACTAGTGAAACACCACTAATTTATAGTAAACGTTGTAAACTAAACATATGTCATTTGCACGCTGAAGTAAAAGAGCACTTTAAATGCATGTTCAGCAGATATACAGCTGGGGGTGCTGTGGGCAGTGGCAGCTAAACCATACTTGTTATTCGAAACTTTAACGTAGTGCAGTCAGTGTGTTTAAGCCACAAGACTCAACTACAATCAACAGCTGGGAATAAC
>JAPZDV010000011.1:14520650-14542462 GCA_029814665.1 Acanthurus lineatus | reverse complement strand
TCAACTAGTCGACGACAAGTGAAACACCACTAATTTACAGTAAACGTTAATTTAAACTAAACAAATGCTACTTGCACGCTGCAGTAAAAGGGTACTTTCAATGCATGTTCAGAAGATATACAGCTGGGGGCGCTGTGGGCAGCGGCGATTAAACCATACTTGTTATTTGTAACTTTAACACAGTGCAGTCAGTGTGTTTAAGTCACAAGACTCAACTACAATCAACAGCTGGGAATAACTTCACCAGAGAAGACATGGATTTGATTGAAAAGTTGTTTTCTTTTGTCCCCTACTAAACAAACATAATTTAAGGTTATTTAGAAAAGAACAGGAACCGGCTATACATGACAGAAAGCAGTTACATTGTTATGGAGAAGGGAAAAAAATAGATATATCTCTCAGGATTAATTGACGAGTTGGCTACTTTTAGGAGTCTTTGATGTCTGCTGAATTAAAACTGTCATAAATGCCCTAGTTAAAAGGTTGAATATTCAAAAGAAAAATGGAAACGCACATGAGCTATTCCCCTTTGCTCTGATTTTTACGTTACTAAATAGCAGTTTGTTTACCCGAAAGCTGTTGGTTCACTGTAAGAAAAGTGTAAAGCGAGTGTGTGCCTCCTAATACAAATGATTAGCATTATTACCGTGTTTAGGAAGGTTGATATAGTTTCTGTGAGAAATCTAGGCTTTTGATCTTAGACGTGTGTACAGCACATCTTGACACTTTGAGGGCAGGTGGATCTTTTATAGCTGAAATAGAAATGTCAGAGCTTGTCATATGTCTCTCCTCCCCCTCTCCGGGGTTCTTGTAAAACATGTGATTTCTGCGAGAGCATGCAAAGGGGCGTGTAAGTGTGCCCCTGCACGAGCCCATGTGCTTCTGTCTGTCTGTGTAAGTGTGTGTGTGTGTGTGCGTGCACATGAATGTGTGACACTAGCACAATATCTCGCCAGCCGAAGCTCTTCTTCTACTGCTGTGCAGGGACACATGGCAGCACATGATAGAAACAGCTTGAAGAGAGCTATGGAAGTGCACGAGCAGCTGAGAGCTCCTGCATCACATCTTCTGAGACACAATTAATTTTCAGTGTAGTTTGAATTAAAAGTTTAAGAATATCCTGCTAATTTAAAACAGAATTACTGCATTCAACGTGCACAGACATTAAAGAGGAATAATTCACTAGAATATGAAAAATACGAAATTACATTTTCCTTTTTTTGTGTTTTGCACACAGGGAGAGGCGAAGACAAGCAGTTGCTAACTTATTTGACTGATTTTGTGTGTCTGTGTCCAGTGTGCAGCACAACTGGCAATAACTCAGCACCATGGAGAGCTCATCTACCTTTCCAGACTGCCTGCCCTCCTCAATCCAGCAATTGCTTCAACATGCAATTTCAGCAATTCCCTTTTTTTTTCCAGAGGCAGGAGCAGCAAGCCCTGAATGCCAAGACCCATTTTCATATGTAATTTATGCTTTTACAGTGATTACTGCACCTGCATCCGTCCTTGCTCTTTGTGTTAACAATATGAAAAAGTGGCTTTCTTCAAAGCTAACACTATACATATTGTGTGAAAGACATTATGTTCCACAAGACTTCCTGTTCGGCACAGATACAGTCCGGTGTGACACATATGCATATGCTGGCCACTTGTGTGTTAATATGTTCTAGGAAATAGGATTTGCCACGACTCTGTTGTTTTGGTGTTTCAAATATATGCTTGCCTGAGTATGAATGTATTGAAAATCCAAGAAAAACCTCAAGAGTGCATTCAAGGAAGAAAAACAACTTGGAAAAAAAAAACAAACAAAACACTATTCTTTTTGGTGAATGCCGAACATGAAAAGCTATTTGAGATGTTCTTGATTAAACAAACAGTAATTCCCTCAAACAAATACTTCTTGATAAGACTGTACGACAGAATTTTGAGTCCACGAGTCGTATTTGATAACACGAGCTTCCCTGTCTTCAAGTGTGCTAAGAACACTTATGATAATCTGTGATAATCTACTCAGCGCAGACCCGGTAACACATTATCCATTTGAATGCTAAGTACACCTCATTCAGAACTTTAAAAAATGCTAACTTATTCTGAGAGCTGTGAGTAGCTGCAGTGGAACATGTTATCCTCTGTCAGGCCCGGCACATTGTCAAAGACCTAAAGCGCTTTACGTTAAGAAATGAAAAGTGGATAAATAGCTACTTTAGGCGCACCTTTACCTCTTAGTTGTGGATGAGAAGCCCTCGTGTGAAATGGGCCAATGCAGCAAATCTCTAAGCTATATGCCCCCCCTTGGTTATAAGTATCTAAGGATCAGCAAGGCGGATGGGGCAGGCCTGGACTGAAGAGAAACAGCCAATCTTCCAGTTCAGAGGTCTTTGGTTTTGCATCATGGCTGCAACGATAACCTCCAATGGTAATTTAATGCCCCCATTGAAGTAATGCACTTTATTGCACCAGTGGATTAAGTAATGATTATTTTGCGAAATTGCGGCCACACAATGGTCAATTAATCTTTAATGAAACTGTAACTTATGAGGCGAAGCGTGGCATTGCAATAAGCAGGCAACTGCTTGCCAAGGCAGTTACAAGCCTCAGTTGCGGCCTGCACTCCCCATCTATCACCATGTAAAAATAGAGCACCCTTGACAGAAAAAGAATAAAAAAAAAAAAAAGGCAAAGATGCAGAGTCTCCGTTTTTAGCATTCATGGAATGTTTGTGGGCCTAAATCCTCCGACGTGAGTGAGGAAAATATATCAGCCTCTGATGTATACAGTGAGATTAACTGCCGTTTTTAGGTGCTATTTATTTAGAGCAAGCAAGGCATAGAGGTTGCAGGGAATTATGTGCACTGTCAGAGCATGAAGTTGGAGGTTATCAAACGGCTGTGCGGGAATTCCAATATGCACCTATTCATTTTATTGGCAGCTCTTTAATGACAGTAAGTGTAACTCCCAGCTCCAATATCTAGTGTTTTTCCTCAACAAACACCTGCCTCTCGGCCATATAAAGTGAAGCTTTATGGCCCAATCTTTCTCAATGTTTTCACATGTTACCGCGCTAACGCTGCAAAGCTACGAAAGTCACAAAGATAAATGCCTTCACTCTGATTAGTTTCTCATTTCATTTTTGGCCCGAGGGCTCAAATTCTCCTACTCATTCCCCACTCCACTAACAAATGTTGATGGATTTACTTTTATTACATGACATCATTTCTACACTGGAGTGGGAGGACAAGACATCAAATTTCCAATACTTGAGTACGTGCTCAGTGGGAAAATGTAGAGGTGAGCAGAAGAGGTGAAGAAACAGGAATGAGGAGTGTGATTGATGGAGTGAATGAGAGCCAAAGGATGATGGGGGACAAGTCAAGGGGCATGTGCATGAGTGTTGCGGGAGTAGAAGTGAGTGTAATGAAGTAAGACAGAAAAGATGTGTACAGAGACGGGGTAAGAGGTAGAGCGAGTGGGGGAGAGAGAGAGAGAGAGAAGCATAAAGAGAGAAGGGACAGAAGCTTTGAGAGGAGAAGGGAGTGAAAAACAAGAGATCGCAAGACTGATAGTGCTGAGCTGGATGTCAGCATCCCGAACGGCTTCTTCTGCAATCTCCGGGTACCAAAACATTAATATCAGAAAAAGAAATGTGTGTGTGTGTGAGTATGTATGTATGTGTGTGTGTGTTGTTGGTAAGGGTTGGGGGTATGAGGTAAGCTCAAAAAGAAGAGGAAAAAAAGAGGGAGGGCTGAGGCACTCGGTGTTATTGTGCACCCGGCCGCTGGCACCGGCACTGTCAGTGAGCAGCGTTGATCCGTGAACTTGCCATCTGGATTCTCCCACAAATCACATTAAAGTTTCAAGCCCAGGAATACATCAAGCTAAATGAATATTGGATCCAGGGGCCGCAGACAGGCCTGATGGAGAAAAAGCCCCGTGCAACCCAACTCTTTTGTGGCCAGACATGATCCATCCATCCCTTTTACTTCCTTCCTTCCATCCCTCCTTCTGTTCCCTTCATCACTGATGGCCAGTGGTTCGGACGAGGTGTAGGAAAGAAACTGATATCCAAAAATAAAGCTACACATTGGAGGGAAAAGTGTTTTTTGTACAGAGCAGTTGAGTATTTGCTGAGTTAAAAGTGTAATTTACCCAAAAAAGGGAAGATTTAGCTAATTTCATAGCAGTAACAAACATTACTGCATGAACACAGTGGGGATTACTTTCCTTCAAAGACGGTCACCATGATGATGGATGCTGAAGTTTTCCTGTGATTCAGAGCCAAATCTTTGCATATATTTAAACCTCCATTTGCATCTTTCGGTTTCATGTATGTTGTTGTTGAAAATAAGGAGTGTTAACTGCCATGTATGTATACTTGAAAAGAGACACCATGTGACAACACCCTAAAATGATTCATGTGCTCAGAATGAAATTATATGCTTACTCTCCCTTTCATTCTCCCTACATTATCTTGATTTTTGCATAAACAGATTACTACTTTCACCCAAAGGTGAAAATAATACGTGAGCAGAACCAATAATGCAATCATTCAATAACAGTTTTTTTTTCTTTTTTTTTTTTTTTGTTCTGGTTCCTGGTTGCATATTTTCTGCTGAAGTACTGTTTGTGCTCAAGTAAAACCTATTAGGAAAATATTGCCTCACCAAGATGCTGTTTCATATGAGAGGAGGGGGAAAAAAAAAATCTATTTAGTTCTTTTCCAATCCAGTGGCTCGTAGAGCTAGGGATTCATTTTCCTTCGACCTGGAGTGAAGAGAAAGGCTTTACTGTTTCCTGTCCAAGCCTCAATTCTATGAGATCCCCAGGGTGAGATATGGATTGGCTCCGAGTCTAAAAATTATAAAAGATCTTGTCAGTAGTGAGAGTGAGGAGATACTTTGAGCTCCAGCCCTCTGTTGGCCTACAAATCAGCTAATGCCATTAGTGTTTAATTGGCAGAAAGCTGCAAAGTTGAGAATGTGAACCACAAGCAAACATGAAGGGTAACACTTACTGCGCAGAACACTTATATTCTAAGAAATTAACACTTACACTTCCAACCGCTTGCTGTAAGTGGTGCCAATGCTGTATTAGTGGATTTTTCTCTCTCTCTTTCTCTCTCTCTGTGAATATAAGTGGTCAGATTTTATTTATACTTAACATTTATGTTGTTAGATCGTAAGTGCAGAACAGGCAGCTCAAGTGAACATAGTCAAGCTTTAGAGCACATCCTTCAGAAAAATAAATAAGAGCTTCTAATATAAAGCAATCTTGGAAGAGCAGTCAGCCATTTCATTGGCCTTTATTCCATTCTTGTTGCTTTTTTTTCTCACAAATGTGTTTACTCTTTATGATTGGAAACGCAAGTATTCGTTAAATATATATACAAAATGATGGAAAAGTTTTTCTCTTCTCTCAGTACTTTTTGTGGCTCTCTGTATATTTTTCTCTCTTTTTTCGTGTTTTGGTTAAAAACAAAAAGAGGGCGGTTGTTTGTTTTGTGTACTTTCATATTGAAAACAGCATGGAGGCGGCACAATTTTAGATTTTCTTTTGTTACCAAATGCTTCACTGATTTCCAGCACAAAGAAAAAGAAACAATAGTAGTTTTCTTGTAATGTATTTACAAATTAAACACATTATTTTAACAGTAAAACCTCCCATTTTTCTCTCTTTCAGGTCTTCAGGTTATTTTCCCAGAATACCTGCAGGAGAAATTTGTCCAGTCAGCTTTGAGCTACATCATGTGCAATGGAGAGGGGGAGTACGTGTGCCATGACAACCAGTGCATCTGTCAGTGTGCCGATGAGTATCCCCAATGCAACTGTCCCATCACTGACATCCAGATTATGGAGAGCACCCTGCTGGGGATGTCTGAGTCCTGGGCTGCCTCGTATAAAGACTTTGAGAACTCTGGTAAGCTGAAATTCCTCAAAATTTTACTTATCATGACAGTTGCAAGAACAGTTTCTTATCTGTGGTGCAACTTTGTGTGAAATATTCAGTTTTAAGAGTAACTTTTTTACTATTTTGCACTCCATATTTAACAATCTTTATTCAGAAATGCTTGCATGCACGCATGTTATCAATGGGCACACAGTCAGAGCCCAGGCGGTTAAAATAATCACATAATCTCATTTAAAAAACTTTTATAATTTGGCAGCTTAGTCCTTCCTTGCTCACTGCCAAATCATAAACGATGGAATATTAAGTTTTCTTGAGTTTACTGCAGACAGTAGACTTTTCCTAATACTAGAACTCAATTGACAAAACTCAGAAGTCAAAGGTCAGAGTCAAAAAATGTCTCTAACGTCTTCCTGTCTCCAACAGATGTCAACATTAATTTTCTCTGACTTTTTCAGTGCTAGGGTTAGTGGTTAATACTGAAAACTGAAAACTGAAAGCATTTATGCAGGCCTTTATTTAAATGTACCGACAAATAATTTATTTTGTTGTTCAAGCATGAGAATTTGTTAGTCATATTGAACAGAACGATAGCTAAAACTTTCATACGTCGAATGCCTAGATGTCAGGATAAGAAATATTCTCTGGTATAAAGAAAAGCACCAGTGCCCAGTTGTTTCATTTCAAGGCACCATGTTTATCCATTATTGATATGGTATAAAAATGTACCAATAAAAAACCTGCCAGCAACAGATAAATATATTTATGTACCAAAGAAGAATTTTAATGTGACTCATGGAGTTCACTGAGTGCAATACCTCTGTGAGAGGTGCTTGAAAAAAGAAGTACAGTGTATAAAGAGCAGCATCAAGAAACAAAAAAAAAGACACACAAAAAAACCCCAAATGCAATTCAGACACTCACCATAATGAGAAATTTAGGATTCAGTAAGTAGCTCAGAGTCAGAGGGCTTGTGTAAAAGGTTTCTGCAAACTTTTATTGCTTGTGTCAGGATCAGAAAAATGAAAAAATGTAACAATTAATATCCTTGAGAAAAGATTCAAAACTGCTAACATGGACTGAGCTATCAGATTGTACAGACATACTGCTTTATATGCAACCACAATAACACGGAGGATTATTCAATAATAATTTCTTTATATGAAAGACTGGATAAGACACAAGTTATCACTAAAAATAAATGAAAATAATAAATGAATAAGATCACCTCCCCAGCAGAATGAGACAAAATCCAATATAACATACTGTAATTGCTACAGAGAAATGTGTTATAGATTTTATGTTCATGTCACATGTGTCATATTTGGTAAATTCATATCAGGAGACAGAAATTTTTCTGACCTCGCCCTTTTTAACATTAGTGAGTAAAATAGTATAGCGAAAAAATTTTATCCTGTCCAAGCACTTTTCTTCTGTTGATAGCCATCATGCACAGTACATTTTCTACAAAGACTTCTATTTCCACTCAGGAGAAACTTTTTTGGCCTTGTCAGTTGCATTCAATTGGCAGTAGAGGAGGTGATTTGATTTGTCACGACTTATTCCAACATCTACCACTAACACAGGTAATGTATTTTCCATTCTCAGCTGGATATTCTGCCTTCATAATATGTTCTTCAGCTGTGTGCTTCATGGCTATTGACTGGTGCTCTGGATAAAGGAGTTCAGATGTGACAGCGATTCTGACAAAAAGGCTGGAATACAATTGATTCAAAATCCGCTGGCCACTTCAAGATAACTAGGAATTTTGTCTGGTTTGGCGCATACCAATTCTGTATATACTGGACATATTTAAACTTACAATATGTAACATTTCTACCCTAAAATAGCTTAAAAAACCTAGTAAATTTGGTCCAACCCAGAGAAATCTGTGATTTTATTCAAGCTAATGGTGCCTTTGATTTAGCTGCCTTTTGCAAACTTTCCGGGAAGTCAGAGAGTGAGGAAGAAAGTCAGCAAACATAACTTGAACAAAAGCTTAACACGTAACCTCTTCTGTGAACATTGCTGCCTGAATTAATCAAACACATTTTCGTTTGAAATGGTGGCTGTTTAACAATGAAACAAAGTCCACACTATTTTATAATGTCAGCGCCAAAGTCTTTTGTCTTCACTGCTTTGATTGTGAACCTCTAGAGGCCAAACAGACATGCTTTGCATTCACATGCTGTATTTTGTCTCAGTAAAGCTGCATCATAAATCTCAATTTGCAACTAAAGGTTGTGATACACAGGACAAACATTACTTTGAAATACATGATGAACCATGTGTCATTTTTTTGTCTAGAAACTAACAAATTTAGAAGAAATGATGCAAAGATGAAGCTTAGTTACTTTTTTAGAGCAGTAATATCTCAATAGTACTCTGGCTGATGGAGGAAAGAGTCAATCAAGGGACCATGTGGACTTTTTGAAAACTATATCAAGGGATGACTTTGAAGCTTGTGTTAAAAGGACCTGGCAACAGTTTAACTTGCATCAGTGATTAGCTTGATACTGGATTTATATATTTATATATTCATTTTCTGACGAGGGAATCAGACAAATAACATCAGGTGCTGCAGACACCCCAGCTTTCCCGGGAAAAGAGGGAGGGAGGCAACTAACATCTTTGAAAACTGGGTGGAGAAATGTGGCAAGTTCAAAACAGGGGAGGAGAAGGAATCTGGCCCCTTTGAAGAAAAGGGAGAAGGAAGCTGTGACATGCCTGAGAGGAAAGTGGAGGAAAATTCTGACATTTTTCTTGGCTGTTGCTGAAACAGAGCTCTTAACTCTGTGGTTAATACTGTCAAACTGTCTTGCAGAGGTCTGTGGGAGGGTGCTGGCTCACTTTATAGGCCTTTGCATGTCTTCAATGCGGATCTGTTCTTTTGGGAGTTGAGTGTGGAGAAGCTTTGCAGAACATTTGTGTTATCTTTTCCTCCACAACAAGTATTGTTTGGCACTGGGGTTTTTAAACACAGGTTGCATTACATTGTTT
Organism: Acanthurus lineatus; assembly: GCA_029814665.1. Classification (NCBI taxonomy): domain Eukaryota; kingdom Metazoa; phylum Chordata; class Actinopteri; order Acanthuriformes; family Acanthuridae; genus Acanthurus; species Acanthurus lineatus. The sequence continues at coordinate 14,533,558 of JAPZDV010000011.1, read as the reverse complement.
TTAGCTTTGTATCATTTAAACAATGACAGTTTAAGGCTTAAATATGAACCCTGAGTACAGATAGTCATCTCTGTGTTAGCTTGACATTGCTAAGGAGACATTTTAGGTGTTAAAAGTTTTACTCTTTTATTCATTAGAATGTGCTTAACTTTATCTACCGGTGATAATAATGAGCTGCTCCTGAGTCAGTATTTCCCTAATTAGTACACCATATAAAAGATTTTTCCTTGTCCTTGTGTATTTGCTGCTGGAGTTTTAGGAACATCCTCCTTGCCTATTGTTACTAAAAATTGCAGTGAGTGTTGGAATGAAAAAAAAGCAGACGAGCAAAAATTGTCAGAGGCAGAAAGAGGGAGGAGGGATAATTATTACCACTGCTAGGAACAAAATTTGTTTGGGCAGTGCTCATAAGTATGAGAATAAGAGATTGTTTACTGCACCGAAGGTCTCAGTTCTCTGCAAATTCTCACAACAGAAGCTGTCAAAGCGAACAAACTAGAGATGTCCAACCAGCGAGGATTCAGTAAGAAGAGTACAAAAAATCCTGAGTACTCACTGACCATTGCCAACTTTGAAAATGTTGCACTGATTGGCCATTTTTGACTGACTTTTTTCTTATGACAACAGCTTAGTGTTCCTCCCTTATGATTTTAAAACATTAACACACAAAAAATCCTACTTTTAAATATTTTTTCTTATTTTTTCTTATATGATGTCCATGCCAAAATGGTGTAAACCTTTATACAACTTTACTTCAGATAACAACTTCAGTACCCACTAATTAGTACTGTTGCGGTACTTGTTGCTATTGTAAATTGATTCAAGAATTTGTTCATTCATCCGTATCCTGATGTCCTGCAAACAACATCATCTACATGATTTTTATTTTGTTTGTTTTTCCACCCAGGGTTCTCAGCTAGCTTCGGATTGAACAGATAAATGAGTGGAGTGTATCTGCAAAGCAAACGCTCTCAACACTGTTGTTTATATTCTCAGCATTAGTTGGAAAACACACCAGTTGGTTCACAGATAAGCTTGTTTGTATACATAAAATATATTATTTTTCAATTTTGCAACATCAACAAGGTTAAACGAATGCCTCTGCAGCTTTTAGACTTGCTATGAAAATGTCAGTATAATTTTTCACTGAGAACTGCAATATGAAAGTGAAAAAGTGAAATAAATGAATCGCATTCTTAAATGATAAAAGCCTAATTTTTTGCAATTTACACCTTGTCACTTACTCTTCACTTCTCACACCACCCTTTTCTCTCCCCACTCCTTCTCTAACTATTTTTGCAATTTGCTCTCTCACTCTGTCCCTCCATGACATCCAGATGAGTTCAAGTCCTTCCTGAAGAGGCTGCCCTCCACTCACTTCCTGCCCATCAGCAGCGTGCATCTCCTGTGGGGCAGTGACTGGGACCTTCAGGCCCGCTACAGGCTCCTCCAGAGCTCCCTGGAGATCCAGCGGCTCAAGATTCAGCGCACCGCCCGCAAGCTCTTTGGCCTCAGCATCCGTTGTCACCACAACCCAAACCACCAGATGCCTAGGGAGAGGTGGGTAGAAATATGACCTCTACATCATGATGAAAATTTAAATGTGGATTCACTCAGCGACATGAAACAAAGGTCTTGTTATTGGCATTGATATTGCGGATGTTTCCTTTTCTAAATGCTGAAAAAGCAAAGGTGAAAATGTATCCCGCAGAGGAGTGACAGCTTTCAGGGAAATTTCCCCTTCGAGATGATGTAGGGGGTTTTATTTTGATTGTTGCCCTCTGAAGCATGCACAGTAAGGATGTCATCCATTATATATTTCAACTTATGGTTCCGTTGTTTCTGTCCATCAAGTCAACTTAGTGCTGAGCCTTGCACATGCCCAAAGCACTCTTGCTCACTCTTGTATTTCACATTGCAGTCTGAAAAGAAAATGTAGCTGTGGGAGTTTTCTTGATAGGTCATTGCACACATCTGTCACCACCTACTGCAGCTGCAGCTTAAGAGCCTCGCTGTAGATGTGCCATGGTGTCAGCACTGCCTGAAAATGCTAGGAATTTCCCCCATCCACTCTAACAAATATCAGAAACCACTGCAGAATATGCAAACTTTACGGCTGCCACATGAAACACCCTTAAAACTGTTCTGTTTAGGCGATGTCACCATATAAATGGGAACAGAGTCCGTGAAATATTCATTTAAGTGGTCTGAAAATGAACAGTTGTCAACTGTCACTGACAGAAAAAGGAGCACACCCACATTTGTGTGTGAGAGTTGGCAGAGGTTTGTTCTGAAGTGTTATCAAAGTACCGCAGAACGCGCTTCCTCTTCCATGGAGTACGCATCAAGGGTGCCTGATGGCACTGGAAATAAGAGCAGCATGTTTATTTGCTTGCTTGTGCGAGACAGCTTTGCATCAGATGGAGGACGTATTTGTTTTCATCACCTCTGCCTGCGTGTGTGTATGAGCTTTGCATACATGCCTGAATGAGGCATAAGTGCTCTATAGCTCACACTGGGGTTCTAATCTCAGCTTTATTGTTGTTTTCATATCAGGGAAAACTGTTTTACAGAAAACAATTTGGTTTTCTTTCATGCAAAGCATCAAGTATCTAACTATCACTTACTAATCTTAAGTCTAATAAAGACTAACAATTATTTTAGAAATATCTAACTGCATTATATAAGTTTAGATGTTAGCAGCCTGTGTTTTTATTGCATAAAGTGAGTTTTCCCTATGTATGTTTATACATGCGTAGCTCTCCTCTGGGCAGTATATAACAGCTGATCAGAGCATGAGGGAATTGAGGCAATTCTGAAGACCCATAAAGCATCAGCCCAAGTGTTTTCAAGTTGTGTGCCAACCACCTCAGGGAGGCCTTCCAGCACATCCTTAACCTGTCAGTGAGAGTGAGGGTGCTGATGATGATGTGAAAAACATCGCGGCTGGCCACAGTGGCCAAGAACGGGCACACCAGGGTTCTAAATGACAGCAGGCCAGATCCCTTGTGAGAGACCATTTAAATCCCCTCCAGTTCATACATTAGGGCCACAATAGGGAGGATGAGGCTGTCATCCACCTGCTACTCTGCGCACGGACTCCCACTTGGACAGGCACAGTTCGAGTCATGTTCATTGCCTTCTGCAGCGGTTTGAACACCATCCAGGCTCCTCTATATCCCCCCAGATATGCATGTTCAATCTCAGATTACCATATAAACATCATAGTTTTTGACACTAAATGGTGAATGGGCTGCATTTATGTGGTGCTTTTATCCAATGAGCTTTAAAATTTTCTTTTCATTCGACCATTCACATACTATTAGATGGCAGCAGGCTACCATGCCCGACCATCTGGAGGGTTTTAGTGTCTTGCTTAAGTAAAATTTTTGACATTTGAGCTCAGGATCAGACAACCAAGCGTGCTATAAGTGGACAACCAGTTCTCCCTCATAAGCCACATCTGACACTATGCAATAGGTTCCCAAACTTTTCCATGTTGCAGGCCCTAAAAAACATTAGCTTTTTGCAAATTATCGCTCAAAACCTATAGAAATTACCGTGGTTATTATACAAAAACAGTGAGGGGCAGTGAATCCATCAGTTGTGTATGCTGTCTCATACTTGTGAGTTTTATTTGGCCAGGAACTCTTCAAATTTTTACAGCTGAGCATTTGTTGTATGCACAAGTTGAACATGGAAGTGAGGACATTCAAATTACCATGAACTCAAGATGACAAGAAAATGACACAGATTTTTCATTTTTATAAATTACAGGTGTGTAATCTACAAAAAAGAAGTTGTGGTATCAGTCCTTCAAATACTCTGTAAGCAATATAAAAAGGGGAGAAGGGCTTGATACTTTCTAGGAAGGCTGTGAATGTACCATAAGGGTGCAGATGGCTAAAACAGTATTTTGCATTGTGCCAGTGAGTTATAAAAAGTGTATTAAAAAGCAAACAATTTTGTGGTTCTTTTTTGCCTAAATGATAGAGTGAAAAAAAACTAGTTCTGTTACAGAGGTGAGTCTAGACTCACAAGAAAATCTTTTTTTGCATAATGGTTTTGACTTGAGTGACCTCCTACCTGCTTAATAGACATATTATTATGCACAAAATGTTAGTGCAGCCATGAGTGTTAATAAGAGTATTTGTACAGTATGTTAATGGCCAGGTTGAAAATAGAGGTACTGAAAAAGTTACCGGAATATGGTTTTAGTCATAATGAACTGCCCTACATTACAGCAAAATAGAATGATTGATTCTCAATGAAAAGTTCCTCCTAGTATCATTTTATCTCATAACTCACACATTCTGTCTTCAGTCATCCATACTATTCCAGTCCAAGTACACTTTTAGTTTGATTAAATTATGCAAAATAGGAGAAGAGGAAGTTACTTGTTATTAATTTCAATTATTATGATGGGAAACGTTGTGTTCTAAATCATGTCGGTCCCTAAACATTTCATATTACATGAGGTCACTTGATAAACATATTTACATCAGCTAATGAAAGACAGGCATTAGATGCATTATTGGCTGGCCATAATTACAATGCCACCTTTTCATTTTTCTAAGTTTAGCTCACCACAAGGCATCCATTCATTACAAGCATCGTAAATTCCTGTTGTGGCCACTGACGGCAATAAATGTGTGTAAATTTTATTGCTGAACTGTATCGGATTTGCCGTTGCATTTCCTGTAATGAGCCAAGCGACTTGCTTCAAGTAGAATGAACACAGCAGTTTGTCTTTGGTATAAATGATTAATAGTGACAGATATGAAGTAGCATCACTTGCAGCCAAATCATTTGCATCAAGGCTATGCATTGGTATTAATTATTCATGTTCAAGAGTCAAGCATATTTAAAAATATGAATACCCTCCATTTGATGATTCATTTTGTTCTTATTTGTATTGATTTTGACCTGGTTCTGCTTTTTATCTAACACTTTTGGTTCAAACATGTCCAAATGTCTGCATTATGTTTTAGATGTTCTTTCACATAAAATCAGCAGAGTGTCACCGAGCTCTTAGTCATCGTGGGAATGATTTCTGAGCTACTTTTCTCTTACTTTGCATCGAGTTTAGTGTTCCCATTTTTTTTTGCATTCTCTCTGATCTATGGGTACAGTTAGTGTGTCCAGGTATAATACACTGTCACTTTGCAGATACAACAGAAATGAGAAGTGATGTGACACTTTACATTATGCATTTATTGCTCATTACTCCTTTCAAAAGACCCAGCTCTGACAGTATACAGCCACTGGCAGTGAGGTGCTTATATCAAATATGACAGATGGGTAACAAACACAACAAAGTGGTTCAGGAATAGCTTCAATACAACACTCGGCTAGCACAACCAGGTCAAATCATGCCCACATACTCAGCTACATTAATAATACACCCATTACAAACTAATGTGTCTGTCCCATAATCAGAACAACTTGAGCAGAGCCATGGCTACAGCCAGAGGGGAAAAGGGCACTAGAATATTATACTCATGTATAAAATTCCAGAGGAGGAGGGGTTTTAGTGCATTAAATGTCAACACTTGTAACACAACAACACCTCATTGAGCCCAAATGTCCAATCCAACAATCAACATCATTGATATGGAGTACATAAAGCCTGTTATTTAGCACCACTCATTACAAAGTTTAAATGTACAACCTACCAAAAATGCTACTACATGCTAAATGCTGCTCTCACAGTGTAATAAAGCAACATTAAAGCTGACAATACAGAGATGTATAAACTCCACAAGCACTGCAGCCACAAACACACCTTTAGTGTTCATAAATACATTACGCACATAGTACAACACTGTACTGCTAGGCAAAGCAGTGGTTGTTGATGATATTATAGCCTTCTTCCTTTTCTTACCGTCATTCTGAGACCCTTGAGCATGATGAAGATTGTCATAAAGTTTGTGTTTTTTAAGATTTTTGTCCAACCAATCCACCTCTATGTTTCAATATAACAAGTCAAGTTCAAACCCACTGGAGAGGTTCATAAGCAATAAGGCAAAAGTAAAAACACGTATCATTGTGAATCATTTTGCCAGCGTGCACCTGTTGGTCATGCAAGCAGTGTTTGACATCTGAATACTGAGGTTGCTTGAGGATTTATCACAAACACAAATTAAATTTGAATTCATAAAAACAAACAATATCCATTCCAATACATTTTCATTTAATTTCCTCTGGCCAAGACATCGCTTTTGATGGAAACAAATAAAGTAAAAAATAAAACTTTCAACATGATACACTCAAATGGCTTATTTAGCGAGGCAGTTATATGATAGAACATATTTTAGTTTGGTGTCTCAGACAGGATATTTCAACAGTTATTGCAAATAAATTCAAAGGAGGGATTATTATGACTGTGCTCATGTCCAATGCAATAACAAATAGCCCATAAAAAATAATGAGAATAGTTTTATGTTTGAGGCACCTGTGAGAACAGTCACTTTTGTATGCCATTTCCAGTGACAACATTTTCATATTTCTAACAAAAAAGAAAAAAAAAAAACTTTGTTTGAAAAGAGTTGTGTATTTTGCATTTTACATGTTATGCATAGGGAACACATTTATATTTTTTCTAGATTCTTCTGGGTTTTAATAGAGTAAAGACTGTGGTACTTGTAATTAAATACAAAACTAGCTAATGGAAACATACAATGTAATGGCCAGTAGTTAAAACTCAAAGCAAGATGAATGCACAGCTTGGTTAGCTGTCTCTGCTGTGACTAGGAATAATAAAAACAGCACATTTCTACTAGAGAGCTCCTTTTTATATTCATACTGGAATAGACAGCAGAGGCAAGCCAGAGGAAACCACCACGACACACCCATCTCTCCACAGACACTTCAGGCCAAAGCGAGGCAAAAGAAAATGATAGAAAATCACAAATACAGTTCCTTCAACAGGAGATTAAGACATTTCATTTCTTGGGAAGGAGCAAAAGCAGACATGCAGCACACTAGTGCACACAAAAAAACAAGCTCAAGGAAAAGGCTGTCCTTCTACAGACACATACCCAGTCTAAAAAAGGACAAACAAAAGAGAAAATAAGTGAGTGACATGAACAACTGAATTAAGCATTAAAAAAGTCAAAATGTGAAGCAAAAAATGTGAAATATATATAAAAAATGCACAGATCAGGAAAATCTTTCATATTATGTCCCAAATATGTTAAGTTTATCATTTACTCTGGTGTTTCACACAATATTAGTCACACACATGTCTCTTTAAAAAAAAAAGAACCTTAAACAGCAATGCCATAATTGTAGCTTACTAGATATTGATTTGCGGATACTAGTTTAGTCAGACGTCGGGTATTCTTTGAATTTTTCCAATGAATAAGATGGCCTTATTGAAAATAAAAAAGACCAGACAGGTCATGTCCCTGAAACACGCACAATAATAATCAAAGAGACCAATAAATGTTGAGAGGCCACTTTGTTATAATCATAAGAAAAAAAAAATTACATTTTGTCACACAACTACTGCTGTAACATAAAATAGCAAAAAAGAAAAACTCTCCAGTTAAAGGGAAGGATGGAATAAATAAGGACTTGTGTACTAAAATGAATCACCTAAACACAAAAACTATGGATTCTGTGGAGAACAACTGGTTGATGATATTAAAACTTTACATAACAAGCAGTGAATAAAAGTCAGAAGCACAATAAAAAGATTGCACCACGCTGAATATCAGTCATTTAATGACCACTTAATTTGCTGACATGATGTTTTATGTGGGGAGATACTGAGTATGCATGCTTCATGTTGACAAATTATACTCCTTAAGTGCAGGCTTTGTTAGTTAAAGGTTTTAGGAGACGGTGTGCACATTTTAGATTGTGAGAACATAAGCACACTTTAACTTCCTCCCATCCTCGATCTGAAGCTGAAGTTGGTAGAATCAAACAATGAGCTTCCATTGTCCTCTATAGGTGATCTGTTCAGCGCACATTTTGGGTATAGCTTTGGGGCTCTCTGGCCTGCTGAGAATGCAATGTCATCCATCATAGTTAATGCTTGGGTTCATTAACATGTCAGGCTAACCTTGACCAGCCCTCCTCTCTTAAGAATCAGGATTCAGAATCCACCTCCTACAGTCAGAAAAGAAGTTCCAGCACTGTCAAGATGACAAGAAAAGATGCCTGAGGGGAGAAGAAGAGGAAAGATAAGAATAGCAAGTAATGCCTTCCACCTCAGGGAAATAACGCAACTCCTCCCTCTTGAAGGGAAGATATTATCCTATCCACTGACTATCCACACTAGATGGGTTACATGTATACATTGCTGCCAACAGTTTAAGAAGGCCTTTCATTGACTTTTTTGATGTTTCAAAGTCTTTTCACGCTAACCAGCCAGAGATGTCAATTAATTTTAGTAGTAAGTCAACTTGCGATGACTCATATCTAACTTAAAAACTATTTGTTTGATTTTATCACCTTCGGTAAGTTACTGCAAAGGTCAATTGCTTCAAAAAGTTTTCCAAAGCCTTCCAGTATATTCGTATATAGTCTAAAGATAATTCAGTACAATTATAACCACATAGTTTCCATGGTGATAACATCGCCTTTCAGCAGGTTTTAATTCTCTGCAAGATGATTGTCACAATGGACAGAGATCAGTGGTGGGTTGCATACACCCATATTTTAAGTAAATGTGAAAACGGGTTTGATATGATAAAAGCTAAAACTAATTCTGGTTGATGCATCTTTCCTCACTCTTTTTTTTCTCCTCTCTCTTTAGGTCTGTGATGCAGTGGCTCAACAGGGTTCAATCCTTCCTGTACTGCAACGAGAACGGGTTCTGGGGGACCTTCCTGGAAAGCCAAAGGACATGCGTGTGCCACACAGGTGTCACTCTATGCCAGCGACCCATCCCATGTGTCATCGGTGGCAACAACAGCTGTGCCATGTGCAGCCTGGCCAACATCTCACAATGTGGCTCGTGCAACAAGGGCTACAAGTTGTACCGCGGTCGTTGTGAGCCCCAGAATGTGGACTCTGAACGTAGTGAGCAGTTCATCAGCTTTGAAACTGATCTGGACTTTCAGGACCTGGAACTCAAATACCTGTTACAGAAAATGGATTCACGACTGTACATTCACACTACTTTCATCAGTAACGAGATCCGTCTAGAGACTTTCTTTGACCCGCGATGGCGTAAGCGCATGTCCCTGACTCTCAAGAGTAACAAAAATCGGATGGACTACCTCCACATGATAATTGGTCTATCAATGAAGATCTGCCAGATGCGAAATAGCAGCATTGACCCCATGTTCTTTGTTTATGTCAACCCGTTCAGTGGTAGCCACTCAGAAGGTTGGAGCATGCCCTTTGGGGAACATGGTTACCCACGTTGGGAAAAAGTACGACTGCAGAACTCCCAGTGCTTCAACTGGACTCTCCTACTGGGCAACCGGTGGAAGACCTTCTTTGAGACAGTGCACATCTACCTTCGTAGTCGTGCGAAGATCCCAACCGGCCTACGCAATGACACGGGACAGGGTCCAGTGGACCTTGCAGACCCTAACAAGCGCCAGATCTATATAAAAATATCTGATATCCAAGTGTTCGGCTATAGCCTGCGCTTTAATGCCGACCTGCTCCGTAGTGCAGTGCAGCAGGTTAACCAGTCGTACACACAAGGAACTCAGTTCTACTCGTCCTCATCTGTCATGCTCCTGTTACTGGACATTAGGGATCGGATTAACCGCCTTGCCCCTCCATCTGCACCTGGTAAACCCCAGCTGGACCTCTTCTCTTGTATGCTAAAACATAGGCTCAAGCTCAACAACAGCGAGATGATTCGAGTAAATCATGCCTTGGACATGTACAGCACAGAGATACTAAAACAATCAGATCATCTGACTGCTAAACTCTGTTGAAGATGGTATAATTAACAAAAGGACAAGAAACAGAAATGCCCAGCAAATGAACTATAAGGGGGTACTGATCTCAATTTTGTTTTCTCTTTTTCATTTTTGGACCTTTTCTGCCTTTTGATGTAATATTCACTTTGTAAACATAATTCTTAAAGAGAAAAAGGAAAACAGCAGTGATGTAAAGCATTTCAGGCAGACAAAGAAGATAAATGGAACCACTATAAGGACTGTATCATATTTGTCCCCAGCATGTCTGTCATTCCCTTCAAGAATTTAAAAGACATAGAGAAAAAAAAAAGAAATATTAAATATATGTACTGGTGAAAAAGAGGCCTTGATTTTACTCTGAGGGATCAAAAGGTTATATCTGAAACTGCCATTCTTTACTGAGAAAATACATTTTTAAAGGAATAACGTCATAACACAAGGGCAGACCGGATATCCTTTTATTTCAGCAAATGTGCAAAACATTTCAGACATAATGGACAGTTTAATATTAAAAATGTTTATACATTGTAAGGATTAAATAGCCCTAGTGAGTAAGTAGTCAACACATTACTTATAGACTCTTTATTAAATTTCCAACCCACAGCAAATCTGCATTGCTCTTTGTGAGTTATGAGGCACTCTGTCATTGTTCTGACACCTAAGGCACACAGCAGGGCAGTAATGGATAGTCATGTCAAGTAACAAAAGCCAGCTGTTTATATATACATATATATGTGGGTGAATGTGTCTGTGTGTGTGCGTGTGCAAGTGTGCGTACACCTTTTTTTGGCTTGATGCTTATTGCTGTTCGTTAATTGAATGTCATTTGAGATTGACTCCAGTCTAAGCTGAATCTTGCATTTGGAGCGCTTCTTCCCGTGTTTGAAATTCAAGCTGTGTTTTTCACAAGGCAGTACCTCCTGGTGCGTGAGTGCAATATTGTGGTCTGAAGATTTAACAATCAATGCTATTTTGTACAGCTTTGCAAAATGTACATGTTGTGACAGCTGATTTGTGGAGCTTTTCAGCACCAAGAGCAAAGTGTAAACATTCATCATTCAGGCACATTTGCGAGGCAACTTAAAGCCATACACTTCCCTGAGGTAGACATACGTACAGTGAGACATAAAGTGGATCTCCCGTTTCACAAAGTACTGACTTCATAACATAAAAAAGTATTCCATTGTACGTTTTTTATTTTATCTCCTTGGTTTCTAGATAAGAGCACAGCAAAAAGACAGATGACAACAGAAGGCATATTACGTTGGATAAGAAATGTATTGTAAAGCCATTGAATTTCTCTGTTGTGCCACAGGAAAAGAAAAAAAAAAGAAAAAAAGAAAAACAGTTATATTAAAGCTTAAAATACCTTTGGCAGTGTTTTATCTGTAAGCTTTCAATGACCACACATATTTTTGGTTTGTTTTAATTTCTCGCCACAATAGAAATTAAATCATGTTTTGCATGTTCCTGGAAACATCAACAGAGCTGCAACTTTCTTTAACACGCTCAGTCATCAAACTGAAATATGAAACACTACCTATGTATCATCGGTCACTTTTTATTTGGGTATTCTGATGCTGATAAAATTGCAACTGCTGCTGACTTTTTGAGGTCCAGTCTATTTACCTGCATGTTTGTTATCATCAAGGAAAGCAAGGTTGCTCATGTCATACAAACTTGCAGTTCTGGCCATAGATGGGAAACTTAAAAAAAGAAACAAAAAGAAAAAAAAAAGTGACTCCATATTTGCCGCCATAACACCCAACCTTTGGAAAAGCTTCCTCCTAGTGTAACAGCTGCCAGCCCAGTTGCAAGCTTTTAGAGTAACATCTAAAAACTTGTACTGTTTCAGTTTTTCTAATTATTTTATTGTTTTTTAGTGTCTGTTCTCTTGGTGTAATTACAGTTTGGTTAGTTTGATATTTGTTTTTTTTTTAATTTTGTGGTCTTTTGAATAATTGTTGGTTCTTTTTACATAGTGATGAGCCTATTTAGTGGGGTCGGCTGTGAGCAAAGGTATGTATGAAAACATTGGTCACAATCTGCAGGAATGATTTATGCAAGAAATAGCGGCCTCCCTGCAACGTAACCTGCTTCTGCTCATATGGATGTATCTTTGTCAGCTGGAGATTTTCAACATCCATAAATCACAGGCTTAAGTATTTGTCTCTAGATGTGTGTTCTTGTCATCTTCAGCAAACAGAACAATGCCTGGCTTCGTTTAACAATGATTTTCCTTATGTTTTCCTGCACTGTTACAGTCTTTTGTGAAGCACTTCTGTGTGATGCTTTACAAATGACAACTTAATCATTCATTTAAGTAACTATAATGTGTCACTACAAATCTAATCACTCTCAAGTGATTCGGTAGTCTGCTTAACAGTTTATTTCCTCCAGATATGTGGTTTTGCTTACGAGTTGTAGCCAGTTCAGGACCAGTTAGGCTCAGGTTGTCAGGCTCAGCTCTACGGTGTCTAGTTTATCTCACATCACAGAACTGGTATCAGTCCATATATTTGTCAGTTTAATAGCATCTTTTGAGTTTTTTGGGTTTTTTTGAATGAGTTACCTCACCAATAATTTGTTTTCAATTTGCAGCAAGGAGAGAAAATATATCTGGACTGGTGGGTATCAAAGAGATGTACGGTATCGCGATTGCTTGGGTGCAGCGGCTAACCGCTAGCTGCTTCAAAAAGCCAGTATTTTACGAGCTAATCAGAGCTCAGATATGATTTTTGTGCTAACAAGCATGCTAATGTCAACATGATAGACTTTACACTTTTGTATGCTAATATTTTAGCATCTATAGCATTACTGTGGCTGCTTGTCAGAATAGATTTGAGCAGACATAGAGCTGAATTTGACAAACTGATGCTCAGCATTAGAATTCTGAGATGGCAAAAAAACCTGTAATTAATAGAGATGCAGTAAATAGGGGACACAATTGATCAGTATCAACATTAGAGTATCCAAATGAATTTTAATTTTATTATTATTATTATTATTATTATT